>CM038679.1:39338552-39995612 GCA_021605205.1 Aegilops longissima | reverse complement strand
AGGCGAATTAAGGTCCATACATGTAAACCGCCTTAGTATTGTAACTTGTATTGTAAGACAAGAAAGGAGAAACCAAGCGGACTCTTGTATGAGCGGATTGGGATTACATGTAAACGGCGAGGCGTCAACCGTGTATATAAGGGGCGACCAGTGGCGAGTTAAAGACAGAGGATTGAGGCTAAGGAAAAGCTATTGCTCCTAGTGGCGAACCATATCAATCACACCTGGCTGGGCGTGGTTTTACCTTCATCGAAGGGCGAACCGATATAATTCCGTGTCTTGTGTCGCATTAACCCCTCTAGGTTAACCCGTCACGATGGCCCTGCGACTAAGTCCTTTCATGAGGACATCTGCCGTGACAATTCCACGACACGGGGTCTTGAGGCCGCCCGGCAAGAGTCTTGCGGAGAACCTGCAAATCCCTCATTCTTTGTGGTATTGGCCTTGGCGTTGCTCACGATTGTCTTGGGCTTGGTCTTACCTTGGCTCACCTCCCTGTTACGCATGGTGTGACTGCGGCGCAGCTCCATTGCCGTGCGAGGATAGGGTACAAAAATGCACCCTTCTTTTTGTACACCCGCAGAGAGCCCGAACTGGGCCACACATAAGCGAGGCGTTGTTGGGCCAGGCCCAAAGCTATCTTGTGGCAGGCGTGGCGGTTTTTACAGCGGTAAAACTTTTCGCGCACGGTGCTCCCCTCTACCCGCGTGCGTGGCGTGGCATGGAGGGGTGTGCGTGACGTGGGCGGCATGCGTGGGGCGATTTGTGCATGCATGCATCACATCGCAGTAAAGAGGCGGCTCGCGCCCTCCCGTAAAGAGGGGCGTGGGCGCGGCTCATTCTTGAGCAGGGCTGGGTTGCGGTCTTCAAGGCGTCCGCTCCCCATGATCACGGGGTGGGGAGAGGTCGCTTCACTTGTCCCCTCAGTTTTGCCGTCCGCCGCGTCCTTCATGTGCACAGGGTGGCAAGCGGTGGGCCAGGGGAAACCGGGCCGTCGCTGGTTGGGGCAGCGGGTGGTCCTGATTCCTGCGCCGGTGGCTGGATTGGCGGCGGCGGCGAGCCCGACCCGACCCTTTATAAAGAGGGGAAGGGGATGGCGTCCGCATTCTTACATCATCTATCTCTTCTTGTACACTTCTTCCTCTCACCCACCATGGAGAAGGGAATCCGGTCCCTCGGCGGTGGCGAGTCACCACTCGACAACGCGTCCCTCCTCCTCCTGAGCCCTTGGTCTTGGAGCGGCGAGGAAGGTGAGGAGGCGAGGCCGTGGGGCGAGGCAGGCAGAGAGTCGCGGTGCTCGGGAAGAAGAAGGGCGAGGCGGCCTTGCCCGCCCCGCCAATGATGCCTTTTCCGATGGAAGGCCATGTCGGAGACCAGCCCCACAAGTTCTTCATTAGGCTGCGTCGGCCTCCGCATCTCCGTCTTCATCTTCCCGCCCCGTTTGCTTGGGAGATGGAGCGTGACCGCTTAATCCTCAGATTGCACATGAGGGGCTGTGGGAATGGGGGACGCAGCGGTCGGCGTCGACTTCCAGCTCCTCGAGTCATGTACCTCCGGCGTGGATGGAAGACGTTCGCTCGCATCCACAGCCTAACGGTGGGGCTCGTCCTCTACTTCAAATTAATGGAGGACGGCCTGCTCTCCGTCAAGGTCTTGGAGGAGTTTGGAACTACTTTGAAGTGCTACGTGGAGAGCTCCTCCGCGAAAATTCCGATGATGGAAGCTCTTCCTCGGCGAAAGTAATGAGGGAGGACAGCCAGGGGAGATAGTGGGGGCCAAATCTGACAGTCGTCGGCGCCCAGCGCTGGCGGAGTGTGGCAGCAGCAGCATCGCACATGGCCGCTCCTCGGCCGAGGTTTGCGAAGTGGGTCCAGCTCCTTGAACTTCTCGGGCCCGTCTCCTTGGGCGGCTGGCATCGGGAGGCTGCGGAAGAGGAAGAGGGCGGGTGGCAAGGCCGTCAACTCAAATCTGTGAGCACAGCGCCTTCATCGCGTGTGCGGTCCAGCTGCCTTGTCTTCCAGCTCCTTTCCGGCACCGTCATCACCGGCCCACCGTGGGCGGCCACGAGTGTTCTCTTGGTGCTACGCTGCTCGTAGCTCGCCTAGGCGCTCCTTTTGCCCTCTCGCCTCCTTGACCTGCCTCCTGAGGAGAGGGACAAGAAAGGGATTACGGGCATCTTATCTCTTTTTTTTAGTTTGTAAGCCTGCGGGCCTTCGTTAAATTTAGAACTTGTAATCCCCTTGCTCATGTTTTTCATTCTGTACAAATAGTATCTGTATGGGATGTTTTTAATGAAAAAGGGATGCTTGCCGGGTTTTTCGTTCATGGGTAAATCCCACGACAAGGAGCGAAACCTTGTTATTGTTTAAGATAAACATTTTTCGCCCGACAACAGGCCTTGCCGTCCCCCCACTCCACTCAACCGTTCTCGCGCTCTTGGCAGAGGCAGGGATGAAGTGGGCTTTAGGCTCCTTGTTCTACCTCCTTGCCGCTGCGGCTACAACCAAATCCAGACCCAGGAAATAATCCGTAGGTATAGGAAAAAGGGGAGCACGACAGCCTAGAGGTAAAAACGAGGTTTCACATGCCCCAGTCCTGTTCTGAAATGCATGACAGGGGATAAAAGACTTATCTAGATCTGCAGCCCCCCCCGGCAATCTCATCTTGCCGCGGTTGGATCCTTGTGCTTGCAGCCCCGAGCAACCTTGGTTTGCGAGTGTAAACCGCTGGTCCGTTTTCTTTCTTCCAAGTAGCTCGGCGAAGTGCTCATGTGCCTGCGAACCAAGAGGACGAAGAGAAATAGATGAACCTTTTCGACCTCTAAGCTAGGGGTTAGTCCTTCTGAGCACTATCAACCCTAACCAAGGAAGAGACTCGACCTAGCATGCATGCTATGACTTAGAGCGCCAACACTTCATTTATTTATGCTTAGGGTCTGCGCTGGCTTTGTACAAAGGTCACATGCCTTGTCGGCAAAGCTTGTCAGAAGGTGGCTTGCGGGAGGCCGGCAAGCCGCATATATGGGTAAAACTTGCGAAGATGCTCGATGTTCGGGGAGTTGCTCAGCTTTGGGCAGCATCTTGATCTCGAGCGAGCTGCGCGGGCTGGTGACTCACATTACCCGATAAGGGCCTTTCCACTTCAGCATCAACTTGTTGGAATTCTTGGCTGACTGAACGCGCCGAAGAACAAGGTCGCGTTCCTCAAAGCTTCGGGCATGAACCTTGCGGCTATGGTAGCGGCGCAAGGCTTTCTGGTAGCGCGCTGCTCTCACAGCCGCCCGAAGACGATCTTCCTCAAAGGAGCGTTGCGTCATTTTGGCGCAACCGCTCTTGCTCAAGCCAATCATAAGCGAGCACTCGAGGTTACCCGTATATGAGTTCCGTGGGGAGAACTGCTTCTGCCCCGTATACCAGGGCAAAAGGTGTCTGGCTGGTGGCTCGATTTGGCGGCGTCCTGATCGACCAAAGAACCGCCGACAATTCATCAATCCAGCGCCTTCCGCTCTTGTGCAGCTTGTCAAAGGTCTTCGTTCTCAGGCCTCGCAACACTTCAACATTTGCCCTCTCTGCTTGGCGGTTACTCCGTGGGTGTGCCACGGAAGCAAAACAGACCTTGCTACTGAGGTCTTGAATATATTGCATGAAGGTGTGGCTTGTGAACTGCGTGCCGTTGTCGGTGATGACTCTGTTTGGCACACCAAAATGGCAGACCAGTCCTTGAAGAACTTGGCGGTGGTGGCGATCACCTTTCTCACTACTTCCACTTCCGGCCACTTTGTGAACTTGTCGATTACAGCGTACAAGTACTCGAAGCCCGTCGTAGAGAAGAAAGGGCCCGATATGTCGAGCCCCTAGACCGAGAATGGCGGGGAGAGGATTGTTTGAAGGGCTTGAGCTGGTTGATGAAGCTTCTTTGAATGGGCCAGCACGCTTTACACTTGGTTACTAGTGCCGTCGCATCACGGAGGCGGTGGGCTAGAAGAAACCTTGCGGAGCGCCTTCTGTCAAGGGCCCTCGACCCTATGTGGGAGCCACATATGCCTCCATTTATCTCTGCCAACAGCTCCAGTCCTTCCCAGAGAATGCACTTTAATTTCACACGTTTGGCCTTCTCCATGCAGGGCGTCATCGGCGAACTGAGTGCAGAAGCGAGCAACAGGCTACTTTCGCTTCTTCCTTCTCCTCGAGAAGCTCCCTGTTTGGAGCAATTGGGCGGTATCTGCGCCCATGCGGAGCACAGGGGCTCGATGGCAAGGGCCAAAGGCATTTCTTCCGCCATGGGGCGACTATCTCTCTGACGGGGCTTGGCGCCTACGAACCCAGTAGCTCTTAGGCAGGCTCGGCGTCATGGCGGCACCCTTGCCGGCAGCCCCAAGGGGCTCGGTAGGAAAAGTACTTATCGGGACCTGACTTCCCTCTGCTTGTTCTGCCCCGTTGATGGCTCGATGGATGGTTGAGTTAACCGGAGCAAAAAGGTACCTGGTTCCACAGGTAGCTTGAATGCAACTGCAACTTTGACGAGTGTCAGGCGATGCCATTCTCCATTCGGGGGCGTGCTCGCTTGGATACCGTCAGCGTTCCTTCACTTCCTCACCTCATCTCGTGGCCTCCATCAATGGGCTCTGGTAATCCTTGTTGACCTGCCTAACAACAAGCCGCGAGTCACCCCTGACGATGAGCTTCTTAACCCCGAGGTCTACCGCGATCCTGAGACCGGCGAGCAATCCCTCGTACTCAGCAGTGTTGTTGGTGGACATCTCCTTGGGGAAGTGCATCTGGATCACGTACTTGAGGTGCTCTCCGGTGAGCGCGACGAGCAGCACACACAACTGGCGCCTTGCAGCGAAAGCCCCATCAAAGTACATGATCGATCGTGATCGCTTCCTTGCGGGAGAGTGGTCTCTGGATTTCCTCGTTAGGCGTTGAGGTCCGATCTGCAATGAACTCCGCCAAGACTACTGCTCTGGATTGTCGGTACTTTCAAACTTCAAACGAAACTTGATAGCTCAAGGCCCATTCCACAATCCTTCGGTTGCATCTGGGTTATCGTTATTCGTTTACAGCAGGAGGCGGGTGGCAACAGTGATCTCGTGGGCTTGGAAGTAATGGCAGCTTCCTCGAGGCCATAAGGAGGCGAAGAGCAATTTTACACACGAAATACCTTGACCTAGACCCCACAAGGAGGCTGACAAAGTAAACGGGTGCTGCATCATCTTCTTCTTCGCACCACCTCACTTTCATTGCGAGGCCTTGCCTTGGTAACAGAGACTCTGCTGGGGCAGCGCCTTGCCGACACCGAGCCTGCCGTGATCTTTAGCTTGCCATTCGCTGGTTCTGCCGTCGTCACTGCCTCCTCGCCGACCTCCCTCTGTGCCACCAGTGCGGTGCTGACCACTTGATTCGTCGCTGCCAGATATAGCTGCAACGGCTCTTGTGGTTTATGCGCAACTAGTATTGGCATGGAGGAAAGGTATTTCTTCAGATCATACAATGCTGCCTCGGCTTCCGGGGTCCACTCCATTGGGCTCGCTGATACGTCTCCAACGTATCTGTAATTTTTGATTGCTCCATGCTATATTGTCTACTGTTTTGGACCATATTGGGCTTTATTTTCCACTTTTATATTACTTTTGGGACTAACCTATTAACGGAGGCCCAGCCGAGTGCTGTTTTTGCCTATTTGGTATTTCAAAGAAACACAATATCAAGCGGAGTCCAAGCGGAATGAAATCTTGAGAGCGTGATTTTCTCATCAAATAAGATCCAAGAGACTTGGACCCTTGGTCAAGAAAGGAGGGGCTGACCACGAGGTGGGCGCCCCCTAGAACACGCCCTACCTCGTGGGCCCCAAGCTCCACCGACATACTCCTTCCTCCTATATACCTCATTACCCCCAACAGATCGAGGCGGAGCCAAAACCTAATTCCACCACCGCAACTTTACGTATCCACGAGATCCCATCTTGGGGCCTGTTAGGACTCCGCCGGAAGGGATTCCACCATGGAGGCTTCTACATCATCATCATAGCCTCTCCGGTGAAGTGTGAGTGGTTTACCTCAGACCTTGGGTCCATAGTTAGTAGCTAGATGGCTTCTTCTCTCTTTTGGATCTCAATACAATGTTCTCCCCTCTCTCATGGAGATCTATTCGATGTAATCTTCTTTTTTGCGGTGTGTTTGTTGAGACCGATGAATTGTGGGTTTATGATCAAGATTATCTATGAGCAATATTTGAATCTTCTCGAATTCTTTTATGTATGATTGGTTATTTTGCAAGTCTCTTGAATTATCCGTTTGGTTTGGCCAACTAGATTGGTAGTTCTTGCAATGGGAGAAGTGTTTAGCTTTGGGTTCAATCTTGCGGTGTCCTTTCGGTGACATAAAGGGTTGCAAGGCACGTTTGTATTGTTGCCATCGAGGATAACAAGATGGGGTATTTATCATATTGCATGAATTTATTCCTCTACATCATGTCATCTTGCTTAGGCGTTACGCTATTTTATTAACTTAATACTCGAGATGCATCTTTGGATAGCGGTCGATGAGTGGAGTAATAGTAGTAGATCGAGCGAGTCGGTCTACTTGTCTCGGACGTGATGCCTATATACATGATCATACCTAGATACTCTCATAACTATGCTCAATTCTGTCAATTGTTCAACAGTAATTCGTCCACCCACCGTAAAATACTTATGCTCTTGAGAGAAGCCACTAGTGAAATCTATGGCCACCGGGTCTATTCTCATCATATTAATCTTCCTACGCTTTATTATTGCTTTGCTTTTTTACTTTGGCTTTTATTTTACTTTGCATCTTTATACCAAAAATACCAAAAATATTATCTATCATCTCTATCAGATCTCACTCTCGTAAGTGGCTGTGAAGGGATTGATAACCCCTATTCGCGTTGGTTGCGAGGTTATTCTTTGTGCGGTCGAGGGACTTGGCGTGGCCTCCTCTTGGATTGATACCTTGGTTCTCAAAAACTGGGAAATACTTACGCTACTCTGTTGCATCATCCTCTCCTCTTGAAACCAGCATAAGCTCAAGGCGTAGCAAGAAGGATTTACGGCGCCGTTGTTGAGGAGTCTCATAAAAGTCAACATAACAAGTACCCATCACAATCCTTATCCCTCACATTACATTATTTTCCATTTGCCTCTCGTTTTCCTATCCCCACTTCACCCTTGCCGTTTTATTCGCCCTCTCTTTTCATTAGCCCTCTTCCGTATGTATCTTTGTTTGTGTTTCCTTGTGCCATTTATATGCTTGCATCTTAAACTTGCTGAAAATCTATTGATATGGATCCACTTAAAGTGTTCTACTTGGATCATCTTGATCCTTATCTTTCGTCTGAAACCCCAACTAGCCTAGTTGATGGGAAATCTTTAGATGAGCATGCTCATTTTGTGCGTCATAGTTTGTGCGAAAAGGGAAGCTCTTATGGTATCATATAAATAGTTTGCTATGCTATGCTTGGAATCTTTGTGAAATGTGTGATTTTACTTGTTGCTCTAAGAACCCTAAAATCACCTTCCCTACCTATGTGAGTTCAATGATAATGAAATCTTATCTTCTTATGCAAAGGGTGTTTATAGCTACTATTATATCGAACAAATTGAAGAATTTGTCATTTTAAAGGGTGCTCATGAAGTTGCTTCTTTGATTGAAAAGTATGATTTTACTCTCAACAAATCTGAAAATTCCATCATACTTTAATATTGCAATGAAAACCTTGCTCATAATGTCTATGTCCAAGAATTTATTGAAAGAATGACCGTTGCTTTGGAAGAAAATAATGATATGCATGAATCTATGTATAATGATGATTTCGATGATTTGGTTGAAATATCCCTTGATGAACATGATGCTTACTATTCTTGTGGGCATGATGCCAATATTTATGAAGACGAATTTGTTATAGTTCCTTATGTTAAAAATGAGATCGTTGCTATTGCACCCATGTTTGATAGTTCCCTCAATGAAAAGCATGATTTCAATGATTTTACTATAAATTCTCTTGATGTCAATTGTGCTAATAATATGCAAAACCCTAAGCTTGGGGATGCTAGTTTTGCTATGTCTACCACTTGTTGCAATGATCATGATTGGGGTGATACTTTCTATGATCTTGAAAATTTATTTAATCCCCATGATGAATATGAGATTGATAATATTGTTTGAAATAATGTTCAAAGTGGGTTTGGAAGAGTGTCAACTTTAGATCCCACATATTTGGAGAATATTCAATCTTATGAAATTTTTGAAAAAATTGGGTTTGGAGAGGTCATGACTTTAGTTAATGTTAATCCCACTATTTCGGAAGAGTGTCAACTTTGCATGCATGTGGATCATGTTGAAAATATTTTATGTGTTAGCTATTTTGTTTAATTTTCTTATGATCCCACATGTAACTATTATGAGAGAGGAAAATATGGTCGTAGAAATTTCCATGATAATAAATTACCTCTCGTTATGTTGAAATTGCTAATGTTTCTCTCCGCCTCCTTGCATATGCTAGTTTTTGCTTGCCTTGATAATATTTTTGCCTATAGGATGCCTATTCATAGGAAGTATGTTAGACTTAGATGTGTTTATCACGTGTTTTATGATGATCTCTTTGTGCCTCAATTCTTGTCTTTCGTGTGAGCATCATTGAAATCTCAATGCCTAGCTAGGGGCGTTAAACGATAGCGCTTGTTGGGAGGCAACCCAATTTTATTTTTTTATTTTTTGTTTTTGTTTCTGTTTAGGAATAAATAATCCATCTACCTTCTGTTTATATGTGGTTTTATGCTTTAATTAGTGTTTGTGCCAAGTTAAACCTATAGGATCTTCTTGGATGATAGTTATTTGATCTTGCTGTAATTTCCCGAAACTTTTTGTTCACGAAAACAATTGTTAAAAATCACCAGAACGTGATAAAATAGTGATTCCAATTTTTGCTGATCAATAAATAAATTTTGTAGGTCTTCCTATTTTTTCTGAATTTTTGGAGTTACAGAAGTTTGCGTTAGTTACAGATTACTACACACTATTCTGTTTTGACAGATTCTGTTTTAGTGTGTTGTTTGCTTTTTTGATGAATCTATGGCTAGTAAAATAGTTTATAATCCATAGAAGTTGGAATACAGTAGGTTTAACACCAATATAAATAAAGAATGAGTTCATTACAGTACCTTGAAGTGGTCTTTTGTTTTCTTTAAGCTAGACTCACGAGATTTCTGTTGAGTTTTGTGTTGTGAAGTTTTCAAGTTTTGGGTGAATATTTTTGATGGATTATGGAACATGGGTGGCAAGAGCCTAAGCTTGGGAATGATCATGGCACCCCAAGATAATCCTAGGACACCAAAAATTCAAAGCTTGGGGGTGCCCGGAAGGCATCCCTCTTTCATCCACTTCCATCGGTAACTTTACTTGGAGCTATATTTTTATTCACCACATGATATGTGTTTTGCTTGGAGCGTCTTGTATTATTTGCGTCTTTGCTTGTTAGTTTACCACATTCATCCTTGCTGTACACACCTTTTGGGAGAGCCATGTCGTGGTTCTGAGTCTGACGATAGAATAGGGGTAGGAATGCAGAGGCAAGATCTTAGCTATGGAGGAGTTGTACCGCTAGTTTTGAGTTCAGGCCCTTCTTGGAGGAAGTAACAGCCCTCGTCTTGGAGCCGGAGGCGGTTGACTGGATTATCTGGCGTGTGAGTTACGAGGTGCGGACCCTTGTCCCGAGAGGAGGGTGGCTTATATAGAGTGCGCGGGACCCCAGCTCCCTCCGTTACATAAATTCAATGTACATAAAGAGGTGGCGTTACTGATGCTTTGTATTGAAATACTGTAAATGGTCATTAAATATCTGAGTAAATGTCCGACCGTTGCTGCTTGTGGCGGCTTTAGGTCTTCTTATCGTCGAGTGGTTTGATGGTCGAGTGACCTGGATAAAGTGAGATCTCCAGTGGATGGTAGGTCAGTGGACTTCACTCGGCGCCTTTCTTGGATCCCTTCTTACGATACTTGAACTTCTTTGTTCTTAGGACTATGACCTTAGGTAGGATGTATAGGTCAGGCCTATTACCCTACCCTAGGTTTGTGTCTCTTCATTAGCCCCGAATGGATGGAGGTTTGAGTGAAAAAGAAAGATGGAGTTGACCTTGCTTTTGCTCTGATTGTCTTGTCTATATCTCGAGTGGAGTCGGTTGTTAGGACTTCAGCTTCATTACGATCGCCTTGATCGATTCAGAAATTACGAATGGTTTATACCACTACATCCGTCGAATGATATCTCGGACACGAAATCTTTGGCGTGATCGGTTGTAGGGGATCCCATATTTCCTAGGATTCGAAATTTCGGTAGAAGCGCGCCAGGCGGAGTGGCCCGCGGTAAGTGGAGTAGATAAATATGACTTTTCGATTACTGCGCCACCTTTTTTGCCATTTATCCCATGCGCAACTGTTGGGGGGATTTGACAGGATCACTCGGGCCCACGCGTCAGCCACTCGGAAGTAGGCCCTTAAAAGCGGCGAGGCGGCGTTTACCTTTGTCGTGCCCATTCCTTCTTCTTCCTCTCGCGATTCTGCTTTGCCCAGACCAACCACTCTCGACGCCGTCGCTCCGCCGCCATGGGGAAGGACAAAGCAGCGGCGCTTGAGCATCTTGAAGAAGGCGGCGAAGGCGAAAAGCAGAAGAAGGTGAATCGGGGTCTTCGTCGCGCTCGGGGTTGCCGTCGAGTTGGATCGAGGAGGCGGATCCGATCTCGCTCGATAAGAGGACACAGGCGATATGGCGGCTGGGGCTGATCATCCATAAGTCCGCGCGCTGCGGGAGAAAAGGAGCCACAACCACAGCCGGTGAGTGTGTCTTGCTCGCCACCCGTCGACCGTGGTTTTCCTTCCCCGCATCCTTTCTTTCACGGTTTCCTGAATTTCTTTGGGGCCCAACTCCACCATTTCCTCCCAACACTATCACATATGTTGCTGCGTTCGTCTCCATGTGTGAGAATTTCACAGGGTGCCGACCGCCTTTGGGGTCCTTTCAAGCACATCGTTACCATCCGATCCCAAACTGTGAAAAAAGCAAACTCGAAAGTTGAAAACCCATGTCATTCAGATGTGTGGGGGCACAGGGCATTCAGAAGAGGAAGAGGCTCTTTCCCTCCGATGACTCTTCTGAGTCGATCGAGGCTGGCGATCGACCTGGTTCTCTGCCGGGACCTCGCGACCCAGGCAGGTCATTGGGCTTCCTCCTTTCACTTTTCGACCGTGTTCAAACTCCATCTTCCTTGAATGTGACTGCTGCGGAGAAAGCGAGACATGCATGCTAGTTGAGAGATTGGTACAAGCTGATCAACCAAGGTGTCCTTGGTATGGATCTGCTCGAGGTGTTCCTCGATCAGTGGATCAACCCCTCAAGCTCGTGACCATTCCATGTGGATGTACTCACGGGCGGCGACACTACTCGGGTTCATACGGAGGTGGAGGCCAAAACTATAGCCAGTGGTTGTGGGTATCACGGGAACAAGGACAACCCAGGCGCTAGGAGAGTCGATCCTTTCGGCGACAACCCTCGAGAGAAGGTCTGGTCATCGTGACTGAATTTTTGAATGTATTTTCCGGCTGTTGTTGTTTCGACTGACTTAGGACCGGTCTTTTGTTTCTTGGATCTACGGAGATGTATTAAATGCCCAATGGTGAACAAGCTGGAGCAAGACCAAGAGGCGAGGGCAGTCTTGAGGAGGCGGCGAGTGGGAGTCCCTGGCGATGATGATGAAGATGAGAAGCGGCGAGTCGGACGGCGAGAGTAGCCAACTCACCGCCCCGCTCCGAACATCGATCCAAGCAGCGACAGGATCCCGCGAATAGGCGCGGTAAGGTTGTGGCGTCGAGTGCTCCATCTCACAAGTGCACTCGGTCCCCGAGTCCAGATTTGACTGAGAAGGTCACCAAGCAGTCCAAAGCTAATCCTTCGAAGGCTCGGAAGACCTTGCCTAGGATTAAGATGGATGTCCCTATTGCTTCTGGGCAAACGCTCTTCTCATATCTTTTGTTGCGATAAATTTTTCTGTTCCAACCGGCTTTCTTGTTTTGACCGAGTGGACGATGAATTTGTGTAGCCCGACCTCAGCTGCGACCGACATGGATATCGACAAGACTCCAGCTGACGGGGAAGCCGATGACGCCGTCACCTCCAAAGCCAGTAAGCTAGGTCGATTCGAATTCGTCTGGTCGACTGAATGATTTGTCAGTTATCTTTATTGCTTTCTCTGTTCTTTGCAGATCCACGAGATGTTGTTGTGCTTTCAGATGACGACGAAGAGGTGCCGCTGAGAGGGAGGAGGAAGAAGGACAGGGAGCTGGGCCGGAAGGCTTGATGCTCGAATACTTTTGATCTGTCGTCCGCAGCCTTAGGATTTATCCGAACTTGGTTTATTTCCGAATGTGCTTGCTTTTGCCTTCGAGTGGAATTTGTTCTTCACTCGGAATAATCTTTGTGTTTGAGATGCAGCTTTGAGGTAGTGATTTCAATCGACCTGCGCTTCATCGTCCTTGCAGGTAGGGATGGAGCGAACGTTGTACTTGTGGTGTAGCTCCGAAGGAGAAGGTTGCAGTCGACCTGCACCTCATCGTCCTTGCAGATAGGGATGGAGCGCATGTTGTATTTGTGGCGTAGCTCCGAAGGAGAAGGTTGCAGTCGACCTGCACCTCGTCGTCCTTGAGATAGGGATGGGCGGACGTTGTACTTGTGGCATAGCTCGAAGGAGAAGGTTGCGATCGACCTGCACCTCGTCGTCCTTGTGGATAGGGGCGGCTTCTATATAAGCGAGTTACGGACTGCGGCTAAGCCTCCAGTGGGAGGTTGCTCCCCACTCGGTGGGATTCTCATACTTAAGCGAGTACTTGGCTGCAGCTAAGCCCCAGTGGGAGGTTGCTCTCACTCGGTGGATTTTCATGCTTGGCGAGTACTTGACTGCAGCTAAGCGCCCAGTGGGAGGTTGCTCTCCACTCGGTGGGATTTTCATGCTTAGGCGAGTGCTTGACTGCAGCTAAGCCCCAGTGGGAGGCTGTTCTCCACTCGGTGGGATTTTTATACTTAGCAGTACTTGGCTGCAGCTAAGCCCCAGTGGGAGGTTGCTCTCCACTCGGTGGGATTTTCAAACTTAGGCGAGTGCTTGACTGCAGCTAAGCCCAGTGGGAGGTTGCTCTCCACTCGGTGAGGTTTTCAAACTTAGGCGTGCTTGACTGCAGCTAAGCCCAGTGGGAGGTTGCTCTCCACTCGGTGGGATTTTCATGCTTAGGCGAGTGCTTGACTGCAGCTAAGCCCCAGTGGGAGGCTGCTCTCCACTCGGTGGGATTTTCAAACTTAGGCGAGTGCTTGGCTGCAGCTAAGCCCCAGTGGGAGGTTGCTCTCCACTCGATGGGATTTTTCAAACTTAGGCAGTGCTTGACTGCAGCTAAGCCCCAGTGGGAGGTTGCTCTCCACTCGGTGGGATTTTCATGCTTAGCGAGTGCTTGGCTGCAGCTAAGCCCGGGTGGGAGGTTGCTCTCCACTCGGTGGGATCTTTCAAACTTAGGCGAGTACTTGACTGCAGCTAAGCCCCAGCGTGGGAGGTTGCTCTCCACTCGGTGGGATTTTTCAAACTTAGGCGAGTGCTTGGCTGCAGCTAAGCCCTCGGTGGGAGGGTTTCTCTCCACTCGGTGGGATTTTCATGCTTAGGCGAGTGCTTGACTGCAGCTAAGCCCAGTCGAGGTTGCTCTCCACTCGGTGGGATTTTCAAACTTTGGCGAGTACTTGACTGCAGCTAAGCCCCAGTGGGAGGTTGCTCTCCACTCGGTGGGATTTTCATGCTTAGGCGAGTACTTGACTGCAGCTAAGCCCCAGTGGGATGGTTGCTCTCCACTCTGTAGGATTTTTCAAACTTAGGCGAGTACTTGGCAGCTAAGCCCAGTGGGAGGGTTCTTGAGGAGTCTGGATCGGGGGTGTCTGGATAGCGGACTATAGCCTTGGCGGACTCCGGACTTTGAGATACAAGATTAAAGACTTAGTCCCGTGTCCGGATGGGACTTTCCTTGGCGTGGAAGGCAAGCTTGGCGTCTGGATATGTAGATCTCCTACCATTGTAACCGACTCTATGTAACCCTAACCCTATTGGTGCCTATATAAGCCGAAGGGTTTTAGTCCGTGGGACGAACAACAATCATACCATAGGCTAGCTTCTAGGGTTTAGCCTCTCGATCTCGTGGTAGATCTACTCTTGTACTACCCATATCATCAATATTAATCAAGCGGGGTAGGTTTTACCTCCATCGAGAGGCGAACCTGGGTAAAACATCGTGTCCCTTGTCTCCTGTTACCATCCGCCTAGACACACAGTTCGGGACCCCCTACCGAGATCCGCGGTTTGACACCGACATTGGTGCTTTCATTGCGAGTTCCTCGTGTGCGTCATCTTTGAAGCGATGGCTCCTCCGATCATCGACAACGATGCGCTCGGGTGAGACTTTTCTCCTGGACAGATCTTCGTGTTGGCGGCTTTGCCTGCGGGCCAATTAAGCAGCCATCTGGAGCAGATTAAAGCTATGCCCCAGGCCATCAGATCAGATTTGGAAGTTTGAACTACGGATGGCGTCGCGGAGACTTGATCTTGACGGGTTGAGCCACAGCCAAGTCGCCCGCCTTTATCACGGCCGGGCATGATCTAGCTCTGCCGCGAGCAGTGTCTGGAGGCCGCACGAGTCCGCTCAACCTTTAGCTTCCGGGCCGACCGCCGATCGAGGGCGGGTGGCTGGACACCGCCTCGGGGCTGCGATCTCTGGCGATTGAGCGAACACCTACCCGTCCTGCGAAGCTTCGTGACGCGAGCACGGACCCCTCTCCGGACTCCGAGCCTTCCGTGCCCTGCCAATCGAATCCGATTGGGTGCCGATCATGGAATTCACTGCGCGGACATCTTTCGGCTTTTCGCCCTTGGCGACATCCTGAATTCAATAAAGTCTCTCTCTTTATCGGAGAGCCCTGGCGGATTATGGTCATGAAGGTTGGGATGCAGACGGACGAAGAAATTCAAAGCCCACCCACCACCCACTCGTAGCCATTGTCGATGATTTAACCGACATGCCGACTTGACTCCGAAGACATCGGCGGTATGGGCGGCGATGTAGGGAGAAACATGAACCAACGCCTATAGGGCCTTTGGAGAACCACCTCATCTCACGATGTATACATGGTGGACACACCTAAAGGAAGCGACGACGAGGAACAACGGGACGCTACGAAGGGTCGCTCCCTCGAAAAGCAATCAAAACAGCGACGTATGCGCCGCTCAAAGTACTGCCTCGACAAAGAAGACAGCCATACAGACCCAGCCATAGAGCAGGCGAACCGGCGGACGATGAACATGCTATCGAGCAACCGTCCGAACAGGACAATCTGGAGAAATAACCCGTCCCCGACGAAGATAACAGTCCGGACAATCTCACGCCGGACAAGTTCTTTGGGCGAAGAACCTCCACAAAAGGCTAAGTCGCCACTCTGCGTAGCTGAAAAAGCGAAGCGGAAGCTCAAAACAGCGGAAGATGCACTTAGAATCAGATGGAGCAAAGTACTCAACACCCATGAGACAAATAGGGCGACGATCGCGAGCGAAGAAACTACTAGCGAAAACTACTACGAATTTGATGAGGAGGCCGTAGAGCCCCGCAATCAAAAAACAAAGAGCCACCGGTCGGATGGGCGACCCCATAGCAAGCAGAGGCGGCAAGCGGCGCCCGCACACAAGCAACACGCGTTCCACACAAGGATTCACATAAAAAGATGGCGATTAGATCTATCTACGGGCCAAGAAAACAACTCTAGTAAGCAATGCAACACATCAAGTATCCGAACATCACGGTACACCTAGATATAGGGGTGCCGCACACTATGTTTCACCGATGAGGTCTTTGGATCATGAATTTCAGCGGATTCAAGCCCGTAAACATATAGGCATCTGACGGAACAACAACCCACAGATGCGGATTGAGGATTACATCCTCCATATACACATGGCTAGGGAGATGATCTCACGCCATAAAATACTTACCCTCAAGCTCAAAGGGCCAGCCCGGCATTGGCTTAAAGCCTTCGAAAACACCATTGGAAGTTGGGAGGAGCTCGAGGATGCCTTTTGGGCAAATTTTCAAGGGACCTATGTCCGACCTCGGGATGCCAGCGATTTAAGTCACATATCTCAACAACCGGAGAGTTAGCACGGAAATTTTGGAACAGATTCCTTACTAAAAGAACCAAATAGTCATTGTCCGAGCATGAAGCCTTAGCAGCTTTCAAACACAACGTCTGAGATGAATGGCTCGCGGAACACCTCGGCCAAGAAAAACCAAGAACAATGGCCGCGTTAACAAGCCTCATGACCCGCTTTTGGCGGGAGAGGATAGCTGGCTAGCAAGATGCAGCACCAGCGACCCAAGTACATCCGAAGTCGGGGATGGAAGCGGAAACCACGGCATAACAAGGACCAGCGTCGGACCAAGAAACAGCCGAAAACCTGACGATCAACGCCGGATTCAAAAGCTCTCGGCAGAATCATAAAAAGCTGCCCTTAAGGATAACGAGACGAGCTATCTAACAAACAAAATCTTGGACAAGATATGCCAAATCCACAGTACTCCGGGAAGCACGCAAACCACACCCACGAGAGATTGTTGGGTCTTCAAGCGATCCGGCAAACTCAACGCCCGAACACAAGGGCTCGACACACCAAGCGAGGATGATGGCGAACCCCAAAAGCGAGCACCGGAAAACAAAAGAATTTCCCACAAGAAATCAAAGCAGTGAACTCACTTCACGTGACAAAAGGGAAAAATAAATGGCGCCCATAGAGTGCAGCGCCATCGACCTATCCGGAGGAGTCCGCCCTTGGTTGTTAAAACCAATCACCTTCGACCATCGGGATTACTCTAGAAGTATCGGAATGCAGGTTGGACTGCCTTGATATTAGATCCGATAATTGGCGGACTCAAATTTACACAAGTCCTAATGGGCCGCGGCGGTGATCTAAACCTGCTATATCGAGGACACAATCCATAAAATGGGGATAAACCCCACCAAATTTAGCCATAGCAACACTTCCTTTCAAGGGGTAATGCAGAGCCCATATGCCCATTATGCAGAGCTCTCTACTACTAGAAGTTGTTTCGGCTCGCCCAACAACTTCCATGTAAAAAGTTAACCTTCCACCTCGCCCCATTTACAAGTAGCTATCAAGCACTATTGGGATGCGAAGCTTTCGCCCGCTTTAACGCAATACCGCATTATGCATCTCTTACACTCAAAATGCCCTGTCCATGCGGCATCATCTCATTAAAGGGAAACATCGAGGGTCCCTCGAGTCCGGAAAATTGTGCGGATGCCTTGACAGCCCCACTATAAACCGGCTTCACCAATACAAGCACTTAGACAGGTCGTCCAGACCCTGGACACGGTTGGACGAGTCCGGTGTAAACATACAAGGGCTCACTAGACGCATACCCCCGTACAAGGGGCTCCGCGCATCCACAACAAGAGACAATAAAGCTCAATTTTATTCATTTTTTGAATTGTACTTTGTTTATTTAATATAACATACATTTTCGCACGCTCTTTTTCAACTAAGTTCATCTCTTTTACAGATGAACACCGTGCTACACCCGTCCAGGATACGGCACAACAAAGACACAGGCGCAGATGTGCAGTAGGGACCCGTTGCAAGGATTCTTTTCAGATTAAGACCCTGCATAGCGTTTTCCTTGTCTCTTGTTGATACATCCCCTGGTTTCTTGCTATGACCAAGGAGGAGGCTGGCGTTTGGCATAGGCCACATCAAATTTCAGCGTGCACGGACACGAGGGCTTTTTACCAAGGCGATTATTCGACCCGTTTTCATAAAGACCGAATACCTTAGGGAGTGTTCGGCGTCTCGAGTTAGGCCTTATATGCATCAGCTCGAATCATGTCTTTGGTCAAATGTTGGGTTTGCCGGCTCACTGTGTTTTGCTGCCTTATGTTCCGTTCTATCGGCTAAGCGGCACCGGAGAACTCTGCGATTGTGACCCGGTTTGGCGGCGAGCACCTCGATGAAAGCGAAAACTATGTCATGATATAGCATGAGACTGGTCAACCACTCGATGACCGCTGGAATCTTTAGAATTCCCTTCGCATTGTGAAGGGCCGTTTCGACCAGGCACATCTGGCGCCCGAATTCGGGTGGCGCGGTGCCCCTAGGGGCTATATAGTAGCCCCACTTTCGAACTCCTATGGCTAAGTGAAAGTGATAAAGCATTATAGTCCGGTTGCCTAGTTTGCTGCGCTATCACCTCCTTTGTAGGACCAAGACATTGGATCAAGTGTGAAAATGCATTTTCTGCAAACACCCCCACATTATATGCGTGGGGGCTGAAGCCAAGGACTGCCATCTTTCAGGTTATATAAACATATACATTAACGGACGCACATGAGGTATTTTTAATTCTTGAAGGCACAAGTATAAAAAATCTTTTATATTCCATCGAAACATTGTTTCACAATAATACATGTTATTCGAACATAATATCCTTGAAACCTGCATCTCTATTAAGCAGGCCTGCTGAGAACTTCACGAAAATAGTGCTCGATAGGTACTAAACTTCGTCCGAATCTTGGGATGCAACATCGGTGGCCTTCATCTCCGCCCGGTATGTATTGACACGAGGCAAGAGCCATCCGTGCACCCTCTATGCATCTTGACCCGCCTCATAAGCTTTGATATGTGGCACCGCACCAAGGCTGCTGCACTAAGCCAAAATAACTCTTGACTCGGGCCTTTTCGGCCACAAATGAGTCACGACATTCTTCATGGCAAGTCCGGACAACCTATTCAGCTCCGCCCATTCGGCCAACGATCGGTTAATGGAAGTGGGCGCTCTGGACTATGGAACTGCGACCAAAAATCTCTTCCATCTAATGATCCTTTTGATCTCCGAAGTGTTCGGCGCGTCCGTAACTTTTCGCCGCCAAGTCGGATAAGCATCCTCACTACTCCACAGCCGGTTCAATTGAGCATATTTAGGATCCGTGAACTTCCTCCGCATCGAAAAAGGCTTTCCGGCCGCGATATCTCGGCGATGTAGCTCCTCCTTCATAGCTCTCATGCGAGCGAACATCCTTAGCCTCGGTGGTGGCCTTCTTGAGTCCTCTTGCTCCGCTCGACCTTCTTTTCACTGGCTTCATGCGCGGTCGGTAACATTCTTCAACTTCATGGCCATTTCGGCCATTTCTTTTAACCTGCATGAGGAGCATGTTACACTTTTAGCTCTTGACCGCCTTTAAAGCGGGCGCATCACTTTTCTGGCCTACTCCTTGGCTCGGGCAAGCTCCATACGAAGGTTCTCCATGGCAGCGGCACCATCTGCATCAAGCATACATGTTTGTAAAACACGGGCATCAAGCTCCCTTATCGGGTGTCCGCGGAGAAACCACATACCTTGTGACTCGTCAAGCCGCTATTGACAAGCGCGATGTCGGCATCCGCCGCGTCAAGTTGCGCTTTAGTTCGGCAAAATCATCGGTCAGGCTAGCCACGGACGACTCCGCCTACATATGAAGGCGACATATAATAACCTGTGATTATGATCCTCGACGCGCCGTCATTTTGACAAGCGCACGAGTCTCGGGGCTACTATCTACACATGACACATCTTATATATGCGGAACCGTCAAAAGGTACATCATTGAACGTACCTCAAAACCTGTCAGTAAACTTCTGGCGGCCTCGTACAACCCGCTTTCCGTGGACGAAATCTTTTCAATCACCATACCCATCAATGCACGATGATCCTCTGAGATAGACACTCGCCCGAGCAGACCCTTCAACTCCTCCGACCGGGCACGGGATGTCTTGGGACTCGTCGATGGCCTTTTTCAAGGCGGACACGGAGGGCTGCAGGGGCCCTCGACCGCCCTCCACCCTGCGGATAGGGAAACCCTCGCGGCGACACCTCGGGATCGTCCGCCTCGCTAAGTGATGCAGCGGGTGAGGCGTTCCGCTCTCCATCATCTCGGGCGAAGATCCCCGAAGCGAGCTCTGCTGAGAAGGGCTGAGATCGAACTACAAGGTAAAGTTTGGTCATCTTGAGAGATAAAACAAGGATGTCTCTTATTCTGGAAAAACTCCCTTTCTACTTACGGCTCATTGGAGGCTGATCTCCTTGGGGAAATAGTGCGGCGGGGCATCTTCGGCGCAGGGACCCTCTGCGAGATTTCTTCCAGCCTTGAGGCCTTGGTCTCCGGATCTTGAGCGGTCCTCTTCTCCCCTTGGATGGAGGATTCTCGATCCCTCCTTGCATAACCTCCTTGGCAGGCAGTAGCTTCCTTATTCCCCCGTCGCCTTCTTCCAAAGGCGCAACATCCAGCATCTTGTTTAACACGGGATCCGGCGTGGTCTCAGGGAGGGGGCCCGGACACCTGATCAGTTTTGCTTTCGCTATCCACTCCTATTCAAGGGACATCTCTTTTAAGGGCAAGTTTATGATAAATATACGGATAGCGTGTCAGGGTACGGGATTACTTACTTGAGTATCCAGGTGATTGCAGCTCAGACCTGCGTCCTCGGTTAAGTCCGGACACATTGCTTGTGATCCAAAGAACAATTTGTACATCTCCACGGGCATTGCGCCCATAAAATGTTGGAGAGCTCGTGGTCCCTCCGGATTGAACTCCCACAGGCGGAGGATGCGAAGTTTGCAGGGCAGGACGCGACCAATCAGCATGACCTACGTTACTACGACCAGATTGATCTCTCTCTCTAGGAGGTCTCGAATACGGCCCTGCAACAAGGGCACGTCCTTGGACGGCCCCTAGTCAAGCCCTTTATTGACCCACGATGCCAACCGTGGTGGAGGACCCGAGCGAAAGGCAGGTGGCGCCACCCATTTGGTGCCCCTGGGAGCTGTGATATAAAACCACTCTTGTTGCCATAGGCTGAGCTCCTCTTGAAAAGAGCCCTCGGGCCATGGAGCGTCAACATTCTTGCTTATAACAGCCCCTCTGCACTCTGCCTGTTGCCCCTTGATCATCTTCGGCTCCACCTTGAAGGTCTTGAGCCACAATCAGAAGTGAGGGGTAATGCGGAGGAAGGCTTCACACACTGACGATGAATGATGAGATGTGGAGGATGGACTCGGATCCAAGTCGTGAAATTCTGGCCCGTAATAAAACATGAGCCCCCCCTCACAAAGGGGTCCGTCGGGAAGCCTAGCCCCTGAAGGAAGTGAGCCTTGAACACCACGCTTTCACCGGGCTTGGGAGTGGGAATAACCTGCCCTTGAGCAGGCAGCTTATCTGCAGGATTTCGCCGGTTAGATACAGCATCTCTTAGCTTTAGGGCGTCTTCTTCCATGTGCGGAGAAGGCATCCACCGACCTTGGAGGTCGGGCGGACATCTTGAAGGTGCAGGCGCTGAATCTGGAGCTTTGGGTGTTGGAACTTCGAAGCGAGGAGGTTCGATGGAGATTGAGAAAAAGGAGCAGGGCCTTGGTCTGTTTATAAAGAGGTTGAATACCAGAGCCCTCCCCATGACCCGTTCGGGACTGGCGCCGATAGAGGCGTGCCAGCGAAGCGGTTGGGTTACCGCCCGTATTGATGAAATCCCGAAATAAGGGGACACGATCTACCTTCGACAAGACATGCCAAGGAAACCGCCTCGCTAAGCGCTGAGGTCGGATAGTAAAACAATTGAATAAAGGCTTGGCCGTGGTGTGATATCACGCCACGGAATCGTCGCAGATTGAACTTGTGTAAATATTATTCTCTCTCTGATGGTATGTGGAACTTATTTTGCGAGCGGACACTATCCTTGTGTTCAAAATCTTTTATGAGGTATTGGGAGGAGAACCCGCCTTGCAATGCCGAAGACAATATACTGTGCGGGACTTCGTCATCATTGAAGCCTGGTTGAGGAGACTCTTGAGGAGTCTGGATTAGGGGTGTCCGGATAGCGGACTATAGCCTTCGGCGGACTCTGGACTTTGAAGATACAAGATTGAAGACTTAGTCCGTGTCGGATGGGACTTTCCTTGGCGTGGAAGGCAAGCTTGGCGATATGAATATGTAGATCTCCTACCATTGTAACCGACTCTGTGTAACCCTAACCCTATTCGGTGCCTATATAAAACGGAGGTTTTAATCCATAGAGACGAACAACAATCATACCATAGGCTAGCTTCTGGGTTTAGCCTCTCGATCTCGTGGTAGATCTACTCTTGTACTACCCATATCATCAACATTAATCAAGCAGGAGTATGGTTTTACCTCCATCGAGAGGCCCGAACCTGGGTAAAACATACGTGTCCCTTGTCTTCTGTACCATCCGCCTAGGCCTGCAGTTGGGACCCCCTACCGAGATCCGCGGTTTTGACACCGACAGTTGCTCTCCTCTCGGTAGGATTTTTTGAACTTAAGCGAAGCAGTTCACAGCTAAGCCTTGAGTGAGAGGCTTGCTCACCACTTTCGGTAGGATTTTTCAGACTTGGTAAAGCAGTTCAAGCGGAAACAAAAGCAACAACAATCGTTTAGGAAGATTATAAAGCTCTTGTCTTTGATAAATAAACTACAAAGGTGCTTCTTATTACATCTCATCCGGTGAGTACTTAAGTATAAAAGGCGGAGCAGCTCCGCATTCCAAGCTCGTGGCTCGTCTTTCTGATGTTCGACATTGTAAAGATGGTATGCTCCATTGTGGAGAACTCTGGTGATAATGAAGGGACCTTCCCAAGCAGCGGCAAGCTTGTGTGGCTTCTGTTGATCCACTCGAAGAACCAAGTCTCCCTCTTGAAAAGCTCGACCCTTCATGTTTCTGGCGTGGAATCGACGCAAATCTTGCTGATAAATGGTTGACCTAATCAACGCCATCTCTCTTTCCTCTTCTAAGAGATCGACTGAATCCTGTCGGGCCTGTTCCGCTTCTTCTTCAGAGAAGAGTTCGACTCGGGGTGCGTCGTGGAGCAAGTCACTTGGCGAGAACAACTTGGCTCCATAGACCCGAAAAGAAAGGGGTTACGTCCGATTGATCGATTGGGAGTTGTCCTCAAACCCCAAAGAAGCTGATGGAAGTTCATCAACCCGAGGCGCTTTCTGCGTGTTTGAGATCACGCATCGATCGAGGTTTCGATCCTTTGAGATTAGACCATTAGCCCTTTACCTTGACCATTCATTGTGGGTGGCGGCTGAAGCATAGTCGACTTCGTGTGCCTTGAAAGCCGAGCGCTCTAAACTCATCAGAATCAAGTTCGATCCATTGTCGGTGATGATGCTGTGTGGAACTCCATATCTGAATGTCAATTCTCGATGAAGACGGCGATCTGGCCGAGATTCTTGATAGGTTTAGCTTGATCCATTTGGTAAACTTTTACATTGCTACAAGCACATGAGTAAATCCACTCCTACCAGTCTCGGTGGCCCAACCATGTCCAACCCCCAAACAGCAAAGGGCGGGAGCGAGGGAATGGTCTTTAGGGCTGATCAGGCTTGTGAGACATATCGAGTAGAAGCGGCAACCTTCACATCTGTCGACTATATCTTCGCCATTTCATTTGCTCGGGGACAATAAAATCCGGCTCGGTATGCTTTATACAATGGCCCAAGAGGGCGCATGGTGACCGCAGGTTCCCAAGTGGATGTCATTGAGGATCATTCGACCTTCTTACGGTGTTATGCATTTACGGTGACCCGGTCACACTTTCTCTGAACAATTGTCCCTTTATCCTTTGTAAAGGCCTTGGATCGACGGATGATATGTCGGCCTCTTCTTCATCCTGGGGTTCCTTCCCTAAGGATATACGAGATGTAAGAGTACCGTCTAGTCGGGAGTGATGACCAAAACTTCCATGATTAGGTCGACCCGGTGGGACCTCGACTTGATCGGATCGTGGCGCTCTTAGGTTGCGGGGCTCTTACGTAAAGGATCTTCTTGAGCCGATGGTGTGTGAATGTGTTCGAAACACATTGCTGGGAATAGCTTCTCTCTTGGAGCCTATCTTAGCAAATTATCTGCTGCTTGATTTTTGATCGGGGTATATGATGGAGCTCTAACCCTCAAACTTCTTTTCAACTTACTCACGCATTACATTGGCCAGTCATGGCTGGGCTTCGGCGTCCCACTCTTTCATCACTTGATTGACCACGAAATCTGAGTGGCCATAGACCATGGGCGGCAGACGCTTGAAATGAAATGGCCATCGCAGCCCATATAAGAGTGCTTCATATTCTGCCGTTATTGGAGGAATCAAAGTGAATCACGGAGTACATATCGAAACTTGTCTCCTCGGGGGATACTAATACCACCCGGCACCCGAACCATTCAGCATCTTGGAACCGTCAAGAACATGGTCCAATGCTCGAGTGAACTGAGTCAGCGATTCTGTTTCGATCCACTCGGTGAGAAATCAACTATTGCTTGGGACTTGATAGCTTTATTTGCCTCAAGCTGAATATCTAAGGGAAGGAGTTCAATCGCCCATTTGCCCTCGACCGATTGCATCTCGGTTATGCGAATCTCTACGATAATGGGCGTCGGCGACAGCTATATAGGTGGTCGGAGAAATAGTGTGCAACCTTCTTTGTGGTCATATAAATCCATAAACAAGCTTACGATAGTGCGGATATCTACTTTTTACGAATTCGAACTTGAAACATAATAAACCGGTAGCTGAACTTTATAGGCTTTCCCTCTTATTCTCGCTCGTAGTAAATCTTGTCTTGACGACTTGTCCGATGGCTGCTATATAAAGCAGTAAAGGCTCTTTGCTGATTGGGGCAGCAAGCACCGGCTGGGTGGAAGCGGGGCTTTTAGCTCTGCAAGCATTGCATCAACTTGAGTCCCTCGAACTTATCGACTTCTTCATCGATCGGTAGAGAGGTAGTGCCTTCTCACGAGTGGGAAATGAATCAACTTAGGGGACAAACAACCCGATAAGCTTCACGGACATCATGCACACGCCTTTGGGCATTTCATTGGAGTATGGCACCAACTTTCTCGGGGTTAGCGCCGATCCCTCGTTCGGAAGCAGAAAACGAGTAACTTTCTTCACGGAACTCGAACATGCACTTTGATGGATTAAGCTTGATATCATACCTTCGGAGGTTGGCAAAGGTTTCAGCAAGGTCAGTCAGTAGGTCGGAACCTTTGCGTGACTTGACCACAATGTCATCCATGTACGCTTCCACATTCCAACTAATTTGAGTGAGTAAACACTTCTGAATCATCCGCATGAATGTGGCTCCAGCGTTCTTTAAACCGAATGGCATAGTGACATAACAGAAGCACCCGAATGGGGTGATGAAAGCTGTTTTAATTTCATCGGGTCCAAGCAGAGCGGATCTGATGATACGGAATAAGCGTCCAAAAGGACAAACATTCACATCCGTGAGTCGAATCGACTATCGATCGTCACGAGGAGAGAAAGTGATCGCCGGGCATGCCCAATTGATATGCTTGAAGTCGATGCACATGCGAGTGAATTGTCCTTCTTAGGGACCATGACAATGTTAGCTAACCACTCGGAGTGGTAAATCTCTCGAATAAACTCAGCTGCGAGGCGAGCCACTTCTTCACGATTGCTTTTCTCTTACATGCAGGCGGACCGTCGAAGATGTTCCTTGACGGTTTTATCTTTGGTTGAATATAAGCGATGCTCAGCGGTTCCACAGGAACACCGGCATGTCGAGAAGGTGTCGATTTGAGGTTCGGCGAGACCCTCTAGGTTCGAACTACAGGGAGTGCGCCGGAGATCTAGCCCCTACCTACCTGCGCCTCTTAAGCATGCGCTAGGATCTAAACTACCAAAGGAACAACACAAAGAGACACAAGGTTTATACTGGTTGGGCCACCATTGTGGTGTAACACCCTACTCCGGTGTGTGGTGTGATGGATTGCCTCTTGGGCTGATGATGAACAATACAAGGAAGAACAACCTCATGAGGTGAGGTGTTCTTGTGGCTAAACTCTCGATCTGGTTGGATCGGGCTAAGATGAGATGTCGGATCTCTCTCGGATGCCTCTACCACAGGGTGGCTAGTCCTATTTATAGGCGAGAGGCCACTGGGCCTCTTCCTAAATATTGAGCTGGGTACAGGATGGCATTGTCTGATGAGAATGTGGGCGACATCAAAGTCGATGAGGTCGGTCTGCAGTAGTTATCGCCCGCCCGAAAGGATTCTGAGGCGGACCTGCCCAATTGAAACTATGGAGCCATCGGTGACTCCAAAAGAAAGCTTGGTTGGCTGAAGCTGATTATAAGGCACTTGGAGATTGTTGAATGTCTCTCTGGACGGGACATTGAGCCTGATACGCCATCGATGAGGTCTGGTGACTTGCCGTTCAGCTGATGATTGGGGAACAAAGCATCGGGAGGACTTGGTGGCGCGCGCGCCAGCTGATCTGCTGAGCTTTGAGCGTGATGGCGCATGCTGACCACACGAGAGGGCCAGTGGCTTGAGCTTAGGGGACTGTATTCGCCAGCGGCGAAGCTGCTTGAAGATCGTTGAGAGGCTAGGGCTTGAGCTCCGTCCAGGATGCAAGTGATCGTGGCGGCTCACGGAAGCCCCAGCCCCCTCGTCTTGATGATGGTCCTCGTTTCTCCTTGGCTGCTGCGGCGGAGGAGGAGGCCTGCATTTCCTTGCAGGCGATCCTCGCGAGGCTGATCCTCCGGCCTCCCTCGCGAGGCTGATCACCTTGGCGATCCTCGCGAGGTCAGTCCGCCACCCTTGGCGAGGCCACAGTCTTCCAGCGTCCTGCGTTTCTTCCTCCTCCTCGGCGTAGCCTCGTCGTTCTTGGTCGGGGTGTCGACCGATTCTCCTTCTCGCGGCTCGGGCTCTTGACATTCGTTGGTGTTGTGGGTGTGGAGGTTGTAGTAAACACATGTCGGCTGCCCTTGGAAGACTCGGGCTGATCTGCCTGCGCTTGGTATGCGGATTACGCATGAGCACGGCAGCCCCTTTGCTCTTCACGTCCTTGGCCTTGGGCTTCTTCTCTTACGGGTGCGGTGGCAGCTCGAGGAGGGAAAGGCGACCTTCTGAGCTCTGGCGCGCCCAGGTATCCAAGTTGAACAGCTCAGGATGCGCACGGATCTTCATGCATCGCCAGCTCCTCCTTCATCTTGGCGTCACGCACACCGTCGGAGAAGGCAGAGATGATGGCCTCCTCGATCGCCTTGGGAATCTTGGGCGTGCGTTGTTGAAGCGCTGGATGTACTTCTGCCGAGGTCTCCTTGGCTGCTGCTTGATGCGGCGCGCATGTCGCTCCGACGGGAGGCGGTCATGAGTACCTTGGAAGTTGGCGATGAAGCGGTGCGCATCTCGTCGAGCCAGTTCAGGAGCAGTGCGGGCCCGTCATTGAGTGCCATGGGAAACCAGTTATATGACCTTCTCGTCCCGTTGGAAGCGATGCCCAGCTCATAGAGCTGGAGGAACTCTGCAGGTCGGCCGTGCCGTTATGGCGAGGAGGCAGGTCAAAGCGAACTTGCCGAACCCGCATGACTGCTGCTGCTTTCGGCGATGAAAACCGACGGCAACTGCTGTGGCCAGGGGTGTTGGGTTCTCTGATGGGGTCGTCGACTACAAATTTAAAATTCCTACCGCAAAACATCCGAGGAACATGCTACGGAGATGGATCACGATTCGTTACCACTAGGCAGCGATTGCCGTACAGCGAAGAAGAGTTGGGGCAGCGGCGTCGCGTGGATCGTCTCCTCCTCATTCGATCTCCCTCGGCGCCCGGTCGTCCGATCCCGTCGAGTTCGCGGAGGCGGCGCAAGTGCACCGCCTCTAATGGTATCCAGCGTGCGGGAAGGAGCGTCGTCGGCGGACTGCTGGTCCGATCACACGATCGGCGGCGAGTGGAGGTGGCTATTCGCAACACATGCAAACCCTAGTCGCGGCCCGAAGCGTCGACCTCCACGAGGCAGGCGATCAGCCTCCACGAGGCGAAGCGATCGCCTCCACGAGGCGGCGTTCTCTCCTCATCGGTATGCGCACCTCCACTTTATATAGGCGTCCGTCGCGAGCTCAACACTTGGGCCTCGCCACGGACCCTAAAGCAAAAATCTACTCGGTCACGTTCCTAGTCGATTCGGATCATATCCGACCGGTGTCCTCTGAACCGACCTCGTAGGTTCCTTCCCTTAAGCCGCGACCCCTTAGGTTCAAGTCGGCTTGGTCACGATTCGGATCACCTCCGACCTGCGGTTGGTAGCGACCTCTAGCAAGGCGTGCCGACCACCAGCGAGCGATGAAGCTGGTTAAGCGAACACAGTACATCATACTTCCATTCCTTTTGCCACCACGATATATGTTGTCGGGCTCAAGGCGAGACTGTCATCCTTGTGCTAGCCGACCTCTTTCTCGTTCCGTGATACCGACCACTATCCGGATTATCTCATAATCCTTGTCGCATAGCCATGCTGTTCCTGGTCGGATCACACGAGGGCCCAGTATATCTCTCTGATCGGAGGGCAAATCCCATCTTGCTCGACCATGTCTGCAACATGGGATTGGACAAACCGAAACCTACCTTTGTAACTACCCGTCACGGAGTAGCGTTTGGTCGGCCCAAAGCAAGTCTATCACCATCTCGAGTACATCGTCAGCTCAGGTCTTAGGACATAGAGCGTATGTTGTACTAGAGACTCACAGATGACATATCGCTGCGTCTCATAGTTGGGTCTGTCCGACTCGGACCTTATCTCGACTCGGATCCGACTATATCGAATCCGACCAGACCTTCAAGTCCATATTATCCGGTTAGCATCCAATGCTCCATGGCTAGTGAGACCGAGCCATCGACCGTGTCATATGCTAGTCTAGTCGGCTGCGCGTCCACACAGCCCTTTCGACTAGGGACCTTTTAGGACAGTCATCATACAATGCATAGTCCCACAAACAAGTCACGTGCTTGCGATACACATCATTGATAATGTCCAAGGACTATCTTTATTCATAAACACATAGGAAATATCATCATACATGATTGCCTCTAGGGCATATCTCCAACAGTCTCCCACTTGCACTAGAGTCAATCAAATAGACATCGAATGCCCATAGCTCTAACGTGCCCCTCATGCTTGGGTTGTGGAAGCGGCTTAGTCAACGGATCTGCAACATTTGCATCCGTGTGAATCTTGCATAACTCTACATCACCATTCTTTACGATCTTTCGTATCAGGTGATATTTCCGGTCTATGTGTGCGACCTTGTGGTGATTCCTCGGCTCCTTGGCTTGTGCGATGGCACCAAATTATCACAATAAAGGTCCAACGGTTTCACGAGGCTGGGAAAATACCAAGATCATCCAGAAAATGCGGATCAAACACCTTCCTTTGCGGCTTCACAAGCCGCAATGTATTAAACCACGTGGTAGAATCGCCACCGTATCCTGCTTGGAACTCATCGATTACTGCTCCTCCGTTCGGGACATACGAATCCAGACTGTGATCGACAATCATCTCTGTCGGTTTGGAAACTAGCATCGACATAACCCCTTACGATGAGCTCTTCCTCACCTCCATAAACTAGGAACATCTCTTTAGTCCTTTTCGGTACTTCAAAATAGTCTTTACCGCTGCCCGGTGATTCTCACAGGGTTGGCCTGGTATCTACTTGTTAGGCTTATTGCAAAAGCAACATTAGGCCTTGTACATATCATGGCATACATGATGGATCCGATTCTTTGAGGCATCGGAATCCTACTCATCTGCCGCTCATCGGATGTCGAAGGACTACGAGTCTCGCTTAGCCTTATACCATGTGAGAGCGGCAAGAACCCTTTCTTCGCCTCACTCATGTTGAACCGCTTCAACACTTTATCTATGTCGTGCTCGGCTTAAGCCGAGCCTCCTCGATCTATCTCTATAGATCTTAATGCCTAAAATATAGACTGCCTCACCAAGGTCCTTCATCGAAAACTTGCCATTCAATGATTCCTTGACCGAGTTTAACATCGAAACATTATTTCCGATCAGTAGTATGTCATCCACATACAAGATCAAAAACACTATCGAGCTCCCTTAACTTCTTGTATAAACAAGAATCCTCTTAAGCTTTTGATGAAACCGAGACCGATGGCGACCTCATCAAAGCGAATGTTCCAACTCGAGATGCTTGCTTCAACCCATAAATGGATCTCTTGAGCTTGCATACCTTACTAGTGCTAGTCGGATCGACAAAACCCTCGGGCTGTATCATATACCGTCCTCGGTTAAATTTCCGTGAAGGAAAGCCGTCTTGACATCCATCGCCATATCTACGTAATCGAAATATGCAGCTATAGCTAATATGATCCTCACCGATTTCAGCATCGCTACCGGTGAGTAAGTCTCGTCGTAGTCAATTCCTTGAACTTGTCCATAACCTTTAGCGACAAGCCGAGCTTTGTGGATCTGAACATTTCCATCCACATCGGTTTTCTTCTTAAAGACCCATTTGCAACCAATGGCGATTCGCCGGTGGCGGATCAACCAAGTCCGGACTTGATTCTCATCCATGGACTTTAATTCGGATCTCATGGCCTCTAGCCATGCCTCGAATCTGGGCTCACCATCGCTTCCGCATCGTGGCGGCTCGTCGCTTTCTAGCAACAATACATCGCACTCTGCGCAATCTTTCCAACCTCCGTGGTTCGGTGCGCTTCCACTCGGGTTCCTGACGGACTCGATATGATCTCATCACCAGCTGAGCCGTCCCAGTGGTCCTCGAATTTCTTGAGTCGAACCGTCCTCCACAGCCTCCGGTGAAACTCTTTCTCAAGGAAAACCCGTTCGAGCAACAAACACTTTGTTCTCTTCCGGTTGTAGAAGCTATATCCCAAGGTTTCCCTCGGATATCCACGAATATGCATTTATCCGACTTGGGTGTAAGCTTATGCGACATAAGTCGCTTGACAAATGCTTCACAACCCCAAATCTTTAGAAAAGACAAAGCTGGGACTCTTCCTAGTCCACATCTCATGCGGTGTCTTGTCTGCAATTTTGATGGTACCCTATTAAGTGTGAAAGCTGCGGTTTCTAGGCGTATCCCCAAAATGACAAGGGTAAATCCGATTTGCTCATCATAGACCGGACCATGTCCAACAAGGTCCTATTCCTCCGTTCGACCGCCATTTCTCTGTGGCGTGCAGGAGGTGTGAGCTGAGTACTATACCTCGACTTTTGAGATGATCATCGAACTCTGGCTCATGTACTCACCTCCACGATCAGATCGCGAAGCTTTATAGTCTTGCCGAGCTGATTCTCAACCTCGTTCGAAACTCTTTGAACTTTTCAAAGTCTCCGACTTGTGCCTCATCAAATAGATATATCCATATCTACTCAAGTCGTCGGTAAAAGTCACAAATCTTGATAGCCACCTCTGGCGGTTGTGCTCATTGGACCACACATCACTATGTATAAGTTCCAATAGCTCGGACGCCCTCTCGCAACTCTTTGCGAAAGGAGACTTAGTCATCTTGCCGAGCAAGCATGATTCACATGTCTCGAGCGACCGAAGTCGGACGAAGTTAGGAGCCCATCATCATGGAGCTTCTTCATGCGTTCGAGACTAATGTGTCCAAGCCGGCAATGCGAGAAGTATGTCGGTTTATCTCATTTGGCTTATGCCTCTTGACATTCACGTTATAGACGGTTCTGTTCTAGATTCAATATAAATAGCCCATCAACAATGGGTGCATAGCCGTGGAACATACCATTCAAAAATATCGAACAACCATTGTCCTTTAAATTGAATTCATAACCTTGACTCATCAAACATGAGGCAGAAATAATGTTCGACTAAGTGCAGGAATGTAATAACAATTATTCAATTCCATTATGAATCCGGAAGGAAGCTGGAGCTGCATCGTGCCGACCTCCAGCGCAGCAACTCTTGCTTTGTTGCCGACCACGATGTCAATCTCCCCTTGTGCCACACGCCTAGTTCTTACCAGCCCTGCATCGAGTTGCAAATATGAACAACCGATCCGGTATCAAATACCCAAGAGCTACTAGGTATGTCAGCAAGGTAAATGTCTATAACATATGCAACAAGTGTACCTTTGCCTAAAGAAGCATTTCCGGCCTTCTTGCCATGCTCTGCAAACCACTTGCTATAGTTTCTCTTCGGTGACGGTCTCCTTGCGGTGAAAGCAAGCGGTCTTGAGTCAGTCCAGACTTGGTAGCGGCGAGAGGTTACCATCTCCGTGCCCTTTGCCTTAGCCTTCCTTTTAGACCAACTCTTCTTGAACTTAGCGATTTACGCACCATCAACACTTGATCGTGCCTTTCTTAATATCCTGCTCTGCCACTTTGAGCATCCCATGCAATTCGGTGAGCTTCTTATCCATGCCATGCATATGATAGTTCGAGATGAGCGTCCCATAGCTGGGCGGAAGAACCCCCGAACAGCATCGATGCCAGCTCATCCAAGGCGGGAAGCCCAAAGCGATCCAAAGCTTGCACATATCCGATCATCTTGATCACATGTGGGCTCGATGGATCACCTTCCTTCAACTTGCAATCCATCAAGGATGCGCAGACGTTGAACCTTCGGTCCTAGCACGTATGCGAAACATGCTCTTGAGACTCTCGATCATATCGTAAGCCTCAACATTTTGAAATGCTGTTGCAAATCGGGCTCCATACAAGCCAGCATCGGACAACTGATCTCCGTTGATTCATCAACGAGTTTACAGTAGGCATTTTAGCTGTGGCACTAGCATTATCGGCAGGTTCCTCTGAAGTGGATCCTCTAGAACATGTTCCTTTTATCGTGCTTGAGAACAATTCTCAGATTTCTATACCAGGTGGTAAAGTTTGTTCCATTCAGTTTATCCTTTTCGAATTGATTTCAATGCAAAGTTGGGTTGAGCGGTGGTGCCATTGATCTACAACAGAGAATATGCAATTACTAAGCAATGTGTTTATGTAGAGTAATTCTAGCCTAAGCGAAATACTCCCACTGAAGTCGGCATCCCTCCAAAACTCTCGGTGATTCAGGATCCGACTAGCGCATGCGACTAGTGAGCTTTAGCATCACTTTGCTAGCCAACATACCTATCCGGTAAGCAACTCCTTGCTAATCGTATCTCTATCGACTCACAGCCGATCGGGAAGGTATCTCATACCCGGCTCCCAACCTTCTTTGCCACAAGGCCCAAAACCGTTTGATAGCCTTGTCAAGTTAACTTTGATGCGGTGCATGTCCGTGTCCGAACCACGAACCCTTGATTCAAGGACACCCAGCAGCACCAATTTTATGAGCCCACTACTAGGCGTACTTGGCGTGAAGGTGCAACATCGGGGATGGCAATTAAGCTTGATATTCATGAGGATCATTCTATCATTTTAACATGCATAGAAACAAAGAAGCATAACAATCACAAATATAACACATATTGTGAAATAGTATGGCTCCTTCATGGGCGTTCTTCGGGTCGGCTCCGACCCGATGACCATCTGAACTCCATCTTGTTTGTCACGCGGGGCGTAAAGCCGCCAACCTGATCTCTATTATCCAACTACTACAACTAGTAATGAATTTTACATAGAGTCACAAGTCGACACGCATGAGTCGTTATACAATATAATGACAGCACTTTGGCTCTATTTGGTGACAAACATGACCGCATGAGCCACGTATAAATTACACACATGCATCACATACACATGAGCCATACTATTCACATCAAACCTGCAAAACAAAGTTATGCATAGAATCGCATTCTACGGTTTGTGTGTGTCGGTCTGAAAATACGGTGCTACCGATAGGGGTAGATCGTGTCACGACCTCATCGATCGATTCTGAAAACATAGCCTCAACGATCCCCATGTGCGATTGATCACATCAACCGTGCACATAGCCGATCTTATCAAGGACAACAGATCTCATCTGCCGCCTCCACATATCTAATATGCATACGATCTGAATCCAAATCCTATGACAGAGGCTCTGATACCACTCTTGGGGTCTATCCGACTCGGACCTTATCTTGACTCGGATCCGACTATGTCGAATCCGACCAGACCTTTCCAAGTCCATATTATCCGGTTAGCATCCAATGCCCCATGGCTAGTGAGACCGAGCCATCGACCGTGTCATATGCTAGTCTGGTCGGCTGCTGGCGTCCACACAGCCCTTTTCGACTAGGGACCTTTTAGGACAGTCATCATACAATGCATAGTCCCACAAACAAGTCACGTACTTGCTGATACACATCATTGATAATGTCCAAGGACTATCTTTATTCATAAACACATAGGAAATATCATCATACATGATTGCCTCTAGGGCATATCTCCAACAGGGAGGCCTTTGGTGACGAAGAGCCTGGTCTTGCGGGTCCCCATGCGCTGCCGCTGGGAGCAGCGCGGGGTCTTGGCGTGCTAGAGCAGGAGCACGGTCGTGACGAGCCGGTGCAGGGAGCACTCGGGCAGCTTCTTGGGGCGAGGGACCTCTTGACAGCTCTGCTCTTCTTTGTCTTTGGCGCCGGACGGAGTGGGTTCCGCCCGGGGCCCGCAGCCTTAGGGCCAAAGCGCCTTCTTGAGGGGGAGGTGGCTGGCGCCCTGGAGCTTCATCGCCCAGCGCGGGGCCGGGCACAATGCAACAAGAAGGGCGGCGGTAGGGAGAGCCCCTTGCCAGCAGACGAGGCTCGGCGGCAGCAGTCGAGCCACTCTTCGTGAAACGTCGTCGACATGGCGGTAGCGCAGGAGCTCGTTTGCGCGATGGCGCAGCTCGAGCCTCCATGGAGTCTTGTGGGCCTTGAGAGGCGAAAGAACCAGCTGGGGCGAGTGAAGGAGTAGCGGTAGGGCCGTCTCCCCTCACGGACGGATCTTTGGGGCGATGCTTGCTGCTCGTTCCCGCGGGCGGTGGCGGCGTTAACGGCGGCGGCGAAAACGAAAGCGGCGCCCGGCGAAACGTCTGGCGGCGTGGGAAGCGAGCGGCTCAGCGCTTCGCCAGCGAGCCCGGCAGCGTCGACATGGATGTGATGGGCGGCGAAAAACAGAGGCGGCGGAAGGCAATTTGGCGCACCCCTACAGCGCGCCAAATGTCGGTTCGGGTTACGGCAGACCCTCTGAGTTGAACTCAGGGGCGCGCGGAGATCTCGCCCCTACCTACCTGCGCCTCATCGTCACGCTAGGATCTAAACTACCAAAGGAACAACACTAGAGACACAAGGTTTATACTGGTTCGGGCCACCATTGTGGTGTAACACCCTACTCTAGTGTGTGGTGTGATGGATTGCCTCTTGGGCTGATGATGAACAATACAAGGAAGAACAGCCTCGCGAGGGTGAGGTTTTCTTGTGGCTAGGCTCTCGATCGGGTTGGATCAGGCTAAGATGAGATGTCCGGATCTCTCTCAGATGCCTCTACCCTGTGGGTGGCTAGTACTATTTATAGGCGAGAGGCCACAGGCCTCTTCCTAAATATTAGGCCGGGAAGGGCATAACAGTTGGCCATTTGAAGGGAACATCTAGTACACTTATCGACTAAAGTTGGTCCTCGCTTTGTCAAAGGCTCTGGTGGTGGCCTTGGCTTGGGCTCCACGATGACTTCCTTCCTACCGTTGCGATGGTCTTGGTCTTATTGCAAAGCAGGTGCCTTTGCTTGATGCTCTGCTGCGCTTGCCCCTTTGCACCAAAGAGGAAATGAGGGACCTTCTTGGCGGGCTGGCGCCCTTGGCGCCCTTGGTTGTCATGGCTTGCGTCATGGGCACCTCGTGAGGTACCCGCCTTGATCTCTCCGCCTCCTCGCGAGCCAGGCTGGCGAGGCCGTGCACGAGAAGCTTCATGTCCTCCGCCCATGCAATCTCCAGCCCCCTCGCGAGGTCTTGAGCTTGTCTTGATGAAGATGGGCGTCTTGGGCGCCCCTTGAGCCACGCCGCGAGCTGCGGGCGAGCAGCAAATCTGGTACCCCGTTCCTAGAACGCCGACAGAAGGTTTCCATGCAAAGATGTCCCAGTTCTCACGGAGGAACTAGATGAGCGCTTCTTCCTATTTGGAGTCGAGAGTTGTTGAAATGTGAGTCGGAGCAGCGTTGGGATCAGTTGGGTGGATATGAACGGTTTCGTTTCACCGGACGACTGAAATGCTGAATCCGTTGCACGCTTCTTAGCTCGCAGCAAATCACTCGGATCTGAATTTTCTGATACTCCTGCAATTCCACTACTGCCATCTGCGCATCAACGATCTTTGAGCCCTTCTGGAAGCACTCTTCTGCCTTCTTTCGATTGCCAGTGATAGTGATCACTCCCTTGGGACCAGGCATTTTCAATTTGAGGTACACATAGCATGGTCGAGCCATAAAACGCGCATAAGCCGTCCTGCCCAGAATGGCATGATAAGCACTCTCGAAATCCACCACTTCAAATGACAACTTTTCGTTGCGGTAATTCTTGTAATCACCGAAAACCACGTCAAGAGCAATCTGGCTGAGTGATTCAGCCTTCTTGCCTGGAATGACTCCATGGAAACTCATACTGCTTTCACTTAGTCTGGACATCGGAATGCCCATCCCTTTCAATGTTTCTGCATACAGAAAGTTCAGGCCACTGCCACCATCCATCAGAACTTTAGTCAGTCGAGTGCCTTCGACAACTGGATCGACCACCAAAGCTTGCCTCCCAGGGGTGGCTATGTGTGTCGGGTGATCAGACTGGTCAAATATGATGGCGATGCGAGACCATTTCAAATAATGGGCGTCGCCCGAAGCGACCATATTCACTTCTCTGTTGATCACTTTCGATGACTCTTACTCTCAACATCGGCAAAAATCATCAGTGGAATTGGCGTGAGGTAACCATCATCACTCTCTTCCTTGTCCTCAACCTTGCGACTCTTTTCCTTGTCTTAGGGTTGTTTATCTCGAACTGCTTTGGATCGGGGCCGACCTTTGCCGAGTGGTATGCTTCGGGTAAATGATTTTACCCTCTTCATCTTTCGTTGTGTGGATGTGGCATGGAAAATCTAGCACATCATTTCCATCTTGATCTTTTATCTTCTTAGGGTTCCATGGCCCTTGGGCTTCCTTTTGGGTTTTCCTTGAGTCACGGCTAAGGTTTCCCCGAGGGCAGGCTGGCTCGGCTTTGCGCTTACACTTCCGACGGAGTTTCCTCCTCCGGTTTCATAGGCGACGATTTGTGCTTGCCACTTGAACCGATCCTCTTCTTCACCATTAGCATACTTGGTGGCAATCTCCATCATTCGACTCAGAGACATGTCTCTGGTCCGACCGAACTTTAAGTTAAACTCTCGATATTTGACGCCTTCCTTGAAGGCACAAACTGCTTGGTGATCAAACACATTCTCTACTGTGTGATGCGGTGTGATCCAAGCCGTCGTCCTCCGCATTCGTTGAAGGAGGTGGCGAGCCGAACTAACCTTGCACAAGCCCTCTAGATTGAGTATGATCGGCCGAATTGACGGTGGAGGCCGCCCGGCGTGTGGCGAGTGGAGGCACATGTTTCTTCCCTTTCCCTTCTTCGTGAACCATGGCGATTGGAAGGGGAGGGAGATTCGAGATTGGATTGGAAATGGAAGCTGGAGTTCGAGAGGGGAAGGGCCGGAGCGCTGCAAGCAGCGAGAGGAGCGGATGTGTGCAGCAGCGTGTCCGCCTAGCAAGGCCGCGAAATAAGGAGGCATGGGGAGCAGTGCGCCCACGTCCAATCAACCGCCACACGTCACCCAAGGCCGCGGGCTGTTAGGGCCCATGACGCCGCTTGCCCTTCGCCTCTCTGCCCGGCCAAGTTCAGGCGCGCCATGGGCAGGGGGCTCTTGTCGGCGTTGCAGGGCAGGGGTCCCAGACTTGCTCTGCGGCTGCGGGCGTGGCTCAAGGAGGCCCAGGACAGCCCATCTTCATCGGCACAAGCTCAAGACCCTCGCGAGGGGCCAAGCCTCATGAGGCGGACGACAAGGAGCTTCCTCGAGCCGGCCTCGTCGGGCTGGCTCATGAGGAGGCGGAGAGTTCAAGGCAGGGTACCTCGCGAGGTGCCCATGGCATAAACCATGGCGACCAAGGCGCCCGATCGGGCGCCCGCCCAGCGCAGCGTCCTCCTTCCTCTTTGGTGCAAAGGGAGCAAGCGCAAGCGAGAGCATCAAGCAAAGGCATCCGTTTTGGCGCAACAAGACCAAGACCAGCCCCAACGGCTGGAAGGGAGTCATCGTGGAGCTCAAGCAGGCGTCATCACCAGAGCCTTTGGTAGGCGAGGACCAACTTTAGTCAGGATAAGTGTACCCGCTGTTCCCCTTCAAAATGGCCAATTGTTGGCGCCCTTCCCGCTCAATATCTGGGAAGAGGCCCATGGCCTTCGCTTATAAATAGGAGTGGCCACACTTTCGAGAGGATCTTGATCAACCCCGGTATGAGTCGGAATCCTCACTAAGGAACCATAGCTAGAAACAGCGGAACACTACCTAGCAGTTCATCACACCCACCAGAGCAGACCCTCGCGAGGCTGTTCTTCCTATCTTATTCCTCATCAGCCCAAGAGGCAATCCACCACACCACAAACTAGAGTAGGGTATTACACCACAATGGTGGCCCGAACTAGTATAAATCTCGCGTCTCTTGTGATGTTCTTTCTAGTAGTTTAGGTCCCTGCGATTCGGTGAGGTACGAGACGGTGGAGGTTTGGATCTCCGTGCGCACCCGAGTTGAACCTTAAGGGTCTACGGAACCGAAATCCGACATTTAGCGCGCCCGGTAGAGTGCGGAATCCGCCGCCACCTCGTGTCCCGTCGGATCATCATCACCATGTCCGGCGACCAGCGGGCAACCTAGATCCTTAGGCGGCGTGGCCCGCCCATCGCAGAGCTCGCTTCGCCTCGGGCGACCCGTGCCAAAGGCAGCTCGTGGTCCCGAGGCGCTGCGGGCAGCGAGCGACGAACGAACGAGCCGGCGGCTCTCAAGCGCGGCGCTTGATCGGCAGCAAGGGCCTCCAATCACGCCACGACCACATCACCGTACACCCACCGGGGCAAAGGCGAACTTCGAGGGCGCGCTCACGGTGGCGAGCTGCTGAAGTGCGAGGCTGGAGAAGCGGCGCGATGTGCTTCTTTGGAAGCGAGTGGCGGAGCTCTGGAAGCCGCCGCCTCGAGGCTCACCCCTTCGCACCCAACTTCCATCTCAGGCCCAGGCGGCTCGCCGCGGGGGCTCGCTGCGTGCCGCTGGGCTCCAGCTACTCCAACATCGGTAAGGCTGTCGGCACCGGGCGGCGAGGTTGCCCCGCCCCGGCCCGCGGAAGAAGGACTCGGCGCGACTCACGGCCTGGTGGACCGTCGCGCCACCACCCCATGGCGGGCGCATCAAGCGAGCAGCATGACACGCTCAGCACCACGGCGTGTGCCGGGATAATGGCGCCCGAAGAATCGTGCCCCACATGATGGACCAAGGGCACCCGCATGAGGGAGAACAAGGCTCGCTCCTCAGCCCGAGCTGGGGGATGAGGCGCCGAAGCGAGCTCTTCGGGGAGCCTCGAGGCGATCCCACCTGGTCACGCTGAGGCGGCGATTATCAGTACCGCTACTTCCTCAAGAGCAAACATCGCTAACCATAGGTCCCGGGAGGTACATGTCGCCCACGACGAGCGGCTGCCCGCTCCCGATCTCCTACCCCTTGGGAGGCGCGAGGGGCTGCGGAGAGGCGAGACCCGACATCACCACATGGCGTTGAGCAAAGCGTTCCCGGAGGTAGGCCCTCTGCTGGGGGCGCCTCGGGGCCTGCCTCAGCGGAGGACCCGTGGTCGTCGAAGAACAGCGGCGACCGCTCTACTACCGGCGGCGTCTGGTTTCCGGTCATTGTTGGTGGCACTAGAGTGTGGCGCAAGGCGGGGCCCTCGTCTGGCGATATGAAGCAAGGCGGTACACATGAAGAAGGCCCAGTGCACGTGAAGGCTTCGCCGCCCGTGACAATCTCACGTAATAATGAGTGGGGCTGTACACGCCCGAGTCTCGAGGTGCGGCCTCGGGCCCGGGCTCCCCCACGCCAGTGGCAGCACTTAGCTCCTTGCTGGTGAGAAGACGTCCAAGACTAGACTAGGTGCCGGACGCGGCTTTTCTTCTGCTTTCTTCGCCTTTCCATTTGATTGTCGTTTTCCCTCGCTGAATTTAAGTTGGATTCGAAGTTGAGATTTGCGTGTGTTCGGGGAAGGGGTGCTTAGTCTCGTTCGGGCAAATCTCTCGCATTTCGGCTACAACTCCGCCTCAGCTGCCTCCCCTCGCGAGCCCCTCATGAGCCGGAGCCAAACCTAGCTTGCAGCGCCAGCCTGTCGCCACCGCATACCCTCCAGAGGGTTTTTACTGCAGGTCCGACGGATTCGATCGAGAGACACTCGGATCGCCTCGGCCTCCCACAGGCTATCTCGAGGCTCGTCTGAAACAAAGGTAAACCAGCCAACCAGCACGTCGCTTAGCCAACCACTTGGCGGCGGGCGTATGGCGATGTAACACCTGCTAATCGATGAACACAAGTTTTACATGAGGGCTCCCCTCCCAAAATGCTCTCACAACCATCAGGCCAAAACCTGAGTTCTATTCATGCGAGGTAATGGAACAAGGACAATACACAATCGGTCGGATAAATCCCCCAATGCATCCTCGGGAGCACCTCCGAGCCATTCTTTGGCGTCGCTGGCCTCGCCGTCACAGTCTGCGGGGTCATCGGCGGCGTCAGGGCCGTTCACCGCGCCGCCCACATCGGCGGCCACGACCACGCCGTCGTCGTCCGGCGAAGGCCGGACGAGGGCATCCGTTGTCTTCCACCCGGTCGCCAGTCGCCCGGGCGGCTGGGAACCGAAGGCGATAGCTGCGTCAAAATCGAAGTGGGGTCCATGTCCGGAGATGGCTGAAGACACGAGAAAGGCGCCCGCAGCAGCGGCTCCTCTCCTCCACCAACCTGTTGGCCTGACCGACCAGCGCCTCGGCCAGCGCCACCACGTCGATGCAGAACGAAGGTTGCGGCGTAGTTAGCTGCGTGCGGCTTGCCTCTGCCGCCTGCGAATATTATCCAAGGCTGCGTTGGCTCTTTCCGGGCGTGGCGAGCATGGGGCGTGCTCATGCTCCGAGATTCGCCACGATGCATCTCATCTGCATTACAGCGCGCTGCGGCGGCCCGGCCTCCTCCACCCGTTGGCGAAGGAGGAGTGCCTTGACCTGAGAGGTGGTGGACTCCCTCTGCGCCACCTCGAGGGCGGCCCGAAGAGCATCGGCCCGCCGCGTCGCCTCCTCCAGCTTGGCCCTCAAGGCAGCAGTCCTGCCCTCAGCCTCGGCCTTGATCAACCCCAACCGCTCCTCAAACTCGCGCTCGAGGTTCAAGCGCGCCGCCGCCACTCGGCGTCCGACCTCCTCGAGGACGCGGGCTTCCCGCGCCGCGACCTCTTCCTCTGCCCGCGTCGCCAAGCGCTCCCTCGTCTCCAAGCACTCGTACTCGCGCGCGCGTTCGGCGGCTTCAAGCGCCAGCGCCTCCTCATGGTTCTGGAGCTCCGCCGGGTCGCCGGAGGCCACCTTCATCGACTCGAGGGCTGCCTCGCGCAGCTCCACTTGCTCCTCCAATGAGTGACACCGGGCCAGGAGTTCTCGTGCCCGCTCCTCCGCCGCCTCGGCGCTGTGCTTGCCGGGCCTCCTCGGCGGCCGAGCAGGCCTCCCGAGAGGCTGCCGGTGATGCCTTAGCCTCTTCATCACCAAGATCGCGCTGGTGGCGCGCGAGGCGACAGCGCCCTCCAGCTCGCGCCTCTCTGCAACAGGCGCGAGCCCTCGGCCTCAAAGGCGCGTCTTCATCAGCGAGCTCTTCACCAAGCAGGCTCACGCGTCAACGCCCTTCAAAAAATCCTTGGCGAAGGCGCGGCGCTCAGGCCTTCGCGCCGTCCTCCACACCATCAACCGCCCAGGCGGGCACGGGAGCCGCGAATGAACACTCCCCCTCCGGGCAGGGGGATGGGGGCTGGCATTCTCGCGACGGCCGGGCGCGCCGTGCCAGAAGCCCGGCCTGGAGCCAGCCCATCCCCAGACGAGGGGCGCAGGAAGCACCTCAGTCAATCGCCGTCCACGACCAGGCGAGAAGCCTGGCGGAGCTAGCTATGCCACAGGAAGGCTCGCGAGGAAGGATCGCGGGCGTGCAGGGCCACGACGCGCCTCGGGATGGTTCACCTCCCGGTCGCCCTCACCACAAGGCTCCACTTTGCTTGGAGCACTCAGGGCGGAGGAGGGGCGGCCGGGAGGACGGCTCCTCACCCGTCTCCGTGAGCTCGGCGAGGAAAGGGCTGCAGGGCAGGATCGAGTACAAGCAGCGAAGAATCGGGGAGCTGGAGAAGGAGAAGGCTTACTCATCGGTGGCAAAGTACTTCCTCCACTTCAGCGAGCGACAAGGTAATCATCGCCCGGGCCTCCCTTCTCTTTGGAGGGCCCCAAGTTCTGTGAGCGACCCAAGATTTGGCGCGAGGTTAGCTGCGGCGAGGAGAACATCAAGGTGACCCGCGTCAGGGGCGTCCGCCTGACGCGCGCCGCTGACCGCCTCACCAAGAGAAGCAGCAGGGGCCTCGGGGGCTCCATCCACAGGCGCTGCGGGCGGCTGCCTGCCGCCCTCAGTCGCGGCGGCATGAGCCTCGGGAGCTGCCCCCTCATGAGCATCGCCCGGCACTGTCACCCCGGCGGGGGTCCCTTCGGCCTCTGGCGGCTCGTGCCTCCCTGCTCCGCCACTCGAGGAGGAGCCGCCTTGGTCAACTGGAAGGGCTATCACCATCACTGGATTCTTGCGAGGCCCCTGGAGACCAGCGGGGCGCGGCCCCCATTCGTCGAAGATAGGCATCTGGTTCACCAAATCACCCTGATACAGCGGAGGTACATCAAGGCTCCTTCATGCGGATGCCACGGGTTAGGGTCGCCAACAGGACCAGAGCACTTTCCTTAGCGCTTGGCGTCGGGTCTTCTTCACGGAGCCTCATCGATCCCAGGCCAGCTGAAGGCCCACATCCGGTGGGAATGGCGTTGGAGAGGAGCAATCACGGCGCATCAGAACTCCTTCACCACCTTGGCGCTATCCACGACAGCGACCTCGAGAACGCAGCGGCGCCAGACAAAGGCAGCCGAGGGCTTGGCGTCTCCTGGCCCCACCTGAATTGGGGACAGCGAGCGAGGTTGGCTCCGATAGCGGGGGCTGGGCACCCCACATCCACGCACAACCACCTCTCGCGGAACTCAGCTGGCGGGGCGGATGAAGTCAATCCACGAGGCCGCTGTCTCGGTAGCGCACGAAGCTCACGACGCCCGAGCATTGAGTGGGGTCGACAAAGCGCAGAGAGAAGAAGTGGCGCAACAAGTCAACCGAGGAAGGATGCCCACCATTGCCTCACAAGCGAAGCGAAGGCGAAAGGAGAGTAATGGACTCGGGGCCCAGATGCATCATGTGGATCGATGGTGGGAAAGCACGGCATTGAAGAAATCAGAGAAGGGAACCAGCCCGCATGTGAGCGTCGGTGAAATACGGACCTCGGTGACTATCTTGTCGATGGAGAAGTGGGACGCGGGCCAAGCCATCGTCCTCCCGCATTCGTTGAAGGAGGTGGCCAGAGCCGAACTAACCTTGCCCAAGCCCTCTAGATTGAGTATGATCGACGGGTCGACAGCGGAGGTGGAGGCACATGTTTCTTCCCTTTCCCCTTCTTCGTCGGAGCCATGGCGATTTGAAGGGGGAGGGGGAGATCCGAGATTGGATTGGAAATGGAAGCTGGAGTTCGAGAGGGGAAGGGCTGGGCGCAAGCAGCAGAGAGGGAGCGGATGTGTGCAGCAGCGTGTCCGCCTAGCAAGGCACGAAATAAGGAGGCGTGGGGGCAGTGCATGCCACGTCCAATCAACCGCCACGTCACCCAAGGCCATGAGCTGTTAGGGCCCATGACGCCAGACTTGCCCTTCGCCTCTCTGCCCGGCCAAGTTGAGGCGCGCCGTGGGCCGGGGGCTCTTGTCGGTGTTCTGGGAGCAGGGTCCCAGACTTGCTCACTGCGGCCTGCGGCGTGGCTCAAAGGAGGCCAGGACAGCCCATCTTCATCGGCACAAGCTCAAGACCCTCGCGAGGGGCAAGCCTCATGGGCGGGCGGCAAGGAGCTTCCTCGAGCACGGCCTCGTCGAGGCTGGCTCATGAGGAGGCGGAGAGTTCAAGGCAGGGTACCTCGCGAGGTGCCCATGGCCGCAAGCCATGGCGACCAAGGGCGCGGTTGGGCGCCAGCCAGCGCAGCGTCCTCCTTTCCTCTTTGGTGCAAAGGGAGCAAGCGCGGCGAGAGCATCAAGCAAAGGCATCCGTTTGGTGCAACAAGACCAAGACCAGCCCCAGCGGCTAGAAGGAGTCATCGTGGAGCCCAAGCAAAGGTCATCGTGAGAGCCTTTGGCAGGCGAGGACCAACTTTAGCCAGGATAAGTGTACCCGCTGTTCCCCTTCAAAATGGCCAATTGTTGGCGCCCTTCCCACTCAATATTTGGAAGAGGCCCATGGCCTTCGCCTATAAATAGGAGTAGCCACACTCGAGAGAGGATCTTGATCAGCCCCGGTGAGGTCGAGAATCCTCACCAAGGAACCAGTAGCTAGAGCAACAGAACACCACCTAGTAGTTCATCACACCCACCAAGAACAGACCCTCGCGAGGCTGTTCTTCCCTATCTTATTCCTCATCAGCCCAAGAGGCAATCCACCACACCACAAACTAGAGTAGGGTATTACACCACAACGGTGGCCCGAACTAGTATAAATCTCGCGTCTCTTGTGATGTTCTTTCTAGTAGTTTAGGTCCCTGCGATTCGGTGAGGTACGAGATGGTGGAGGGTTGGATCTCCGCGCGCACCCCAGAGTTCGAACCTTAAGGGTCTGCCGGAACCCGAAATCCGACAAAATGTCCGGCTTGGACTCGCCAGTGAACTTACTGACTCCAGTCGCCAACCTGAAGTTGGGAGGAATCACTACGGCCCTGATGGCTCTGCTGAAGCACTCTGGACCTGAGGCACGCACTCTGCTGCTGGTGGGTACATCTCTGTCATGACCTTCTCGGTGAGCTCTGTTCCCGTCGACCAAACCTTGAACGAGAATAGATCTCGCATCAAAGCCTGGCTCCCTGGGGTCGACTGGAATCCTTCGCCCCACACTATGAGGGCGTCTGTCATCCTGCTGTCGGGGCACGTATGATCCACTCCTTGGGGGAGGTGTGGGCACTCGACGACGATCGTCACGATCGAGTCGGTGATCATACTGCTCACAGTTTCTGTACTGATCACGTCGGTCACCATGTCCCTCACGTCTCGGGGGCGATCTTGGGCTATGAGCCGACTGGACTGTATCTGCAACAACGGACCTGCTATGGATCCTATTCCGTGACTGTGACACAGCCATATTCTGCTCTCCCGCTGCCCGGAGTAAAGCTCTGATCTACATTAAACCTTTGCCAGCTTCTGACTGGGAGGGTTGAATTGACTCTGCTATTCGAGCTGCAGATGTAAGATTTTGAATCGGAGTTCGATATACTTGAGTCGGAGGTGGAAAAAGCTGGCGTCGACTGGATTCTTGAACCCTTTGCGCGCCGCGCCGTCCGAGTACTACTGGAGATTTTCGGATCGAGTCGCTCAACCAGATTGGCGGCGCCGTCCTCAAGGCCCGGGCCTCGGGGGTTTCTCCAACGATAGGAGTGTGAAGAGCATCCATGTTCCGGCGGGGAAGCTCTTCCCTCTGCTCTGAAGAGAGGGGCTCGGGGAGGTATTCCTCATGGGCATGGGACGGATCGCCTCTGCCGTCGCCACCGTCGGTGCGAGGGAAGCCGGGAGGACTACGAGGTCCATCGACCATCAGGACCTCCGCCGCTGGATCACTGCTGTTGCACTCGGATGCGGTCTCTGCGGAGCCAGTCGAACAGGCCGTAGAGAGATTCGTTGGGCTTGATCGCCGCGACTTGGGGGGTGGCCGTTTGGCGAGCCACTGCGTGCCTCAACCATCGCTGAAGCCTTGACCGACCAGAGCGCTCGCGCCGGCGGGCGACAGGGCGGGAGGACTCCACAGGTGCCAACCGATACTGGGTCGACGGCTGCCTCAGGAGGACGCCGCGGACGCACGCGGAAAAGTGCGTTGCCCCGTGGACGGGGAGTGCATCGACGTCGAGTGGAGCCTCCTGAAGCCAAGCAGAGTCGTCGGCGACGAACACGAGCGCACCGAGACGGATCTCGCGGCCCTCAGCCAAACCTCCGCCTGAAACCATGATGAAGGGCATCGGAAAGATTGCAACTTCTCCAACAAGTCGCTAAGACACCTGCCCCACGGTGGGCGCCAACTGTCATGGTTCTGAGTCTGACAGTAGAATAGGGGGGTAGGAATGCAGAGGCAAGATCTTAGCTATGGAGGAGTTGTACACGCTAGTTTTACGAGTTCAGGCCCTTCTTGGAGGAAGTCACAGCCCTACGTCTCGGAGCCCGGAGGCGGTCGACTGGATTATCTGGCGTGTGAGTTCTGAGGTGCGAACCCTTGTCCCGAGAGGAGGGTGGCTTATATAGAGTCGCCAGACCCCAGCTCCTTCCGTTACATAGAATTCAATGTACATAAAGAGGTGGCGTTACAGTAGCATGTATTGAAATGTGTAAATGGTCATTAAATATCTGAGTAAATGTCCGAGCGTTGCTTTCTTGAGCGGCTTTAGGTCTTCTTATCGTCGAGTGGTTTGATGGTCGAGTGACCTGGATAAAGTGAGATCTCCGAGTGGATGGTAGGTCGAGTGGACTTCACTCGGCGCCTTTCTGGATCCTTCTTACGATACTTGAACTTCTTTGTTCTTAGGACTAGGACCTTAGGTAGGATGTATAGGTCAGGCCTATTACCCTACCCTAGGTTTGTGTCTACATCAAGCCATACATGAATTGGAATTTGTTAGAATACTCTATGTGCTTCACTTATATCTTTTGAACTTTATAGTTTTGCTCTATGTGCTTCACTTATATCTTTTGTGCTTTGTTAGTTTTGCTCTAGTACTTCACTTATATCTTTTAGAGCACGGTGGTGGATTTGTTTTAAAGAAACTATTGATCTCTCATGCTTCACTTAGATTATTTTGAGAGTCTTAAATAGCATGGTAATTTGCTTGAAATAATAATATGCTAGGTATACAAAAATAAAAAAAACTTTCTTATGAGTGTGTTGAATACTAAGAAAAGTTTGATGCTTGATAATTATTTTGAGATATGGAGGTGATAATATCAAAGTCGTGCTAGTTGAGTAGTTGTGAATTTGAGAAATGCTTGTGTTGAAGTTTGCAAGTCCCGCAGCATGCACATATGGTAAACGTTATGTAACAAATTTGAAACATGAGGTGTTATTTGATTGTCGTCCTTATGAGTGGCGGTCGGGGACGAGCGATGGTCTTTTCCTACCAATCTATCCCCCTAGGAGCATGCGCGTAGTGCTTTGGTTTTTGATGGCTTGTAGATTTTTGCAATAAGTATGTGAGTTCTTTATGACTAATGTTGAGTCCATGGATTATCGCCTCTCACCCTTCTATCATTGCTAGCCTCTTGATGCCGTGTATTGCCCTTTCTCACATTGAGAGTTGGTGCAAACTTAGCGGTGCATCAAACCCGTGATATGATCGCTCTTTCACACATAAACCTCCTTATATCTTCCTCAAAACAGCCACCATACCTACCTATTATGGCATTTCCATAGCCATTACAAGATATATTGCCATGCAACTTTCCACCATATCGTTCTTCATGACACATTCATCATTGTCATATTGCTTAGCATGATCATGTAGTTGGCATAGTATTTGTGGCAAAGCCACCGTTCATAATTCTTTCATACATGTCACTCTTGATTCATTGCATATTCCGGTATACCGCCGGAGGCATTCATATAGAGTCATACTTTGTTCTAGTATCGAGTTGTAATTAGTGAGTTGTAAATAAATAGAAGTGTGATGATCATCATTATTAGAACATTGTCCCATGTGAGGTCAAATAAAAAAAAAAGCCAAAGAGCCCACAAAAAAATGAGAGAAAAAGAGAGAAGGGACAATGTTACTATCCTTTTACCACACTTGTGCTTCAAAGTAGCACCATGATCTTCATAATAGAGAGTTTCATATTTTGTCACTTTCAGATACTAGTGGGAATTTTTCATTATAGAACTTGGCTTGTATATTCCAACGGTGGGCTTCCTCAAATGCCCTAGGTCTTCGTGAGCAAGCAAGTTGGATGCACACCCACTTAGTTTCTTTTGTTGAGCTTTCATACATTTATAGTTCTAGTACATCCGTTGCATGGCAATCCCAACTCCTTGCATTAACATCAATTGATGGGCATCTCCATAGCCCGTTGATTAGCCTCGTTGATGTAAGACCTTCTCCTTTTTGTCTTCTCCACATAACCTCCATCATTATATTCTATTCCACCCATAGTGCTATGTCCATGGCTCGCGCTCATATATTGCGTGAAAGTATATAGGTTTGAGATTACTAAAGTATGAAACAATTGCTTGGCTTGTCATCGGGGTTGTGCATGATGAGAGCATTCTTGTGTGAAGAAAATGGAGCATGACTAAACTATATGATTTTGCAAGGATGAACTTTCTTTGGCCATGTTATTTTGAGAAGACATAATTGCTTAGCTAGTATGCTTGAAGTATTATCATTTTTATGTCAATATGAAATTTTGTCTTGAATCTTTCGGATCTGAATATTCATACCACAATTAAGAAGAGTTACATTGAAATTATGCCAAGTAGCACTCCGCATCAAAAATTCTGTTTTTATCATTTACCTACTCGAGGACGATCAGGAATTAAGCTTGGGGATGCCTGATACGTCTCCAACGTATCTATAATTTTTGATTGCTCCATGCTATATTATCTATTGTTTTGGACCATATTGGGCTTTATTTTCCACTTTTATTTTACTTTTGGGACTAACCTATTAACCGGAGGCCCAGCCCAGAATTGCTGTTTTATGCCTCTTTCAGTATTTCAAAGAAACGAAATATGAAACGGAGTCCAAACGGAATGAAATCTTCGGGAACGTGATTTTCTCATTAGATAAGATTCAGGAGACTTGGACCCTCGGTCAAGAAAGGAGGGAGGCGGCCACGAGGGTGGAGGGCGCCCCCCCAGGGCGCGCCCCCCTACCTCGTGGGCCCCCCAAAGCTCCACCGATGTACTCCTTCCTCGTATATATACCTAGGTACCCCCAATAGACCAGAGATGGAGGCAAAAACCTAATTCCACCACCGCAACTTTCTGTATCCATGAGATCCCACCTTGGGGCCTGTTCCGGAGCTCCGCCGGAAGGGGATGCCACCACGGAGGGCTTCTACATCATCATCATAGCCTCTCTGATGAAGTGTGAGTAGTTTACCTCAGACCTTCGGGTCCATAGTTAGTAGCTAGATGGCTTCTTCTCTCTTTTTGGATCTCAATACAATGTTCTCCCCCTCTCTCGTGGAGATCTATTCGATGTAATCTTGTTTTTGCGGTGTGTTTGTTGAGACCGATGAATTGTGGGTTTATGATCAAGATTATCTATGAGCAATATTTGAATCTTCTCTGAATTCTTTTATGTATGATTGGTTATCTTTGCAAGTCTCTTTGAATTATCCATTGGGTTTGGCCAACTAGATTGGTAGTTCTTGCAATGGGAGAAGTGTTTAGCTTTGGGTTCAATCTTGCGGTGTCCTTACCCAGTGACAGAAAGGGTTGCAAGGCACGTATTGTATTGTTGCAATCGAGGATAACAAGATGGGGTATTTATCATATTGCATGAATTTATTCCTCTACATCATGTCATCTTGCTTAAGGCGTTACTCTGTTTTTATTAACTTAATACTCTAGATGCATCTTTGGATAGCGGTCGATGAGTGGAGTAATAGTAGTAGATGCAGAGCGGAGTCGGTCTACTTGTCTCGGACGTGATGCCTATATACATGATCATACCTAGATACTCTCATAACTATGCTCAATTCTGTCAATTGCTCAACAGAATTCGTTCACCCATGTAAAATACTTATGCTCTTGAGAGAAGCCACTTTGGTGAAATCTATGTCCCCGGGTTTATTCTCATCATATTAATCTTCCTCGCTTTATTATTGCTTTGCTTTTTACTTTGCCTTTTATTTTACTTTGCATCTTTATACCAAAAATATCAAAAATATTATCTATCATCTCTATCGATCTCACTCTAAGTAAGTGACCGTGAAGGATTGACAACCCCTATTCGCGTTGGTTGCGAGGAGTTATTTGCTTTGTGTAGGTACGAGGGACTTGCGCGTGGCCTCCTACTGGATTGATACCTTGGTTCTAAAAACCGGAGGGAAATACTTACGCTACTCTGCTGCATCATCCTCTCCTCTTCGGGGAAAACCAACGCAAGCTCAAGACGTAGCACCCGCCTTCTTCAAGATTTTGAAGAAAGGAAGGGCACGCTCAGTGGACTTGGAGATGAATCGGCTCATGGCGGCGACGCAGCCGGTGAGCCGACGCACATATTTGATCCGCTTGAGCGCCTCAATCTTCTCAATTGCCTTGATTTTGTCTGGGTTTGCCTCGATCCCGCGATGCGACACAAAGAACCCGAGAAGCTTGCCGAACGGAATGCCGAAGACACACTTCTCAGGGTTCAGCTTGAGATTGATCTTGCGCAGGTTGGAAAATGTCTCTTCCAGATCTTGCACAAGAGTTGGCCCGTCCTTGGTTTTGACCACTATGTCATCCATGTATGCCTCCATATTTCTATGGAGCTGAGGTTCAAAACCAATTTGGACTACTCTTGCAAACGTTGAGCCAGCACTCTTCAACCCGAAAGGCATCCGTAAAAAGCAATACGTACCACACGGGGTGATGAATGCTGTCTTTTCTTCATCCTCTCTTGTCATGAAGATTTGGTGGCGTGTATCGTGCCGGCGCGCGATGGTGGTCCGAGCATCTTCGTGAGGTCGTTCTCAAAGAACTTGGCGCTGGTCACGGTGGGTCCGCGGGTCGGACGATGCTATAGAGATGTTATCACAAGCATCGTCACGACGGGCAGACGCCCACGGCGGCTGGCGAGGAGGAGGAGAGTGCACCATGGCCGCAGCTCCCCCGGTCCTCCCAGCGCCAGCATGTAACACCCCGGAAGTAACTTTCCATATTTGTACTCCAACTCTTGCCATTTTCGGCATTGATATATGATATTCCCTCCGTGGTTGGGTTTTCTTCTTTTTGCATTTTGTCCGTGTCATGCATTTTATATTATGTCATCATGTGCATCGCATTTGCATACGTGTTCGTCTCATGATTCCGAGCATTTTTCCCGTTGTCCGTTTTGCAATCCGGCACTCCTATCTCCCCCGGCGGTCCCTTTTACGTTTTTCCGTGTGCGGGTATTAAACCTTCTCGAAATGGACCGAGGTTTGTCTAGTGGCCTTGATATACCACCCGTAGACCACCGGTCAAGTTTCGGGTCATTTGGAGCTCGTTTGGTACTCCAACGGTTAACCGCACTCTCGCAAAGGCCTATCTTAAGTTGCAGCCCAACACCCCTTCAAAACAGCCCAATAACCCATCTAAGTCACTCCCATGCTCTCCGTCGTTCGATCACGATCGTGTGGTAAAAACTACACCTCATTTGGACTCTCCTAGCTCCCTCTATGCCTATTTAAGCAAACCCCTCCAAATCCGGGTCTTCCTCCCCCTAACCCTAGTTTTCTCTCTGCACCTTGGACGTGTCCGCTCGGCGCGGACACATCGCCGCCCCCCGCAGCAGCGTGGCAGGCCGCCACCTGTCCGCGCCGCCGCCCCGCCGCCGGCCGGGCCCAGGCAGGGCCCCGCCCGCCCAGCCGGCCCCGCCCAGCCACCAGCCCGCGCGCCCGCCACCGCCCGCCGCCCGCCGATCCAGCGCCGCCTCGGCCTCGGCCGCCCGCGCCATGACGCCGCCGCCCTCCGCCTCCGGCGACCTCCGACCGGCCCGGCCGCCCTCCGCCGCCACCGGCGCCGCCCCGCCGCCCGCCGCCTCCGAAGCTCCGCGCCGCCCGCTGCCGCCCCGCCGCCAGCCGGGCGTCGTCGCCAGCGCCACCACGGATCCCGGCGGGCGCCGCCTCCGCCGTCGCCACCGGCTCCGCCGCCACCCACCTCCCATAACCGCCGCCCGTCGCCCGATCCGGCCCGATCCGGCCTCGGGCCGAGAGCCCGTTGACCTCTCTCTCCCCTCTAGTTTTCTCTAAGTCTTTTGCATCTATTGTTATTTTGTTGCATTTTCAAAGTGGTATATCTTTGTCATCGTAGATCCATTTTGCGCGTATAATATATCAAAATGTTCGTCCCAAAGAGTAGATCATTTCATTCCATTGCATCATTTTCATTTGAGCTCATATTGATGCCCGAAATGCTGTTGGAAGAGTGCTATGTGTTGTTAGTTTCTGTTTCTTAACAGAACTTGCACGTTTGTTATTTTTGCCATGATTATTGTGTGCACCCTATGAATTTGAGTCCTACATGTGTTTTGAAATATGCCATGCTATCTTTCCAGGGGTGTATGCCATGTATTTTTGTGATCTATGTGGTGACTAGCACAAGTATGCAAAGTAGGTGTCCTGATGTTGCTGATTTCAGCCCTGTTTTAGCCGATTTTGATGCCATGTTAACTTGATGCTACCAAGAGATCTATGCATATTTTGAGATACTTCAGTAAGGGTGTTTTGTAAAACATGTCTTGCTCTATCCATCCATGCCTTTGTTTGCAATTATGGAGTGCCATAGCTTGAGTCAATCGAGCTCTACTTTTGCTATCAAATGTTTCCTGGCAGATTGTATACATGTTATTCAATTTTGCCAAGCTTGTTGTGGTTGATCCATGCACTCTATGTTATTGTTCTTGCCATGTATGTCTTCTATGTCATGTCTTCTTGATGTATGTATGCTTAGTTTATCATATAAGGCTCTGTAGTGAGTGCATTGAGCTCGTAAACATGCCTACTCGTTATCAGTTTTTGACATGCCATGTTGCTGAATCTGTTAACAAGACTTCCAATATTGACATGGGTGTTACTATATTTTATAGTCCTTTTTGGCTTATGGTCAGTAAGAGACTTTTGTTCTAGGCTTTGAGTAGATTCATGCCATGCCATGTTTTGCTATTTTAAGTTCCTGTAGCATGTAGTTTTCTTGCTCTGAACATTGCAACCTGATGCTGTTTTTGCCATGTCCAGCCTGATATTTTGTGCACTTTTGCCATGCTTGTTTGAACCTGTTATGTTGTGAACTAGCCGTAGCTCAGTGCTCATCTTTCGTCGAGCATCTTGTGTAGATCACTGCCATGTGCTTTGTTGGTACGTTTGGGTGCAGTAGCTTAATTAATTGTTGCTTGCTAAGTGGCATCATGCTGTTAATGGCAGATTTGTGCCATTCTTGTTTTGCTTGTCATTTGCATACCGTGCATCCGATTCCGGTGATCTTTATATCGATTTCAACCGAAATCATCTCATCTTTCCAGTGGCATACTTGGTTTGCCAAGTTGATGCCTGGTTCATCATTTACCTTCCGGAGCGCACATAAGCATTGCATATCACATCTCGCATATCATGCATGTTTTTGCATCGTGTTGATTGTGCATTGCACCGTGATTTATTGTGGTTCCTTTGTTTGTGTTGTTGCTTTGGGTAGAGTCGGGAGACGAGTACGTGAACGAGGAACCTGTTGAGAACGCTTACGAGGATCAAGCTTTCGACAACTCTGAGAACATTGCAGGCAAGATGACCATACCCTCGAAATCACTTCTATCTTTGCTATGCTAGTTGCTCGCTCTTTTGCTGTTCCTATGCTGCGATGCCTACCACTTGCTATATCATGCCACCCATATTGCCATGTCAGCCCCTAACCATCCTTTCCTAGCAAACCGTTGATTGGCTATGTTACCGCTTTGCTCAGCCCTCTTATAGCGTTGCTAGTTGCAGGTGAAGCTGAAGTTTGTTCCTTGTTGGAACATGGAGATGTTGTTCCTTTTTGGAACATGTTTACTTGTTGGGGATATCACAATATATATATCTGCCATAATCAATGCATCTATATACTTGGTAAAGGGTGGAAGGCTCGGCCTTATGCCTGGTGTTTTGTTCCACTCTTGCCACCCTAGTTTCCGTCATACCGGTGTTATGTTCCTTGATTATGCGTTCCTTACACGGTTGGGTGATTTATGGGACCCCCTTGACAGTTCGCTTTGAATAAGACTCCTCCAGCAAGGCCCAACTTTGGTTTTACCATTTGCCACCTAAGCCTTTTCCCCCGGGTTTTCGCGAGCCCGAGGGTCATCTTTATTTTAACCCCCGGGCCAGTTCTCCTTCGATTGCTGGCCCAACCTGGGCGATGTCCGGCGCCCCCTGGGCAATCCAGGGTCTATGCCAACCCGACGTCTTGCCCATCCGGTGTGCCCTGAGAACGAGATATGTGCAGCTCCTATCGGGATTTGTCGGCACATTCGGGTGGCTTTGCTGGTCTTGTTTTATTGCTGTCGAAATGTCTTGTAGTCCGGGATTCCGAGATTGATCGGGTCTTCCGGTAGAAGGAATATCCTTCGTTGACCGTGAGAGCTTATAATGGGCTAAGTTGGGACACCCTGCAGGTAATATCTTTCAAAGCCGTGCCTTGATTATGAGGCAGATGGGAATTTGTTAATGTCCGTTGTAGAAAACCCAAAGTTGACCTCAATAAAATACACATCAACGCGTGTGTAACCGTGATGGTCTCTTCTCGGAGTCCGGGAAGTGAACACGATGTTGGAGTTATGTCGGCGTAAGTAGTTCAGGATCACTTCTTGATCACTACTAGTTTCACGTCCGTGCTTTGCTTCTCTCCTCGCTCTCTTTTGCGATGTAGCCACCATATATGCTAGTCGCTTTGCTGCAGCTCCACTTTACTACTCAGTCCTTCCTATAAGCTTAAATAGTCTTGATCTCGGGGTGTGAGATTGCTGAGTCCCGTGACTCACGTGATACTTCAAACACAGTTGCAGGTTCCGGCGAGGCCGGTGCAGGTGATTCAGCCGAGCTCACGTGGGAGTTCGACGAGGAACGTGGTCGTTACTATGTGTCTTTTCCAGATGATCGATAGTGGTGCCCGCTTGGGACGATTCGGGATCTGTGTAGCAGTTGGGGTATCTTCTTTTATTTTGGTTCCGTAGTCGGACCTTGAGTGTACTCTGAATGATGGATGTTTATTTATGTACTGTGTGAAGTGGCGACTGTAAGCCAACTATGTATCTCTTTCCCCTTAATTATTACATGGGTTGTGTGAAGATTACCTCACTTGCGACATTGCTTTCAATGCGGTTATGCCTCTAAGTCGTGCCTCGACACGTGGGAGATATAGCCGCATCGGGGGCGTTTCACAGCATGTGGTGGCTCGGTGGAGCGCCGACCCGAGGGCCCCGCTGGTCACGGATCGTCTTTGTTTGCGACGGTGACGAGGCTCCGGATGGTGGCCCTCCACTCGTCGAGCTTCTCTGCGGCAGGAGGGAAGTCGAGGAGCAGCTGCGCGCGCCAAAGCTTCTGCTGGCGTGGGCGGCGGTGACAGCTGCGTGGATCGCGGCGCGCTTCGACTTCTAACTATGTTAGAAGGAGCTCCGTTACGACCCAGCGGCTGCGTGCCATTTTCGCCAGCGCTTCGGCGGGCATGCTGAACCCCTTCATCCCGCGGATGACACACAAGGCTCTTCCCACGGCGGTGCCCAGGGTCACCAGTGTGGTGACACTGCTCGGCGCACACACCATGGGAAGAGCGCGCAGTGGTCGCCGGCGTGGGCGTCTTGGAGGTCGCTGCGCCACCCGAAGGTGGCACAACAACACCTCTGGAGGGCCCCGCGCCGCCTGCGAGGGGCCAAGCTCCGTCTTTGGATCTGGCAACGTGCGGCCGGTCATCTGGGGTGCGAACGACGCAGCTCGCCAGGCTCTGACTGCCAGAGCGATGCTGGTGCTCGCGGACCACGGCCCGGATCCTGTCTGCGACCGGTCCATTGTCCGCCCGCACCGGCGCGGGCCGTTCGGCTCCCAACGAGCCGACCGCCGTGGCCGTCTTCTTCTTAGGAGCCATGGCGACGAAGAACTTCTAGGCTAACTACTAGACCAGATTCTCACAATTGCGCCCCCTACCTGGCGCTCCAAAGATGTCGGTGTGGAACGACACCTATAGGATCACAAGAATCCCTACTACAGTTACAGGGGCACAGGGTTGCAAGAAGAGCAGGATCAGTAGCCAGCACAAGAATCGTTTACCCAGGTTCGGGCCGCGAGGATGCGTAAAACCCTAGTCCTGCTTTGGTGGGTGTATTTCAGAGAGTTCTTGAGCTCTCGAACTAGCTGTAGTGAGTGCGTGGTTCGAAAGAGCCGAATCCTTCTCCAGTATTCCATGGGCCTCCTTTTATAGTCGGAAGGGGCTGCCACAGTGGCACACAGGAGGTGGAAAGGCGTACAGTGCCATGAGCTTATTGCTCGCATTACAGGATGAAACACATTTAATGCGTAGCTTAGGTGTCCCCTTGCTTTATTGGGGACGGGGGCGAGGCCCTTCCCGTCCGTTGCCGCTCCTCCTCGCTTTGACACGCGCCCTGGCCAGCGATGTGTGCGGTGCCATGTAGGCAGGCAGGCAGCTGAGGTGGCGTGGTGGTGGAGCCTTCACGAAGATCTGCATGCCGCCACGCAGGAGCTTGATGAGTTGGCCTGGGGGCTGCATGTTGCCATGCAGGTGTCCGCCCAGCTGGTTGGGCTGGCAGCTGCATGTGAACGGCGGTGGAAGCTTGCTTGGCGTGGGCCTGGCGGTGGCCCTGCTAGCGTCCTTGGTGAGGGCCTTGCCGGGTGGCCCGCAAGGGTCTTGCCGTGTGGCCCGGCAAGGGTATTGCCGTGGCACGCTGTCATCCCCGGCAAGGGCCTTGTCGGGGGTCTGGTGGTCTTCCTCGGCAAGGACCTTGCCGAGGATCGTCGTCTTCTAATCCTCATCTGATCTTGAATATGTCTTCACAAAGATCTGCATGCCACCACGGAGGTGCCTCCCGAGCCCCTGGCCCCATGTGTATGACAGCGTTGGGGACCGTGAGCTCAAGAGTGGCTCGCTCTGTTGGTGTGGGACGAGCTGCCCCGGCAAGGGTCTTGCCAGGGGAACCTGCTTCGTCCCTCTGCTCTTTGTGGTATTGGCCTTGGCGTTGCTCTGTTTGTCTCGGGCTTCGGTCTTACTTTGGCTCACCTCCCCTGTTCTGCTTGGTGTGACCGCGGGCGCGGCTCCGACTGCCCGTGCACAGGGATAGGGGTACAAAAATGCACCCCTCTTTTTGTACACCGACACCAACATTTAACACAACACTCTTATAGTTCTATGTTGCTCTATAAAGAAAATCAGGGGGCAACGTATATCATTTCAGACACAAAGGTGACACGTTCCCTCTCAGAACCACGAGCCTTCTTGAGAGAAGCTCCAGTTTGCAAGAAGATTATACCAAAACTTGTTCCAATTCGGCCAATTTTTTTACCACAGCATGTTAGTGCCATGACATGACACCATGCCAAGTTTCATGATTTCCAGGCGAGTTTTGGATTTACAGGAATTTAAAAACGAAGTTTCTCAATGTTCTCGGCTGAGTCACGACACCCAGATGTTTGAATTTCATTCCCATTTCTTCCATGTGACCTAGAAATTCACCCAAGGACACACATGTGATTTTTCAACCAACTTTGGTGCACCGGAGCATGTGCTTGATGTTCAAATTTGAATTATGCACATTAAATGTCCAGAAACTCAATTAATGTATAAAAAGGCCAAATGAACCCAGAATAATTCCAAAATTTAACATGGCACTCATATAGTTCTATCTTCCCCCTATAAAGAAAATCAGGGCGAAGGCAGCGTATATTGTTTCGAACACAAAGGTGACACGTTCCCTCTCAGAACCACGAGGCTTTTTGAGAGAATCTCTGGTTTGCAAGAAGCTTATACCAAAACTTGTCCCAATTCGGCCAAAAATTATACATATGAAAATATGGTTTAGATTATCCAGAACATCTCGCTACCTAGACAATTGTACTGTGATTTGAATTCAACATAAAATGGATACATATATTTGAATTGGAGATCGTATGGTACATGTAGTTCATAGTGAAATATGATTACTACTATATGCATGTTTTATGTTCTCAAGATAACATTCAAATGATGGTATAACTTGACAACAATCGTATTCAAATAAGAAAAATTCATTCAAATTTAGTCCATATGGTAGACGACAATATATATGTTTACAGGGTGGAGTAAAATGTTCATATAATATGGAAGATCAAAATGTAGGACTACATCCATTCTAAACCGCAAGATCACCTAACGATATATTCGAATTCAACATAACCTGGATTCAAAAATTGAAATTCAAGATCCTGGCATTTGTAATCATATAAAAAGGGACATGGCTCTTTCTTGTGGTGGGAATTGATTTGTTTTTTGTTGTTGTTGAGGGAAGTGCAAATTGATTTGGTACTGTACAGGTTAATCTTGTTCTCCCAATTTTTTTACATTTTTCTTGTATTTTTTCAATGACATTTATAGAAATATAGTAAAAGGGGACATGACTCTCTTGTGTCTTGTATGAATTATTTTTTGTACACGTTAAGTTTGTTCTGCCGAACATGGGATCCGCGCCTTGTTATCCCGAAGTTTTCAAGCTCGAGTATCTATTGTCTCTTCTGCTGTGAAACTCCCGCCTCTTCAACCCGCGCCGTGATGTCTACTATGCAACTTTATTCTTGTAGACACGTGTTGGGCCTCCAAGCGCAGAGTTTTGTAGGATAGTAGCAATTTTCCCTCAAGTGGATGACCTAAGGTTTATCAATCCGTAGGAGGCATAGGATGAAGATGGTATCTCTCAAACGACCTTGCAACAAAGTAATAAAAAGTCTCTTGTGTCCCCAACAAACCAAATACAATGGAAATTTGTATAGGTGCACTAGTTCAGCAAAGAGATGGTGATAAATGTGTAGTAATGATAGCAGATATTGATTTTTGTGATAGGAACAATAAAAAACAGCAAGGTAGCAAGTAACAAAAGTGAGCACAAACGGTATTGCAATGCTTGAAAATGAGGCCTAGGGTCCGTACTTTCGCTGGTGCAATCCCTCAATAATGCTAATATAATTGGATCATATAACTATCCCTCAACGTGCGATGAAGAATCACTCCAAAGTTCTTATCTAGCAAAGAACATAAGAAGATCATTTGTAGGGTACGAAACCACCTCGAAGCTATTCTTCCCGATCGATCTATCCAAGAGTTCGTACTAAAATAACACCAAATAATTTCAGATTCATAATACTCAATCCAACACAAAGAACCTCAAAGAGTGCCCCAAGATTTCTACCAGCGAAACAAAGACAAGAATGTTCATCAACCCCTATGCGTAGATTACCCCAATGTCACCTCGGGAATCCGCGAGTTGAGTGCCAAAACATATATCAAGTGAATCAAAATAATACCCCATTGTCACCACAAGTATTCATTTGCAAGACATACATCAAGTGTTCTGAAATCCATAAAAGTATTCAATCCGATAAAACGGAATCTGAAAGGGAAAACTCAATTCACAACAAGATAGAGAGGGGAAAACACCATATGATCCGACTATATTAACAAAGACCGCGATACATCAAGATCGTGACATCTCAAAAACACGAGAGAGAGAGAGAGAGAGAGAGAGAGATTAAACACATAGCTATTGGTACAAACCCTCAGCCCCGAGGGTGGACCACTCCCTCCTCATCATGGTGGCCGCAGGGATGATGAATATGGCCACCGATGATGATTTCCCCCTCTGGCAGGGTGCCGGAACTCCGTTTGATATTGATTTCGTGTGATGTAAAAAACAAGAAAAAATTAGTAACTGGCACTGGGCACTGGGTTAATAGAGTAGTCCCAAAAAATGATATAAAGTTGCTATAAAATGATTGTAAAACATCCAAGAAGGATAATATAACAGCATGAATACTTCATAAATTATAGATATGTTGGAGACGTATCAACATCCCCAAGCTTAATTCCTACTCGTCCTCGATTAGGTAAATGATAAAATAAATAATTTATGAAGTGTGAATGCGCTAGCAAAGTGCACAAGTTTGATAAATGACAATTTCAATCACTTTTCCTAGCATCATAACATCAATTCTTTCTCATAAAATTTCCCATGTTAAAGTACCAACCATTTCACATGTTAATGTTCAAACAATGAATTCTCTTGAAACTCAACAAGCTATACTCTTAGTCACCAAACAATTGCAATTCAACTTATTCAACAGAATCTAAATAAGAGCTCCACATACTCAACCATCATATAGTCTTCTATGATTGCTAACACTCACCGCATACAAATGAGCAAAACATTTCAACCGGACACATAGAAACATAGGGGCTTATAATTTCGCCTCCCAACGTATTCACCTCAAGGGTGATGTCAACAATAATAACTCATGCTGCCCATATCCAACTGGATATATGTGCCTAGATCTTTTCTCACCACATGATGCTTGCCAAAAGAGAAAAATAAAAAGGAATAGAGAGAGAAACTTTGACTCTTGAAAGAAAGTAAATACATAAAAGTAAAAGTTAGTCCCTTCGTAGAGGGAAGCGGAGGTTTCTATGCGCTTATTTGCTTGTGTACTCAACCTCTTAGTGCAAAAGAACGTCTCATTATATTGCCCCTTATGATAGCAACCTTTATTATGCAGTCTGTCGTTTTTATTCTTTGCTATCACAAGTTCGTACAACACTCATTTTTCTCTTACACTAAATGATCTAACACTTTTAGAAGCAATTTTTATTGCCTTATTGCACCGATGACAACTTACTTGAGGGATCTTGCTTAATCCCTAGGTAGGTATGGTGGACTCTTGAAAATAAGATTTGGGTTTAAGGGTTTTTGGATGCACAAGTAGTATCTCTAGTTGGTGCCGAATTTTTGGCTAGCAAAGATGGGGGGCAAGCACCACATGTTGAAGGACCTATGACAATATAACTTCTATGTGAATATGAACAAACATAAAACATTACATTGTCTTCCTTGTCCAATGGCAACAATTTTGGCATATTATATTTTGATGGGGGCTCACAATCACAAAAGATTTACAAGATAGTGTATTTGCATGTGAAAGTTCTCTTCGTTATAGTAATCATTCATGAATTACTTGTATGACCAATATTGTGATTGTCAGGCTTCAAAATATTTCACTTTCTAAACCCAATGTGAGAAAATATGAACATATAATTTCAACTTCATGGTATTCAATTCATTCAACAATTACTCATAGGAGATAAGTGAAGCACAAGAGTAAATGACAAGCTACTCCAAAAAGATATAAGTGAAGATCAAGCGAGTAGTTATGTAAACGGGTAGCTATTTGAGGACTATCTCTTATTTAAAAGTTTCAGATCTAAGTATTTTACTAAAACAACAAGCAAAACAAAACAAAATGACATTCCAAGAATAGCACAACTCATGTGAAGAAGCAAAAATTTAGGCTCAACCGATACTAACCGATGATTGTTGATGAAGAAAGGTGGGATGCCTACCGGGGCATCCCCAAGCTTAGATGATTGAGACTTCTTGAAATATTATCTTGGGATGCCTTGGGAATCCCCAAGCTTGAGCTTTTGTGTATCCTTAATTCCTCTCATATCACGATTTTCCTAAATCTAAAAAACTTCATCCACACAAAACTCAACAAGAACTCGTGAGATAAGTTAGTATAAATCAATGCAAAACCTTATCATTCTCTACTGTAGCAACGACGCCAGAAAAGAACTTGATGTCTACTATGCAAATTAATTCTTGTAGACACGTGTTGGGTCTCCAAGCGTAGAGTTTTGTAGGACAATAACAATTTTCCCTCAAGTGGATGACCTAAGGTTTATCAATCCGTGGGAGGCGTAGGATGAAGATGGTCTATCTCAAACAACCCTGCAACCAAATAATAAAAAGTCTCTTGTGTCCCCAACACACCAAATACAATGGTAATTTGTATAGGTGCACTAGTTCGGCGAAGAGATGGTGATGCAAGTGTAATATGGATAGTAGATATTGATTTTTGTAATAGGAACAATAAAAAACAGCAAGGTAGCAATTGATAAAATAGAGCACAAACAGTATTGCAATGCTTGAAAATGAGGCCTAGGGTCCGTACTTTCGCTAGTGCAATCTCTAAAACAGTGCTAATATAATTGGATCATATAGCCATCCCTCAACGTGCAACAAAGAATCACTCCAAAGTTCCTATCTAGCGGAGAACATAAGAAGAAATTGTTTGTAGGGTACGAAACCACCTCGAAGCTATTCTTCCCCATCGATCTATCCATGAGTTCGTACTAAAATAACACCAAATAATTTCAGATTCATAATACTCAATCCAACACAAAGAACCTCAAAGAGCGCCCCAAGATTTCTATCGGAGAAACAAAGACAAGAACGTGCATCAACCCCTATGCGTAGATTACCCCAATGTCACCTCGGGAATCCGCAAGTTGAGTGCCAAAACATATATCAAGTGAATCAAAATAATACCCTTGTCACCACGGGTATTCATATTCAAGACATATATCAAGTGCTCTCAAATCCATAAAGGTATTCAATCCGATAAAACGAAATCTCAATGGGAAAACTCAATTCATCACAATATAGAGAGGGGAAAACACCATATGATCCGACTATATAACAAAGCCCGTGATACATCAAGATTGTGACATCTCAAGAACACGAGAGAGAGAGAGAGAGCGATTAAACACATAGCTACTGGTACAAACCCTCAGCCCGGAGGGTGGACTAGTCCCTTTTCATCGTGGTGGCCGCCAGGATGATGAATATGGCCACCGGTGATGATTTCCCCCTCCGGCGTAGTGCCGGAACGGGGTCTAGATTGGTTTTCGGTGGCTATAGAGGCTTGCGGCAGCGAAACTTCTCATCTAGTGCTACCCCCGAGGGTTTTGGAACATTTGGCAATTTATAGGGTCAAGAGGGGGTGCGGGAGGCCATCGAGGGGGGCACAACCCACTGGGCGCTGGGCCCCAGGCGTTCTCGTGGGTTGTGCCCCCTCGGGCACCCCCACGTCTTGCTCGTCCATTGGATGTCTTCTGGTCCATAAAATATCCACAAAAAGTTTCGCGGTGTTTAGACTCTATTTGATATTGATTTCCTGCGATGTAAAAAACAAGCAAAAAACAGAACTGGCGCTGGGTCAATAGGTTAGTCCCAAAAATGATATAAAGTTGCTATAAAATGATTGTAAAACATCCAAGAATGATAACATAATAGCTTGAATACTTCGTAAATTATAGATACGTTGGAGATGTATCACGCCGCGCCTTGTTATCCCAAAATTTCGACGCGCGCAAAAACTCCCTCCTCATCCAAAATTGGTCCCGCAGCCCAAACACGCGAAATCCCCCTTCTACCCCTCAGCCGTAAATGTCGCTCGATGTCATGTGGTCAAAACCGGTGGGGTTACGTTCTTAACTTACCCTACATTTCGGACAAGCGCCTCTCTAAGCCATGGCTCCCCCTACCTTCCCCTTCGCCCCCCATTCGTATACCGAGGCCGCCAAAACCTGCGAAACCCCACGCTCATCCGTCGGCCTCCCGACCGCCACCCAGCCGAAGACTCTTCCTTGACGATGTCGTCGACCGCAATAGCTTGCCGTCCCTCATCCACCGCACTGGATGAGGATCCGTCATCGATCTCGTCGTCCCGCCAGATCAGCCGGCCCGTCCTCCACCTCCAAGGAGCTGCCCCGATGTTTGCCTAGTTTATTGCACCACCTCCATCACCATAGCGCCGTCTTGACCCGCCCCATCAGAGCCGCAGCACCCTCACCAATTCCTCTGATGAAGCCGAGGCCTACCCAGCGCCACCAAGGAGGTTCTGCACTCACCGCTCCATTTTATCTTTTATTCGATCTCATGGGGCTTCCGGGGCTCGATACTGAGCAGCCATGGAGGGTCTCCATCGCCGGCCACTTCCTCCACAACGTATCTCCCTCATGTCGTTGCTTCCTCGAGGCGACTTCCACACCAGCACTAGCTGCTGCTGCTGCTCCGACTCTCGCTCGCTCTGCGGCTCTGTTCTTGCTCTCGGTCGCGCTGCTGCACTACTCTTGCTGTTGTTCGTGCTGCTGCTCTGCTCTACTATTGTTGTCGGTCTCGCTGCTACTCTGCTCTTTCTCTCATTCGTGCTGCTTCTCTGCTCTGCTCTTGCTCTCGCTCGCGCTGCTGCTGCTGCTGCACGACCTGCGGCAGCTATAGGAGTTGCTGCTTTAGCACTCACTCGCGGCGTTGCTGCACGAATTGTTGTCTGCTAGTGCGTTCCCTGCTTGAGCGGCTGCTGTTTTAGATAACTGCTTCTCTGCTACTAGTGCTCGAATGCCCTAAACTTCAATTGCAATGCTCTGCTACTAGTTCAATTAGTTTCGACAGTAAAATTCAGTTTCGACTGTAAAGTTCAGTTTCCTCAGTTAGGTTCAGAGTGAACAGTATTTACAACATCTGCCGGAGCAGCCGTGGCGCGACTGATGCATTTTACATCTAGCACTTTTTGGTGATGTATTTTGCATCATCTATTGCAGATTATATTAGAGTCCCACTTCTGATTAACGTTGTCTGTCTTGTCCTGCTTCAGCCTCGCCGTCGTACACCTGACCGGAACTGCTCCAACGACGGAACCGTCCATCACAATGGAGCAGTACCCTCGGCGCCGTCTCTAGAGGCCTCAGATCTTCATCCACGCCTCCGACAGTCACACCAGCATCACCATCCTCCACGTCCAACCCAATGATGCTGAGGTCAACAAGGCTATGCCAAAGAGGTTGTACACTCATCGCATCACTTTGTTACTCTGCATTCATGTCGATCCCTGAGGGATCCTTTGGTTCAAAGCAATTGCAAATCTAGAAATAAATGAATCGTGGTCACAAAGTTAACAGGGAGAAAACTAAATGCTCTTTTGAACCACAATTTGAATCGGTTTATCAAGATAGCCATTATATGATACTCATGTGGACCAAATCTAAGCTCACAAAATATTTCGAGGGCAGGCTTCAGCCTGTTGAAGACTGCCTACTAGAATCGCCACTGGTTCAAAGAAAAAAGTGAAGGAAAACATAGGAATTGGAAACTTTACTATGGTACTACTATTCATGCATTTGGTTAGAAGGAATGGAGCAAAGCAAAACTAGAGGATTTTTTTCCTTTGGTGTCTCTTTCAAAGAAAAAATGTAGGAATTTTAATATCCACTTGGACGTCCTTTTCAAATTAATATGCATGAAGAACATGACTAATTGCATTACTGGCATAATAATATTCTTTTTTTTCATTTTCATGTGGTTTGACTTGAATTTGACCATGTTTCTCCATTCCTGTGTTCTTCAATTCATGTGAACCAAACACCCAGGTTGACAAAAATCCTATGTTTGCAAATGCTCTATTTTGCACATGCATTCCTATCCTATTCCTGTGTTTTTCCTGTCCCTGCATTTATAGAATCCTCCAATTCTAAGGAGCCCTTACAGATTTACTTCATTTTCACATAGGTGTGAAAAACTTTGTGTGTTATGTCCTTATCCTGCCGTGCCATCATCCACCCCACCTTAGGTGGACCATTGACGGAAGCGTTCACTGCAGCAGAGATTCCCCCTGCAGACTTTCTTGCGCCGCCTCAGATCATCTTCCCTGTTGCCGGCAGCCACGCCAACTGCATCACCATCATCGACTGAGCGGATGAACCTGAGGACTACACAGTTCCTGAAGAGAGGTCGCACTCTTTCGTGTCTGTTTACGTTATACATCGGTTATTATTACCTGCTACTTTATCGACTTGTTCACTTCTTAGACTCCGAGTCAGGTCCAAACTAATGTTCAAACTTGAGTTTTAAAATGCCTGTGGGGCACATATCGAGGCAGCAACGAATAGTATCTGTCTACTATCTGGTTCATCTGGGGTCTTCTATGTGGTTCATGTTGGGTGGGCAACAAACAGTAGATGATCCATCATTTATCTTTTTAAACTGAAGCTATAATCTACCCGCTATCATTAGTTTTAGATCTATCCACTCGTTTGCTACCATTAGTCTTGATTTATACATGCACCCCTTAGGCCTTGCATAATCTAACCATGTTTTTTTATTATGCATGTTAGTTAATGCACACAATCATACTGAACATGTATAGAAAAAAAGAAGACCGTTGCGCGGGAATATAATGTCATGCAGACGCCGCTCCATGCTGGGCGAAGTGGGCTCCCTCCCGCCATTCCAGATTGTATTCTAGAGGAAGATAACTGTTCAAAGGGGGATTCAGAGGGAGCCGACCACTCCTATTTACCTCCTGAGGTGTTTTCTCTAACCTAGCATGATGATGTTGGTCATATCATGCATATGGCGCCTCGCATTGCTTACATTATACATCTTATATGTCATCAGCATAGTTTAGATTTGCTTTGTGTGAATGCCACTTGTTTGGTTTCTATATCATACTCCCACCGTTCCTAAATATTTATCTTTTTAGAGATTTCAACAAGTGACTACATACGGAGCAAAATGAGTGAATATACACTCTAAAATATGTCTATATACATCCGTACGTGGTAGTCCATTTGAAATCTCTAAAAATACAATATTTAGGAACAGAGGGAGTATATGGGAATTATACAATGCCATCTTCTTTAGCCAGGCATCATATACGCGAATCCTGCAATGCCATCCTGTTTAGCGAGTCCTGGTATATGTGAATTGTATTGTGCCATTTTTTTCATAATGTATTCCATTTGTCAACAATGTTTATACATTCATCTACTCTTCCTGTGCATCAGCCATTTGAGTCGTCATGGGAAAATCTGGAGTGAAAACAAGGTCTTCTAAGCAGTCAGAGCTACCTGTCGATGCAGATTTCTTGCTGGTTACAAATAGCTCCTCAGAGGAGGATTCAGAGATAGATGACCAGTCGTATCCCCCCGAGGTGTATGCTCTAACTTGGCAGGGTTATATTGCTCATATCATGCATATGGTATCTTGCATTGCCATGCCATCTGCTTAGATTAGACATGCTTTGTGTGAATGCCTCCTATTTTCTTTCTATATCAGACATGTGAATTATGCAATGCCATGTTTTTCAGCCAGTTATCATTATGTAAATTATGCACCGCCATGTAGCCAGGCATCATATATGTGAATTATCTCATGCCATCCTATTTTTTCATTACGTATTCCATTTGTCGACAATCTGTGTATATTGAACTACTCTTCATGTGTATCAGCCATTTGAGTCGGTTATGGAAAAATCAGGAGTGAAAACAAGGTCAGAGTAGGCAATGGTACTTGTTGAAGCATATATCTCGATGGTTACAGGTAGCTCCTCAGAGGAGGATTCAGAGACAGATGACCAGTCCTATATCCCACCTTTGTTGTATGCTCTAACTTGCAATGTTTATATTTCTCATATCATGCATACGGTGTCTTGCATTGCTTAGTTTAGACATCATATGCACACTATTAAATTCCATTTTCTTAGTTTAGAGATCATACCTGAGAGTCCCAGCTGCTTAGTATATGAATCAATTATGTCAATTATATCATGCCATCTTGTATACTTAGACAACATGTATGTGGATTATTTCATCCCAACCTATTTTAGAAAGACATCATATAGTTTTGTCATGTCATCTAGTTTAGATACTCATCATATGTTGAATTATGCCATTATATCCTGTTAAGTTATCCATCATATATCTGAAACTGTGTCATGCTATCATGTTTAGTTAGCCATCATATATGTGAAATTGTGTCATGATGTCCTGTTTGGTTAGACAACATATATGTGAATTACAACATCTGTCTATCATACAATGTATGTACGTTCAGTTTCTTTTCTTGTTTATCAGCTATTGGAATTGGAGGGGGTGATGGCAGTATCTAAGGGAGTAAAAACCCGTTCTTCACAAAAGACGGTGCTACCAGTCGATCCAGATAGAACCATGGTTGTACTGGCCCATGAACTAGCCCCGCCACACATAATCGAGATTCTTCCAGTTTGTACACTTACACAGTTGGACAGAGAACCAGCTACACTCCATCTAACCCCAACCCAGCGGATAGTAACCCACTTCTAGTTGACACAACACCATGTCCACCATAGAGTACCCCCACATGAGCAGTTTGTAAAGCAACTGAAGTGTGCAAAGCACAAAGACCAGCACAACGAACCCAAACTCCATGTTTAAACCAGAAGAGCAATTGTTCTCAGGTCAGATTCCGCAGCTATGTGATAACCCACAAGTATAGGGGATCGCAACAGTTTTTGAGGGTAGAGTATTCAACCCAAATTTATTGATTCGACACAAGGGGAGCCAAAGAATATTCTCAAGTATTAGCAGTTGAGTTGTCAATTCAACCACACATGAAAGACTTAATATCAACAACAAAGTATTTAGTAGCAAAGTAGTATGGAAGTAACGGTAACGGTGGCGAAAGTAACAGTAGCAGTTTTTGTAGCAATCGTAACAGTGGCAACGGAAAAGTAACTAAGCAAAGATACATATGTGAAAAGCTCGTAGTCAATGGATCAATGATGGATAATTATGTCGGATGCGATTCCTCATGCAACAGTTATAACATAGGGTGACACAGAACTAGCTCCAGTTCATCAATATAATGTAGACATGTATTTCGAATATAGTCATACGTGCTTATGGAAAAGAACTTGCATGACATCTTTTGTACTACCCTCCCGTGGTAGCGGGGTCCTATTGGGAACTAAGGGATATTAAGGCCTCCTTTAAATAGAGTACCGGACCAAAGCATTAACACTTAGTGAATACATGAACTCCTCAAACTACGGTCATCACCGGGAGTGGTCCCGATTATTGTCACTTCGGGGTTGCCGGATCATAACACATAGTAGGTGACTATTGACTTGCAAGATAGGATCAATAACTCACATATATTCATGAAAACATAATAAGTTCTGATCTGAAATCATGGCACTCGGGCCCTAGTGACAAGCATTAAGCATAGCAAAGTCATAGCAACATCAATCTTAGAACATAATGGATACTAGGGATCAAAACCTAACAAAACTAACTCGATTACATGGTAAATCTCATCCAACCCTGTCGGATTTCGGGTTCCGGCAGACCCTCTAGGTTCGAACTCTGGGGTGCACACGGAGATCTCACCCCCTACCTACCTGCACCTCGTCGCCTCGCAAGGATCTAAACTACGCAAAGAGCAACACAAGGGACACAATGTTTATACTGGTTCGGGCCACCATTGTGGTGTAATACCCTACTCCAAAGTGTGTGTGTGGTGGATTGCCTCGTGGACCGATGATGAACAATACAAGGAAGAACAGCCTCGCGAGGGTCTGTTCTTGGCCGGTGCGATGAACTGCTAGGGGGAGTTCGATCGCTCTCTCTCTCTCTGGATTCAAGATAAACCTCTCTCTCTAGGTCCCCGCTCTAACCTGTGGGTGGCTAGCCCTATTCATAGGCAAAGGCCCTGGGCCTCTTCCCAAATATTGAGCGGGAAGGGCGCCAACAATTGGGCATTTTGAAGGGGAACATCTAGTACACTTATCCTGACTAAAGTTGGTCCTCGCCTGCCAAGGGCTCTGACGATGACGCCGGTTTGGGCTCCACGATGATCTCCTTCCTGCCGTTGTGTTGGTCTTGGTCTTGTTGCACCGAAATGGCTGCCTTTGCTTGATGCTCTCGCCTACGCTTGCCTCCTTTGCACCAAAGAGGAAACGAGGACACTGCGCGGGCTGGCGCCCGCCTGGCGCCCTTGGTCGTCATGGCTTGAGTCAAGGGCACCTCGTGAGGTACCCCGCCTTGATCTCTCCACCTCCTCGCGAGCCAGCCTGACGAGGCCGTGCCTGAGGAGGCTTCCTGTTGTCCGCCCCGTGAGGCTTGGCCCCTCGCGAGGGTCTTAAGCTTGTGCAGATGAAGATGGGTCGTGCTGGGCCACCCCTTGAGCCATGCCGCAGGCCGCAGACAGGCAAGTCTGGGTACCCCCGTTCCCAGAACGCCGACAGTAGCCCCTGGGCCCAAGGCGCGCCTGGACTTGGCTGAGCAGAGAAGCGAAGGGGCAAGTGCGAAGCGCCGCGGGCCCTAACAGCCTGCGGCCTCGGGCGCCGTGTGGCGGTTGATTGGACGTGGGCGTCCCTGTTCCCCCACGCCTCCTTATTTTGCGCCCAGCTAGATGGACCCGTGGTTGCACACAGTCATCCCTCTTCTCGCTGCTCGACCGTCTCCTGCTCTTCCTCCTCTCGAGCTCCAGTCTCCGCTTCCAATCCAATCTCGAATCATCCTCCTTCCTGTCGCCATGGCTCCGACGAAGAAGGGGAAAGGGAAAAATCATGTGCCTCCGCCCCGCTCGCCGTGGCCGACGGCTCCTGCTGTCGTTTGGTCGATCATACTCAACCGAGAAGCCTTGGACAAGGTCAGTTCTGCCCTCACCACTATCTTTAACGAGTGCGGGAGGACGACGGTCTGGCCCGCATCTCACTTGTCCATTGATAGAATAGTCACCGAGGTCCGGTACTTCGCCAACGCCCTATGGGCGGGACTGGTTCCCCCCTTTTCCAATTTCTTCAACGCTGTGCTTTCCCATTACTAGATCCATATGATCCATTTGGGTCATGAATCCATTACTCTGCTTGCCTTTTTCGCCTTTGTCTACGAGGCGATGATGGGCATCCCTCCTTCAGTTGCCTTGCTGCGCCACTTCTTCTCTTTGCGCCTCATCGACCCCACCCAATGCTCGGGGTGCGTGAGCTTCATTGCCGCACTAGAAACATTGGCTTCAGGGATTGATTTCAGCCTTCCTTCGCCCGCGTCTGGGTTCCGCGAGCGGTGGCTGTATGTGGATGTCGGAGTGCCCGGCCCCCTGCTCTCGGAACCAACATTGCCCGCTATACCCAATTCGGGCTGGGGCCAGGAGACGCTCACGAGCCCCCGGCTCGTCTTCGTGAAAGTGCAACTATCCCTAGGTGGTTTTGGTAATTCATAACAACATATAGCTCATTGAGCTAATGCTATTCCAAGATGAACATTTCAGGAAAGCTCAATGAATGGCATGTCATGGATGATGAAAGTGGATCCCTCAAAATGCTAATGACAAAGGATTGGCTCAAGCTCAAAAGCTCAAGACTCTTCATTTTATATTTTAGTGATTCAAGATCACATTGAGTCTATAGGAAAAGCCAATACTATCAAGGAGGGATGAGGTGTTGCTTAATGAGCCTCTTGCTTCATGTGCTTAGTGATATGCTCCAAAACCCTCAACTACTTTCTCACATCCACATATGACCTAAACCTAAAGCCAAAATCGGTCTCACCGATTCTTCCTATCCGGCGCTACCTATTAAATATGTAATAGCCACTGCCACAAACCCTAGGCAAATTGGTTCTATCGATAGGGATCTTGGTCTCACCGAGATGGGATTGTAATCTCTATGTTTCCTTTTCGTAACTTTTCGGTCTCACCAAAAGAGCGGATCGGTCCCACCGATTTTGAAATGTAAACTCTATGTTTCCCTTTTGTAACATTTCAGTCTCACCGAAAAGAGCAAATCGGTCCCACCGAGTTTACCTGACCAACTCTCTGGTTAGCTAATTACCAAAATCGGTCTCACCGAGTTTGTGTAATCGGTCTCACCGAGATTACATTATGCCCTAACCCTAACCATATCGGTCCTACCGAGATGCATGTCAGTCCCACCGAAAATCCTAACGGTCACTAGGTTTACTAAAATCGGTCTGACCGAGTTTGTTGATTCGGTCCCACCGAGATTAGTAAATTGTGTGTAACGGTTAGATTTTGTGTGGAGGCTATATATACCCCTCCACCTCCTCTTCATTCGTGGATAGAGCCATCAGAACAGACCTACACTTCCAACTTAACATTTTTGAGAGAGAACCACCTACTCATGTGTTGAGGCCAAGATATTCCATTCCTACCATATGAATCTGGATCTCTAGCCTTCCCGAAGTTGCTTTCCACTCAAATCTTCTTTCCACCAGATTCAAATCCTATGAGAGAGAGCTGAGTATTGGGGAGACTATCATTTGAAGCACAAGAGCAAGGAGTTCATCATCAACACACCATTTGTTACTTCTTGGAGAGTGGTGTCTCCTAGATTGGCTAGGTGTCACTTGGGAGCCTCCGACAAGATTGTGGAGTTGAACCAAGGAGTTTGTAAGGGCAAGGAGATCGCCTACTTCATGAAGATCTACCACTAGTGAGGCAAGTCCTTCGTGGGTGACGGCCATGGTGGGATAGACAAGGTTGCTACTTCGTGGACCCTTCGTGGGTGGAGCCCTCCGTGGACTTGAAGTCTCCATTACCCTTTGTGGGTTGAAGTCTCCACCAACATGGAAGTACGATAGCACCACCTATCGGAACCACGCCAAAAACATCCATGTCTCCAATTGTGTTTGAATCCTCCAAACCCTTCCCTTTACTTTCTTGCAAGTTGAATGCTTTAATTTCCGCTGCTCAATATACTCTTTGCATGCTTGCTTGAATTGTGTGATGATTGCTTGACTTGTCCTAAGATAGTTAAAATCTGCCAAACTCTAAAACTGGGAAAAGGTTAAGTTTTTAATTGGTCAAGTAGTCTAATCACCCCCCCTCTAGACATACTTCAAGGTCTTACAAGTGGTATCAGAGCATTGGTCTCCATTTGCTTTGATTTCCATAGCTTTTAGTGGTCATAGCCTTGGTTTCACAACCTAGGAGAGTATGGCGTCTAGCGAGGGAAACTATCACCGTAGAGGTCCTTACTTTGATGGTACTAATGTTGCTAATTGGAAGCATAAGATGAAAATGCATATTCTCGGACATAACCCCGCCGTTTGGGCAATTATTTGTATTGGCTTGCAAGGTGAATTCTTTGATGGGAGAGAGCCGAACTGTGAAGCTAATACAGAAGAATTAAAGATGTTGCAATACAATGCTCAAGCTTGTGATATCATCTTCAACAGATTGTGCCCCGAAGAATTCAACAAAATCAGCCGTCTTGAGAATGCAAAGGAAATTTGGGATACTTTGATTGATATGCATGAAGGTACCGAATCCGTCAAGGAATCCAAGTTTGATGTGCTCCAAAGTCAGCTTGAGAAGTTCAAAATGAAGGATGGTGAAGGTGTCGCTGAAATGTACTCTAGGATTGCACTTATCACAAATGAAATTGCCGGCTTAGGGAGTGAAGAGATGACCGACAGATTCATCATCAAGAAGATCCTAAGAGCATTGGATGGAAAGTATGATACCGTGTGCACATTGATTCAAATGATGCCAAACTACAAAGATCTCAAGCCAACGGAAGTCATTGGAAGAATTGTTGCTCATGAGATGTCACTTAAGGATAAGGAGGAACTTCACAACAAGTCAAGTGGTGCTTACAAAGCCTCAAGTGAAGCCCCCACATCATCAAGTGAGAAACAAACCTTCAATGAAGAATTGAGCTTAATGGTGAGGAACTTCAACAAATTCTACAAGAGTAGAAGCAAAGAAAGAAGCTCCATGTCAAGGTCTTACAATGACAAAAGATCGTCTAGTCGAGAGCGCAATTGCTACAATTGTGGGAGACCCGGACACTATTCCAATGAGTGTACGGCACCCTACAAAAGAAGAGAAGAATCACCACCAAGAGATAGAAGGAGTAGAGATGATCGTTATGAACGAAGACCCTCACGGAGAAGCAAGGATTCGGAAAGGAAGGACAATTCATCAAAGAGCTACACAAAACGAAGACATCAAGCTCATGTTGGTGAATGGGTATCCGACTCCGACTCCGACCATCACTCCAAGAGAAGCTATCACTCCGACTCCGAATATACTCAAGATGAAGGTGTTGCCGGTCTAGCACTTGTGTCAACCAACTCCTACGACATATTTGAATCACCAAATGAAGGAATTGGTAGATGCTTCATGGCCAAAGGTCCTAAGGTAACACACCCCGAGTATATTGATTTTGATGTTGATGAAGATGACTTGCTAGGTGATGATGATTTACTTGTTGACAACTCTAGTGATGAATACTATGATGAAACGTCAATTAATCATGCTAATCAAGTTGAAACAAATGACAATGATAAGGAGAAAATTGTGCGTCTAACTAAAGAACTAAACACTCTTAAGTTAGCTCATGAAACTATCTTCGAAGATCATCGAGAACTTTTAAGGGCTCATGAGAAGTTACGCTTTGAAAAGCTCAATCTTGAGCAAGAGCATGAGTTCTTAAAAGCAATCAATGATGATCTCCGTAAGAAAAGTTCTTCTTACATTGCCAAGCGTTTACTCTTATGTACTTACATGCCTCAAGTCAAGTCTAGTAACAAGAACAAGAAAGATTCTTCTTCTAGTAGTAACAATAACAATGCTAAATCCAATATTGTTGCTTCTAGTAGTTCTCTTGATTCCACTAATGATTATCTTAGCCAAATTACACTTGAGCAAGAAAATAGCTTATTGAAGGGAATTATAGAGAAAGGTGTATACAAGAGCCTTGCCGGGAGTAAGCAATTCAAGGAAATTGTACGCAAGCAAGGAAGGCACCGGAAGAATCAAGGTGTTGGTTTTGAACGAAAGTTCAATGCCAATGGAGTTGAGTGAGAAGAAGATCAATACCCCAAGACGAAGTTTGTTCCTCAACAAGAGAAGTATGATCCTACTTCCTTCAAGGGAACACAAGCACAAGATGATATTCCACCACAAGACCACAAGGGCAAGGACAAGCTTCGAGAAGAGATTGATGCATTTGAAGAAGCACCTAAGGTCTCGGTCAAGTGGATTCCCAAGACTACGTCAAGTTCTACCTCATCAAGTACAACTACAACTCCAAGGATTCCCATCAAGATGATGTGGATCCAGAAGAAGAAGAACTAGATAGTTCTTGAGGATGACTTCGCCAACATATTTCACTCATATCATTATGGCAAGGACAAGTGCAATCAACTTCCATATCTTGCACTAGTTCAAGGAGTCACAAACCCTCATGTTGGTAAGGCAAGGGACAAGGTAACCTAATGATTTCATGGACATCATTTTGTGTGTGCATCACTCTATGTCTATGGATATACTTGTTTGTTCCTTGTGGGACTAACCCATGTAGGTATTGAAAGTGCAACTCACTCCAAAGGATTGCTCCAAAAAGATCTACATCAACATTGAGCATCCGCATCTTCAACACCTACATGAAGTCATCATCAACAAAACCCAAGGTTAGTTCATCCCTCTTAGGGGGGGGGGGGTTCTCACATCTAGGGGGAGCTTAACTCTAAGAATTGAGTCAAAGCAACTCTAATGATGAGAACACATAAATGCTTTATGTAAAAGTGGTAACCCCACTTGAGCTTAAACGATGAGTATGACCTATGATCAAATGTCTATCATTTGACTCCTAAGTCAATATACTCATATATAGATGACCTAGTCATCGCCAATTGTTTGATAGATGCTAGAATTAGTTGTGCATGCTTTGTCACATATTTCATTTGCCATCTTATTGTGTGAGCATGTTGGTTGCAAACTTTACTCATTCGAGGACATCCACTTGTTGTTTCGGTTGATTGGCTTCTTTTTCTTTGGCCAAGTGGATGGAGAAGAATGCCTAAGAACCTTCTCTAGATATCTATGCTTTTCTCGTCTCAAACTCTTTTCATGCTACATCACAAAATTTGATCAAGTCAGATTCGAACCACTCTATGTGAGGAGCACTCGGAGTCCCCGATTCGTCATAGACTTAAACTTCCAAAACTTCTTTGTGATTTTCGGTCTGACCGATTCCTCCATTTCAGTCTTACCGAGATCACTTAGTCGATCTTGGTTTTCAATCTCGGTGCAACCGATTTGAACTCTTCGGTCACACCGAGTTGCAATAACTGTACACAGTTTTGCATCTCGGTGCCACCGAGTTGTTCCACTCGGTCACACCGATAGGGTCGCGCTATATATAGTCACGGGCAAAAATTTGGAAATTTCTCCGAACTTCTTCGCCCGTGCAATAGCTCGCTCTGCCTCCGTGGTCTCCGGATTGTCTCCTCGTCGTCAGCCGCCCCCTGTCGCTGGTACCCGCCGCCGTCAACGGAATTCAACCCCGCCGTTGCCGCCGTAGCAAGTCTCCGCCGAGCTAGGGTATGGACTCAATCACTGTGCTTTCCTTGTCCGATTCTCAGCACATTGTGTTCTTATTGATTCTTGCCACGATTGAAACACTCCTATCCAGTCAATGCAATCCTTAGAATAGTCTTGATTCAAAAATTTAGGGTTAGGTTTCCGCCGAAACCATCTCGGACCCACCGAGTTGAAAAACTCGGTCCCACCGATTTGGCTTATGCCATTGCACTACTGAGACTCGGTCTGACCGAGAATTGCTAATCAGTGAGACCGATTTTAGGACTTTGTGAAACCCTAGCAGTCTCGGTGCCACCGAACTGTGACTCGGTCCAACCAAGTTCATCAGTTTAGGTTCCAAAATTGCTTCGGTATCACCGAGTTTGAAAATGGTTGATCCGAAATGGTTTCTATGGAAAACTAAAACTGAATTTCTGAGTCATTCTTTTGCAAAAATCTCTGCATTTTGTGATGCTCATCCACTCTACCTCATCTATAACTCTTCACAGGGCCAGCAGTCAGCATGTCAGACCAGAGTGATAGTCAGAACAGGTCAGAGGAACAGGTGAACATGAGTGAGGGCACAAGTCCCTCCAGCTCTTCAGATGAAGGCAGCAGGAGCACCCCAAGCAATCTACCTAAAGCTGCTACCAGGCAAAGGAAGAAGAAAACCTCAGATTCTGAAGATGAGGATTATAGGGCGAAGAGGATGAAGCAACCTCCAAGAAGGTTGTGCTCAAAAGGAGTATGGCTCAAGACATAGCTCAAAGCACGGACTCAATAAGAAGGTTCCCGCCAAGAGGACACCTATGCCAAAAGTCGAGCATCAACTCAAATTTCGATAAGCCTGATCCCAAAGAGCCACCTCTCTGCTGAAGGAAGAAAAGGAAAGAGAGGGTCAAGAAGACCACAATCGAGTTATTGGGAAGCCTTCCATGATGGAAGAGGAAGAAGAGACAGCTTACCATGACACCAAAGGCACCCAAGCTTATGGGTGATGCTATAAGATCAGGGGCTGCCACATCTAAGCCCAAGGAAGCACCCAAAGCTGCCCCCAAGGCCAAGTCTGCACCAAAGAGGAATACCAGGAGTATTCCAGCTACTGAGAAGAACAAGGCCCCAGTGCCTGAGGTTGCTCAAGAAGAAGATGAAGAAGGATAAGTTCTAAGGAAGCTCAAGCCCAAGATACCAGACCACAGTGATGCCCATCCTGTGGCTGAGGATACGAAGATCATAAGAGACAATTGGTTGAGGCTATGGAGGATGACAGATCCATATGCCTCAAGGAGAAGGACAACTTTGGACTACAGGTTCCGCACCAAGGAACAACAGGACTTTTATGAGACTGTTCTGCTGGATAAGAAGCCCATAGTGTGTGATATGCGGTGGGTCGACTGGACCTACATGAAGGAAAATGTAGTGCACTATCCTGGAGTGCAAGACAGTTTTGTTGCTATTGGAGTTGCAGACTTTGTTGGGCAAAAGCTCACCAACTGGAACGATGAACTTATCATGCAGTTCTACTCCACAGCACACTTTTATCCAGATGGTAGGATAGTGTGGATGTATGAAGGTACAAGGTACCAGTCAACTGTTGAGGGGTGGGCAAAGCTGATAAATGCCCCAAAGGAGAATGAAGATGATCTTGATGTATATGCCAAGAAGAAAATGGACCACAATTCCATGGCACACATGTACAGCGAGATCCCAGACACAGCCATTGAGACTCATAAGTTTGGATCAGTCCACTTCCTTCTGTCAGGGCTGCCAACAATTAACTGCATCTTAAGGCATACCCTACTACCAAAGTCTGGTGACCAGAACATGATCAGAGGGCATGCAATAAACATGTTGCATTTGTTTGATGTGCCATAGAAATTCAAAGTCATGAGCCTTATGGTTGAAACCATTAAGAGGACTGCAGCTGATCAGAAAAGAAGTTGTGGATATGCCCCTCGGATCCAGGAGATGATTAACTCAAAGATGGGCACAGGCAAATATCTATTGGATAAAGAGCATTTTCCAATTTATCCAGACTTTGAGGACAATGAGGTTGTCATGAATGAGAATGATCCATCGTAAGTTCAAGCACAACAGAAGAAGGAGAGGGCAAGGAAGGAGAAGGCTGCCAGGATGCCAACTCAAGAGGAGGCATCTGAGTATTTCTTGAAGAACAAGCAGGAGCAGCTCGGATACTTAATAGCATCAACACTGAGGATTGAGAAGGGATTGGCCACCCTCACTCAAAATCAGGAGAGCTTGGAAAGAATCATAGAAGAAAAGTTCTATGACTTAGATGTGAAAGTAATCGAGATTGATCTGCTGTGGAGCAACTACAAGATGACATGCGGAGAGGAAGGGCAAAACAACAACGATGCATTTGCCAGAGTGCCTAGAGCCCAGAGGTCATCTGCAGTGCGAGGCGACACGAGCCACTTCATCTGCACCAGCTACAGCCTCAAAGTGCCACCAGCTCCATCTACTTCAACTGAAGCTTTCGTCCTTGGCGCTATCCGGACTCCACCACCTGAAGATCAAGCCTGAGAGTCGATCTAGCACTATGCATTTTCTATGAACTTTTTGGTAACTTGTTGCCAAAGGGGGAGAAAAATGTATAGATCATAGGCTTCGAGAGAGAGAGTGTTGCTTTTGTTCTCTCTTGATTTGGTGGTTTTCAAACTTGTTTGCTTTTGATTGCTTGATATACTATGTTTGTGAGACATTGATGATCATGTGTTTGATCGTAAGCTACACTTATGCATGTTTGATGATATTATCTTATCTATCCTATGTGATCATTCACTGTGCTTGGTGATGAGTGCATGTATTCATTCCGTATCATTTTGAGCGCTCCACCAAGATGTATGTGACATGGAAGAGTAACCCATGAGCCTAATTCCTTGTGCATTTGCAGTCCAAAGCAAATCATAATCTATGCACAAATTTAGGGGGAGCTCTTGCTTATCACATACTTCTAAAGCGATGATGTTTTTCAATTCTATTATCATTTGTCAAAGCTTTGATCTATATGTTGTCATCAATTACCAAAAAGGGGGAGACTGAAAGTGCAACTATCCCTAGGTGGTTTTGGTAATTCATAACAACATATAGCTCATTGAGCTAATGCTATTCCAAGATGAACATTTCAGGAAAGCTCAATGAATGGCATGGCATGGACGATGAAAGTGGATCCCTCAAAATGCTAATGACAAAGGATTGGCTCAAGCTCAAAAGCTCAAGACTCTTCATTTTATATTTTAGTGATTCAAGATCACATTGAGTCTATAGGAAAAGCCAATACTATCAAGGAGGGATGATGTGTTGCTTAATGAGCCTCTTGCTTCATGTGCTTAGTGATATGCTCCAAAACCCTCAGCTACTTTCTCATATCCACATATGACCTAAACCTAAAGCCAAAATCGGTCTCACCGATTCTTCCTATCAGGCGCCACCGATTCCATATGTCATAGCCACTGCCACAAACCCTAGGCAAATCGGTTCTAGCGATAGGGATCTCGGTCTCATCGAGATGGGATTGTAATCTCTCTGTTTCCTTTTCGTAACTTTTCGGTCTCACCGAAAGAGCGGATCGGTCCCACCGAGATTGCAATGTAAACTCTCTGTTTCCCTTTTGTAACATTTCGTTCTCACCGAAAAGAGCAAATCGGTCCCACCGAGTTTACCTGGCCAACTCTCTGGTTAGCTATTTACCAAAATCGGTCTCACCGAGTTTGTGTAATCGGTCTCACCGAGATTACGTTATGCCCTAACCCTAACCATATCGGTCCTACCGAGATGCAGGTCAGTCCCACCAAAAATCCTAACAGTCACTAGGTTTACTAAAATCAGTCTGACCGAGTTTGTTGATTCGGTCCCACCGAGATTGGTAAATTGTGTGTAACGGTTAGATTTTGTGTGGAAGCTATATATACCCCTCCACCTCCTCTTCATTCGTGGAGAGAGCCATCAGAATAGACCTACACTTCCAACTTACCATTTCTGAGAGAGAACCACCTACTCATGTGTTGAGGCCAAGATATTCCATTCATACCATATGAATCTTGATCTCTAGCCTTCCCCAAGTTGCTTTCCACTCAAATATTCTTTCCACCAGATTCAAATCCTATGAGAGAGAGTTGAGTGTTGGGGAGACTATCATTTGAAGCACAAGAGAAAGGAGTTCATCATCAACACACCATTTGTTACTTCTTGGAGAGTGAAGTCTCCTAGATTCGCTAGGTGTCACTTGGGAGCCTCCGACAAGATTGTGGAGTTGAACCAAGGAGTTTGTAAGGGCAAGGAGATCGCCTACTTCGTGAAGATCTACCACTAGTGAGGCAAGTCCTTCGTGGGAGACTGCCATGGTGGGATAGACAACATTGCTACTTCGTGGACCCTTCGTGGGTGGAGCCCTCCATGGACTCGCGCAACCGTTATCCTTCGTGGGTTGAAGTCTCCACCAACGTGGAAGTACGATAGCACCACCTATCCGAACCACGCCAAAAACATCCGTGACTCCAATTGCGTTTGAATCCTCCAAACCCTTCCCTTTACTTTCTTGCAAGTTGCATGCTTTAATTTCCGCTGCTCAATATACTCTTTGCATGCTTGCTTGAATTGTGTAATGATTGCTTGACTTGTCCTAAGATAGCTAAAATCTGCCAAACTCTAAAACTGGGAAAAGGCTAAGTTTTTAATTGGTCAAGTAGTCTAATCACCCCCCCTCTAGACATACTTCAAGGTCCTACACTTCGTCTGGCATCGCTTCGTGTACTTGAGGGCGCTCGTCGTGACGGCGCCCAAGGTGGTGAATGAGTTCCTCCTATGCCGCATTGCCCCTCTCCACCGCCATTCCCGCCGGATGTGGGCCTTCGGCGGGCGTGAGGACCGCATGAGGCTCCAGGAGGAGGACCTGACGCCTGAAGTGCTGAGGAAGGTTCTCATGATCCTGACTGGGGACCCTTCCCCTGGCAGCATCCGGCAAGGGGGTGCTCTGCTGTACCTTTGCTCGAACAGGGGTGATTTCGTGAAGCAGATGCCCAGCTTCGACGAATGGGGGCTGCGCCCCGCAGGCTTCATGGGACCTCATGAGAACCCAGTTGTGGTGACTACCCTTCCTATTGCCCACGGCGGTCCTTCCTCGAGTGGTGGAGCAGGGAGGCAAAGGCCACCGGAGGCTGAGGGGGCCTCCGCCGGGATGACGACACCAGGCGGCACTCCTGAGGCCCGCACTATTGCGGGTGAAGGCGTCGAGCCACGGCCCGCGGCTCCCGTGGCCGAGGCCCCTGAGGCCCCGGCTACCCTTCTCGGTGAGGCGACTGGCGGCGTGCGCCAGGACGGCGCCCCTGACGCTGGTCACCTTGGTGCTTCTTCCCCATCGCAGGCTGATCACTGTGCTGAGCTTCTGGGCCGCTTCCGCATGGACTTCGAGGCTCTCCGGAAGAGAAGGGAGGCCTTGGGTGATGATTACCCTTGCCGCCTGCTGAAGCACAGGAAGTATTTCGCCGTTGATGAGTAAGCCTTCCCCTTTCCTAGTTCCTTATTTTCCCGTTGCTTCGACTGATCCTCGCTCCGCAGGGCCCTTCCTGCCGAGCTCACGGAGATGGCTGAGGAGCCATCCCCCGAGGCCTCACCCTCTCCACTGTCCCCAAGCGCTCCGAGCTCAAGCATTGCCCTTGTGGTGAGGCCGGTCAGAGAGGTGAGCCATCCTGTGGCGCATCATGGTTCTGCGCACCTCGCGACCCTCCTTCACGAGCCTTCCCGGGGCATAGCCAGCCTGCCTTGGGCTCCTCGACTGGTCGTGGGCGGTGATTGGCTGAGGTCGGCCCTTCGTTCTTCATTCAGGGACGAGCTGGCTCTAGGCCGGGCTTCTGGCGAGGCGTGCCCGGCCATTGCGGGGGCGCCAGCCCCCTGCCTCCTGCCCGAGGGGAGTGCTGATTCCCCGCACACCTAGGGCGGATGACACCGCAGAAGACGTGCTCGAGCGCGCTCGGGAGCGCCGTGCCCTTCGCCAAGGGTTTCTCCAGAGGGCGACTGACGCAGTGAGCCAGCTTGGTGTAGTGCTCGCTGGCGAAGATGCGCGCCTTGAAGCTGAGGGCTTGCGCCTAGCTGAAGAGAGGCGCCAGCTGAAGGTGGCCGTTGCCCTTGCACGCCACCAGCGTGACCTCGACAATGAGAAAGCCGAGGTGTCACTGGCGGCCTCACGGGAGGCCCGTTCCCGGGCCGTCGAGGATGCCCGGGAGGCTGACCGGTGGCGTGAGGCGGCGGAGGAGCGGGCGCGGAAGCTCCAGGCCTGGAGCAATTCCCTGGAGCAGCAGGTGGAGCTGCGTGAGACGGCCCTTGCGTCGATGAAGGGGGCTTCGGTCGACCAGGCGGAGCTCCAGAGACGTGAGGAGGTACTGACGCTGGAAGCTGCCGAGTGCGCCCGCGATCTCAAGCAGCTGGAGATGAGGGAGTGCTTGGTGGCGCAGGTGGAGGACGATGTCGCTGCGCGGGAGGCCCGAGTCCTGGAAGAGGTTGAATGCCGGGTGGCGGCGGTCCGCTTGAACCTCGAGCGCGAGTTCGAGGAGAGGCTGGGGTTGATCAGGGCCGAAGCGGAAGGCAAGACCGCCGCCCTGAGGGCCAAGCTGGATGAAGAGACGCGGCGGGATGACGCTTCCCGGGCCGCCCTTGGCGTGGCGCAGGAGGAGCTGACTTCCTCCCGCGCTGAGGTGCTTCTTCTACGTCAGCGGTTGGACGCGGCCGAGGCCATCGCGCGGCGGAACGAGGACGAGATACGCCAGCGGCAGATCCTGGAGCACGAGCATGGCCCTATGCTCCGCACGCTTCGGGAAAGAGCTAACACGGCCTTGGGCAACATCTGCGAGGCGGCCTTTGGCAAGACTCGTGCAATTAACAATGCTGGTAACCTCCAGTTCTTCACTGATGTGGTGACGCAGCTGGAAGTGCGGTCGGGCAGAGCCAACAGGTTGGTGGAGGAGAGGAGTCGCGCCCTGCTCGGGCGTGCCTTTTCTCGCGTCTTCAGCCATCTTCGGGACATGGATCCCAACTTCGACTTTGATGCCGCCATTGCCCCAGTACCCCAGGCCGTCCGGGACGACCTGGCGCATTGGGTGGAAGACAACGTGGATTCCCTCGTCAGGGCCTTCGCTACTGATGACGACGGCGTGGTCGTGGCCGCTGATGAAGGCGGCGTGGTGAACAGCCCTGACGCCGCTGACGGCGACGCGGAGGGCGATGGCGAGGCCAGCGATGCCAGCGACAATTCAGGAGGTGACCTCGAGGATGCATTGGGGGATTTATCCGATTGACCGCGTGCTGCACCTGCTTTCTTATCCTGCGCAGACAGAGTTCGGGCTTGGCCCTGAAGGTTGTAAGAGCATTTTGGGAGGGGGAGCCCCTCGTGCAAAAACTTGCAGTTAGCGTATTAGTAGATGCGATATCACCCGTACGCCTGCGCCAAGTAGTTGGCCTTGCGACGAGCTGGCTGGCTTGTTTACCTTCGACCCGTGTGGGCCCTGAGACCGCCTTCGGATGGTTGTGGCGCTCCGTGTGCTCCCTGAACGAGCCCATTGAACCTGTGATGAGAACCTCCTGAGAGGGCGCGGTGATGGCGGTCCGGTCTGCACGCGTGCTAGGCCTGGCCCGGCTCGCGAGGGGCCCATGAGGGGAGGGAGCTGAGGCAAAGTGGTAACCAGAACGCGAGAGGTTGCTCGAACAAGACTAAACACCCCTTTCCCAAACACACGCAAATCGCAAGCTCAAATCCAACTTAAATCCAAACGGGGGAAAAAGCGACAGCCAAGGGGAAAAGCAAGAAAAGCAGAAAAAGCCGCGTCCAGCACCTAGTCTAGTCTTGGACGTCTTCTCACCAGCGCAGAGCTAAGTGCTGCCACTTGGCGTGTGAGGAAGCCCCACGGCCTGAGGCGGGCGCTCCTGAAGACTCCAGGGCGTGTACAACCCCACTCATTATTATGTGAGTGTGTCATGGGGTGGCGAGCTTCACAGGCACTGGGCCTTCTTCACAGGTACCGACCTTGCTTCATATCGCCAGACGAGGGGCCCGCCTTGCGCCACACTCTAGTGCCATCAACGACGGCCGGAGACCGAGGACGCCGCCGATGGGGTAGAGCGGTCGCCAGTGGTTCCCCCGACGACCACGGGTCCTCTGCCGGGGGTAGGCCCTGAGGCACCTCCCCGGCATAGGGCCTACCTCCTGAGGATGCCTTGCTCCGAACGCCGCGGTGGTGATGCCGGATCTCGGCCCCTCTCCTGCAGCCCCCGGCGCCCTCCTCCTGAGGGGTAGGAAACTGCGGAATTGGGCAGCCGTCCGCTGCGACGACCTGTACCTCCTGCAATCCATGGTTAGTGTATGCCTGCTCCTGAGGAATTAGCGGTACCCGATAATCGTTGCTTCCGGCGCGGTCGACGGGGCTTTCCCGGGGCTCCTGGAAGAGCTCATCTTTGGGTGCCTCATCCCCCCCCCCAGCTTGGGCCGAGGGGCGAGCCGTGTTCGTCCTCCTGCGCGTGCCCTTGATCCATCATGTGGGGCACGTATTCTTCCGGGGCCGCCATCCCAAATGCATCACCGTAGTGCCCCGTGTGCCACGCAGCCCTGCTTGAGGCGCCCACCTGGGGGTGGTAGCGCGGTGGCCCACTGGTGCCATGGTCCGTGGCGAGTCCTCCTTCGCTGGCCGGGGGCGGAGGCAGCGCCGCTGCTAGCCCGGTGCTGATGGCCTGGTTGGCGTTGGAGTGGCATTGGAGTCCGCTTGGGTCGCCCTGGACCTGAGGTGGCAGTTGGGTGCAGAAGGGGTGAGCCCCCGATGCGGCGAAGCCCATGAGCTCGCCACCGCTCCAAAGACCGCGTCGCGCCGCCCTCCAGCAGCCTGCATTGCAGTAGCTCTCGGGCCACCGTGAGCGCGGCCCTTGAGTTCGCCTGCTCCCGTCGGGTGTACGGCGCCGTGGCCGCGGCGTGGTTCGAGGCCCTCGCCGCCGACCGCGCCTGCCGCGGCGTGAGAGCTGTCGTTGCCTGACCGCGTCGCCCGCGGCCCGCGAGCTGCCTGGGGCATGGGGTCGCCCGGGGCGAGCGGTTCTGCATGGGCGGGCCAGGCCGCCTTGGGATCAGGGTTGCCCGCCTGGTCGCTGGACATGATGATGACGATGCGACGGGGCGTGAAGCGGCAGAAGGCGGATTCCGGCGCACCCCTACCTGGCGCGCCAAATGTCGGATTTCGGGTTCCGGCAGACCCTCTAGCTTTGAACTCTGGGGTGCACGCGGAGATCTCACCCCCTACCTACCTGCACCTCGTCGCCTCGCAAGGATCTAAACTACGCAAAGAGCAACACAAGGGACAGAATGTTTATACTAGTTCGGGCCACCATTGTGGTGTAATACCCTACTCCAGTGTGTGGTGTGGTGGATTGCCTCAGGGGCTGATGATGAACAATACAAGGAAGAACAGCCTCGCGAGGGTCTGTTCTTGGCCGGTGCGATGAACTGCTAGGGGGAGTTCGATCGCGCTCTCTCTCTCTGGATTCAAGATCAACCTCTCTCTCCAGGTCCCCACTCTAACCTGTGGGTGGCTAGCCCTATTTATAGGCAAAGGCCCTGGGCCTCTTCCCAAATATTGAGCGGGAAGGGCGCCAACAATTGGGCATTTTGAAGGGGAACATCTAGTACACTTATCCTGACTAAAGTTGGTCCTCGCCTGCCAAGGTCTCTCGCGATGACGCCGGCTTGGGCTCCACGATGACCTCCTTCCTGCCGTTGTGTTGGTCTTGGTCTGTTGCACCGAAATGGCTGCCTTTGCTTGATGCTCTCGCCTGCGCTTGCCTCCTTTACACCAAAGAGGAAATGAGGACACTGCGCGGGCTGGCGCCCGCCTGGCGCCCTTGGTTTTCATGGCTTGCGTCATGGGCACCTCGTGAGGTACCCCGCCTTGATCTCTCCGCCTCCTCGCGAGCCAGCCTGACGAGGCCGTGCCTGAGGAGGCTTCCCGTCGTCCGCCCCGCGAGGCTTGGCCCCTTGCGATGGTCTTGAGCTTGTGCTGATGAAGATAGGTCGTGCTAGGCCACTCCTTGAGCCACGCCGCAGGCCGCAGGCAGGCAAGTCTGGGTACCCCCGTTCCCAGAACGCCGACAAACCCATCAGCGTCCAACAAGCCTACGATAAGATTACTCATGCACGGTGGTGAGAATCATGAAATTGGTGATGGAGGATGGCTGACGATGACGATGGCGACAGATTCCCCTCTCCGGAGCCCCGAACGGACTCTAGATCAGCCCTTCCGAGGAAGATTAGGGCTTGGCGGCGGCTTCGTATCGTAAAACATGATGAATCCTTCTCTCCGATTTTTTTCTCCTCGAACGTGAATATATGGAGTTGGGGTTGAGGTCGGTGGAGTCCTAGGGGGCCTACGAGGCAGGGGGCGCGGCCTGCGCCCTCGTGGACAGGATGTGGGCCCCTTGATGCTGATTCTTTTGCCAGTGTTTTTTATTAATTCCAAAACGTGTCTCCGTGGATTTTCAGGTCTTTCCGAGAACTTTTATTTCTGCACAAAAATAACACCATGGCAAAAGTGTTTGGAAAAGTAGATACGTTGGAGACGTGTCACTATGGTCCATACTCCTTTGCTATTGCATCACTGTATTTACTCATACCAACTACTTTCTAATTTGAAGGATCCAATTGAAACTCCAATGGCGCAACGGGTATGTTTTAAACCCATTTCTTTAACTGGATTGCTGTTCTAACTTCTTGCTCTATGTTGATTTCAGTTTCAGTTGTATAAACAATTATGTTCACATGTCATGCACATTACAAGTGTTGCTAGTGCTGTGTAGTTTCTCGCACTTATATTCTGTCTATATTGTTGTGTCTTAAAAATATATGATTTGAACAGTGTCTCTATATTGATTTGGCAACATAAACTAGAATGATATGGACAATACAGTGAACATAGTATATAGATATATGTTTGTTTCATGTTGTTATGCTGTCCACCTTACTACTGAACCGGTTTATCAAAATGAGTTTCATATACTACATGCTAAACATGTGATGTGTCTGCTTGTTTCTCTTGTAGAATGCGAACAGAATATTAGAGAAGAGCACCCCATTATGCAATGGTAGAGAAAGTAATGAAGATAAGGTTCAAGATAGTGAGACAACCCTGTTGGTCTCTGTCGGATTACGGGTTCCGGCAAAACCCTAGAGGTTCGAACACTGGGGTGCGCATGAAGATCTCTCCTCCCCCTAGCTCACACCCTCACCGCGATCTCAAGGCTCAGCGCGTCGAACTCGCAGAATAATGGGACACAAGATTTATACTGGTTCGGGCCACCGATGTGGTGTAATACCCTACTCCAGTGTGGTGTGGTGGATTACCTCTTGGGCTGAGGAAGAACAATTACAAGGGAAGAACAGCCTCCTGAGGAGAGGTGCTCTTGTGCTTGGTGAGTTTGTGTGGATGAGGATGATATGAATGGTCCAAGATCAGTTGCCTCCTACTGTGGTGGCTAGCCCTATTTATAGAGGCTCTGGTCCTCTCCCCAAATACTGGCAGGAAGGGATGCCACAACGGCCAAATTTGAAGGGGGACAACTAGTACAAGTTATCCTGACTAAAGGTGGTCTTCGCTTGCCAAAGGCTCTGGTGGTGACACCGTCTTGGGCTCCACGGTGACCTCCGTACTGCCGTCCTGCTGGTCTTGGTGTCGTTGCACTGATATGGAAACCTTTGCCTGATGCCCCGGGACTCCTCGCCTACGCTTGCCTCTTTAGCGCCAAAGAGGAAACGAGGACACTGTGTGCGCTGGCGCCCGCCTGGCCTTGGTCGTCATGGCTTGCGTCACAAGAACCTCACAAGGTGCCCCTTGCCTTGATCTCTCCACCCCTCGCGAGCCAGCCTGGTGAGGCCGTCCCCGAGGAGGTCTTGCATCGTCCGCCTCGCGAGGCTCGGCCCCTCGCGAGGGTCTTGAGTGTTGGTCGATGAAGTTGGGCCGTACAGGGCCGCTGGTGGAGCCACACTGTGGGCCGCAGGAAGGCAAGTCTGGGGATCCCCGTTCCCAGGACGTCGATAGTCTCCAAGAAAGGTGATAAAAACGATCTTGTAGATAGTGAGAAAACCCCAAAGTCCTGCGTTGATGTAGTGTTCGAGTTACTGACCACGGCCGCTGGCACAAGCTCTTCAAACTCGCTGCCCGAATCACTTTGGCTTCTTCTATCTCAGCTACAAGCTGAAAGGCATCAGTCAGCTGTGTTGTGGCAAGAAGCCGAAGGACTGAGGAAGTCCCTGCAGAATTCAGATGCATACTTTCTGGTGCAACAGCAAGCGCTGGACCATTTTAGCACCAAACAAGAGAAAACTAATAAGCTTCCTAAGCTTATTGCCAGCATGGTGGGTATCTTGGATATCATTTCTTGAGCTCTTCTGAAGTGGTTTCAGTTTTGGACTTGTTTTGCTGCCGCGTTTATTTTCACTGGTGGCGAATTTAGACACCCAGTGTATGTAATTTGCTGCTTTGTTCACCATATTTGCACTGGTGGCGAACTTTGATGCCCAGTGGATGTAATATTTGTAATAGCCGTAATAGCATAGCGTAAGTTGCTTCTTATTTATTCCCTTGTTGTCTTGTTTATTTTTTGCTGGTAGTCGTTGTAGTTCTTTTTCTGCGGTAACCTTTTTATTTAGAAGTAGTCCTGCTGCCTGCCGTAGTGGGCCTCCTAAGGTCTGTATGATCCATGGGCCTTCTACGGGCCATAGATTTAATGGGACTTCTACGGGCCGTATGATCGATTGGCCAAACATGGGCCATACTTTCATGGACAATTAACGGACCGCAATATGGGTCGTAAACGGGCTATAATGGGAACCATCTATATACGGCTGTTAACAGGCCCATGTGTAAAACGGGCTTAATTCGAACGGCAGGCATAACGGGTCGTTAATGGGCCATATGTAATGATGCCATGAAAACAGCCCAACGGATTAATGGGCCACAGGTGGGCTGACTTTAACTATGGGCTGAATTTGGCCCACAAGCGGAACATGCCAGTAATGCCGGAAATGAGCCCAATAATAAATGGGCCCTTAGAAGGCCGAAAGACAACACGGGCTGAAACGGCCAATGGAACAATGGGCGGTTAAAGGGTATATAGCTATATATTGTTCATTATGGGCCAGTTTCACCACATGCAGTTTATGAGCTGAGATTTAGAAAGGGCCTCATATGGGCTGAAAGACGTCATGGGCCATCATGGGCCGGAAGTTACAACGAGCTGGAATCATATTGGATGACCCATATGGCGCTACTAGGCCTAATTCGGATAGGCTATAATGGGTCGTGAGTTAGTGGGCTTAAATGGGCTATATGCGAACATACCGTTAACATGCCTTCGATGGGCCGGCCAGCTACCTTTTGACTAAGTCAAACGGGTCGGCCTTTTGACCTGAATGGGCCATTGTTGGGCCATGCCACGTGTCGACGTATCATAGGTGCGTCCCGTCCATTCGCTGGATGACATCTGTCCCAGCACTAAGCTGGCACGTGGAAATCCCCACTGGTGAGGGCTGTTAACTGGTTATCGGATTCAAACTGAAACCCAATAGTTTAAAGGCGACCTGTTACGGTGGATGCCACGTGTTGGTTACCCTTGACGAAAGCACTTTTATGACGCGTGATTTATCGTCATGGAAGTGGACACTTCCGTGATGATAATTTTGGTAATGTCATGGAACACTTCTACGACAGCACATGTATGACTATCTTGATTCTGTCATAAAATCATCATGGATGTACATGCATGACAGAAAACGTGACCTACTGTGACAAACACGTATCATCATGGAAGTTTTTTTTTGTAGTGATAACAAATATGTATGATGTGAAAGTACATTAAATAATGAATCTAATGGTATCTATTTGTTATTGTACTAGCACATATGCTCGTGCGTTGCAACGGGAGAAGGTGTTGACATGTCCTTCAAAATGTATATCAATGCGACACGACAACATCCGGACGGAGATGTAATTTATATATCCAACAAAATGTATATCTGTGCGACACGACAAAATCCAAACAGTGCCACCTGACGGTAGTAGGGAGACACCCGCCGATGTTGAAATCTACTCCCTTCTTTGATTGGGTTATCTCACGAAGTCTTAAAAAATGGACTACTAATGCAAGATTAGTGGTCTTCGAAAGGATTGATTCATTAATTATACGGTCTCTCACTCTTAGCGATAATCTTGAAATTTTGTATTGCTCACAATGCTGCTAAATTTATATTGAAGCGGCCATACATGCAAAGCCAACAATTTATCTAATCCAATCACACATGATAGTCCAAATCCGTTTAATTACTTCGCTCCATATGTTCCTTGGTTCTTGATGTGGTTTCCCGATTTCAACGCAATTTACAAAAGTATATAAATTAATATATTCTTGTGCAAAGAATCAAGGTGGATTGCTTAATTAAAATAATGAACTTTTTAAGCGTAATCACATGCTAGGTCAGCTGGTTGGGGCCTTTGGGATGTAAGGACCGCCCTCGTGAAGTTACTCCTACCTGTTTAAACACAAAGGGACATGGTTAGATGTGATGCCGATAAGCACCAGCGGTTGAGCGAGACGGGCTTACCTGTCGGCGCGCCGAGAAGTCGATGACGGGCGCCACCAGCCTTGCATATTGTGGGCTTATGATTCAATTTTGAATTTTCCATATCAACGTGATATTTTCTCTGATTGAGGGGATTCGTAGTATCAACATGTTTATGCTTCTTTGGTTTCCAATGAATCTGTAATATACGCTTCTTTGGATAAGAGATATTCAAAATTACGGCCCAGTGATTTCTGTCCTCATATGCAATCACACACATAGAACGGACGCCATGCCGGAGACGCATAACGCCACATGCACAACTTTGGACAAGCACGCAGCCTGCTGCCGCCCGCGTATATGCCCACACGTCGCACACGATGTTGACTGGACAGAGCCTCCGCATGCCAGCCACGCAACACCATGCCCACGAGTCGCATACATACACAGCCTGCACAGCTAGCCCGCCATGAATCCTACACAGCCACCGCCATGCTGGAAAGAGGATGGCCCCGTCCCCACCCATCTGCTCTCTCTGATCTCACCCACCCACCACCCACATTTCTCTCTCTGCTTGGAAATGGTGGCTGTAGCATCCTTCACCGCCTTGCCTCCTTCACCACTCCTCTCCCTTCTTCCTCCATTTTCTTCCTCTCGCCCTCCCTCCCCGCCATGGAACTCTCCCCTCTCCGCCTCCCTCTTCTAACAATTCTCTCTGTCGCCACAGATTCGCCACCAGACTCCATGAGAAGGGCAGGGGTGTCCAGCCAGGCGGCGGCGCGCAGCAACAAAGCACCTCAAAGGCAGCTAGGCCATGTAGCCGAGAGGTGAGGTCCGGGGCGCCGACGCACGGTGGTGAGGCAGCGCAGTAGCAAGGAGGCGCGTTGATGGGACGTGGGCGGCCGAGATCAACCCTGTTGCTTATTTTCCTATGCTCATGGGTAGTCGTGCCTCGTCGCACCTTGACTGTTGGAGTTAATTGCTACATCCTTCCAAAGTTAACTGCTACATCCTTCCGGATGCAAATCCATGGATGTCCTTCCTCCTTTTATCGATCTAAATGTCATATGCATTGATCGACAAGTTTTGTGGAGTTAATTCTTTCTCAAGGCTTGTTGAGAGGCAATTTTTTTAAACCTATATAAATAGGTTGAATTTGGTTTGGAGAATCGATGTGGGACTATTAGAAAGCGAACCCGACTGAATACGTATCTCAGTTTTTTTTTGAGAAAACGTATCTTAGTTGGAAGGTGCCTCTCTGCCGGATCGTAGGTCAAGGGTTTGAACTCTGCTATCTACTATTTTTCGCTGAGATCGGTTATTCCGATTGACATTGACATAAAAAAAGGGCAGCGTAGCAGGCCTAGCTTGGCCCATTGGAGCGCAACTTCTCTTTTTCCTACTCGCTTTGTCCAGGATAGATGAACGTAAAGTATTAGTACCACCTTGGATAGTAAAGGAAACTCAAAAAAATTCATATTGGTGAACGGATGAACAAATTGAAGAAACGCACCTTGCTTTATTAATAGGTATAGATATGTTAATATTTTTTTGTTATAAACTTTGTGAGAGTTTACAAAACTTGACTTTGACCAATGCTAATATGCGAACTTAAACAAAAACAGAGGGAGTACACATTTGTTTTCTTAGTTTATAGTGGAATTAATCATTTGTTGTAATCGTGAAATAAATATATTAAGCTACTGACTTCAAATGTAATGGTTTATACAATTAATATTTAGAATCATTGTTGAATTCCAAGATGTATAGGAGGTCTATAGTACTTCACAATATCCTCAAGCTCACATAATCCCAACCAAATGAAAATCTAAATGAATTTCATAGTTATTACTTTGTAGGATGCAACAAAACCAACCATAACTCTACATGATCCATTATAAAGCAACATGTTGAACACATCCTAATGTGTGAATGAAACATGTAGAGAGAGCTTGCGAAGATGGAGCAAATAGGGTGGGAAAGATTGTATGTATGTGGGCGAGAGAGTAGGAGACAAACCTCACGAGAGAGAGAGAGAGAGAGAGAGAGAGAGAGAGAGAGAGAGAGAGGAAGAACTTAGGTCTATGAGAAATATGGAGACATGTAATACATGTGAGATGCGTGTGCATCCAGATTTTGTACATGTGGAAGGAGAAGAGACAACGGGTTTGATGAGAGAGCAAGAAAAACGTGGACGAGAGGGGAAGGATCACGTGGGTTGAGGGATTGATAATTTTGTGTGGGAGAGAGGTTGTGGGAGGAGTCAGTCAGCTGTCGTCACATCATCCTGCTTCCAAATGGCCCCGCATTCTCTAGTGTAGTGTGGTTGCCGTCTTCGATTTCCTCGATGGCCTCTTTGAAGATTGAGGTGCTGTGCATGCTAGAGTGAAGAGAAGCATAAGCGAGAGTGGTCGACATATAACCTTGGATGGGGATGAATCATGTGCTCGGGGGAGGGGGAGTGTGTGTGCTGTGTGTGTGTGTGTGTGTGTGTGTGTCAGATATTGAGAGAAATCAAACCTATGTATAGAATGTGTGTGGATGTGATGGAAAGATACATGCTAAATAGGGTTTTCACGAAGAGATTGTGCGTGCGAGATATAGAGCGATGTGCGAGCCTTGAGGCGGGCAGGGGCTTGGTGAGGGTGTCAAAATGTGTGCGTTGATGCATGTGTTACATGCGATCGTGCGAGGGGACAAATGAATCGAGAGAGATGGTTGTTGTGTTACGGATGCTCCTCTCTCTCTCTCTCCCTCTCTCTCTCGCACACACGCACACAAGTACAAATAGAAGACCACTCTCTCATGTATACACAACATATCGACATCTCTCTATGTCTCACTCATGCATGATCATTTGTACATTCACACCTCTCTATGTCTCTATCACACGCACACCGTCTCCACATTGCCCTTCCGCCACAACACACATATGGACACATACACGCGTTCTCTCTCAGTAACACACACAGAATCAGTATTAAAAAATGTCTAGGGCACAGCTAAAACCTTCAAATCCAAATAAGCACGGACTAAAGCTAAATTCAAATATTGTAGCGTGAAAAACTTTTCCAGGAAAAAAAGTAGAGTAATATTCGGGGATTATTTTCATGCACACAAAAAGGTTCGGTGGATGCCCTTCGAGCGCGACACAGTGACGCACCGTTCGATCGACCGCGTGGCCGCGGTACACGCGCTTGCACAGGATTTCATATCGATGTTGTGCTAACTAATGTGGTAGTATAAGCGCTGCCTCAGTCTAATGTTTACGCGTACTAGTACGGTGTTCTTTTAAGTTTGACCAACACTGTATAAAATTAAACTAAGTTCCCATACGTGCACTCATCAATATGTGGCTGCTGTCGTTGCGCATGTCGGCGCCTCCTCCGGCCGACCATTTCTCGCCCTTCACCGCCGTGTCCTCCGCATCCCTGTGCCATGAAGCCAGAGGCTCGCCCGCTCACATCGTCTGCAGTCCCTCCTCGCGATGCCGCCGCGCTGCCAAGAACGCAAGCAGGTGGAGTCGCGTCTATGCCCGCAACGTATGAAGTGGAGGATGAGCGCGTGCTCCATCACGCCGGCGAGGAGGAGCTAGCGTGTCATTGTCATCTCTGCCCGCGCGGAGGAGGCGCGCATGGTGGCTGTTGCGGCAGAAGCCGGTCGCGCCCGAGGCGAGCTCACAAACCGGGTGCGAACGTGGAATCTACCTTCGAGACCTTGAATGCCACATGGATCCTGCAATCTGAATGAACAATTTGGGTTAGTCGACTCTTGTGAGCCGTTTGATGCAACATGGCCAGCCAGAAGGACTTCTTCAACCTCCGAAAATGATGCACTGTTCATCTTCTCTCTCAGGCATCGAGCTGCCAGCCCGCCACAGGCCTAACCGCCTGCTGCCGCCACCCTGCCCTCCCCTGAACCACCTGCGACCGCCATGCTCCCCCCACCCCTGCCATCCGTTTAACCCTGGGCACGATCCATTTTTTCGGCGAATTGCATTCCACACCCAACACTCATAAGACTAGATCATGGCCACCCTGCCACCCTAATATAGATACTGGGTAGCTTCTCTCCTGTCTTCTTCTTTCGCTCTGTAGAACTTCTTTCACAAACGACTGACCCAAATATTACTACTAGTACGTATTAAGTACAGTAGGAACACGAAGATACGAGTCGTAGTACCAACTACAAGAAGAATAGTAGTAAGTCATACTAGTACTACTGTACGTACTAAAGATTTCAAATAATGAGAAAGAACATAACATAGTTCTGCTGAGGGCTCAACACAACACACCCCTGAAATAAAACTAAGCAACTAGTCCGCTATAAAAATTGTAGTAGAACCAGCATGAGCAATGGCACTGCCACCTTACTCGGAGACCGAGTCCACGTCCTCGACTTTGTCCTCGTCCCCATTCCTCTTCCTCTTCACTGACACTTCTTTGCTTGAACTGGACACCGGGCTCTGCTTCTTCAGCCAACCCTTGTAGATATTTAAACAAAGGTAGGCATCCGTTGCTGCGTACACGATGTGATCTTCATCTATTGTCTTCGACTCCCATGCATGATGAAACTCCGGGTGATGTTTCTTCAGTTGAGCGTATGAAGGATCAATCATGGCTGCTGCCAGGGATAGCACTGAAGGCCGAGAGAGGACACCAGCCTTTCCTTCTGGAGATCGAAGGGCTGGCCTACAACAAGGCCTATCTGATCCAGGACTCTCCTATCGTTCATAAAGTCTACAGTAACGAATTTTACTCTTTTGTCCCGTGGGAAGAACACAAAATCCTGGCACCTAACATCGGCATGGCATATATATGTGGTAGACCAAGCATGCGTTATGTACGCAAACCTGGATCACGGCGAGCTTCTTCATCTCTGCCACCTTTAGAAGCTTCTCTTTTTCCAAGACTGTGGTGTACTCAACATCTAGCCCAACGACCCACTCATCCTTTGAACTTTTGAACATGTGTAGGAAGCGACCAAGGCATGCATCTACCGTCACGGATCTATGGGTGTAGATGATGATGAACTCATCGCTGGTGATGGTTCTAACCTTGTACTCACCGGCGATCATGGAGATTTGGGAGGCCATGGATTTTGGAGGTGGGTTAGGGGAAGTGGAACTGGTGTAATGTGAAAGGACGGGATGACTGGGAGCAAACTGTTCTAAGGTAGAAGACCGGGACGAGTAGGGCGTGCGAACGGCGTGGGGTGGTGACTTGCCCATTGGATAAACGACTGCATGCCTTCAAAGAGTTCATGAGTACTATGCGGGACCCACTATATGTCATGTCTACTAGACCCACATCATAGGCCTCGCGGTATAGCTTTTATGTGTTTGCATGCCATGCCAAGCGTGCATGTAACTTCACTTAGTTCCGTCAACCGTCGCGCCTCCCACGACCTTCGCCTCCCTCGCACGGTCGCGCCCTTTGAGACTTCGGACGGCTATAAATGAGCAATTTTTTTGCCTACTCCGCATGCATGATACTCCCTCTGGTCCTTTTTTCTCCGCTTAAGATTTGTGTCAAGTCATAGTTTGCAAAGTTTGACCAAATTTATACTAAAAATATCAATATCTACAATACCAAATGTATATCTTATGAAACTACATTTCATAATGAGTATAAAAATATTGATTTGACATTGTGAATGTTGATACATTTTTTTATAAATTTGGTCAAAGTAGGGGTACATTGACTTCAGACAAAACTTACATGCACAATGCAGACTAGTTCCTCTGTCCAGGTGCATGCCATGTCCTATCTAGTCATCACAACAAGGTTAGCTATTAGAGTACTACTACCTCCCTTCTCGTTTAAAGGGCTCGATTCAAAATTTTCACCTACTCTTACCAAGATAGAGGCGGTGGAATAGTTTTTGTAGTATAAGCGCTGCCTCAGTCTAATGTTTACGCGTACTAGTATGGTGTTCTTTTAAGTTTGACCAACACTGTATAAAATTAAACTAGTTCCCATACGTGCACTCATCAATATGTGGCTGCTGTCGTTGCGCATGCTGGCGCCTCCTCCGGCCGACCATTTCTCGCCCTTCACCGCCGTGTCCTCCGCATCCCTGTGCCATGAAGCCGGAGGCTCGCCCGCTCACATCGTCTGCAGTCCCTCCTCGCGATGCCGCCGCGCTGCCAAGAACGCAAGCAGGTGGAGTCACGTCTATGCCCGCAACGTATGAAGTGGAGGATGAGCGCGTGCTCCATCACGCCGGCGAGGAGGAGCTAGCGTGTCATTGTCATCTCTGCCCGCGCGGAGGAGGCGCGCATGGTGGCTGTTGCGGCAGAAGCCGGTCGCGCCCGAGGCGAGCTCACAAACTGGGTGCGAACGTGGAATCTACCTTCGAGACCTTGAATGCCAGATGGATCCTGCAATCTGAATGAACAATTTGGGTTAGTCGACTCTTGTGAGCCGTTTGATGCAACATGGCCAGCCAGAAGGACTTCTTCAACCTCCGAAAATGATGCACTGTTCATCTTCTCTCTCAGGCATCGAGCCGCCAGCCCGCCACAGGCCTAACCGCCTGCTGCCGCCACCCTGCCCTCCCCTGAACCACCTGCGACCGCCATGCTCCCCCAACCCCTGCCATCCGCTTAACCCAGGGCACGATCCATTTTTTCGCGTTGCATTCCACACCCAACACTCATAAGACTAGATCATGGCCACCCCGCCACCCTAATATAGATACGGGGTAGCTTCTCTCTGTCTTCTTCCTTCGCTCAGAGAACTTCTTTCACAAACGATGACCCAAATATTACTACTAGTACGTATTAAGTACAGAGGAACACGAAGATACGAGTCGTAGTACCAACTACAAGAAGAATAGTAGTAAGTCATACTAGTACTACTGTACGTACTAAAGATTTCAAATAATGAGAAAGAACATAACATAGTTCTGCTGAGGGCTCAACACAACACACCCCTGAAATAAAACTAAGCAACTAGTCCGCTATAAAAATTGTAGTAGAACCAGCATGAGCAATGGCACTGCCACCTTACTCGGAGACCGAGTCCACGTCCTCGACTTTGTCCTCGTCCCCATTCCTCTTCCTCTTCACTGACACTTCTTTGCTTGAACTGGACACCGGGCTCTGCTTCTTCAGCCAACCCTTGTAGATATCTAAACAAAGGTAGGCATCCGTTGCTGCGTACACGATGTGATCTTCATCTATTGTCTTCGACTCCCATGCATGATGAAACTCCGGGTGATGTTTCTTCAGTTGAGCGTATGAAGGATCAATCATGGCTGCTGCCGTGGATAGCATCAAGGCGAGAGAGGACACCAGCCTTTCCTTCTGGAGATCGAAGGGCTGGCCTACAACAAGGCCTATCTGATCCAGGACTCTCCTATCGTTCATAAAGTCTACAGTAACGAATTTTACTCTTTTGTCCCGTGGGAAGAACACAAAATCCTGGCACCTAACATCGGCATGGCATATATATGTGGTAGACCAAGCATGCGTTATGTACGCAAACACGGATCACGGCGAGCTTCTTCATCTCTCGCCACCTTTAGAAGCTTCTTTTTCCAAGACTGTGGTGTACTCAACATCTAGCCCAACGACCCACTCATCCTTTGAACTTTTGAACATGTGTAGGAAGCGACCAAGGCATGCATCTACCGTCACGGATCTATGGGTGTAGATGATGATGAACTCATCGCTGGTGATGGTTCTAACCTTGTACTCACCGGCGATCATGGAGATTTGGGAGGCCATGGATTTTGGAGGTGGGTTAGGGGAAGTGGAACTGGTGTAATGTGAAAGGACGGGATGACTGGGAGCAAACTGTTCTAAGGTAGAAGACCGGGACGAGTAGGGCGTGCGAACGGCGTGGGGTGGTGACTTGCCCATTGGATAAACGACTGCATGCCTTCAAAGAGTTCATGAGTACTATGCGGGACCCACTATATGTCATGTCTACTAGACCCACATCATAGGCCTCGCGGTATAGCTTTTGCGTGTTTGCATGCCATGCCGGCGCGTGCATGTAACTTCACTTAGTTCCGTCAACCGTCGCGCCTCCCACGACCTTCGCCTCCCTCGCACGGTCGCGCCCTTTGAGACTTCGGACGGCTATAAATGAGCAATTTTTTTGCCTACTCCGCATGCATGATACTCCCTCTGGTCCTTTTTTCTCCGCTTAAGATTTGTGTCAAGTCAAAGTTTGCAAAGTTTGACCAAATTTATACTAAAAATATCAATATCTACAATACCAAATGTATATCTTATGAAACTACATTTCATAATGAGTATAAAAATATTGGTTTGACATTGTGAATGTTGATACATCTTTTTATAAGTTTGGTCAAAGTAGGGGTACATTGACTTCAGACAAAACTTACATGCACAATGCAGACTAGTTCCTCTGTCCAGGTGCATGCCATGTCCTATCTAGTCATCACAACAAGGTTAGCTATTAGAGTACTACTACCTCCCTTCTAGTTTAAAGGGCTCGATTCAAAATTTTCACCTACTCTTACCAAGATAGAGGCGGTGGAATAGTTTTTGTAGTCTGCAAAAATACTCAATTAATGCTCTTGTTCTTCACAAAAAAATGTGTTTACCAATGCATTATCTCATTGCATGCATGCATGAACACTAGTAAATGACAAATATTTTTACATGCATTATTCAATATTCTCTTTAGGCTACTCATAGTGGAAAGTACCATATACTAGTATCATGTGCATGATACTAGTGTATGATATGGAACTACCTTTATAGTGCCATGCATGACACAAAGTAGCACAGTATTTAACATGATACGGTATCTACCTATGTTACTCTAACCCCCCTCTCTTCTTTAATTCTTTGCCACATCAGCATGTTTGCAATTCCCGTGTCCATGATACCAGCTAAGATACCACCACTATGGCCAGCTTAATCATCGCATGCAATAATTTAGTGCACCTTGAAATCTGAACATGTGAGGGGCGTGTATGTTTTTAATGACTTGAGACTATACCTAGCCCAGCATGCAATGGTCAGTTCATTGCATGTAAGATGACCTATTATGCACCGTTCCCCATACATGCAGGAAGCCTGTTTGTCTCCAAATCTTTTCCTCTCCATGTGTGAAAACAATCTGCCTGCTTGACTCCCCTTCTCCCTCCGGCAGTCCCACCACTCCACCCCGTGTGAAAAAAAACCCTGCATGCTTGACTCTCCTCCCCCCGCGCTTGTCCAATCCGTTGTGACCAGCAAAATTTCCACCCCTCCCCCCATAATTTACTCCAACAAATATGCCCACCTAGCAGTTACGTTAATCATGCAACATATCTTACGTTGGTGTGCCTTTGCTTGCTATAAATACTGCGGCTCCCACGGCATTCGGAAGAACACTCACGTTCATCGCTATCTACTCCCCCTCCCTCTCATGTCGACAACCATGGCATCGCCCCTCCAAAGCTCTAGGCGCCCCTCGCTGCCTCGCGCGGAGGGTAATGCATCGTCGTTCTGTTCTTCGCCGCCACTAGTCGAGGAGGACGCGTCAGCGTTCCACTCCTTGCCGCGACGCATCGAGGTGGACGCGTCGGTGTTCCGCTCCTTGCTGCGATGCATCGAGGTGGATGCATCAGAGTTCTGGTCCTCGCCGCGATGTGTCGAAGTGGACGCGTCGGTGTTCCCAGTCTCGCCAGCACGCACATCGGAGGACGCGTCGGCTCCCCTCTACGAGGAGAACGTCGCGCCGCCCATGGAGACCCCCCGTCTTTAGTAGGTTTGGAAAGAAATGGAGTTCGCCTTGTGGGAGGCTTTACCTCCGGTAGAGCGTGTCAAAATAGAGGCGGAGAAGAAGGCCGAGGAAGAGAATTAGCGCCGCGAGGCATACTGCCTGGCAGGCCTATGTTGCGTCCGAGAGAGTCAGGCAATTGGCTCTTTGGCAGAAGGCTCGTGCGAGAGCCGTGAGGGAGGCGGAGGACGCCCGTGCCAAAGCCCTGAGTGCAGTCACGCCAAGCGCCTCATCTACACTTGGCGGTACATGGTCCGGGTGCACGCTTCCAGCGAGGAGGAGTACGTGTTGGCGCCGGATCACCAGACCGGTGAGATTGCGCTCGCCCGCCGGCAAGCCACCAATCAGCACCTCACGAGTGGCGAGGCTGAGGAAGAGGCATTGTGTCAGCGCGCTGGGAAACGACCACGCACCAGGGCACTCGTGGCGCGCCGCAAGCGCTCCTGCGAGCGCTATGGCTTTTATTAGGAATAATTTAGTTTCGTAAGGTGATCTCATTAGTTTTGGGATAGAAATGATAAATCCCAAACATCAGGGAATTATTGGCGTCCTTAATTAAGTATGTTAAAGGAAAAGTTTGGAAACCTTGTGTATCCGTACCCATTTTGTAAGTACGTGCATATAGCACAAACTTACGTATATATCGCACTACTGGTCTCTCTATCTATACATATGCTTGCAGACTATGCTATTACTATTACTTACGTACGTGCAAATGCATGTTTTAACATTACGATGCAGTTTTTTTGTAAAAGTAGAAAAACAACACTAGTCAAGCTTGTGAAAAGAAATGCAAAAATGCTCGTTTGATTGTTTACTTTTAGCTTCCTTCTCTGTTGTTTTCTCTCTATCGTACTTTGTAAAGAGTATCTCACAAGTCGGGAAGGCATGCAAATTCCCAAACCGCTTCGTACACCCTGTATCAAATTTTTTGCTTAACAAGTTGTGCCATGCAATTGGAATTCCAACTTGAGTACTAGTACTAGGAGTACCAGAGGGCAGTTATTTCAGGCTTCTAGATTAGTAATCCCATAACTACTACCTCCGTCCTGGTTTATTGGTCCCCATTGTAATCCTTGTCAAATTTTGACCATAATTTAATTATATCATTGGAAACTATGTTCAGATATGAATCCAACAATATAAATTTTGTTGACATGCACTAACATTTTATCAGTTAAATCATTGGTCAAAATTTAGCACAAATTACAATGGTGACTAATAAACCAGGACGGAGGTAGTAGTTTAGAAGCCCAAATGAACGAGTGAGGCGGCTTATGTTACTCTCCACTATTTTTTTGCGAGGTATGTAATCTCCACTGTGACTAGTCTTATGGGAAAAGTTGGGGAAGATACGGCTTATTTTTAAGCCGCCAAAAGAACTGGCCTTAGGAGCAGTAGCTAGGGATACTAGGAGTAGTAGCTCAGGATACTAGGAGTAGTAGCTAGGGATCGAGTGTGCGAGATGAACCGAACAAACAAAATGCAGAGAGCTGAAATGCAAAAAATACAGAGGGATGTGATGGTTGCTTGTCCGTTTATTTTACCAGGCGACTTATTACTGGGAGTGTTTGGGTTTTGTGATATGACGACTTTACTGCTGCGCCACGAGCGGGGTGATACTCCCGTGCAGCGCCGCCCTCTACACTAGTACTACCTCCATCGTGGTTTATTAGTCCCCCAAGTAATTTGAATGAAGATTTAGCTGACAAAATGTTAGTGCATGTCAACAAAAACTATATCATTGGATTCATATTTGAACCTAGTTTTCAATGATATAATTTTTGGTGACATGCATGAGCATTTATCGTACTACCTCTCTCTCAGTTTACAGGGCGTGCGCATACCCCTAGGTCATCAATTTGACCAACCTAATACAAATCATATATTACAAACAATATACCAACATAAACTTCGGAGTTTCTACTTTCAAAAGGTATAATTTTTGTGTTATATAGTTTATATTAGGGTGATAAAATTGACAACTAGGTATACGTGCATGACTTGTAAACTGAAATGGAGGTAGTACTATATGTAATGTTAATTAAATTTATGATCGTACTATATATAGTAAGGTGGTCGTGCGTCGCACGGAACAGTGAAATGTATTGATCGGGGAGTTGTTTATTTTGACAAAGTATGTGGGGGTCATCTCATGTGTAACGAGTATCGATAGGTTTCTTCGGATATTATTTCTTCTCTAGAGCTCACAAGCATCCGGGTGAATAGTAAATGTAGGCTAAATAGATAAAAAAGTATCTTTTGCAAACAAAAGCGTCCAACTATTCAACATGCATCCAGAACTTGTGAAGAAATAACACTTATTGTGCTTTGCAAGAAATGATCTTGAAGAATTATTTTTTGTGTATCGATTTTTTTCTAGACCACCATGAATGTAAATCAGGATGACTTGGAAGGGAGCAGAGGAGATGTAAGAAATGGTTCATCTTAAGTCTTTCATCGTTACTGTTGTCGGAGTAAATGACCACGGGTAGCCTCATCTGCTCCCCATGGCAATTCAAGACATCAGGGCCAACTGTGCCCCTCAAGCCTCAAGGACGAAGAGCCGCCTTCTCGGGGCCGGCTAGTCCAAACGGCCAGCTGCCAGAGGGCGGCGGTCCTCAGAAGAAAGCCATGAGACCGGCCGACTCCTAGCAGGCGGCCTCCAGAGAGACCGGCTACTAGTAGGCGGCCCCTCACGCCCTCAAAGTTAGCACCCACATAATTACGACAAGACGGGGCGTGGCTACAGTGCAACCTGCCACCCCCGAATCCCGGGCAAAGCGTGGCCATAGTGCAGCATACTGGGCGGACGTCCCTCGCCCGGCGCGGCACTGTTGCCACTCAGCCCATGACATCACCCCTGGCAGAGAAGGCCATGCTCCCACTACGGGTTGCCGGTACGTCCTGCAGGCGGTGGGCCCTACCTGTCTGTGAGAAGCCAGAAGACGGTGAGCTCCGACCAGTCGGTGCGGGGGGAGGCCGACTCCTAGCAGGCGGCCCTCCCCCTCCCTCAAAGTCTGTGCGCCATTAATCAGAAGAGACGGGGAGTGGCTACAGTGAATGCCCGCCAGGCGGCGGTACTGTAGCCACGCCTTCCCCGACAAAGCACACATCATCAGTGACATTGCCATAGTACTGAGCAGCTGGCAGGACCCGCAAGCGGCGGGCGTGGCCTGTCGGTGAAGTACGAGACAACCGACGGGACCCACCAGGCGGCGGGACCCAGTAGCCGGCGGAGAAGCCGGTGACCATAGACACAGACAGTCGGGGTCCTACACCCGGCCAGATTACAATTGTACCCCTGGGGTGTAGGCCTATATAAACCCCCAGGGTACCCATGCAAAGGGGTCAGACCTCAGTCCATCCACACACACATAGAGAGAGGAAGCTAGGGCTAGCCTTGCTCTTCTTCTCCCTCTAGAGAAACTGATCTAGGAGCAAGCTTGTAGCCACCATTGTTGCTTGAGTGATCATGCGGAGACCCCGCAGAGCAGGAGTAGGGGTGTTATCTCCTAGGAGAGCCCCGAACCCGGGTAAGATTCGTCGGCGGGCATGTTTGCGCCTTATCCCGTTTCTAGGCACCGGTGACGTATTATTAGCCCCCTCCATGATAAGCCATCCTTTGGTATAAGTCGCACAACACCCCCGACATTTGGCGCCCACCGTGGGGCTAGGTGCACCGTCGTCCGGAGATCTGTTCTGGACGGGAACCCTCTTCCTCCCCAGAGAGCGCAGCCAACCTAGCACGCCCGATGGCGTTTGCGCCGATGCGCTGCATGGCGTGGAGGTTGCCTACGCGGCGAGATCCGCCTCTCTGACGAGCCCGTGCCCGGCGCAGCTGCAGCCGGCTCCGAGAGCTGCCTCCTTGACCTCCTTGGCAAGCTCGACATCGCCAACGAGCCGGCCTCCGACCTGGAGTCGATCGGCTCCACCGACCCGATGCTCTTCGACTCCGACACAACGTCCCTTGACGCCTTCCCCACCAATGTGGTGGTCATTGACGACCCTCTCCCTCGCGCCGACAACGGTGGCAGCACCGTCATGGAGGTGCTCGTCATCAGCCACGACGGAGCCTCTGGTGGGGCTACCCAAGACTCGCTACAGGCAGCACTCCGGGACCTGTCTGCGCCCATCGCGGAAGATGCCAACGCCGAGATGCTAGAAGCCTACCGTGTCTCGCTCGTCGAAAGCGCCAAGAAGTTGGCCACCATGACACGCTACAGGCTTACCAGTGCGAGATCGACCGTGCCGTTGGAGGCATGCCGGCTGCTGGCGGGCCTAGCTGTGTTGGCACGGTCCGACAGCGCAGTGCGGCCGTTGCCAGCATGTTTGGAGTAGACCACCCTGTCTATGCCACGCCCATGGAGAACATACGAGCTGCTAAGGTGGCAGCAGACGAGATGGATCGCCTTGAGGGCGATGAGCGACATCTCATCGCGGAGTGCGTCCAGCAGCTCCTCGACGCGGCGGCCGTGCAGCAAGAAGCCGGCGCCGGGTAGATGTGACACCCCAAAATTTTAACCTTGTTTTATTAATTAAAATTTTGCCAGGAAATTAAAATTTTATTTTTCTGGATTTATTCTTGATTTCAGAGCCTCTCTTCTCCCCTAAGTTGTGGAGTTTTCACCCCTAGTAAAAACTTTCCAATTATATTTGGACTTGTTTATCCTCTCAAGAAAAATATTTTCTTTTCATCAGAGGAATTAATTATATAATAATCTCCATAATCTTTATTTTCTTGAAAAATGGTTTCCCATGGTTTTATGGTCCTTTTTGAACTACAACCCTTTTATAAATTCTTTCAAAAATTCCACCAAAATTTGGGGATGTCATGTGATGTTTTTAAATCACTTTTATGCAAAAATATCTTTTATTCATGAAATATTTTGAGCTCTACACCCAATTTTCTTCTCTGGTCCAGTGGGCATTTTTGCACTACAACTCTTTTAAATATTCCTTTCTAGCCTCCACCAAAATTATGGGATGCTGGTAGTAGCATATGATACAACTTTATGCAAAAACCCAGTGATGTTATTTGAAAATTTTGAGTGAATCAACCTCATCTTAATTCTGGTCCAACATGATGGTTTGTACAGCATCCATATCCTTGCCTGCTTTTTGGCCCTTGATTCTTTCCCCTGCTTGTAGACCACCCTACAAAACCCCTAAGTCCAGGAGCATGCAACCATTGGAATACTTTTGGTTCATGAGATGATGCCATTTACCTCCTGTCCAGTATTGAAGTTTTACAAAACTTGCACTAACAAGTTTGTGCTTTTCACAAACTAACCTCACCACCCTCTTGTACATCTAAAGAGACTAGGATCTGGAAGATTTGGCCACTCCAAGAAGAGCCTAGGTGCCTGTGGCATTTTGTCAAACACCTGGAGTGCATGGACAGATTTGGCATGAGTTTTGGTTTGCATTGTGGACCTGATCCTCTGACCCAACAGGCATGTCCACTAGCATCCCAGCTACCCCTAGACTAGACCTGCTAATCCCCAGCTCCAACCAAGCCGTCTAGCAGGCCATGGCATTTCGTCAAGCAGATGGTGGGCGTGCACTGGGCGCGCCCAGAGCGCGCCAACTGCAGCCGCGCACCCGAGCCGCCACGTCGTGCCCCTGGTTTGGCCCCACACTGCAAAGCCGCGCCACGCACTCCCCTCTCACCAGAAACCTCCAAGCCGCCCTGGCACCCTACAGCGCCGCCGTCAGGGCACTCTTGGCGGCACGCCGGCATCCGCAGTGCGCCCCTGCCACGATCGGCGCCGCCCGAGCCACCCCGGCTCGCCACCTGCCCCTGGGAGCCGCGCACGCTTATCCCCTCGCTCGACGGCTAGCTCTCGTCGCCTCAAGCTACAGAACGTCGGTCGCCGACGAGCTCATCCAATGCCGCCGCGAACCGATGTGGGAGCGCTATAAAAGGAAGCCCCTCGAGCCCTCCGAGCACGGAAGCAGCCCCCAAATCACCCCCTCGTTTCCCCGTGGCAGCCAGTCGACCCGGGGAGGTTTTCTTCCCCGTCTCCGGCAACTCCTGCCACCGCCACAGCCCCAGCCATTCCGGCGCCGCCAGGACCTCCCCCTCTCCACTCTCTCCACCAGAAGCTCTCTCTTCCTCCCGTGAACCTTTCCCCCTGCTCGATTTTGATCGGGAACCACTGCAGCACCAAAACCACTTTGCTCCCGAGGTCTCCTCCACCGCGAAGCTCACCGTCGGTGACTCCCTCCACCCCCGCCGACCCAACGACCACCGGGAGGACCGCCTGTCTTGAGGATCCATCCCACCCTCCGAGCCAGCGGGAGCAGCCATTCGCCGGCGTTGATCGCCGCCGCCTCGCCGCCGCTCGGGCAGAGGAAGAGGAGGAGAGATGGATGGTTAAACCTGACCAAGGGGCCCCTGACCCACTGCTGCGACCCCGCCTGTCCACGTGGGTTAAGTGGAAGCGTATCTCCGGAGTACGTCTTCGACATGTTCATATTCGAACCGTTTTTCTTTACCTATTTTTATTTTAAATAACAGAGTATTGACTAAACTTTGACTGGTTGTATCTTTTTAAATAAAACTCCAAATGAGTTGATTCTTTTTCCTACATCTCTCAAATTCTGTCTAGTTTATTTTAATATTTTATTTGAAAAATTTTCAAACAAAATTTTGTGCTGTTTTGAATTTGTGTGTTAAGTCCAATATTTTCAAAATAGGATTTGTTGGAGAGAGGAGAAAACTTTCAAAAGTTTTGGAGAGCACCCCACCTCTCCACACCTTGAAGGCAAGCATCCTGAACCATGGCATAATATTTTTGATGTGTCAGTTGACGCGGTTATAACACCACCTTGCATCGGAAAAGCTCGTTATTTTATGTGGTGATGTGATCTTTTGCACGAATGCATATTAGTGATTTTTCCTTGCTGTTGGAAATGAATATACTTGTGATGGTAATCATCCTCATGTGCCTTACATGCATGCCGGAAAGGAATCCGGGAAGGCCTCTGCCTTGGGTAGGCGTGAGCTTGTCGCCGGTCTCCGTTGGGACGGTTATGTCCGGTATGGCATAGTAAGGTATAATGAGCGGTGATCCTGTTGATTGAAATATATTCGTTATGCTAATCATGCAGGGAATGCCTAAACCTCCTGAGTCGACCCTAGATCGAGTCTTGTTCCAGTAACCCCCATACTTGTTTCGTACTACCACTTGTCCCTGCCATACGTGGGGTACGGTTCAGTAAGTTGTCAACCCCTTTCCTAGCACACACCGTACAAAGAGGCCATGATGGAAGATACCGGAGGCATCCGGTAGGCATGCCATCTGACCCGGGGGCATGGGTGTTTCGTTGTAGCCAAGGGTAGCTCCCTAGTTTGCGACGGTATAAATTTTGTGATCCCATGCTATGTCGAGGTTGTAGCCTCCCCACTTAGAGTTTTGCTTGACAGGTTTCGTGGGTGATTCCTGCACACCGTGAGTTAAGCTGGTGTGTGCAAGTCAGCGTGTTTTGACTAAAAGATCAGAGACGGAATTAGTCCCGATGGACTAAAGAAACTGCTACTCGTGGGTAAAGAGTACACCCTCTGCAGAGATATTAAACCTATTCGAATAGCCGTGTCCATGGTTAAGGACTACAGTCCGGGTCAGGTCAAGTGTCGGTCTTAGTGTCGGTCTTCGGAGGAGAAACTGCTAAACCAGAACATGGATCATGATTTGTGACTTGTGTTGATTTTGATGATTATGATTATTTTTATCATGGACTAAATATTGTCGTTATTTGATTTATTGAGTATCCCCGGACGGTTCTACCTCCCGGATATTCACTATGAATGTATTTGCTTCATAAGCCCTTTATGTGGTGTCACCAGACGCCTCGATCGTGGCATTACTTGTTATTTATTTCCTTATAAGCCATTTATGTGGTGTCGCCAGACGCCTCGATCGTGGCATTACTTGTTATTTATTTCCTTATAAACCCTTTATGTGGTGTCGCCGACGCCGATCGTGGCATTACTTGTTATTTATTTCCTTTATAAGCCCTTTATGTGGCGCTACCAGCGCCTCGATCGTGGCATTACTTGTTATTTATTTCCTTATAAGCCCTTTATGTGGTGTCGCCGACGCCCGATCGTGGCATTACTTGTTATTTATTTCCTTATAAGCCCTTTATGTGGCGTCGCCGATGCCCGATCGAGGCATGCTTGTTATTTACCATCATTTCGAGACGCCGCCTGCACATCCGAATGGTGCATTTTATTTCTCCTCTGTCATTTCATATTCTTGTTACATATAAATAACCTGTTTGCATGCATCGTAGATTTTATTTTATGACCGATAATGTGATCATAGAATATTTCCGCATGATTATCATTTATATTATACCCGTGTTCATAATGTTTATGAGTACATTCAAAGTACTCACCGGCTTGTCCCTAGCTATTGTCTTGGCCAGATATCTTGCATGGAGAGGCGCTATGCGATGACCGCCTTTAACCTAAGCAACAGAGACCGCAGCCTCGCGAAGATAGGAGTTATCCTGGTCACTGTTCCTGTGGGAAATGGAGTCCCATAGACACCGATGATCCACAAACCGCTTCCGCCATCAACCACTAGAAACCATTTGTTGTACTCCTGTGCCGAATGGTCTTGTACTACATATATTTTGTAGTTTGCTTGGAGTTTTCTGTATCAAGTTGGTGCCTCATCAGCTAACAGTAATCCTGGGGCTGGTGAGCACAACGGCCATTTTCTGGAAATTAATGCCCGGAAAACCGGTCGCCACAGTAGAAGAACCCGGGCAGCGGGTTGAGAACCCGCCCCCTCGCCGAGAGCAAGGCGCGACATCCCAGGCGCCGACAGGCGGTGTCTGCGACAGACGAAACCGAGAGCCGGCTGCCAGCCGCAGCCGGACACACCTCACCATCGAGCGCGACCAAGATGGCCGCCCACGAGCAGTGGAACGACATGATGACTATCCGCCTCCTCCTCCTCCCCGTAGGGAGAGGCGCGCCTCCCCGCCGCCTGTTGAGCACCCGACACTCGACGACCGGCTGGGCCACCGAGAAGGAGTCGGAGAGAACGATGCACGCCACCGGATCGGCCGCCTTGCCCGGTCCTTGGCGCTAGAAGAAGAAGACGCGATGGGCCCGCCTTGTTTCGGCCCCCGCATCCGCGACGAGCCCTTCCCCAAAGGGTTCTCGCTCGCACAAGACATGCCCAAGTATAACGGCTCCGTGAAGCCGGAAGATTGGCTGGTTGACTACTCCACCGCCGTCAGCATAGCAAACGGCAACAAGCGCGTTGCCGTGAAGTACAGTCTGCTCATGCTCCAGGGCACGACCCGAACATGGTTGAACAACCTGAAGCCCCGCAACATCAACAGCTGGGTAGATTTCACTGAAGTCTTCGTCCGCAACTTCACCAGCACCTACAAGCGGCCGCCCAAGCCCCGCCAGCTCTCGCTTTGTGTTCAAGGCCTTGAAGAGTCCACCCGCGACTACCTGACACGGTGCGCTGAACTACGCAACTCCTGCGAAGGGGTGCATGAGGTCCAAGCAATCGAGTACTTCACTGCCGGGTGCCGAGAGGGCACCTTACTCGAGCATCGACTCCTCTGCGACGAGCCGGCTACACTTGACGAGCTGCTAATCATTGCAGACAAGTACGGCACTGCCGACTCCTCCATGAAGTCGGAGCTCCGAGTGGATGCTTCTGGGAAGGTGCTCCCTCCGGCTCCTCGAACGCCGGCTGGAGACAACAGTCGGCGCCAGCAGCCGAACGAGAACAAGCGCAAAGCCCCCACCCGGCTTCCACCAGCCGACAGGTAGCGGCAATCAAAGACTAGCAGCCTGAAGGACAACCCGGCCCCAAGCGTCAGAAGGGCGGCAAGCCAACATGGTTACCCGCTTTCTCCTTTGAGCAGACCCTTGATGCTCTCTGCAAATTCCATAATGGTGCGAAGCCGTCCAACCATACAACTCGGAAGTGCCACTGGCTTGTCCGCATCGCCAAGGGACAAGGACTGCCTCCTCTGTCTGCTGGCCCGCCGGCTCCGCCTCCTCAGCAGCCAGCCGCCCATCCAGCAGTCAGCGCAATCCGAGATGATTTCCCTGAGGAACATGGAGCTTATGTTGTCTTCACGAGTGTGGCCAACGACAGACACAGCCGACGTCAGCAGCATCGCGAAGTAAACACCATTGCTACAACGGCCCCAGAATTCATGCACTGGTCTGAAAAGCCTATCACCCGGAGCCGAGCTGACCACCCAGAAGTGATGCCTTCTCTGGGTTCCTATGCCCTAGTGTTGGATGCTACCCTTGCGACGGAGAGGCGAGCTGCTCATTTCTCCCGGATCCTGATAGATGGCAGTAGCAACATCAACATCCTTTACCGTGATACCATGGAGAAGTTGAACATCAAAGAGAAGCAGCTGCTGCCCAATCGGACTGTGTTTCATGGCATTGTGCCCGGCCTTTCCTGCTCACCAATCGGCAAGATCAAGATAGATGTCATCTTTGGAGACAGAAATCATTTCCGATGGGAAGCGATCTAGTTTGAGGTGGTTGACTTGGAAAGCCCTTATCATGTGCTCCTAGGCCGGCCAGCTCTAGCCAAATTCATGGCGGTACCAGATTATGCCTATCTCAAGCTGAAGATGCCAGGAACCAAGGGCATTATCATGATCAATCGAGACTATGAGAAGTCGTCCGCCCGTGCTGCAGCTAGTAGCCGGTTGGCCGAGTCCCTTGTGATTGCTGTTGAGAAGAAGCTCCCGGACCGGGTGGTAGCCATGGCCGGCAAGCAGCCGGACCTGTCACCAGAACCTAAAGAGTCAGAGACCCAGGGCTCCTTCCAGCCAGCCAATGAAACAAAGAAGATTCCCTTGGACCCAGAGCACCCGGAGAGGCACGCTGTCATAGGTGCCAGTCTTGATAGCAAATAGGAAAGCGAGCTCATCGATTTACTCCGTGAGGATTAGGACATCTTTGCATGGTCTCCCAAAGATATGTCAGGTGTTCCGACGGATTTCGCCTAGCACAAGCTACATGTCAGAGCAGATGCCAAACCAGTCAAACAACCCCTTTGCCGACTGTTGGAGGAGAAGAGAAGAATCATCGAAGAAGAGATCGCCCGCCTGTTGGCAGCCGGCTTCATTATGGAAGTTTTCTTCCCAGAATAGTTTGCCAAGCCAGTCCTTGTACTGAAGAAGAATAACATGTGGCGCATGTGCATTGATTACACTAGTCTCAACAAAGCCTGCCCCAAGGATCCGTTTGCATTGCCCCAGATTGACCAAGTGATAGACTCCACAGCCGGATGCGAGCTGTTGAGTTTCTTGAATGCCTACTCAGGTTACCACCAGATCAAGTTGAACCCGACAGACCGCTTGAAGACCGCCTTCATCACACCATTCGGAGCCTTCTGCTACCTGACCATGACATTCGGCTTGAGAAATGCCGGTGCCACGTTTCAACATTGCATGCATAAGTGCCTCCTCAAGCAACTCGGTAGGAATGTCCACGTCTATGTAGACGATATTATGGTGAAGATGGAGAAGCGTGGTACCCTCTTGGAAGATGTCAAGGAAACTTTTGAAAATCTGCGTCGGTTTCAGATCAAGCTCAACCCAGAGAAATGCGTCTTTGGAGTACCAGCCGTCCAGCTCCTTGGCTTCCTGGTCTCGGAGCGCGGCATTGAGTGCAACCCTGTGAAGATCAAGGCCATCGAGAGGATGGAGAGACCCACCGGACTGAGAGACGTCCAGAAATTCACCGGATGTTTGGGATCCATCAGCCGTTTCATCAGTCGGCTGGGCGAGAAGGCTCTTCCCCTATACCAGATCATGAAGAAGACCACTCATTTCGAGTGGAATGACAAGGCGGATGAAGCTTTTCTCCAGTTGAAGAAGATGTTGACCACGCCGCCTGTCCTGGCGCCTCCGACTGCTAAAGAACACATGTACCTCTACATCGCCACCACCAGCCGGGTGGTCAACACTATCATGGTAGTAGAGCGCCAAAAAGACGGTAGAGCTCAGCCGGTCCAGAGGCCTGCGTACTATTTGAGCAAGGTGTTGTCAACCTCAAAGAAGAACTACCCTCACTACCAGAAGATGTGCTACGGTGTGCACTTTGCCGCCAAAAAGCTGAAGTCGTACTTTCAAGAGCACCCGATCACGGTTTTCTGCACTACCCCACTTGCTGAGATCATTGGCAACAGAGATGCATCTGGCCGAGTGGCCAAATGGGCCATCGAGTTCACCATCTTCTACCAGCCACGCACCGCCATCAAGTCCCAAGCACTGGCCGACTTCCTCGTCGACTGGGCCGAAACCCAATACCTGCCGCCAGCTCCATACTCCACTCATTGGCGGACGCACTTTGATGGCTCGAAGATGCGCAACGGCTTGGGAGCCGGCGTTGTTCTCACTTCTCCCAAAGGTGACAAGCTCAGATACACATTGCAAATCCACTTTGCCGCCTCCAACAATGTGGTTGAGTATGAAGCACTAATACACGGCCTCCGGATGGCCAAAGAGATCGGCATCCGCCGGATCTTATGCTATGGCGACTCCGACTTGGTGCTCCAACAGTCGTCTGGTGACTGGGACGCCAAGGATGCAAATATGACAAGCTACTGTTTCCTCTTTCAGCAACTCATCGGATATTTTGAAGGGTGCGAGTTCCTTCACGTGCCACGGAATGAAAACGAGCTAGCTGATACCCTGGCACGGATCGGCTCCACCCATCAAGCAATACTAGCCGGCGTCTCCCTTTATTGCCTCCGCAAGCCGTCAATCAAGCCTTCTCCAGAATCTGAGTCCATCTTCGTGCCGGCTCCTCCCGAAGCAATCATATCCGACTTGGGGGCTGCAGCAGCTGGCCCGGGGACTTCACCAAGCGGCTCGGGTCTGCAGCAGTCGCACCCGGCCCGGGGGCAACAGCAGTCGGCCCGGGGACTTCAACGATGCAGCAAGCAGCAACCGACTCCAACGCGCCTCCTCCCAACCCAACCGCCCTAGTACAAGTGGTCGTAGTGGCAGTAGAAGAAATTCAAGCACCTTCATGGGCACTGCCCATCCTCAAGTTTCTGGTGAATAGAGAGCTGTCGGCCGATGACATCTCGGCCCGGCAAGTGCAATGCCGAGTAGGAGCCTACACGATAGTAAACAGAGAGCTTGTCAGATACAGCGTGACTAGAGTCTTCTAGCGTTGCGTAGAACTAGAGAAGGGCCAAGCAATCCTCAAATATATCCACCAAGGCGAGTGTGGCCACCACATGGCCTCCAGATCCCTCGTCGCCAAAGCTTTCCGCCATGGTTTCTTCTGGCCGACTGCTTCGGAAGACGCCAAGGAGTTGGTCAAGCATTGCAAAGGGTGCCAGAAGTTCAGCTCCAAGCAACATCTACCGGCTTCTGCACTCAAGATCATCCCCTTACCCGGCCCTTTGCCGTATGGGGGTTGGACATGGTGGGACTATTCAAGACAGCACGCGGCGGCATGACCCATCTGCTCATCGCCGTGGACAAATTCACCAAGTGGATTGAAGCAAAGTCAATCAAGAAATTAAACGGCCCGACTGATGTGACCTTCATTGCAGATATCACCGTCTGATACGGTGTGCCACACAACATCATCACCGACAATGGCACGAACTTTGCCAAGGGAGCCTTGGCCCGTTTTTGCGCGACACAGGGCATTCGACCGGACTTAGCGTCCGTTGCCCATCCGCAGTCAAACGAGCAAACGGTCTTATCCTCTCCGGCATCAAACCCCGACTGGTCGAGCCACTGGAGCGCTCGGCCGACTGTTGGATCGATGAGCTGCCGGCCGTCCTCTGGAGCCTCCTCACCACTCCGAACAAGTCAACTGGCTTCACTCCATTCTTCCTCGTGTACGGGGCCGAGGCCGTCATCCCAACTGACATTGAGTTCGACTCACCTCGCGTCACCATGTACACGGAGGCGGAGGCAAAAGAAGCAAGAGAAGATGACGTTTATCTGCTGGAAGAGGGTCGGCTATTAGCACTCAGCCAGTCCGCCATCTACCAGCAAAGTCTGCGCCGCTATCTGATACATCTCCAACGTATCTATAATTTTTGATTGCTCCATGCTATATTATCTTATGTTTTGGACATTATTGGGCTTTGTTATACACTTTTATATTATTTTTGGCACTAACCTATTAACCGGAGGCCCATCCCAGAATTGCTATTTTTTTGCCTATTTCAGATTTTCGCAGAAAAAGAATATCAAACGGAGTCCAAACGGAATGAAACCTTCGGAAACGTGATTTTCGGAACGAACATGATACAGAGGACTTGGACCCTACGTCAAGAAAGCTACCAGTAAGCCACGAGGTAGGGGGCGCGCCTACCCCCATAGGCGCGCCCTCCACCCTCATGGGCCCCACGCTGCTCCACCGATGTACTCCTTCCTCCTATATATACCTACGTACCCCCAAACGATCAGATATGGAGCCAAAAACCTAATTCCACTGCTGCAACCTTCTGTACCCGTGAGATCCCATCTTGGGTCTGTTCCGGAGCTCCGCCGGAGGGGGCATCGATCACGGAGGGCTTTTACATCAACACCATAGCCTCTCCGATGAAGTGTGATTAGTTTACCTCAGACCTTCAGGTCCATAGTTATTAGCTAGATGGCTTCTTCTCTCTTTTGGATCTCAATACAATGTTCTCCCCTCTCTTGTGGAGATCTATTCGATGTAATCTTCTTTTATGTGTCTTTGTTGAGACCGATGAATTGTGGGTTTACGATCAAGTTTATCTATGAACAATATTTGAATCTTCTGAATTCTTTTATGTATGATTGGTTATCTTTGCAAGTCTCTTTCAATTATCAGTTTGGTTTGGCCTACTAGATTGATCTTTCTTGCAATGGGAGAAGTGCTTAGCTTTGGGTTCAATCTTGCGTGTCCTTTCCCAAAGGATGGTAGGGGCAGCAAGGCACGATTGTATTGTTGCCATCGAGGATAACAAGATGGGGTTTATATCATATTGCATGAGTTTATCCCTCTACATCATGTCATCTTGCTTAAAGCGTTACTCTGTTCTTATGAACTTAATACTCTAGATGCATGCTGGATAGCGGTCGATGTGTGGAGTAATAGTAGTAGATGCAGGAAGGAGTCAGTCTACTTGTTTCGGACATGATGCCTATATACATGATCATGCCTAGATATTCTCATAACTATGCTCAATTCTGTCAATTGCTCAACAGTAATTTGTTCACCCATCGTAAATACTTATGCTCTCGAGAGAAGCCACTAGTGAAGCCTATGGTCCTCGGGTCTATTTTCCATCATATTAATCTTCCAACACTTAGCTATTTCCTTTGCCTTTTATTTTACTTTGCATCTTTATCACGAAAATACCAAAAATATTATCTTATCATATCTATCAGATCTCACTCTCGTAAGTGACCGTGTAGGGATTGACAACCCCTTATCGCGTTGGTTACGAGGATTTATTTGTCTGTGTAGGTGCGTGTGACTCGTGTGTAGCCTCCTACTGGATTGATACCTTGGTTCTCAAAAACTGAGGGAAATGCTTACGCTACTTTGCTGCATCACCCTTTCCTCTTCAACGGAAAGCCAACGCAGTGCTCAAGAGGTAGCACTACCACAGTCGGAAGGTCAAGCCAAGATCATTCCAAGAGGGAGACCTTCTGCTCTGGCTGATCCAGTTGAATAGTCAGCAGGTAGGTCTCCTCTTGGAATGATCTTGGCTTGACCTTCCGACCGTGGTAGTGCTACTCTTGAGCACCGCTGGCTTTCCGTTGAAGAGGAAAGGGTGATGCAGCAAAGTAGCGTAAGCATTTCCCTCAGTTTTTGAGAACCAAGGTCAAGCCAAGATCATTCCAAGAGGGAGACCTTCTGCTCTGGCTGATCCAGTGAACAGCCGGCCAGCACAAGCTCTCGGCCCCTTGGGAAGGCCCGTTCATCATCAGCAAAGCTTTGGGCAACGACTCGTACTACCTCATCGATGCGCAGAAGCCCAGAGCACGCAAGAGAGACGACTCCTGCAAGGAATCAGAGCGCCCATGGAATGCAAATCTCCTCTGAAGATTTTACAGTTGATTCAGTATGTACCACGCTACCTTTTGTATTAAGCGTTAAGACATCGGGTCCCTAGGAGCACTCGAGGGCTACCCCTTTTATCTATATGATAAGTTCTATGCCTATGAATGCGTTATTTCATTGTTCTGCCTGGCACCGGGTTCGACCAGTCGGCCCGGGGGCTTGCCGCCTTGTACTATGTCAATGCCACCTGAAGTCGGACAAGTAGCATGCTGGCACCTAAGCCCTCTCTTGCCACAAGCCGCAGCTCGCAGAGCCTCTGTCCAGCTGGCAAGAGCTAAAGGCAGGAAATGGTGCCCACATGAAAAATGGCTAAGGACCAAAGAATTCGCATAGGCCAAGCCGGCTCCTCGCCTCGGTGACCGGCTGTTGAGCAGCCGGCCGGCCGGTTTCTAACTTAACTTGCTATGCTCTACCAACGGCTAAAGTACTTGCCTTCCCAAAAACGGCCAAGTAATTGACCCAGCCACAGACCGCAGTGCGGCTATCCGGCTGGCAAGACGGCAGCTAAGGGAAGGCGGCAAAGGAAAAAGCCAAAAGAGAAGAAAAGCAAGACAAGTCAGAAATCAGAAAAGTTATTTTACATGAAAAAACGCCCTTGGCCAGCATTCAACAGAGTTTGAATACACCCCCAGCGAGTGGAAGTGCGCAAATGTAACAAGTTTGTTCAAAGAGATTACAAAACAGGAAAGAAAGATAAATTGGCCGCCTAGGCCAGAGGAGCAGCAGCCGGATCGGAGGGGTCGGCGGAGGTCGAGGCTCCGGGTGGTGGAGCGGCCGCCTGGTGGGTCTCGGCCTGGTCAACATCGGCAGCAGTTGGCTCGCCGGAGCGCTGTTCGTTGGTCGAAACTTGGTCAGGTGAGGTCGGTTGTCGTCTCCACCATCTGCGCATCGTATTCACCGTGCTCATCCTCCTCCTCCTCGCCTTCATCACTGGAGGCGATCTCCTCCACCAAGTCCTCACCGTCTTCTGGGTTCAGCCCGAACCAGTCGGGCGGCACCTCAGTGCCCGCCTCATTTAGCTCAGGAAGGAAGAAACTGGTGTCCGTGTACTCGGCGATCACCGCGCCGTAATGATAGAGCTCGGGCGCCACCGCCGCCAGCTCTTCGCCGGCTTCAGCACAGAGAGTGGCCAACTGGGCTAGGTTCAGCCCAAGGTACCACCCCTTGACGAACTCCAAGGCCTGCCGCGCACCGGCCCGGGCCGAGGAGCCCTTCCATGCCTCAAATCGGTCGATAGCTACCTCTAACCAATCAGAGGTTCGATTGGGGGTGAGCAGAATAGGAGCACCTGGCCAAAGGGAGGAGACCACCTGGGCTCTGGCACGTTGCAGACGGCAGAGCGCCCAATGGGCCGGCCGGAGATGATCTTGGACGGCTAGCAGCTGTTCAGTGAGGGTCCGAGGGGCGTTGGGAGCAATTTTTTGCACCATCCAGCCTCCGCTCATCGCGGTGAGCCTCGATGGCTTGGCAAGCGGCGACAGCGTGACCAGGGAAATACTCTGCACGAGAAGGGAAAAGAAGTATGAAGTCAGAAGCCGGCTCATATGACAAGTCGGAAGGCAGAAGAAAGAGAAGGACAACTCACTATCGAGCATGTCGTCGATCTCGCCATAGATGTCGGACAGGGCCTTCTCCCTCTCGACCCAGTTCGAGCACTGAGTCTCGAACTCGGCCAGGAGGGCCTCCTCCGCATCCTTGAGCTCCTGCCGCTCCGCCTGGTGCTGGTCCGCCAGGTCAGCCAACTTCTTGGCCAGGCGGTCACGCTCCTGCTCCATCTTGCTGCGCTCCTCCTCCTTGGTGTGCAGCACGATTTGAGCTTCGCCCAGCTGCTGCCGTAGGGTGGCATGGGCTCCTATAGAAGACAAGAAAGAAAATATGATCAGCAAATCAACAAAGAAAGAAGTAGTTGCCGGAAGATCCGACCCGACTGCTCAGTAGTCGGCCCGAATCTCGAGGGCTACACCCTGCGGGTGAGCTGGCACGCCCCCACGAGACTAAGGATTGAGTGATTCAATGAAAGAAAAAAGGAAAAGTGGTCGCCGGAAGATCCGAACCGACTGCTCAGCAGTCGGCCCGAATCTCGGGGGCTACACATCGCGGGTGCGCTGGCGCATCCCCGCGAGAATGAAGGGTGGAGTGCTTACTCCGGCTGTCGGCCAGTTCGGCGGTCCGCTTGGCCAGCTCCTGTACCTGGGAGTTGAAAGTGGCCGCACGGATGTTGTGGTAACCCTGCAACAAAGACAAGAGAAGAAAAACATGGGTCAGCACTGGGAACTTACCTTGAAGTTCCGAGCAGCCTGCTCAGCAGCTGGCCCAGAACTCGGGGGCTACACCCAGTGGGTGCGCTGGCGCGCCCCCACGGAAGATTACAAAGATCAAAAACAAAGTATAAGGGACATACCCGGACGGCGGCTCGTGACGCCAAGAACCTCATGCCGTGTTCTGGAGGGCGGTGCTTTGGGCCTAAAGCAGGGCGTGCACCTCATGCGCAGCCCTGTTCAGGACACTTGTCCCTCCTCCAAATGTCCATTCTCGCGGGGCAGCACTAGTGCCTCCGTCTCTGGGGCCGACGAGCTTGAGGCTCCGATCTCCTGTGGCCGTGGCGCCGAAATCGCCTTCGCCGCACGGCGACGTACCGGAGTGCGAGCATGGTGTCGCCCCCACCATCAGCTCGCCACCAACTGCCCCGGGCCTCGGCAGTCGGCGCTTGCTGGAGCACCTCCGTCCTCAAGATGGCAGCGTCACCCCTTCCCTCTCCATGACCGGCTGCTCATTGCCGGCTCCTCCAGTCGGCGCCGGGATCTCTGGTGTCGGCGGCGCGGAGCACAGGGGGACGATAAGCTATGGAGTCTGGCGGTGTGTGGCTTCCTCCACTTGTGCCTTGGTGGCCGCGTCCTGATAACCCACAAGTATAGGGGATTACAACTGTTTTCGAGGGTAGAGTATTCAACCCAAATTTATTGATTCGACACAAGGGGAGCCAAAGAATATTCTCAAGGATTAGGAGTTGAGTTGTCAATTCAACCACACCTGGAAAACTTAATATCTGCAGCACAATATTTAGTAGCAAAGTAGTATGGAAGTAACGGTAATGGTGGCAAAAGTAACGGTAGCAGTTTTGTAGTAATCATAACAGTGGCAACAGAAAAGTAACTAAACATAGATCAATATGTGAAAAGCTCGTAGGCGATGGATCAGTGATGGATAATTATGTCGGATGCGATTCCTCATGCAACAGTTATAACATAGGGTGTCACGCCCAAGATGCGACCCTATCCTAAAGGAACTCGGAGGTCCCACCAAGGATAGAAGCGCATCTTGAAGACGCTTTTGCAAGGTGGATATCATTACATCAACATTACATAATAGTGGGGATACATCCAATACATACAATGTCACAAGAATACAACAATACAACATACAAGATCAACATCCGACTACGGATGAATCATAAACAGAAACTCAAACAATATCCACCCTGCTAGCCCAGGCTGCCGACCTGGAACCTATCCCCTGATCGATGAAGAAGAAGAAGAACTCCAACACAAGCAAACATCGCTCTCGCGTCATGATCATCGCAAACCTGTACCTGCAACTGGTGGTGTAGTAATCTGTGAGCCACGAGGACTCAGCAATCCCATTACCATGGGTATCAAGACTAGCAAAGCTTAATGGGAAAGGAAGGGGTAAAGTGGAGAGGTTGCAGCAGCGGCTAAGCATATATGGTGGCTAACATACGCAAATGAGAGCGAGAAGAGAAACAAAGGAACGGTCGTCAACTAGTAATGATCAAGAAGTGATCCTGAACTCCTACTTACGTCAGACATAACCCAAAAACCGTGTTCTCCTCTCGATCAACCCCGAAAAGAGACACTCACGGCTACGCACACGGTTGGTGTATTTTAGAAGAGTTTACTTCAAGTTTACTACAACCGGACATTAACAAATTCCCATCTGCCACATAACCGCGGGCACGGCTCTCGAAAGTTTATACCCTCGCAGGGTGTCCCAACTTAGCCCATGATAAGCTCTTGCGATCAACGAAGGATATTCCTTCTCCCGGAAGACCCGATCAGTCTCGTAATCCCGCTACAAGACATTTCGACAAAGAATAAAACAAGACCAGCAAGACCGCTGATGCGCCGACAATCCCGATAGGAGCTGCACATATCTCGCTCTCGTGGCAACACCGGATGAGACTAGCTACAAGTAAAACCAACCTCAAAGTTGCCTCAAGGTGGCCCCGCAGCAGTAGCTCGGTTCGACCAGCACTTAGAGAAGCACCGCCCGGGGCTAAATAAGATGACCTCGAGAGAGCGACTCCCAAGGGAAAAGTAGGTGGTGGTGAGGCAAATGGTAAAACCAAGGTTGGGCCTTGCTGGAGGAGTCTTATTCAAAGCGAACTGTCAAGGGGGTCCCATAAATCACCCAACCGCGTTAGGGACGCAAAATCCGGGAACATAATACCGGTATGACGGAAACTAGGGCGGCAAGAGTGGAACAAAACACCAGGCATAAGGCCGAGCCTTCCACCCTTTACCAAGTATATAGATGCATTAATAATATAAGAGATATTGTGATATCCCAACCAAAATCCTGTCCACCATGGAGCAATCTTCAACTTCACCTGCAACTAGCAATGCTATAAGAGGGCTGAGCAAAGCGGTAACATAGCCAAGCAACGGTTTGCTAGGAAGGGTGCAAAGGTTAGAGGCTGACATGACAAATTGGGAGGCTTGAAGAGCAAATGGTAGGTAGCGCAGCATAGCGAAAGAACGAAGCAACTAGCATAGCAATGATAGTAATGAGATCCAAGGTGACGGTCATCTTGCCTGAAATCCCACTAGGAAGAAGAACGAGTCCATGAAGAAGACGAACGGGAGTAGTCGAACGAATCCTCACAATCGCAACATTACCGGAACTAAGAAGCAACACCGGAAAGAAACAAACAACATGATAAATGCACAAGCATAAACATGGCACGATGCACAATCAAGTATGATGCATGTCCGGTTTATTGAGGCATGGCATGGCAAAGTGCACAAACAATACTACAAGTTAAGTGGGGCACAATATGCAACGAGTTGCATATTGACGAAACACCACATCAATTATTTAGTTCACTCCCGGTTAGGTACTCAACAATATTAAATGTTGGTTAACATGGCAATAGGTGAATCATAACAAAACTATACCATCTAAACAATTTAAATGGGGCCGGATATAACGAACAACAAATCCGGTAAATCCCCATATGCATTTACCAAATTGATGGAAACAACAAATATAAACATTTTAAATGTTGTTATTATGATGCGGATGACATATGCAAGTTTTAAGCAATTTTATGAAAATGTTGACATGAGCATGTTGTTGGGGAACGTAGTAATTTCAAAAAAATTCCTACGTACACGCAAGACCATGGTGATGGCATAGCAACGAGAGGGAGAGGTCCGTCCACGCACTCGTGAGACCGAAAGCGAAGCGTTATAACAACGCTGTTGATGTAGTCGATTCTTCACGATCCGACCGATCCAAGCACCGAACGACGGCACCTCCGTGTTCAGCACACGCTCAGCTCGATGACGATCCCCGGCCCGATCCAGCAAAGCGTCGGGATGCGTTCCACAACACGACGGCGTGGTGGACGATGATGATGCTCCACCGACGCAGGGCTTCGCCTAAGCTCCGCGACGATATGACTTCTCCGGCGCAGGGCTTCGCCTAAGCTCCGCGACGATATGACCGAAGTGGAATATGGTGGAGGGGGCACCGACACGGCTAAGGAACGATCCGTAGATCAACTTGTGTGTTCTAGGGTGCCCCCTGCCCTCGATATAAAGGAGCCAAGGGGAGGGGGCCGCCGGCCAAGAGGAGGCGCGCCAGGAGTCCTACTCCTCCGGGAGTAGGATTCCCTCCAATCCTAGTTGGAATAGGATTCACCGGAGGGGAAAGAGAGAGAGGGGCTGCCCACCTTTCCTAGTCCTAGTAGGACTAGGGAAGGGGAGGCGCGCCACCTAGGGCTGGTCCTTTCTCCTTTCCACCAAGGCCCACTATGGCCCATATAGTTCCCGGGGGGTTCCGGTAACCTCCCGGTACTCCGGTAAATTCCCGATTTCACTCGGAATATTTCCGATGTCCAAATGTAGGCTTCCAATATATCAATCTTTATGTCTCAACCATTTCGAGACTCCTCGTCATGTCCGTGATCACATCCGGACTCAACAACCTTCGTACATCAATACTTATAAACTCATAATGAACTCGTCATCGAACGTTAAGCGTAAGGACCCTACGGGTTCGAGAACTATGTAGACATGACCTAGAACCATTCTCGTCAATAACCAATAGCGGAACCTGGATGCCCATATTGGTTCCTACATATTCTACGAAGATCTTTATCGGTCAAACCGCATAACGATATACGTTGTTCCTTTTGTCATCGGTATGTTACTTACCCAAGATTCGATCGTCGGTATCCAATACCTAGTTCAATCTCGTTACGTAAGTCTCTTTACTCGCTCCGTAATACATCATCTCACAACTAACTCATTAGTTGCAATGCTTGAAAGGCTTATGTGATGTGTATTACCGAGAAGGCCCAGAGATACCTCTCCGATAATCGGAGGACAAAACCTAATCTCGATTCATGCCAAATCAACATATACTTTTGGAGACACCTGTAGAGTACCTTTATAATCACCCAGCACGTTGCCAGGACGCTTGGTAGCACACAAAGTGTTCCTCCGTAAACGGAGTTGCATAATCTCATAGTTACAGGAACATGTATAAGTCATGAAGAAAGCAATAGCAACATACTAAACGATCAAGTGCTAGGCTAACGGAATGGGTCATGTCAATTAGATCATTCTCCTAATGATGTGATCCCGTTAATCAAATGACAACTCATGTCTATGGTTAGGAAACATAACCATCTTCGATTAACGAGCTAGTCAAGTAGAGGCATACTAGTGACACTGCTTGTCTATGTATTCACACATGTATTATGTTTCCGTTAATACAATTCTAGCATGAATAATAAACATTTATCATGATATAAGGAAATAAATAATAACTTTATTATTGCCTCTAGGGCATATTTCCTTCAGCCTCCCACTTGCACTAGAGTCAATAATCTAGTTCACATCGCCATGTGATTTAACATCAATAGTTCACATCTATATGTGGTTAACACCCATAATTCACATCGACATGTGACCAACGCCCAAAGGGTTTACTAGAGTCAGTAATCTAGTTCACATCGCTATGTGATTAACACCCAAAGAGTACTAAGGTGTGATCATGTTTTGCTTGTGAGATAATTTTAGTCAACGGGTCTGTCACATTCGAGTCGTAAGTATTTTGCAAATTTCTATGTCTACAATGCTCGCATGGAGCTACTCTAGCTAATTGCTCCCACTTTCAATATGTATCCAGATTGAGACTCGAGTCATCTAGATTAGTGTTAAAACTTGCATCGACGTAACCCTTTACGACTTAACCCTTTTTCACTTCCATAATCGAGAAACATATCCTTATTCTACTAAGGATAATTTTGACCGCTGTCCATTGATCTTCTCCTAGATCACTATTGCACTCCTTGCCAAGCTTAGTGGTAGGGTATGCAATAGATCCGGTACACAACATGACATACTTTATAGAACCTATGGCTGATGCATAGGGAATGACTTTCATTCTCTTTCTATCTTCTCGCCGTGGTCGGGTTTTGAGTCTTACTCAATCTCACACCTTGTAACACAGGCAAGAACTCTTTCTTTGACTGTTCCATTTTGAACTACTTCAAAATCTTGTCAAGGTATGTATTCATTGAAAAACTTATCAAGCGCCTTGATCTATCTCTATAGATCTTGATGCTCAATATGTAAGCAGCTTCACCGAGGTCCTTCTTTGAAAAACTCCTTTCAAATACTCCTTTATACTTTGCGAATAATTCTACATCATTTCCGATCAACAATATGTCATTCACATATACTTATCGAAATGTTGTAGTGCTCCCACTCACATTCTTGTAAATACAGCTTCACCGCAAGTCTGATAAAACTATATGCTTTGATCAACTTATCAAAGTGTGTATTCCAACTCGAGATGCTTGCACCACCATTGATGGATCGCCGAGCTTGCACATTTTGTTAGCTCCTTTAGGATTGACAAAACCTTCTCGTTGCATCATATACAACTCTTCTTTAATAAATCCATTAAAGAATGTAGTTTTGACATCCATTTGCCGATTTCATAAAATGTGGCAATTGCTAACATGATTCGGACAGACTTAAGCATCGCTACAGCTTGAGAAAATCTCATTGTAGTCAACACCTTGAACTTGTCGAAAACCTTTTCGACAAGTCTAGCTTTGTAGATAGTAACACTACTATCAAGATCTGTCTTCCTCTTGAATATCCATTTATATAATATGGCTTGCCGATCATCGGGCAACTCCATCAAAGTCCATACTTTGTTCTCATACATGGATCCCATCTCAGATTTCATGGCCTCAAGCCATTTCGCTGAATCTGGGCTCATCATCGCTTCCTCATAGTTCGTGGGTTCATCATGGTCTAGTAACATGACTTCCGTAACATGATTACCGTATTCACTCTGGTGCGGATCTTACTCGAAGACCCACGAGGTTTGGTAGCAACTTGATCTGAAGTTTCATGATCATCATCATTAACTTCCTCACTAATTGGTGTAGGAATCATCGAACTGATTTCGTGATGAACTACTTTCCAATAAGGGAGAAGGTACAATTACCTCATCAAGTTCTACTTTCCTCCCACTCACTTCTTTCGAGAGAAACTTCTTCTCTAGAAAGGATCCATCTTAGCAACGAAAAACTTGCCTTCGGATCTGTGATAGAAGGTGTACCCAATAGTTACCTTTGGGTATTCTATGAAGACGACTTTTCCGATTTGGGTTCGAGCTTATCAAGTGAAAACTTTTTCACATAAGCATCACAATTCCAAACTTTAAGAAACGACAGCTTAGGTTTATCGCTAAACCATAGTTCATACGGTGTCGCCTCAACGATTTAGATGGTGCCCTTTTAACGTGAATGCAGCTGTCTCTAATGCATAACCCCAAAATGATAGTGGTAAACCGATAAGAGACATCATAGATCGCATCATATCCAATAAAGTGCGTTTACTGACGCTCGACACACCATAACATTGTGGTGTTCCAGGTGGCGTGAGCTGTGAAACTATTCCACATTATTTTAATTGAAGACCAAACTCAGAACTCAATTATTCGTCTTCGCGATCAGATCGCAGAAACTTTATTTTCTTGTTACGATGATTTTCCACTTCACTCTGAAATTCTTTGAACCTTTCAACTATTTCAGACTTATGTTTCATCAAGTAGATATACCCATATCTGCTCAAATCATCATGTGAAGGTTAGAAAATAACGATACTTGCCACGAGCATCAACACTCATTGGATCGCATACATCGGTATGTATTATTTCCAATAAGTCAAGAGCTTGTTCCATTGTTCCGAGAATGGAGTTTTAGTCATCTTGCCCAAACGGCACGGTTCGCAAGCATCAAATGATTCATAACCAAGTGATTTCAAAATCCATCTTTATGGAGTTTCTTCATGCGCTTTACACCGATATGACCCCAAACGGCAAAGTGCCACAAATAAATTGCACTATCATTATTAACTTTACATATTTTGGTTTCAATATTATGAATATGTGTATCACACGATCGAGATCCAACAAACCATTTTCATTGGGTGTATGACCATAGAAGGTTTTATTCATGTAAATGTAACAATAATTATTCTCTAACTTACATGAATAATCAGATTGCAATAAACATGATCAAATCATATTTATGCTCAACGCAAACGCCAAATAACATTTACTTAGGTTCAACACTAATCCCGAGAGTATAGGGAGGTGCGATGATGATCATATGAATCTTGGAACTACTTCCAATACTCATCGTCACTTCCCTTTAACTAGTCTCTGCTTATTCGTAACTCCTGTTTCGAGTTACTAATCTTAGCAACCTAACGAGTATCAAATACTCAGGGCTACTATAAACACTAGTAAGGCACACATCAATAACCTGTATATCAAATATACTTTTGTTCACTTTGCCATCCTTATTATCCACCAAATATTCAGGGCATTTCCGCTTCAAAGGACCATTTCCTTTGCAAGATAAGCACTCGGTTTCAGGCTTTGGTCCAGCTTTGGGCTTCTTCGCAGGAGTGACAACTTACTTGTCTTTCTACTTAAAGTTCCATTTCTTTCCTTTGCCCTTCTCTTGAAACTAGTGGTCTTGTCAATCATCAACACTTGATGCTCTTTCTTGATTTCTACCTTCGTCGATTTCAATATCACGAAGAGCTCGGAATCGTTTCGCCATCCCTTGCATATTATAGTTCATCACGAAGTTCTAGTAACTTAGTGATGGTGACTAGAGAATTCTGTCAATCACTATCTTATCCGGAAGATTAACTCCCACTTGATTCAAGCGATTAAAGTACCTGCATAATCTGAGCACATGCTCACTAGTTGAGCGATTCTCCTCCATCTTTTAGCTATAGAACTTGTTGGAGACTTCATATCTCTCAACTCGGTATTTGCTTGAAATATTAACTTCAATGCCTGGAACATCTCATATGGTCCATGACGCTCAAAACGCCTTTGAAGTCCCGATTCTAAGCCTTTAAGCATGGTGCACTAAACTATCAAGTAGTCATCATATTGAGCTAGCCAAACGCTCATAACGCTCGCATCTCGCTCCTGCAATAGGTTTGTCACCTAGCAGTGCATTAAGGACATAATTCTTCAGGCAGCAATGAGGATAAACCTCAGATCACGGATCCAATCCGCATCATTGCTACTAACATTTTTCAACATAATTTTTCTCTAGGAACATATCAAAACAAACATATAAAAGCATAGGGAAGCAACAACGCAAGCTATTGATCTACAACATAATTTGCAAAATACTACCAGGACTAAGTTCATGATAAATTAAAGTTTAATTAATCATATTAAAAACCTCCCACTTAGACAGACATCTCTCTAGTCATCTAAGTGATTACGTGATCCAAATCAACTAAACCATGTCCGATCATCACGTGAGATGGAGTAGTTTCAATGGTGAACATCACTATGTTGATCATATCTACTATATGATTCACGCTGACCTTTCGGTCTCCGTGTTCCGAGGCCATATCTGTTATATGCTAGGCTCGCCAAGTTTAACTCGAGTATTCTGCAGTAAAACTGGCTTGCACCCGCTGTAGATGGACGAGAGCTTATCACACCCGATCATCACGTGGTGTCTTGGCACTACTGAACTTTGGCAACGGTGCATACTCAGGAGAACACTTCTTGATAATTTTAGTGAGAGATCATCTTATAATGCTACCGCCAATCAAAGCAAGATAAGATGCATAAAGGATAAACATCACATGCAATCAATATAAGTGATATGATATGGTCATCATCATCTTGTGCTTGTGATTCCATCTCCAAGCACCGCCATGATCACCATCGCCACCGCGCGACACCTTGATCTCCATCGTAGCATCGTTGTCGCCTCGCCAACTATTGCTTCTACGACTATCGCCATCGCTTAGTGATAAAGTAAAGCAATTACATGGCTTTTGCATTTCATACAATAAAGCGACAACCATATGGCTCCTGCCATTGCCGATAACTCGTTACAAAACATGATCATCTCATACAATATAATATAGCATCACGCCTTGACCACATCATATCACAACATGCCCTGCAAAAACAAGTTAGACGCCCTCTACTTTGTTGTTGCAAGTTTTACGTGGCTGCTACGGGCTGAGCAAGAACCGTTCTTACCTACGCATCAAAACCACAACGATAGTTTGTCAAGTTGGTGCTGTTTTAACCTTCGCAAGGACCGGGCGAGCCACACTCGGTTCAACTAAAGTGAGAGAGACAGACACCCGCCGTCACCTTTAAGCAACTAGTGCTCAAGCGGTGAAACCAGTCTCGCGTAAGCGACGCGTAATGTCGGTCCGGCCGCTTCATCTCACAATACCGCCAACCAAAGTATGACATGCTGGTAAGAAGTATGACTTATATCGCCCACAACTCACTTGTGTTCTACTCGTGCACATGACATCAACGCATAAAACCAGGCTCGATGCCATCGTTGGGGAACGAGTAATTTCAAAAATTTCCTACGCACACGCAAGACCATGGTGATGGCATAGCAACGAGAGGGAGAGTGTCTGTCCACGCACTCGTGAGACCGAAAGCGAAGCGTTATAACAACGCTGTTGATGTAGTCATACGCCTTCACGATCCGACCGATCCAAGCACCGAACGACGGCACCTCCGTGTTCAGACACGCTCAGCTCGATGACGATCCCCGGCTCCGATCCAGCAAAGCGCCGAGGATGAGTTCCACAAGACGACGGCGTGGGACGATGATGATGCTCCACCGACGCAGGGCTTCGCTAAGCTCCGCGACGATATGACTTCTCCGCGCAGGGCTTCGCCTAAGCTCCGCGACGATATGACCGAAGTGGAATATGGTGGAGGGGGCACCGCACACGGCTAAGGAACGATCCGTAGATCAACTTGTGTGTTCTAGGGTGCCCCTGCCCCGTGATATAAAGGAGCCAAGGGGAGGGGCCGCCGCCAAGAGGAGGCGCTGCCAGGAGTCCTACTCCTCCGGAGTAGGATTCCCTCCAATCCTAGTTGGAATAGAATTCACCGGAGGGGAAAGAGAGAGGGGGCTGCCCACCTTCCTAGTCCTAGTAGGACTAGGGAAGGGGGAGGCGCGCCACCTAGGGCTGGTCCTTTCTCCTTTCCACCAAGGCCCACTATGGCCCATATAGTTCCGGGGTTCCGTAACCTCCGGTACTCAGTAAATTCGATTTCACTCGGAACATTTCGATGTCCAAATGTAGGCTTCCAATATATCAATCTTTATGTCTCGACCATTTCGAGACTCCTCGTCATGTCCGTGATCACATCCGGACTCAACAACCTTCGTACATCAATACTTATAAACTCATAATGAACATCATCGAACGTTAAGCGTGCGGACCCTACGGGTTCGAGAACTATGTAGACATGACCTAGAACCATTCTCGTCAATAACCAATAGCGGAACCTGGATGCCCATATTGGTTCCTACATATTCTACGAAGATCTTTATCGGTCAAACCGCATAACGATATACGTTGTTCCTTTTGTCATCGGTATGTTACTTACCCGAGATTCGATCGTCGGTATCCAATACCTAGTTCAATCTCGCTACGTAAGTCTCTTTACTCGCTCCGTAATACATCATCTCACAACTAACTCATTAGTTGCAATGCTTGCAAGGCTTATGTGATGTGTATTACCGAGAAGGCCCAGAGATACCTCTCCGACAATCGGAGGACAAAACCTAATCTCGATTCATGCCAACTCAACATATACTTTTGGAGACACCAGAGAGTACCTTTATAATCACCCAGCCACGCCAGACGCTTGGTAGCACACAAAGTGTTCCTCCGTAAACGGAGTTGCATAATCTCATAGTTACAGGAACATGTATAAGTCATGAAGAAAGCAATAGCAACATACTAAACGATCAAGTGCTAGGCTAACGGAATGGGTCATGTCAATCAGATCATTCTCCTAATGATGTGATCCCATTAATCAAATGACAACTCATGTCTATGGTTAGGAAACATAACCATCTTTGATTAACGAGCTAGTCAAGTAGAGGCATACTAGTGACACTTTGTTTGTCTATGTATTCACACATGTATTATGTTTCCGGTTAATACAATTCTAGCATGAATAATAAACATTTATCATGATATAAGGAAATAAATAATAACTTTATTATTGCCTCTAGGGCATATTTCCTTCACATGTTATGAAGCATTTGTCGCCGTGGTGGAAGAAAGGGGTGCCACGGCAACGAATCCGAAAATGATGCCACGGCAACATATCGGTTCCGGTAGCTCAGGGAGATACCGGTGCAAAAAGAAGCGTGCGGGTGTGCGGAACATGCTAGAGATGGTGGGGTGCTCCCGACTACCGGGTTCCCACGGGTTAGTGGCATGGAAACAAGTGACAATTCAGACACGGTGCAAACACGAGCATCTCATACATCACACAACATTCGTTCACGGGCGTCGTCTCGGTGGTTATACCTTCCAAGGGAGCATTCTCGAGCGGTACAAAATCGTCGAGGGAAGTAGTCGTTCACGGGTCGTCGTGGAAGTAGTGGTACACACGAAGGTAGTCAAACTTGACGGTTCCGTTGCACAGGTCTTCGGCGACGGTAGTGGTACACGGTCGAAGAGGAACTTGGCGATCCACGTAGGGTACTTAGGCGATCGACGGACGTCGTGGTACTTGTTGGTCCGGGTCTTGGCGTAACCAGGGAACGTCTTGCGAGGCGGTAACAAAGGTGTTCGTCGAGGTACTTGGCGTCCACAGCAACATGCGGAGGAGGTGCACAGACCTGGCCTGCTGGAGGCACTTGGAACAGAGAAGCCATCGGGCTGCTGTTCATTGGAAACGAGTTGAACCAGGGGAGGTCAAAGCAGCAGCGGTGGAAGCAGAGTTGGCCGGAGGGGACGACTCAAGCAGGAGCTCCATAGCACGAGGAGGAGGCCGATGGAGATGCAACAGAGATGGGCGCAGACGTCGCACTTGCCGACACCGGTCGTGGGAGGTCGCCGGGGTTCCGTTCCTGCCAGATCGAAGCGGAGGCAGGCCGACGGACTTGGGGCTCGGCCAACAGTAAGGAGGCGATTGTGGTGGTCAGCAGCAGGAAGCGGTGACCCAGCTCGTGGTGACAACGATGAACAAAGGCGCGTGGAGAAGTCGCAGGCGAGGTGCGGGCGTAGCAGAGCAGACGAGGCGGCACTTGGGGCTCGCGGTCGCGGGGAAGGAGAAGCTCCGGTGCTGCGGCGCCGGAGACGGCAGGGGAGCGACGTCCTGGGGCAGCGCGGCGAGGCGAAGTCCGGCGGCAACGAGCGGGCTCCGGTGTCTGGCTGGAGGTGCGGAGGCGACGTGGTCGACGGGGAGGCACGGGGCCGAATGGGTGAGAAGGGGATCGGGCGAGGCATGGCTCTATGGGTGCATGTGTGTGAGTGGCGGCGCTAGCAGGGGAACGAGGGAGAGGGGGGGGGGGGTCGAGCGAGGGGATCGGCTAGGGTTAAGGGCGCCGGAGCTGGGCCTTGGGCCAACTGGTCCGGATGGATGCAAGTGGCGGCTAGGCTTCTCTCTCTCACCCACTCTAAAGAAAATAAAAACAAAACAGAGATAAGAAAGAAAAGAAAGAGAGGTTAGGGAAAAAGTTGACGCTGATAATTTTCCTGGCTCACCAAAATGGTCTTGATCCGAAAAATTGCAAAGAGACGGTCAAGGGTTTGAATACAACCTCACTTGAATTACATTCAAAAGAGTTTAAATAGGAGTGGGGTTTGGAAGGTCCAAAATGTTCAGATTTTTGGTGGAGCTTGGAAAAATGATGAAATGATATATGGCAAAGTTAGAGACCAAGAATTATGATAACAAAGGCATTGGGATTTATTTTTGCAAGTGTGTTATGGTTAATTCCAAAGTTGATGGAATATTTTTAATATAGCTCCCTAATATGGGAGGATATGTTATGAAGAGAAATCACCATTGTGAATATCCCTCAATTTAAATGGACCAAGGATCCACTCGATTTATTTAGTTGAGTTTTAAAAAGGGTTGCATGATGACATGATGCAATGCAAAAGATGCAATGATGAATGCATGACATGAACAAAAAGCAAAACGAAGACAAAAACCCAACCACGAAGGAAATAATATATCGTGATCTCCGAAAAGGCAAGAGTTGGAGTTACGAATATGGAAAGTTGTATCCGGGCGTATAACACTCCACCACTACGAGAGGATCTCGTCCCGAGATCTAGGATGGCACCGGAGGGAAAAGAAAGAGGAAGATAAGAGGTAAAACTAAGTTGCTTCTTTGACAAACGAGTGAAACCATGAACCTTGAGATGTTAAAAAAGTTGAAAGAAAGAACACAACAGATTTGAACACAATCGGGAGCACTGCGGTAGAAAAATAGAAACAAGGAACACCATTTGAACCTTGGAGGTTGAAAGACATAAGAAAAGGGTTACAATGGACAAGAAGTACAAGCAAGCACTCCGGTTGAAACGAGATGTACAAGGAATGATAAAGATCAATTACGACAACACTCATGTTGGAAAAGAGGAACAAGGGATACGACGAGAACCAAGAGTTTTAGTGATAAGATAGATATTGAAACCAGTCCGGTTAAAACTAGATAAAGAAGGAATAAGATTGATATAATTTGGGCAGCACTCCGACTAAAAGAAGAAGGAAAACTAGAAAAGATGATAAGAACTTGAAGAGATGACACAACACTCCGGTTAAATGGATAAGCAAGGAAAAGAACATGATCCTGACAATTCGAGATGATGAGTGAAGAGAGCAACATCACCATGCCTCCGGAAGAAAGAATAGAAGATAGATCATTGAAATAAAAGAATGGAGAAGAAAATGCCAACTTCTACCACAATTGAATTTGGAAGGCATCCTTGCAAGAGGGTTAGAATATAGTTGTTTGAAAACCAACAACGAAACGAATAAGCTTGTAGTGGGCTTATGGAAACATCTCAAGACTATGAGGTGACAACCGGCCACTAATGGAAACCATTGATTTGATTAAGAGCACCAAAGAGATGAAAAACTTCTTCACCGAGATGATAAAGAGATAACTTGGATCATAGACAAGCACCACAAATAGCAACATTCCCAATGGAAGGCTTTTAGGTGAAATCTATATCAAGATACTCCAACGAAGAAATTATCATGGGTTGAAACAACTCATGATCGAAGAGAAAATGATGGTTTTAAAATATCTCCTTCTTAACAACTTGTGAATCATGAAACATGAAGAGAAATTGTCGAGGATGACATAACACCATCTCAAAAGATAAAGTAGAAAGAATTGCACTTCGGAATGCAAGATGAAGAATGCTTGAACTCCTCAAAACAAAACATGTGTTGAGCACCATGTTTATTTTTAGAGTATGGCTTGGCGGTTCATAACTTCAAGAGAAATCTTGAAGAACAATTGAATAATTAAAAGAATCCTTGACGAACCACCATGTAGAACCTCCATGAAGAACTCCGGTAATCCAAGGATGATAGAAAGAAAGAGAAGTTGAAAACACAAGGTGAAGTCTCGCAATGATTTAGATGGAGCTTCGCGACGAGATAATGCAAAAAACATGGAACTCCGGAAAGAAAGATGAACAAATGAAATCAAGAATTCTGATGAACCTCCGGAATAAGGAATCGAATTTAATCGATGAAACAAGAATAAGAATTACATTATGCTCATCCTTCACCACTTAAATTGATCACAAGCAATGGATTTGGCACACTACTTATTCTTTTAGAAAGGATTAAGATAGATATGGCACAAACTTGGGAAGGTCTTCACTAAACACGAAAGGATTGGAAGGACGAATGAAATGATACGATAATAAAGGAATAGGAATGTTGAACAAACCACCGTAAGAATTGAAAATGAAAGTAGCAAAGGCACAATTCACCGGGAAGAATTGGAAAACAAATGAAGATACTTGAGGGGATTTAGATACAAGAGAATGAAGAGATCATGAACTGATTAGAGGATATTTGAATGATTCACCGGTAAGATTTGGAGAACGAGAGCTGAAAGCTGAGAATGAATAAACCCAAAATGATGGCCTTCGTAGGAATAAAATGGAAAGAACTCATGAAATGATTCGGGTGGGTGTGAAAAGAATTCTCACAATCGAAAACAATTATGAGAGGATGGCATCAAGCTAGAACCACGCATCTTGAAGTGAATGGAGCAAGATTTAAGAGAAACTCTTCTTCGGTCTTCAAATGTTGAGAATGACGATGAAAAACATCACCATGAATTGTTGAGAAACTCCGGAAGGATTAAAAGAGGAAAGGTTGCGCCAAAGATGAAAAGAGTTTGAAAGCGACCTTGGAGAAGGCATGTGACTGATGAAAATTCATTCTTACGTCAAACTTTGAAATGAATTTGAGAATAGCTCCGGGAAAATTAGAAGAGTCAGGTAAGATCCTGGGAAAAGACCTATGGGTTAGGGCCCACTCGAAAGAAACATCGTTGAAGGATTTTAAAGAGAGGTTGCACCGGTTGAATTAAATGACTTGAATGAGATAACAACCTCAAAATAACTTGAACGATGAACGGATAGAGAATGGAAACACGAATCTTGTGAGATATTTTCAGCACTCCAGAACAAATGAATAGGAAGAAGTGAATGATTAAGAGGTGCATCGGCATGAGAAAGCATTAGAAACGAGGAAAGGAATATGATGAATATTGAAAGCTTGAATTGGATCCACCGGAGAAGAAATAACAATGAAGGATGATGAACTTGAAACTGTTGAGCATCTTCATGGGAAATCACCGGATAAGAACATTGAAAGAAAAGAATGAAGAGACCTCACATGAATAAATGGATACTTGATTAAAATATATAAGTCCTTGCAGAAAAGGGTGGGAGGGCGGGAAAACAAAGACAACTTGGGACGGATGAAACAAACACCGTTGAGAAAACTTAGAATTGATCTCGCAAATGTTGAAATGATCGGATCCACTTGAAGAGAAGCACGCCGGTTGGGAAAAAAATTTAACATGACGACCTCGATGATCAAGAAGGATTAGTATTCACATAGCAATATGAGAACACCGTTTAGGAAAGGTATGGATTCAACATTTGACTTCAAGCAACTCAATACCACAAATAAAACAAAACAAAGGATTTGGCTTGCGAATAAGCCGAACAAATACATATGATAGAGATTTACCCAATCTCATATCATGCATCCGTCGGAAAGATATTCTAGGAGCTACTTGAATTCCCACCTATAAACTCCCAAAACTTTCTGGTTATGCAATCTGGTGTTGGGGATACAGGGACACAAAATATATCACCCAAACTAACAATACCTAGATCCAACAGATCCATCCTTCAACACATATCCAAGAAACCTTCGAAATTGTGTACCTCAACCTTCAAAAGCATCCGTTATACGAGTAATGGCAATACTCTGAACTCCCCAAGATCGGGTGGCGCCGAGGTTATCTCACCAACAACTGCATAAAAGAGATTTTCGATGTCGGCAAAACTCGGTATTCCAGAATCTGCAACGATAAAATTGTGACGACAACACCTCGGAGCTCAACTCCCGGACACCGCCACAACCCCTAAATGTCGAGGCACCAAGAACAATGTTCTTGTCACAAAACCATCGAACGATTCCAAGATACCCGTGATCCTAAAAAAATTTGTGAAATTTGAGAAGAGGAAAGACAAAACATCTACGGCAGAGGCCTCACCAGAGCGATTTAAGGACCGAGGAGTAAAAAGAATCCTACTCTCGATATATATATAATCCTAAGACTCAAAATAGTTTTCTTCTAGACTCAACAACGGCCAACAAACAAGGGGCTCCTATGGTCGGTCGAGGCTCGATACTAACTTGTCACGCCTAAGATGCGACCCTATCCTAAAGGAACTCGGAGGTCCCACTAAGGATAGAAGCGCATCTTGAAGACGCTTTTGCAAGGTGGATATCATTACATCAACATTACATAATAGTGGGGATACATCCAATACATACAATGTCACATGAATACAACAATACAACATACAAGATCAACATCCGACTACGGATGAATCATAAACAGTAAACTCAAACAATATCCACCCCGCTAGCCCAGGCTGCCGACCGAACCTATCCCCGATCGACGAAGAAGAAGAAGAACTCCAACACAAGCAAACATCGCCTCGGCCATGATCATCGCAAACCTGTACCTGCAATCGGTGGTGTAGTAATCAGAGCCACGAGGACTCAGCAATCCCATTACCATGGGTATCAAGACTAGCAAAGCTTAATGGGAAAGGAAGGGTAAAGTGGTGAGGTTGCAGCAGCGGCTAAGCATATATGGTGGCTAACATACGCAAATGATAGCGAGAAGAGAAACAAAGGAACGGTCGTCAACTAGTAATGATCAAGAAGTGATCCTGAACTCCTACTTATGTCAGACATAACCCAAAACCGTGTTCTCCTCTCGATCAACCCCAAAAGAGACACTCACGGTTACGCATTACGGTTGGTGTATTTTAGAAGAGTTTACTTCAATTTTACTACAACCGACATTAACAAATTCCCATCTGCCACATAACCATGGCACGGCTCTCGAAAGTTTATACCCTGCAGGGTGTCCCAACTTAGCCCATGATAAGCTCTCGCGATCAACGAAGGATATTCCTTCTCCCGGAAGACCCGATCAGTCTCGAATCCGCCACAAGACATTTCGACAAAGAATAAAACAAGACCAGCAAGACCGCCTGACGCTACCGACAATCCCGATAGGAGCTGCACATATCTCGCTCTCGTGGCAACACCGGATGAGACTAGCTACGAGTAAAACCAGCCCTCAAAGTTGCCTCAAGGTGGCCCCATGCAGTAGCTCGGTTCGGACCAGCACTTAGAGAAGCACCGCCCGGGGCTAAATAAGATGACCCTCGAGAGAGCGACTCCCAAGGGAAAAGTAGGTGGTGGTGAGGCAAATGGTAAAACCAAGGTTGGGCCTTGCTTGGAGGAGTCTTATTCAAAGCGAACTGTCAAGGGGTCCCATAAATCACCCAACCGCGTTAGGGACACAAAATCCGGGAACATAATACCGTATGACGGAAACTAGGGCGGCAAGAGGGAACAAAACACTGCATAAGGCCGAGCCTTCCACCCTTTACCAAGTATATAGATGCATTAATAATATAAGAGACATTGTGATATCCCAACCAAAATCCTGTCCACCATGGAGCAATCTTCAACTTCACCGCAACTAGCAACGCTTATAAGAGGGCTGAGCAAAGCGGTAACATAGCCAAGCAACGGTTTGCTAGGAAGGGTGCAAAGGTTAGAGGCTGACATGACAAATTGGGAGGCTTGAAGAGCAAATGGTAGGTAGCGCAGCATAGCGAAAGAACGAAGCAACTAGCATAGCAATGATAGTAATGAGATCCAAGGTGACGGTCATCTTGCCTGAAATCCCGCTAGGAAGAAGAACGAGTCCATGAAGAAGACGAACGGGAGTAGTCGAACGAATCCTCACAATCGCAACATTACCGGAACTAAGAAGCAACACCGGAAAGAAACAAACAACATGATAAATGCACAAGCATAAACATGGCACGATGCACAATCAAGTATGATGCATGTCCGGTTTATTGAGGCATGGCATGGCAAAGTGCACAAACAATACTACAAGTTAAGTGGGGCACAATATGCAACGAGTTGCATATTGACGAAACACCACATCAATTATTTAGTTCACTCCCGGTTAGGTACTCAACAATATTAAATGTTGGTTAACATGGCAATAGGTGAAGCATAACAAAACTATACCATCTAAACAATTTAAATGGGGCCGGATATAACGAAGAACAAATCCGGTAAATCCCCATATGCATTTAGCAAATTGATGGAAACAACAAATATAAACATTTTAAATGTTGTTATTATGATGCGGATGACATATGCAAGTTTTAAGCAATTTTATGAAAATGTTGACATGAGCATGTTATGAAGCATTTGTCGCCGTGGTGGAAGAAAGGGGTGCCACGGCAACGAATCCGAAAATGATGCCACGGCAACATATCGGTTCCGGTAGCTCAGGGAGATACCGGTGCAAAAAGAAGCGTGCGGGTGTGCGGAACATGCTAGAGATGGTGGGGTGCTCCCGACTACCGGGTTCCCACGGGTTAGTGGCATGGAAACAAGTGACAATTCAGACACGGTGCAAACACGAGCATCTCATACATCACACAACATTCGTTCACGGGCGTCGTCTCGGTGGTTATACCTTCCAAGGGAGCATTCTCGAGCGGTACAAAATCGTCGAGGGAAGTAGTCGTTCACGGGTCGTCGTGGAAGTAGTGGTACACACGAAGGTAGTCGAACTTGACGGTTCCATTGCACAGGTCTTCGGCGACGGTAGTGGTACACGGGTCGAAGAGGAACTTGGCGTATCCACGTGTAGGGGTACTTGGCGATCGACGGACGTCGTGGTACTTGTTGGTCCGGGTCTTGGCGTAACCAGGGAACGTCTTGCGAGGCAGTAACAAAGGTGTTCGTCGAGGTACTTGGTGTCCACAGCAACATGCAGAGGAGGTGCACAGACCTGGCCTGCTGGAGGCACTTGGAACAGAGAAGCCATCGGGCTGCTGTTCATTGGAAACGAGTTGAACCAGGGGAGGTCAAAGCAGCAGCGGTGGAAGCAGAGTTGGCCGGAGGGGACGGCTCAGGCAGGAGCTCCATAGCACGAGGAGGAGGCCGACGGAGATGCAACAGAGATGGGCGCAGGCGTCGCACTTGCCGACACCGGTCGCGGGAGGTCGCCGGGGTTCCGTTCCTGCCAGATCGAAGCGGAGGTAGGCCGACGGACTTGGGGCTCGGCCAGCAGTAAGGAGGCGATGGTGGTGGTCAGCAGCAGGAAGCGGTGACCCAGCTCGTGGTGACAACGACGAATAGAGGTGCGTGGAGAAGTCGCAGGCGAGGTGCGGGCGTAGCAGAAGAGACGAGGCGGCGCTTGGGGCTCGCGGTCGCGGGGAAGGAGAAGCTCCGGTGCTGCGGCACCGGAGACGGCAGGGGAGCGACGTCCTGGGGCAGCGCGGCGAGGCGAAGTCCGCGGCAACGAAGCGGCTCGTGTCCGGCTGAGGTGCGGAGGCGACGTGGTCGACGGGAGGCGCGAATGGGTGAGAAGGGGATCGGGTGAGGCATGGCTCTACGGGTGCGTGTGTGTGAGTGGCGGCGCTAGCAGGGGAACGAGGGAGAGGGGGGGGTCGAGCGAGGGGATCGGCTAGGGTTAAGTGCGCCGGAACTGGGCCTTGGGCCAACTGGTCCGGATGGATGCAAGTGGCGGCTGGGCTTCTCTCTCTCACCCACTCTAAAGAAAATAAAAACAAAATAGAGATAAGAAAGAAAAGAAAGAGAGGTTAGGGGAAAAAGTTGGACACGCGGATAATTTTCCTGGGCTCACCAAAATGGTCTTGATCCGTAAAATTGCAAAGAGACGGTCAAGGGTTTGAATACAACCTCATTTGAATTACATTCAAAAGAGTTTAAATAGGGAGTGGGGGTTTGGAAGGTCCAAAATGTTCAGATTTTGGTGGAGCTTGGAAAATGATGAAATGATATATGGCAAAGTTAGAGACCAAGAATTATGATAACAAAGGCATTGGGATTTATTTTTGCAAGTGTGTTATGGTTAATTCCAAAGATAATGGAATATTTTTAATATAGCTCCCTAATATGGGAGGATATGTTATAAAGAGAAATCACCATTGTGAATATCCCTCAATTTAAATGGACCGAGGATCCACTCGATTTATTTAGTTGAGTTTTAAAAAGGGTTGCATGATGACATGATGCAATGCAAAAGATGCAATGATGAATGCATGACATGAACAAAAAGCAAAACAAAGACAAAAACCCAACCACGAAGGAAATAATATATCGCATCTCCGGAAAAGGCAAGAGTTGGAGTTACGAATATGGAAAGTTGTATCCGGGGCGTTACATAGGGTGACACAGGACTAGCTCCAGTTCATCAATGTAATGTAGGCATGTATTCCGAATATAGTCATACGTGCTTATGGAAAAGAACTTGCATGACATCTTTTGTCCTACCCTCCCGTGGCAGCGGGGTCCTATTGGAAACTAAGGGATATTAGGGCCTCCTTTTAATAGAGTACCGGACCAAAGCATTAACACTTAGTGACTACATGAACTCCTCAAACTACGGTCATCACAGGGAGTGGTCCGATTATTGTCACTTCAGGGTTACCGGATCATAACACATAGTAGGTGACTATTGACTTGCAGAATAGGATCAAGAACTCACATATATTCATGAAAACATAATAGGTTCAGATCTGAAATCATGGCACTCGAGCACTAGTGACAAGCATTAAGCATAGCAAAGTCATAGCAACAGCAATCTCAGAACATAATGGACAGTGTGTGGGCCCCCTGGTGTTGATTCTTTCGCCAGTATTTTTATTTATTCCAAAAATATTCTCCATGAAGTTTCAGGTCATTTCGAGAACTTTTATTTATGCACAAAAATAACACCATGGAAATTCTGCTGAAAACAACGCCAGTCCGGGTTAGTTCCATTCAAATCATGCAAGTTAGAGTCCAAAACAAGGGCAAAATTGTTTGGGAAAGTAGATACGAGGGAGACGTATCAACTCCCCCAAGCTTAAACCTTTGCTTGTCCTCAAGCAATTCAGTTGAGAAACTAAAAGTGATAAAGAAAGACTTTTACAAACTCTGTTTTCTCTTGTTATTGTAAATATGTAAAGCCAACATTCAAGTTGTCAGCAAAGACTATGAACTAACCATATTCACAATAACATTTATGTCTCATGTTTACTCATATCAATGGCATAATCAACTAGAGAGCAATAATAATAAATCTCGAATGACAACACATTCTCAAAACAATCATAATATGATATAACAAGATGGTATCTCGCTAGCCCTTTCTGAGACTGCAAAACATAAATGCAGAGCACCTCTGAAGATCAAGGACTAACTAAACATTGTAATTCATGGTAAAAGAGATCCAGTCATAGTCATACTCAATGTAAACCAATAGTAATGCATGCAAATGAATACGGTGCTCTCCAACTAATGCTTTTTAATAAGAGGGTGATGAATCAACATAAAAGTAAATAGATAGGCCCTTCGCAGAGGGAAGGAGGGATTTGTAGAGGTGCCAGAGCTCGATTTTGAAATAGAGATAAATAATATTTTGAGCGACATACTTTCATTGTCAACATAATAACCGAAAGATCTCGATATCTTCCATGCTACACACATTATAGGTGGTTCCCAAACAGAATGGTAAAGTTTATACTCCCTGTTGGGGATATTACTACTGGGCGTAAACCGGCCAGGAGAGGCCGGGTTAACCCCATGATGGTTCACTGTATCTGAAGCCCGTGAAGACAAAGACGGTGACGTTTTGAGAAGGCCCAGGGTCCAAGGCCGGTTTAAGGCCTACAGACATAAACCAACATTGATATGTAAACTTGTGTTGTAAGATAGACAAGAGCAGAGACCGAGCCGGACACATTTATGAGCCGGCCTCGGGATTATGTAAACCGACGGGCATCAACCCATGTATATAAGGGGACGAACCGGCGGCTGTCGGGGGTGAGCTGATCGTGCCCCACGAGCACCTACGGGACCTGGGTCCCTTTGTGGTTCGGAGGGGGGCGGAGATTGCACAAAGAGCGGGTCGAGGCGATGCACACGAGAGGGTTTTTACCCAGCTTCGGAGCTCTCCGGAGAGATAATACTCCTACTGCTGCTTTGTGGATTATCTTCTCTTCTTGCTAGGGAGCAATGCGGGCTACAAAACCTAGCCTGAATGTGTTGAACTAAGCTGGAGCTAGACCGGAACTAGCCGAACCGAACCCCTTTCTACGATGCCCTCGGGCCTCCTTTTATAGGCACAAGGGGTTACCACATATGGCAAGTAGACAAGGTTACAATGGTAAAAACATAGGTTGGTACACCGCTTTATACAAAGGTACAAGAATCTATACCTAACTCGACGGCAAGGGACAAGAGTCATCAATGCCCGCCTCGCCGCCTTAACAGTGTAACAGGACCGTTAAGGCGCCTCCGTCCGCCACGATGGTGGCTTGTCAGCGCCTCGTCGCTACTCCCCGCTGGCTGCACGGCCCGCCGCCACGCCAGACGGGAAAGCCCGTGGTGACACGCTGGCGGGTGAGCTGGAGCGGAGATGAAGAGAGGTCGCCCGCCCGGCAAGCGCCTTGCACGCGGGAACCTTGTCGCGCTGGGGTTCAGCGCCACCAGCCTTCCCGCAAGCTCCTCTTGCCGGGCCTTGTTTTTTGCGCGCTTGAGTGGCCTTCCGGAAGCTCCTCTTGCCGGGTCTTGGCTGCTTTGTTCTTGAATGGCTCTAAGGGAGCCGCTGAGACCTTGGCGGCCATCAAGCCGCCCGACTGTGGCGCCAGAATCGCCTGCAGACGAAGTTCGGGGTACTAGGGTACCCTACCTAGTACACCGACAGAGCCCCGGCTGGGCCACACACGGCGCTAAGCTCATGGGCCAGGCCCAAAACAAAGGCACGGGCGCCGCGTGGTCTTGATTACGCCATTATTTGCCTTGGACCCACCACGCCTCCCACGAATGGCACGCGCCCACCGCTTCCTCTCAGAACGCACGCGCTAATTGTGGTGTCGTGGGTGAAGTGGGCAGCGTGGTGAGGTCGCCTCATCTGTCGCCTCGCTTCTGATCTCCGCCACGTGGTTCCCATGCACTCGGGCACGGGCGGTGGAAGTGGGAACTGGGCTGCTTGCAGCAGAGGCAGCAGGTCTGTCTTGATTCCCTGCTCTTCCTGTGCCTTGATTCACGAAAGGGCGGCCGAGCCCCACCTTGCTTCTTTTAAGAAGGGCGGAAGGGGAGCCCGCACTCTCCCATCCCTTCCTTTCTTCAGCTTCTGCTCCCCTTTCTCCCATTCGCCATGGAGAAAGGGAACCTTGGTTCTCCATCGATGGCGGCGGGTCGCAGCTAGACAGTGCACCCCTCCCAATCCCACGCCCGGGGTGGCAGAGCCGGCCGCAAGGGGAAGAGGGAGGGGGCGAGGTCGTGGACGAGGTCGAGGAGCCCGGGGGAGAGGTGGACGAGGCGGTGCGCCGTCTCCGCCTTCGTCGGCGGTTCCCCTTCGGGGGCGAGGTTGGGGACGAGCTCGAGGCACTCGGGGCAGAGGCGGGCGGGGTGGCGTGCCGTCTCCGCCCCCGCCGGCGGTTCCCTTCCCTGCGGCGGTCCATACGGGGACGACCCTTGCGAAGTTCTTCGCTGCTGCGCTGGCGCCTGTCGCCGCCTCCGCTTCCAGCCCGCTCGCAATGGCGATGGAGTCGGATCCGCCGAGACGCTGAGGTTGCACATGAGGGGCTGTGGGATCAGCGCACGCGAGTCCGCGCTGTATTCCCAGCCCCTAATGTGATGTATCTTGATCGTGGGTGGAAGACGTCACCGCATCCACAACCTGTTGGCGGGTTTACCTCCATTTTAAATTAATGGAGGGTGACCTCCTCTCCGCCAAGGTCTTCGGGATCTTGGCACTGGGCAAGGTGCTGCGTGGATAGCTCCTCCGACAGCGATGATTCCTCCTCGAGCGAGAGTGGCGAGGTGGAGAGCGACAGCGACAATGAGGGTAGCGGCCCAACTAGTTGTCGGCGCCGCTCCGCGCGCCACCGCGACCCCATCATCCGTGTCGCTGCTCCTTGAACTCCCTGTGGTCGTCTCCTTGGGCGGCTAGCGTAGGGAGGCTGTGGAAGGGGAGGAGGGCTGGCGACAAGGCCGTCAAGTCGGAGAACGAGGCGAGTGCCTCGACAGCAGGCCGACGCCCCGCCGCCTGCCTCGAGCCCTGCTTCCGCGCCGCCGCCCCGGCTGCAAGCTCTGGAGAGCCCCCGGCATGTTCCCTTGGTGCCTTCTGGCACTTGTAGCTCATGTAGGCGCTCCTTTTGCCCTTCCCATCTTCTTAACCTACCTCCTGAAGATAGGGACAGAAAAGGGATTACGGGCATCTTATCTTTTTAATTTGTAAGCCTTCGGGCCTTATCTGCATTTAAGAACTTGTAATCCTCTCTTTCATGTTTTTCACTCTCCACGGACTGTATCCGAGTAGAATGTTTTTAATGAAAGAGGGATGTTTGAGGAAGGGCGAAAAGCTTATCTGATACTGCAGCCCCCGGCAACTCTGGTTTGCCGCAGACCCCGGCAACTCCGGCTTGCCGCAGCCCCCGGCAACTCTAGCTTGCCGGGCTTGATGCCGCGCCCTTTCTTCTCTTCGCTGTTATTTCAGTTCTGGGAACAGTTTAGCTAGTGCCATGATAGGTTATTTTGCAATATATACTATCTCGTGCAATCGAATGCAATGTTATTTCCTTTACTCGATTCCTTCCTTGTATGTTTTCACCCCACGCTTTTAGGGAAACTTGCGGTGCAGCACCCTTGCCATGAAGCGCGAAAAGTGGAACTTCAGCAGCTCGTCAAGCGGTCGCCATCGACAAGCAACCTCGTCATGGACTAGCCGCAGCTCACTTAAGTTGTTGAGCGGACTCAAACAAAGTAAGGGCACGACCAATCGCGATTTGGTTCCTCCGCCGCACAGGTTTTCCATACAAAGTACTATCGTTCGAGGAAAATAACTTGAAAATTTAAAACTGGTCGCTTAAACTTAGCAACTTAGATTTTCTGTTGTCCGTCTTCCGGCAAGGCGACAGTTCCTCGAGCGACGCTTGTCGGCCCACACCACGATCTCCTCCTCTCCCCCCGGTTAACTTGTGGGTGGATGAACCTTCTTCTTGTTTGAGAAGAAAGAAGAGAAAAAGAAAGTTGTGGAGCCTAATGGCTCGTTATCGCTATCAAAAGCGGTGCTGCACAAGATGTTAGTAAACACATGCATATTTGATTATGAGGGCATGTATTAACAAAATGTGCGCAACCATAGGCTTTACTGATGCATGGGGTCTGCACCCGACTTTGTACAAAGGATTACATGCAACAGCGGCAAGACTTGTATTAAAGGGTGGTTGCCGAACGGGTTCCGCAACCGTGCCTCATGGGTAAAACTTGCGAAGATGCTCTATGTTCCAGGAATTGCTCACCGGAAAGCCGCTCTTCGGTCTTAAATGACAGCGCGGCCTAGTGACTCGCTTTACCCGATAAGGGCCTTCCCACTTCAAGGCCAACTTGTTGGAATTCTTGGAGGATTGAACGCGCCAAGAACAAGGTCGCTTTCCTCGAAGCTTCGGCATTAACTTTGCGGCTATGGTAGCGACGCAAAGCTTGCTGGTAACGAGCAGCTCGTCAAAGAGCTCAAGACGATCTTCCTCGAGGAGCAGCGGTCATCTTGTCGCAGCTGCTCTTGCTCAAGCTCATCATAAGCGAGCACTCGAGGTGACCCGATACGAAGTTCCGTGGGGAGAACTGCCTCGCCCGTAGACTAGAGCAAAGGGTGTCCGCCGGTGGCTCGACGGCGTCGCCCCGACGACCAAAGAACCACCGGCAGCTCCTCGATCCAGCCTTCCGCACTTGTGCAGCCCGTCGAAAGTTCTGGTCTTGAGTCCTCGCAGCACTTCAAGGTTTGCCCTCTCGCTGACCATTGCTTCTCGGATGAGCAACGAAGCAAAGCAGATCTTGGCGCCAAGATCTTGGGTGTACCGCATGAAGGTGCGATTCGTGAACTGTGTGCCGTTGTCGGTGATGATCCGTTAGGAATCCCAAACGGCAAACAATTGACCAAGAACTTGACGGCCGATCGTCTTGTCACCTTCCTCACTGGTTCCACTTCGCCACTTTGTGAACTTGTCGATTGCGACGCATAAGTATTCAAAGCCCCGACAGCTTGGGGGAAGGGGCCGAGGATGTCGAGCCCCAAACCGAGAAGGGCCAGGATAAAGGGATCGTCCCGAGAGCTTGAGCTGGCTGGTGTATCTGTCTTGATTGAACCGCACGCTTCACACTTGGATACTTGTGCGGTTGCATCTGGAGGGCTTCGCCGTAAGAAACCTTGCCGTAAAGCTTTGCGGCAAGTGCTCTTGCGCCAATGTGGTGACCACATATGCCTCCGTATCTCCGCCAACAGCTTCATCCATCTTCCCGCAAATACACTTCAATTTCACTCCGCTGAGTCTTCTTCGCATAAGATGTTGTCAACAAACTGGTACATACTTGACCGCCGGGCTACTTTTTCCGCTTCTTCTTGCTCTTCGAAGTTCTCCGTCTCAAGGAAATGGACGATCTGCTGTGCCCATGTTGGAGCTCGTGGCTCGACAACAAGGACTAAAGGCTCATCTATCACCGCGGGACCATCAGCTTCTCGGCAAGGACCTGCGGGTCCGCGGAGCTCGATGATCCCCGCAAGCTTGCCGGAGCTAAGCTTGTCGGGAGCGCTTGCTTCAACGATACAAACTGCATGGTTTGTCGGAGCAGACTGCTCCTCGCTGATATTTGCGCTGGTTTTAGGGACCTTCTTGGCGGCGGCTTCGAGAGCTCTGCGGAAAGTAGTCGCCGAAACCAATTTTCTTTTTGCTCGTCTCTGTTGATGGTGTCACGGTTGGTGAGTCAGCTTGAGCACAAAAATCCCTGGTTCCATTGTGTAACTTAAGTGCGTACATTTGGAGAGGCCGTCGGCTATATCATTCTGCTCTTTGAACGGTTCCATTTGCGTGCCTTCAAAGTGCTCTTCCAGCTTCCTCACTTCATCGACGACGCTTCCATCAACGGACTCGTAATCTTTATTTACTTGGCGGACGACAAGTTGTGAGTCTCCCCGACAATGAGCTTCTTAATCCCAAGGTCCACCGCAATCTCGAGACCGCAAGCAAGCCTTCATACTCTGCAGATTATTTGTTGCTTGTTCCTTGGGAAAGTGCATTTGGACTATGTATTTGAGGTGTTCCCGGTGGGTGCGATAAGCAAGACGCCGCACCGGGCGCTTTGCAGCGAGAAGGCACCGCCAAAGTACATCAGCCATTCTTTATTTGCCTCCTTGACGGGATGCTCGCCTCCGAATCTCTTCATCCTGCGCTACGCCCACTCTGCTATGAATTCTGCCAATGCCCTGCTCGATGGTTGAAGTGCTTTGAAACTTGAGACCAAAGCTTGACAGTTCCAAAGTGCCCACTCAACAATCCTGCTGTTGCTTCGGATTTTGCAAAATCCTCTTTAGCGGAAAGCGAGTGACAACTATTATCTCATGTGCTTGAAGTAATGGCGCAGCTTTCTCGAGGCCATGAGGAGGCCGAAAAGCAGTTTCGTGACTCCGTAGTACCTCGATCTAGCCCCTGCAGAAGGGAACCGACAAAGTAGACTGGCGCTGCACCATCCTCTTCCGTATCTTGTCGCAACCTCGCGCTGATCCGCCGTTGTCGGACCGAGCTTGACGGCGGCTCCCCCGCTTGTCGCTGGACGCACCTGCCTCGATCGCTGGCTCTTCATCCGCCTCCCTCTCCGCTACTAACGCAGCACTAACCACTTGATTGGTCGCTGCTATATACAGCAGCAACTTCTCTTGTGGTTTAGGTGTGACAAGTATTGGAGTGGAGGACAGGTATCTCTTCAAGTCCTGCAGCGCAGCCTCCGCTTCGGGAGTCCATTTCATTGGACCTACCTTCTTCAAAATCTTGAAAACGGCAGTATGCGCCAGCAGATTTAGAGATGAACTCGCCGAGAGCAGCCACGCAACCGCAAGCCTTCCGACATCCTTGACGCTTTGGTGCTTCGATCTGCTCAATGGCCTTGATCTTGTCGGGATTGGCTTCAATTCCCCACTGAGATACGAAGAACCCGAGAAGCTTGCGGAAGGGACTCCAAACACGCACTTCTCGGGTTGAGCTTGAGGTTGATCTTGCGCAGGTTTGCAAACGCCTCATCCAAATCCTGAACCAGAGTTGCTCGTCCTTGCTCTTGACCACTATATCATCCATGTAGGCTTCTACATTTCGTATCTCGTGGTCCAAAGGCATCATGGACTACCCTTGCAAAGGTTGAACCAGCATTCTTCAAACCGAAAGGCATCCGTATAAAGCAACACGCGCCACATGGTGTAGTGAATGCGGTTTTCTTCATCCTCTTCGCCATGAAGATCCGATGATATCCTGAATATGCATCAAGAAACGAAAGCAGATCGCATCCAGCCGTGGAGTCTACAATCTGGTCGATACGCGGCAAGGGAAATGGATCCTTGGGACAAGCTTTATTAACATCTGTGAAGTCAATACAAAGCCTCCATTTCCCATTAGCCTTATGCATCACTACCGGATTGGCCAACCATGTGGGGTGGAGGACTCCCGACAAGCCCCGCTGCTTCCAATTTCTTGATTTCTTCGCTATGAACTCTTGGCGCCCACCGCTGCTTCCTAACTTTTGCTTGACGGGCCTCGCGTGAGGACAGATAGCTAGGTGGTGCTCAATTACTTTCCGGGAACACCGGGATATCGATGGTTGCCATGCAAACACATCGACGTCACCACAGTGAAAGCAACGAGCTCGCCTTCCTATTTAGGATCGAGCGTGGCACCGATGGTGAAGGTACCACCGTCTGCCGCCCTCCTTGGCGGTACTTTCTTGGTCTTTGGCGGAGCTGTCATCGTCTTGTTGCACTTGCCGGTGGAGCTCGATGGTGCGTCCTCGACGGCAGCGCAGCACTCCGAAGAGGTGCGCTTGCCGGAGTGGGCAACAGAGCTCTTGCCGGACCTAGTGGTCTTCTTCCCCCCGGGAGCTTCAGCGGTAAGTGGTTTGTTATCTGTCACAGCTGCTGCATCTCGGTAAATCTTGTCGGCGCAGATAAGTGCATCTTTCTTGTCGCCATGGACAGAAATGATGCTTATCGGGCCGGGCATCTTGAGTAGGTTGTAAGAGTAATGAGAGGCGGCCATGAACTTGGCGAGTGCCGGACGGCCAAGTATGCCATTGTAGGGCAATGGGAAATCGGCGACGTCGAACGTGACCCTCTCAGTCCTGAAGTTGAGTTCGCTGCCAAATGTTACCGGCAACGTGATGTTCCCCTTGGGCTTGCTCCTTCCTGGGTTGATTCCTTGGAAAGTTCCAGTTTCTTCGAGCTCATTGTCGTGGATCTCAAGTCTCGGAGCACCGCAGAGAAATCAATTCAGGCCGCCTCGCCACAACCAAAGATCTTTGTGACCTTGAGGTTGCGGATGGTTGGTGAGACCAACATCGGCAAACACCCGACCGCAGTGATGCGATCGGGTGGTCCTCAATGTCAAAGATGATGGGCGTCTTGGACCACTTCGAGGTTTGCGTGACTCTATGGATGGTTCTCTGCTGCATTGACCTCACGCATCCATTGCTTGAGTTGGCGGTGCGAGGTATGCGAGATGCACCACCGCCGACGCAGGACCTCTGCTGCCTTTTGAAACTCCTGCTCATCAGCTTCATCGCCTTCATAGTCCTCGCCATCTTCATCTTCATCTTCTTCCTTGTCGCGCCACGGGAGGTCTGTCTCCTCGCCGCTGCTTGGCCTTGCCATGGCGCCCCCCGACCGGGTCTCTTTTTACTTGTTGCACCCAGACCTTCTTGGGCCTTCTCCTTGTCTCGCCGCTCAGATTCAGCTCTCAGAGCTCAACAAGCTGCTCGACTTTCTTGCAGCTCTAGAGATCGTGGCCCTTGGTGCGGTGGATTTTATAGTACCGCTTGTTGAGCTGTCGGGCTTGTCGGCGTCACACACAGCTTGGCGGTCGGCGCTCAACGGCAACCTCCTTGCCGGAGCCATCGGCCTTGGCTTCGTTGGCAGCATCATCCTTGCCGGACTGCTCGAAAACTAGTACTTCTTGGTTTTTCTTCCTCCTATTGTTCCGCCGCCGGCTATTCCTTGCCGGGCGGTCCCTCACCGCCGACTCTGCTCCAACACTCTCTCCCAGGAGCCTTCTTCCTTCTTCAGCAGGCACACTTGTCGGCCAGTATGAGCTCGCGACGTCTTTCACTTTGAACATCGCCATCTCCTCCTCATCTCGCGATTTCGACATTCCGATGGAATGCACTAATCACTGCAGCAGGTGGACGCCCGATGTTGTAGTGCACTCGATCGAATCTCCGGATGAATTTGCAGAGACTCCTCCTTCCGGGCAAGCGGTGGAGATCAGTCTCGGCCATGAGGTTTGTGGTCACCGTGAAGGCGCAACCAAACTGGTGGCACAAATCTGCCCAAGAAGAAATAGAGCCATCCGGCAAGTGCATGAGCCAAGATCCGACGCTTGGCTTGAGCACCAAGGGAAGTAGTTGGCGAGGATCTTGTCGTCTCGCCCCCGCAGCTTGCACCGCGATGGTGTAGATGCTGAGGAACTCCGATGGGTGTGTCCTGCCGTCGTACTTCTCCGGCACGTCTGGTTTGAAGTTTTTCTTGTCGGGCCACCGGACTTGCCGCAGCTCATGAGTGAATGCAGGACAACCTCCCACAGACGGCAAGTCGCTGGTTCTTCGGGCGCATGCATATCGACAAGGGCCCGCGCGTTGGTCGATTGACGGCGCTTCTCTTCGGGCGCCGATCGGGTTCGAAGCGCCCTCTTCTTGCCGTTCTCGAAGAACTTGGCGCTGGTCGCGACGAGCTCACGGATCCGACGATGCTATGGAGTCGCTTGCCGAGGTGGATCCGCAAGTCGGCGATCTTGGCCTTCGGAAGGGGAGTGTACGGTGCACCCCGCAAGTCTCGCCGCCATCGGCTCGCGCTTTGTCGCCGCCGCGGCTGCGGCGCTTCGGTTGTCAGCGGGACGCCGCCGTTGGCGGCGATGAGACTCTGAATTGTGGCCCTCCACTCGTTGACCTTATCGGCCGTCGGAGGGTAATCTAGTAGTAACTGAGCTCTCGCCAAGGCTCCCGCTGGTGTGGTTGGCGGCAATGGCGTTCGGAGCGAAGAACGAGATGTGCTCGGACTCCTAACCAAGTTAGGAGGAGCAGCATCCCGCCCCAGCGACCGTACCCCACTCGTACTGGCATGCTGGGGTGCATGCGGGTCTCGAGGGCCTCGGGATCCTCCAGCTTGGCCTTGGTCCAAAGATCGTATGGTGCCGCGGGTATCGTGACGCTGTTTGTCCCGCGCCTCCTGCGATGTACGCGGTGCGGATTCGGACGCCGACGCCCGCGCCGCGTTGTCCTTGGACATGGCGACATCGTGGGCTCTCTCGACGACGCCGGTCCCTCCGCCAGCGTTTCCCCCACCACCTGACGGCTCCGGCGGTGGTGGGTTCGGCGCAGACGGCTCAGCTGCTGCCGAAGGCTTCTTCTTCGGCGCCATGTCGACGAAGATGTCGATGGAGTTGCTCGTGCGACCGCCGGACCGGGTTCACACAGCCTCGACGCCCCCTACCTGGCGCGCCAAAGATGTCGGGGGTGAGCTGATCGTGCCCCACGAGCACCTACGGGACCTGGGTCCCTTTGTGGTTCGGAGGGGGGCGGAGATTGCACAAAGAGCGGGTCGAGGTGATGCACACGAGGGGTTTTACCCAGCTTCGAGCTCTCGGAGAGATAATACTCCTACCGCTGCTTTGTGGATTATCTTCTTCTTGCTAGGGAGCAATGCGGCTACAAAACCTAGCCTCGAATGTGTTGAACTAAGTCGAGCTAGACCGAACTAGCCAACCGAACCCCTTTCTACGCTGCCCTCGGGCCTCCTTTTATAGGCACAAGGGGTTACCACATATGGCAAGTAGACAAGGTTACAATGGTAAAACATAGGTTGGTACACCGCTTTGTACAAAGGTACAAGAATCTATACCTAACTCAGACGGCAAGGGACAAGAGTCATCAATGCCCGCCTCGCCGCCTTAACAAAGGTAACAGGACCGTTAAGTGCGCCTCCGTCCGCCACGATGGTGGCTTGTCAGCGCCGTCTGTCGCTACTCCCGCTGGCTGCACGGCCCGCCGACACGCGTGATTGGGAGAGCCCTGGTGACACGCTGGCGGGTGAGCTGGAGCGAGATGAAGAGAGGTCGCCACCCGCAAGCGCCTTTGCCGCAGCGGGAACCTTGTCGCGCTGGGGTTCAGCGCCCGCCAAGCCTTCCCGGCAAGCTCCTCTTGCCGGGGCCTTGTTTCCTTTGCGCCTTGAGTGGCCTTCCCGGCAAGCTCCTCTTGCCGGGGTCTTGGCTGCTTTGTTCTTGAATGGCTCTAAGGGAGCCGCTGAGGACCTTGGCGCCATCAAGCCGCCCGACTGTAGGCGCTGAATCGCCTGCAGACGAAGTTCGGGTACTAGGGTACCCCTACTCTAGTACACCGACAACGGCGGTTTAGGAGAACAGACACAACTCGAGACCAAGGCAAAGCCTATTCGCTCCCTGGTCATCGAAACCCTAGCAATTCCATAACAACTGGATTAGGCTTTTACCTTCACCGCAACGAGCCGAACCAGTATAAACTCTCTGCGTCCCTTGTCCGCTTTAACCCCTTTAAGCTAACCCGCGCGATGGCTCCATGACTAAGTCCTTTCCTTAGGACATCTGCCATGATAAAACCACGACAGTTGGCGCCCACCGTGGGGCTATCGCACGATGGTTTCAAGTTCTTAGAGGGCAGCTTCGAAGGACTCAAGGGCTACGCTGTGGGCCGGATGACCAAGAGTCATAGCGGCAAACTCTTCATCGACGATGCAGGCTAGGGCCCCGAGGCCGGCTCAATTGAGTACGGGTACCGGGTCCCCTTCAGTGGCATACACGTTTTCATTGGCAAGATCGGCGAACTGGGCCGTGAGCCGGACATCTACACCGACCTCGTCGAAACGGCTCAGTGAAAGTGCGTTATATCGACTAGAGGGGGGGTGAATAGGCGATTTTTAGAAAATTTTACAAATTCTTCACTGAGGAATTTGCTGGTGAGGAAATTCCTTAGCGAAGAAATACATGCAGCGGAATAAGTACTCAGAAGTAAGCATAGCAGATTACATGCATAGTCATCATGATGAAATGAAGACAATCACAGAGTACGTAAAGCGTAATCACAGGATAACACAATATGAAGACAAACAGATCAAGAAATTGAACCGAGGAAATTGAGAAAGTCTTCACCAAAGTCTTCAAACACAGATATGACAAACACTCAACACAAGAATGAGGAAATGAAAGGTTGAGGAAATAGAACCAGTTAGGTTGGTGAAGACAATGATTTGGTAGACCAGTTCCAACTGCTGTCTCGGTTATACGTCCTGTTGGAGCGGCCGAGTATTTAAACTCGAGGACACGAGTCCCGGACACCCACCATCGAAAGCACGCAGCTCAGACACCAAGTCCTCACCGTATTCTCCTTGAACTAAGGTCACGCAGACCTCGCCCAATCACTCGTGGTAAGTCTTCAGCGACTTCCAAACCTTCACATACTTGGTCACTCGGCAATCCACAATTCCTCTTGGATGTTTCTAGACCGTGACGCCTAACCGTCTGGAAGAAGCACAGTCTTCAAAGGTAAAAGCGCCGGATCCACGCTGGATCAATTTCTTCATGATGCTCAATCACTTTGGGTTTGTTGGGGTTTGGTTTTGGGTTTTCCTCACTTTGGGTTTTTCCTCACTTGATGATTTTCACTCAAAGTCCTCGGAGGATGGGTTGCTCTCAAATGACAAGTGTCAAGTTCTTCGAGCAGCCAACCAACTAGTGGTTGTAGGGGCGGCTATTTATAGCCTAGGGAGCAGCCCGACATGATAAGACATAAATGCCCTTCAATGATATGACCGTTAGGTGGAGATATTTTAGGGACAGGTGGCAAGCAGCAAAGAACGGTCGGAAATTTGAATATCAAATTCCTCGTGGCTATCATGTTCTCATCGTGTAGGCAATTCAAGACTGGCGAATTTTAACTCCTCGCCGAATAAATTCTCAAGGACTGTAAGAGCTTCGTCTCACATCAAGAAATTGACTGAACTGTATGAGATTTCCAAAAGCTTCACTCAAGGATTGGTAGGTGTAGGATTTTGAGTTGAGCATCAAATGGAAATTTTTCCTTAGTATTTCCTCGACCCCTTTAACAAGATGGTGTTTCCTATGACTCAAGAAAGAGAAAATGAAACTACGAAAACAAAAGTCTTCACGCTTCATGTTCCTCAAGCGAATACCAAGTCTTCGTGATCACACCAATTTCTTCACTTTCAAAGTCTTCGTAAAGTCTTCGAATATCAAAGTCTTCATTGAAGAACTTCATTTTAGGGTCGACTTTCACCGTAAATATCAAACTCCTCATAGACTTATAGACCTGTGTACACTCACAAACGATTAGTTACTTAACCTATAAGTCTTCAATACACCAAAATCACTAAGGGCACTAGATGCACTTACAATCTCCCCTTTTGGTGATTGATGACAACATAGGTTAAGTTTTCAACGGGATAAATATATGAAGTGTAAATACTGATAATGAGGATTTTGATTGCAAGATATAGAAGAACTCCCCACAAGATGTGCATAGTGAGGAATTTGCTTTTGAGGCAATGCACATTTGAAGAATTGAATCATGGAGATCTCCCCCTATATCTTGTAATTCATACACGCATTTGTCATATAATATGAGGAATTTGAAATGCATGATGAAATATGGTGCTTGATGGTATTCATAGCATGCAAAATAATGCATAAAGAGTATCAGAGCCCAATGCGTATGAGGAATTTGAAACTTTTCATGAGTATCAGATCCCAAATCGATTGAAGATTTTCAACGAGCTCATGAGGATCAGGGCATAACAAATATCAGAGCATATCAACATAATCAGAGCATAGAGCAAGAACATAATGCATCAAAAGTATCAAAGCACCATCGGGTTTAAGATTACAACTCGATCCAATAAAAGGTTTCAGAAGAACGAGAGTTGTAACTTAATAAAATATTGTATATAGACTAAAACGAGACCCGCTTGAAGACTAACTCAAATTTCTCCCCTTTGTCATCGAATGACCAAAAGGATCAAACCGAGGACTAACGCCTTGAAGAATTTCAAGTTGAAGACGGAGCGCCAAAGATTGTCGGGTTGTTCGTTGAAGTAGGACCAGCAGCGTTGTCTTCCAAATCTTCATTTTCATCGTTGTCGCGAGATGAAGAATAGGAGCTGGCCACCAAGGAAGGAACTTTGACTTTCTTGAATTTCTTCGAGGAGGTGCGACCAGTCAAATTCTTCCTTGAGTCCCATTGATTGCGTTCTTCTTCATTGTAGACATGTGAAAGAACAGCCCAAAGCGCTTGAAGGTTTCATGAAGATAGTAGTGGTTTTTCTTCACCGCATTGTGAGTTGAGGTCAGTTGTAAAGAAGAGTACCAAACCGACGCTTGACCCACTTGTGATTGCGATCAACCTTCTAATGAAGACCGAGGAGTAACTCACGATCACCATCACCACAGGTGCGAGCTTGAGGACTATGCTTAATCGAGGTATTTGTCGCCGAGTCATGTGTGGCGAGTCATCATTGGTGGAGTAGGATGTCGCTTTGCTTAAACTGTCCATCCAATGGACGAATGCCTTCATCTATCACAGCAGAGCCTTTCCTTTTCATCAACCGAGGTAATTGGCCGCTTGAGGACTTCAATCGGGGCGTGTAGCTGCAGTGGTTCAAAGTGTCACCTTTGTAATTCAAAGAAGATCTTGACCGATGAATCTCATAATCCAAGGCGCATAAGGCTTCAGCTCAAAAGGTGACATGGCAATGTTAGCCGAGTCCTCATGAAGAAATCATGGAAATTGACGGAACGCCATGGATGATGTTGAAAAGCATATTCTTCATGATGCCAACGACTTCTTCATCATTCGAGTCGTGGCCTTGATAGGACTCATAGTCTTCGCCAAAATTCGATAGACTGTTCGAGGCACATATAATAATTCCTTGACGAGGAATTTGGTCCTTGAGCTTGCCTTGGTTTCAAAGGCTTCATCAAGACTTGCATATAGTGATTTGAAAGTTCTTTTCTTCATAGATGCGACGTGCACCATCAAGCGGAGGACTGAGTGGTAGGGCACGGCAATTCACTTGCTAGAGCCTTGTAGTGAGTATTTTCGTCATCCAATCCAAGACCCATGAAGTTACATCTTCAGCGCTCCGTGATGTGCAGGGTTGCATAGAACTCAAGAATTAGCTCTTCGCTCCAATCACAAATATCGCAGAAGTTTAGAAGTCCCGCGTCGTGAAGAACACCGAGGACGGGCTCAAAGCCCGGCAAATACTCCATATCCACATGAGGAATATGAGCATGATCAAGATTTTGTCCTTGTTGAAAAGCACCGAGGAATAGAAGTTGGCTTGACCGGCAGTCCAAAAGCGCCTCTTCCTAATTCGAGCAGTAATCATAAGGATTATATTCAAGAAGAACACGTGCTCGGCAAAGAAATCTTCAGCCTTGAACTTTTGCTTGGTTGAGAACGGATTCTTCGCTTTGGCGTAGGGTGTCGAAGTTGCATCACCACCTCGTGAATCGTAAGTTCAGGTTCTTCACTTGAGGAATTTCTTGGTCCTCAACTTGTGCACCGAGGATTTTCAGCAGCAGCAGCAGCTTTCATCAAGACTAGTGGCTGGAATTTCTTCATGCACGTAACTCGTGGGTTGATTTTCTTCAGTCTATTTGAACAATCATGCAGGGGAGTGAGGAACTTGTTGAAGCGGGATGAAGAGAGGAGTATTGGGATGTGACTTTCCCAAAAGTCATCATTGATCACCGGAGTGGTACATCCAATATCCACATCTTCATTTTCAATTTCCTCAGATCAGCTTGAGGAATTTCATGGTCCGATGAGGGAATGACTGGGGTTGAAGGGATTGCTTCCACTTCAATTTCTTCATCAATTTTCTCCGACGAAGCAGAGATTGATGTTCTTCATCGATCCGTTGGCACCTCATATTCTTCTCCAAAAGGAACTACTTCCTTTGATGGTATGGAGGAAATTGAACAGCATCAATTGGGTTCTCAACAGAGCTGGTCATTGGCTTCATTTTCTTCGCAGTCAAGAATCGACGCAATGATGCTTTCTTTTTCTTCACAGCAGCTCGCTCAAGAGCCTTGGTTTTCTTCACATCGAAGCAGATGGAAGAATTGGAGTTGGAGTTGGCGCAGGAGGAGCCGAGGAATTTGGTGCAGTTTCTTCAGAGCAACCGATGCAGCCTCCCGACTTGAGTAATTTCTTCAGCGCACCACTAGTGGGTGCCCCGGCAGTTTCTTCAGCGTCTGGAATTTCTTCATCAGCCCTCGAATCAGCATTTTTTCAAGAGGGCTGAACTGATGCTTCACCGAGGATTTTCACGTTGCACAGTGCAAGAACACTTGTGATTTTCTTCGCGATCGATTTAATCTGGTCTTGACTACTTGCCAATCAGCATAGTATGTGTCAAGTTCTAGCTGAGGTTCTGAATGTCAGCTTGGATTTGAAGGAGTTCCTCGTGTCATCTTGACAACATTTTCTTCAGAACCTCCTTCCTGTATTGAGCCTTCTTGATTTCCCTCGCCTTCTCAAACTTCCATTTTCTTCAGCGATGAAGTGAGTCAACGCATGACTTTGACCAGTGTCAAAGGAAGATCAAGCGTAGGGGTATTGGGATCATTGTGCCGAGTTCGATGAAGTCGAGGACTTTCTTTGGGTCCAAAAGCAAAGGCACAGATGTACCTTTGGCTCTAGCGGCCCTAACTTGGCGGTCTCGATGATTTCTTCAAGTTCTTCATCGATGCCTCATCATCGATGGCACGTGGACTACAAGTTGTTTCTTCCTTGGCTAGGCCGAGGACCACGCCCATTGTTGCTTTTGTCTTTAGCAGAGTCGGGCCGATGAAGAATTGGGGCAGCCGAGGAACTTGCAGAGATGCTCGAGGCAATTGAGAAACCAGCAGTCCTTTGACAAGTAGCTAGGTGCACAGAACCAAGGTTTGGACGGAGCAGTTGAGGACTTTGATGGAACAGAGCGGTGTGAGGAATTTGTCACGAGGAATTTGCCTCGAGGGAGCTGTGATGAACTTGGCCGTGAGGGCGCAGATGATGAAGCACTTGGCTTATTAGCAGACTTCTTTGCATTGATTTCCTCGGTTTGACCGAGACCTCGATGGCAGCAAAGCAGTGCAGAATCCTCATTGAATTTCTTCACCGCTTCCTTTGCTTGCTTAGCCAACTTTGCTTGGCGCTTAGCCCACTCATCAGAAAGTCCTCACCGCTTGACGCTAGTGGGATCAGCTATTTGGCCTGGTGCCAAAGGAGCTCTTGGGCATGGAGGATTTAACGCTAATTTCTTCATGTACTTAGGTGTTACATATCGGTATTCCTTCCATTCCCGTGCCCATCTCCGCTCAATCTTCTCAGATACGCACCTTGCGCTGATTTTTGCTTTCCTCATCCGTGTCAATAGTCAGCATATATTTCTCGTGGATTTCAATGCTGTCATGACCTCGTGTTTCTTTCCTCCTTCTGCGCTTCTTACCATCCGCCATTTTCTTCAGTTGAGGAAATTGAACAATTGAGTTCTCTCAAGAAGTGTGCAGTTTTTCTTCGAGGAACGCTGCAAATGAGTTAAGTTGATGAGAACCTAGGGATTCAGCAGCAGACATTTGTACCGTGAACAGAGTATAGGTGCGAGGAATTTGAAGAGGTCATATGCTTCTCGAGAGGGTTTTCAAAAGAACAAGTTTGAGGATTTTGACCAGATGAGCCTTGAAGAATTTCAATAAGCGTTCTTTGTCTTAGGTTCCAGAGTTGTATAGATCAAGATCCACACAATTGAGGAATCTTGAAGAAAATCATTGCTTAGAGAAATGAGTCAAGAGATTTGAGGTGTTCATATGTATGAAGATTTGGAGAATAAACACCTTTGAAGAATTTGAAGAAAATTTGAGAATCAAATCAAGTAGTAAAAGTAACTTTTAATTTACTCAAGTGAAGAACACGATTAACTGAGATGAACAGTTGGGAAGTTCGTCTGCTCAGATCTTCTCCGCCTAACTTGGCAGAGGAAATCAGCTACGGCGACGGCGGAGTGAAGATATTCCACGGTCGGCGCGAGTACGCCGGGCGAAGAGGTCAAGGCAAGAAGCTTTTCCTCACCGGCGACGATGGAGAAGCGGCGGCGCTTAGGGTTTTGAGGAGCTCGAGCGGGAGAGAGGTCGAGCGAAGTAAAAGAGTGAGGAAGGGAGAGGGGTATTTATAGCCACGGTGAAAACGGATCGTCCAAGATTTAGGACTTAACGTGCCTGACCGCTTCCTTCTCACGACATGTGTCACCCACGTCATCGTAGTGGAGATCGTGTCGATCGTGGGTGAATATAATAATGCATCGTGGGATGCGGAACGGTTTGAGCGGTAAAAGCGAAGTTTGAATAAGATTTGTTTTAAAGTTCCGCTGCAATTTCTTCAGCTGTCAAGGACACAAAGAAGAATTTGAACGAGTTTCAAAGTAGAACGCACATGAAGAATTTGTGAATGGATTGGGTTGAGTATAGCATAGAGGGGAAGGGTCCGATCACATTCACTTAGCGTAAAAGCGACTTGAAGAAATAGCCATAAGTGAATGCTGTAGAGGACATAAATCCATATATATATATAGCCAATGAAGAAAGACGACGGAAACAGTGAAGATTTTGCAAAGTTGAAGAATTTGAAAACTGAAGAATTTGAAAACTCAAGAATTTCAAAACTGAGGAAAACTCAAATTGAAGATTTTCAACTTTGGTGGTGGCGTGACCCACCAGATAAGAATGATGATTTCAGACACCGCGCACAATTGTCGAGGGTTCTCGAGAATCAAATTCTTCATTAATTTCTTCACACTTAGAGTGTTATTCTTCATTGATTGAAGAAAACGCTTTCTTCATGTGTTGCACATCTAAGTCATCAATTTTGCATAAGTGTTAGGATGTGTGTCCTTTTCAAAGAACGCTCAAGATTCTAAGATATTTAGCTCACACCGCAACTTGCTAAATCTCTTCTCATCCAAGGGCTTAGTGAAGATATCAGCTAGCTGTTCTTCGCCTTCACGTGCTCGATGGAGATGTCGCCTTCAACACATGATCACGAAGAAAATGATGACGAATTTGAATGTGCTTTGTCTTCGAGTGCTGAACTGGGTTGTGAGCAATCTTGATGGCACTCTCATTGTCACAAGAGAGAGGCACATTCTTCACGTTGATGCCGTAGTCCTTGAGGGTTTGCTTCATCCATAGTAATTGAGCACAACACGAGCCAGCAGCAATGTATTCAGCTTCCGCAGGGACGGTGATACACAGTTCGCTTTCTTCGAGGACCAATGCACCAAAGATCGTCCGAGGAAATGACAAGTACCAGATGTTGACTTATGGTCCACACGATCACCAAAGATAGTCGAGTCGAATATCCAATGAGATCAAAAGTAGAGCCCTTGGGGTACCATAATCCTAGTGTTGGTGTGTGAGCTAGATATCAAGAATATGCTTCACAGCCTTATGGTGTGATTCCTTCTGTAGCTTGAAATCGGGCACACATGCAAACACTAAGCATTATATCTGGCCTAGATGCACATAAGTACAATAAAGAACCAATCATGGAGCGGTATACCTTGTGATCGAAGTCAATACCATTTTCATCAATGCATAGGTGGCCATTTGTGGGCATAGGAATTTTGACGCCTTTGCAATCTTGCATGCTGAATTTCTTCAGACATCTTTGAGGTATTTCTCCGAGATATGAATATGCCATTGTGTTGTTGATTTAATTTGAAGACCTAAGAAGAATTTCAACTCTCCCATCATAGACATTTGATATTCTTCACTCATCATATAGGCAAATTCATCACTATAACGTTGGTCAAGACAGCCAAAGATAATATCATCAACATATATTTGGCACACAAACAGTTCACCATCATAAGATTTAGTAAAGAGAGTAGGGTCAAGTGAACTGGTGTGAAGCCATTCTTCACGAAGAATTCCTTCAATGTATCATACCACGCCCGAGGGGCTTGCTTGAGGCCATAGAGGGCCTTATTTAGTCTCAAGACTTTGTCGATTCTTTGGATCTTCAAAACCTGGGGTTGAGCAACATATACTTCTTCCTCAAGCTTACCATTGAGGAATGCACTTTTCACATCCATTTGATATAAAGTGATATTGTGATGGTTAGCATAGGCGAGTAATATGCTGAATAGACTCAAGTCTAGCAACAGTGCAAAAGTTTCATCGAAATCAATTCCTTCAACTCGTGTAGCCTTGAGCTACTAGTCGTGCCTTATTCCTCACCACAAGACCATTTTCATCTTGCTTGTTGCGGTAGATCCACTTTGTGCCAATGATATTATGCTTGCGAGGATCTGGACGTTTGACCAGTTCCTGACGTTGTTGAGCTCGAATCGATGTAATTCTTCTTGCATGGCCTGAATCCACTCCGGCCCGAAATGCTTCATCTACCTTAGTGGGCTCTGTGATAGAGACAAAAGCATAGTGCCCACAAAAGTTAGATAAGTGTGAAGCTTTTGAGCGAGTGAGAGGACTGGCGCTTCAATGTCATCGATGATCTTGTCAACTTGCACTTCTTTTGCAACGCGAGGATGAGCTAGTTGTCTTCGAGGAATTTGATCATTTTCCTCAAAGACCATTTTCTTCAAATTATCTTCAGTGCATCACCGACGTTCTTCACAGACTGAAATGAATTCTTCAGCAGTTTCTTCAAGAGGAATGACATCCTCGGTTGCCTTGAACCTGATAGAATCCTCGGTGCTGGTTCGCCTAACATGTAGGTAGGTGCTCTCTTTGCGAGCCATTAGTTTCATCGAACCGCACATCTACAAATGTCAACAATCTTGTGAAGTGCGATGTTGAAGACTCAGAGGTGTGCGAGTCCTTTCCGTAACCAAGCATAAAACCTTCATGTGCTTTCGTGCAAATTTAGAGGTGTGGTGAGGATCTCTAATCCAGCATTTAGCAATCAAGACTTTGAAATAACTTACATTGGGTTTCTTGTCGCTGAGGAGTTCATAGGCAGTCTTTTTGAAGAATTTGTGAAGATATACTGTTGATGATGTGGCACGCAGTGTCAATTGCTTCAATCCGTAAACGACTAGGCGCTTTGTATTCATCAAGCATAGTGCGAGCCATCTCAACAAGAGTTCTGTTCTTGCGCTCCACGACGCCATTTTGCCGAGGAGTATAGGGAGCAGATAACTCATGAGTAATACCAAGTTCATCAAGATAATCATCAAGACCGAATTCTTGAACTCAGTTCCATTGTCACTCCCGATGTGCTTGATCTTCACACCAAAGTTGGTTGAAGCCCTCGAGGAAAATCGCTTGAAGATTTCCTGCACTTGATTTTTGTAAGTAACAATGTGTACCCATGTGTAACGAGAGTAATCATCAACAATAACAAAGCCATATAGTGATGCTTCATTAACGACAAACTGAGTAATGATTGGGACCAAAGAGGTCCATGTGAAGCAATTCAAGGGACGAGTAGTGGTCATGATAGTCTTCGCGGATGCTTGGCCTTGGTCATTTTTCCAGCTTCACAGTGCACCGCATAAGTGATCCTTGAGGAATTTGACATTTTCAATGCCAATGACATGCTTCTTCTTCGCAAGCGCAGTAAATTCCTCATGCCTGCGTGACTAAGTCGTCGATGCCATAGCCAGCCTTCAAGCTTTTGCAAGTAGACACACGGCTGGTTGTGGTCCTGTGGAAAAATCAACAATATACAAGTCTCCTCTCCTAAAGCCTTCAAGACTTTGGAATTGTCACTTCCATAATCACAACACAACGATATTTGCCAAAGATAACAACCATATCAAGATCACAAAGCATTGAGACTGACATGAGGTTATATCCTAAAGACTCAACAAGCATGACTTTGTCCATGTGCATGTCCTTAGAGATAGCAACCTTACCAAGTCCCAATACCGACTTTTGCCTTTGTCAAGAAAGATGATATGCTTCGATGTGACGGTGATAAGGGAGCATCCATCAATAGATTCTTGTCACCAATCATGTGATTTGTACATCCACTATCGAGAACCCACTCGGTGGCTTTGGGTTGATCATCCCGCAGATGAATTAGTATAACTTACGATCTCATATACTTCATCGGTGAAGAATATGATATCAAGTTCATCGATGAATTTCATCACCAAGATTTAGATAAGCAAGATGAGGACGTGTGAAATGAAAGTTCATTTCATCATGATTAGCCTGCGCCCTTTCGTGCAATTTTGTCGTGCCCCAAAGAAATTCTTCAGACGTTTAAGACACGCCCGAGACCTGACCCTGCAGAAGAGATTAGTTCTTTTCTTCACCACCCACATCTCAAGGGGTGGCAAAGAGTTCATCACTCATGAAAGCACCATATGAGAATGGTGGCATAGAGGCCAAACCATTTCGCTTCACATAAGAGGGGTTAGGTAAGCATATGAATAAGCGGAGAAATTCTTCGAGGACTTATGAACATATTGGTTTGAAGAATAATGCACATATTCATAGCCCTTAGCTCTACCTCAAAATGAGTTATTAGCACGATGATAATCATATGAGGACTTTGATCCTTTTGAGGAATTTGATCCACGGAGGAATTTGGTCCGTATGAGGACTTGGATCCATATGAAGAATTTTGTCCATATGAAGAATTTGATCTGGGGTTCCTTTTCTTCACTGGTGGTGTCATGAGGACATTCACCAAGACTTTCAAGACATTTCTTGGGAACCCAGATTTTCTTCATAGGGGACCGCTCTCGCAGTTAGTGCCAACATATCTAGCAAATACTTCACCATTCTGATTTTTGAACAGTTTATAGTTTGAGTCAAATGACTCATCATCGTAATGAGGAAATTCACATGTAAAGCCAGATAAGGTAGATGGATCAATCTGGAGGTCCCTTTGCAGCAACCCATGAGGTTTTGGGATACCGCTCGGGCTTCCAAGACGCTCCATCAACATTGAGTTTCCTCTCAAAGGCAATACCTCTTTCCTAGGGTTCCTGTTGAGGATCTGCTTTTAAGCACATCACAAAGAGTCTGATGCCCTTTGAGGCTTTTGTACATGCCTCGTCATGTACAATTCCTTCAGCCCTGCATCGTCAAGGATACTAGCAATGTCCTCGTGTGAGGAATTAGTGATAGCAGAGGCAGTGAAGAATTTGTAACAGCTTGAAGCATTTGAACATTCAGTGAAGAATTAGCGATTCACGCTCAATGCATTTTAAGCATGGAGGAACAAATTCTTCTTGAGAAGCGCTGATTTGTTGAGCAAGTAATGAATCGCGCTCCTTCAAGATCTTCATAACTCGCTCTTAGCTTCTCAAGATCTTGCTTTCTTTGAAGAAATTCATAAGAAAGTTTCTCATGATCGATAAGAGAGTGTTATGATGACCTTGAAGGCTGTCAAGCCTAGACCAACTTTCTCAAGATTTTCATCAGGGCTTGAGTGCGATCCATTTCTTCACCTAACATATCATCACTCTTATCTAGCATGTTTTGAACCTTTTCAAAAGCCCTTTGTTGTTTTATAGCAATCTTAGCAAGTTTAGAGTAGCTGGGCTTGAGATCCTCATCGATTCATTTTCACTAGATTCAGAGGAGGTGAAATTGAGTACCTTGGCACCTTTTGCCATGAAGCAATAGGTGGGGCGTAGTCATCATTTTCCTCATCAGTTTGTCGGTGAGTCGCTTTCTTCAGCGTTGAAGATGGACTTGCTAACATAAGCGAGAGCAAGAGCCAGACTAGCCACACCAGATTCGGATTCTTCGACTCCTCCTCTTCCTCATTTTCCTCGATTCAGCTTCAGAGTCCATTTCCTTGCCAATGAATGCCCGAGCCTTTTGGAGCTGCTCTTCTTGTGAGAAGAAGGCTTTGAGGATTTTGATGATGAAGATTTTGATGATTTCTTCTTCTTCTTCATGTCATCGTAATCTGTAATCCTTGTGTTTCTTCTTTCTTAATTCCTTTTCCCATCGAGGACAATCTTGGATATAGTGACCAGGTTTCTTGCATTTGTGGCAAAGTCTTCGCTTATAGTCACTAGATGAGGAATCACTTCTTCTTGAGGATTTTCCAAACGACCACGCCTTGTGAATTTCTGAATTTCTTCACGAGCATGCTAGCTCCTCGCCAAATTCTTCAGATCTCCAAGGCTACTACCGAGTCTTCACTCTCGATTCAGATTCAGCCTTGGCCTTCGTGGCACGTGTTTTTCCATAGCCGTAACCATAGAGATCTCTTTTCAGCAAGTCGGAACTCGTGAGTATTTAGCCTTCGAGGATATCAGCAGGATCAAGAGACTTGTAGTCAGCTCGTTCTTGTATCATCGCCAGAGTGTCAAATGAGGAATCAAGCGATCTTAGTAATTTCTTCACCACCTCATGGTCGGTGATGTCAAGGCACCAAAGGCTTGAAGCTCATTTGAGATGTCAAGAGGCGATCAAGGTTTGTTGAACATTTTCGTTGTCGAGTCTTTTGAAGCGTTGAAGAGATTCCAAGAACATCAACTCGAGAGTCACGCTGAGTTGAAACACCTTCATTTACTTTGGACAGCCTGTCCCAAATGAGTTTGGCAGATTCCAAAGCACTCACTCTTCCATATTGACCTTTGCTCGATGGCCACATATGATATTCTTCGCTTGAGAATCGAGTTGCTTGAATCTCTTCACATCAGATCATTCGAGAGGGTGTGACCGAGGAAACACCTTTGTCACAACATACCGTAGATCGTTGTCAATTGCTTCAAGATGCATTCGCATTTTGTTCTTCCAAGAGGGGTAGTCCGTCCCATCAAGGTAGGACACCCTGCTGAGACCTTGATCATACCTGCGGTCGATATAACTAAAACTCCGTGGTTAAACTAAAATCACACGTAACAAGGGAGTACCTTGCTCGATACCAATTGAAAGTGCTATATCGACTAGAGGGGGTGAATAGGCGATTTTAGAAATTTACAAATTCTTCATCGAGGAATTTGCTGGTGAGGAAATTCCTTAGCTAAGAAATACATGCAGCGGAATAAGTACTCGAAGTAAGCATAGCAGATTACATGCATAGTCATCATGATGAAATGAAGACAATCACAGAGTACGTAAAGCGAATCACAGGATAACACAAGATGAAGACAAACAGATCAAGAAATTGAACTGAGGAAATTGAGAAAGTCTTCACCAAAGTCTTCAAACACAGATATGACAAACACTCAACACAAGAATGAGGAAATGAAAGGTTGAGGAAATAGAACCAGTTAGGTTGGTGAAGACAATGATTTGGTAGACCAGTTCCAACTGCTGTCTCGGCTTGTACGTCTGTTGGAGCGGCTGAGTATTTAAACTCGAGGACACGCAGTCCCGGACACCCAATCATCGAGCACGCAGCTCAGACACCAAGTCCTCACCGATTCTCCTTGAACTAAGGTCACGCAGACCTCGCCCAATCACTGTGGTAAGTCTTCAGCGACTTCCAAACCTTCACATACTTGGTCACTCGGCGATCCACAATTCCTCTTGATGTTTCTAGACCGTGACGCCTAACCGTCTGAAGAAGCACAGTCTTCAAAGGTAAAAGCGCCGGATCCACGCTGGATCAATTTCTTCATGATGCTCAATCACTTTGGGTTTGTTGGGGTTTGGTTTTGGGTTTTTCCTCACTTTGGGTTTTTCCTCACTTGATGATTTTCACCAAAGTCCTCGGAGGATGGGTTGCTCTCAAATGACAAGTGTCAAGTTCTTCGAGCAGCCAACCAACTAGTGGTTGTAGGGGCGGCTATTTATAGCCTAGGAGCAGCCCGACATGATAAGACATAAATGCCCTTCAATGATATGACCGTTAGGTGGAGATATTTTGGGACAGTCAAGACAAGAAGAAAGAACGGTCGGAAATTTGAATATCAAATTCCTCGTGGCTATCATGTTCTCATCGTAGGCAATTCGATCGGCGAATTCCTAACTCCTCGCCGAATAAATTCTCAAAGGACTGTAAGAGCTTCGCCTCTCACATCAAGAAATTGACTGAATCAGTATGAGATTTCCAAAAGCTTCACTCAAGGGATTGGTAGGTGTAGGATTTTGAGTTGAGCATCAAATGGAAATTTTTCCTTAGTATTTCTCGACCCCTTTAACAAAGACGGTGTTTCCTATGACTCAAGAAAGAGAAAATGAAACTACGAAAACAAAAGTCTTCACGCTTCATGTTCCTCAAGCGAATACCAAGTCTTCGTGATCACACCAATTTCTTCACTTTCAAAGTCTTCGAAAGTCTTCGTAATATCAAAGTCTTCATTGAAGAACTTCATTTTAGGGTCGACTTTCACTCAAATATCAAACTCCTCATAGACTTATAGACCTGTGTACACTCACAAACGCATTAGTTACTTAACCTATAAGTCTTCAATACACCAAAATCACTAAGGGGCACTAGATGCACTTACACTCAGCGTGCGAGATCTACCCGAGTTAAGCCTGTCATGAAGCGTGCCTTCATGGGAGTCATCCACGGAGGGGAATCTGAGGATAGATCAGAATCTGGTGGTGAAGCCGTCGTTTATTCCGACGACGAGTCACCGGAGAGACCGAGTCGTTGTATCAGTTGCAAGATGGCCGGATTGGGGGCTGTTCCGATGGCGACAGTATTCCAGACCCCTTTGATCTGCCAAACCGGGTTGCGATCTTCATGGCCGGTACACAACCAGCGCTCCATTCTTTGACCACAGCGGCGATGATTTCCGGATCAGCACCAGCGACAGCGGCCGGGGCAGGAGGCCCTGTGCGACCGCCGACTCAGGTTCTATCTGATTTATTTGACGCTTTGGAAATGCTGATGGCGGAGGTTAACCCGGCGGATCGAGATGCACATAATGCGGAAATAGTGAAGGTGAAAGATCAGATAACCCAGGCCAAAGCCGACTTGGCAGCTGAGGATACCAGCATGGCTGTGGAATAGGCCGCATTGGATGCACATGCTTACCGGCTTATGCTGGATCAGAGTGCGTCGAACAATGTCATGAAGAGGAGGTGCCGACTTCGTCTGCGGCCGGTTTATGAAGCTAGGAACCTATTTAATACCCCAGGAGCAGATACCGGTAATCCGCCGATGGTAAACCGGGCGGAGGCACCTGGAGCAGGGGCGCCGGTTCAGCCACGTTTGGTGGATCCGCCTCACCAGAACAACATTGTGACACAGCATGTCCTAACACCACCGGGTCATTACTCTAAGCTGATGGACAACATTGTTGCCGCCGCTTCACGGCTGGTGGCCATCCCGATCTAAGGCGAGTCTTCGGTGGCAATCGAGACGCGACGGGTTAGGGAGCTTCTTTAGACAGCTTTGGTTCAGCAGGAGGCTTATTCGTATAGTCGCGAGAGGATCCATTCTACTCCCTGCCCAAGCCGGAGCTACAGCAGGCGTATGGATGAACCGGCCATGTCAAGCAATGCGCGAAACCGTGATCCGCCCCGTGGCCATAACCCGACGGGTGGTGGAGGTGATGCTCAGGATGTGGTGGATCGCGCTCGAGCTCGTCGAGTGGCCGAGTTAGCAGCGCAACACGAGGCCCGGCAACTTACTCCGGTTCGTCCAACCACATCGGTGGAGCCAGGAGTTACTTCTAGCTCTTTGGGAGTACCGTGTCTCGTCCCAGCGTTGTGCAACATGCGCCTGCCCAAGGATTTCAAAGGCCCACGAAAAGTGCCGAATTACACCGCCGATTTATCCCCCGAGTCATGGGTTGAAAGCTATGAGATGGCAATGGAGATGCTGGATGTGTACGATGCGGCATGTGCTAAATACTTTACCATGATGTTGGAAGGAACGGCTCGCACTTGGTTGAAAAACTTGCCAGCTAACTCCATTGGGTCATGGGCCGAGCTGAGAGCCTGGTTTATTCAAAATTTCAAAGACACGTGCAAGCAGCCTATGTCGATTGTGGATTTAGCTGCCTGTGTATAGGAGGAAGGAGAGTCAACAACCCATTGGGTGCGTCGGGTTTCACAAATCTTGCATTCATCAGACCGCATCAACGCTGATACAGCAGTTTTGACGTTGGAAGGCAATTGCCGGTTTACACCACTGAAGTTGAAATTGGGACGGCTCAAGCGTCATTGCAATGACATGGGGACTCTCATGGATGCTCTTGTGAAGTATGCCGACTCTGATAGTACCAAGGATCCCGAGTCAGACGATGACAAGACAGGGAAGGGAAAGAAGAGCGGTAATCCCAAGGGGCAGCAGCATAACCCGACGGGTCATGGAAACAATGTAAGCGTAAAGCGGATGCGAGCCTGGATTTTGTGGCCAATACCAACGCGCAGGATAAGGGTCAGCGGCGTAAGGGTAAACCGCCCCAGCGCGGTGGAGGGCCAAGTGCTAACCCGGACCGCCTGTCTTATCTGTTGAACCAGCCTTGCCCAAAACACGGAAAGAAGGAGACACCGTCCACGCACCTCTGGAAGGATTGTTATATCATGCAGGAGTTAAAAAATTCTGATCTCTTTCCTTATGATCATGGATTGGGTGGCGGTTCAGGCCCTGGATGGGTTGGGTTATGGTGGAGGCAACTCCGGTTCAGGCTTCCACGATAATCAGGGTGGACATAACAATCAAGGCAGCCAAGGTGGTTATAATCATGAGGGCAATCAGCAGCAACATCAGCAGTCGGGTTATCAGAGCAACCCAAAGCAGTTGAATAGTGGGCAGTATCATGTCTTCACCACTAGCTTGTGCAGGCGCGATCAGAAGCTTCATAAGAGGGCAAGAACTCTGAACCGGCGGTGCCCTGCATTTGTGCTGGTTTGAGCAGCCGATCGTGTGGAGTAGAGAGGATCATCCACCCCGGGTTGACAATCCGGGTCATCTGGCATTGGTGGTGGCGCCTCAGGTGGGAGGTTATTAGTTCACTAAGGTACTCATGGATGGGGGGAGTAGTATCAATATCCTTTATTACGAAACTTCTGGTCGCATGGGGTTAACGGATAAAAATCTTAAACCGTCCAATACGGTGTTCCATGGTGTGGTGCCTGGTAAATCAGCATATCCTGTTGGTAAAATAGCTCTGGAGGTGGCTTTCGAAGATGATCATGACTCAGGATCAGAAATATTGACCTTCGAAGTGGTGAAAATCAAAAGCCCGTATCATGCCCTGTTTGGACGTCCAGCTTATGCTAAGTTTATGGCACAGCCTTGTTATGTCTATCTGCAGCTCAAGATACCAGGTCACAAGGGAACTATAACAGTCCATGGGAGCCGCAAGATCGCTTTGGAATGTGAAGAAGGTGATGCGGCTTATGCTGAGTCGGTTTGTGCAACAGAAGAGTTGAAGTTTTACAAAGACAATGTTGATCCGGCAGATATGACTTCATTGAAGAAACCAACTACAGAGCATGATCCGACCCTGAAGTTTAAATCGACTGATGAGACAAAGCTTGTTGATTTCGTGCCTGGCGATTCGTCCAAACAGTTTAGCATCAGTGCTAACTTGGATCCGAAATAGGAAAGCGCGCTCATCGAGTTCATCCGTGAGAATCGGGACATCTTTGCGTGGAAGCCTTCTGACATGCCAGGTGTACTGAGAGAACTCGCTGACCACACTTTCAATGTTGATCCCAAGTATAAACCGGTCAAGCAAGTTCTTCGCCGGTTCAATGAAGAAAGACGCAAGGCTATTGGAGAAGAAGTTGCCAGGCTCTTGGCGGCTGGGTTTATCATCGAAGTGTTTCATCCTGAGTGGTTGGCTAATCCGGTGCTAGTACTTAAGAAGAATGGCACTTGGCGTATGTGTGTGGACTATACAGATCTCAACAAGGCTTGCCCAGCAGATCCTTTTGCTCTCCCGCGTATTGATCAAATCATTGATGCTACGGCGGGTTCTGAGCGTTTGAGCTTTCTAGATGCATATTCTGGTTATCATCAGATCAAAATGGCAGTTAAGGACCAGGAGAAGACAGCCTTGATAACTCCTTTTGGAGCCTTCTGTTATGTGTCTATGCCCTTTGGGCTCAAGAGTGCCCAGGCGACTTATTAGCGGTGTGTGCAGAATTGTCTTCATGATCAGATCGGCCGCAATTTTCATGCTTATGTGGATGATACTGTGGTAAAATCTAGACAGAAGGAGACGTTGATAGGTGACTTGAAGGAGACCTTTGATAACCTACGGGTTTATAAAATGATGCTTAATCCGGCCAAGTGTGTTTTTGGTGTATAGGCAGGCAAGCTCTTGGGCTTTTTGGTGTCTAACAGGGGCATTGAAGCTAATCCGGAAAAGATCAAAGCCATCACCTCTTTGGCTAAACCGAAGTGTATCAATGATGTTCAACGTCTGGCAGGCCGGACTGCCGCGTTGAGCCAGTTTATCAGTCGCCTTGGTGAGAAGGCCATCCCTTTGTACCAGATGCTGAAGAAAACGGATAATTTCGTCTGGAGTGGCGCCGCTAATGAAGCATTTGAGGACTTAAAGCGGCAGCTGGCTAATCCGCCAGTTCTCGCAGCTCCGGTTGACAAAGAGCCATTGTTGCTATATGTGGCAGCTAACGCCTGGGCTGTTAGCATGGCTATTGTGGTGGAGCGCAAGGAGACCGGAAAGGAATATCTGGTTCAATGTCCGGTTTACTATATCAGTGAGGTACTTATTGAGTCCAAGCAGAGGTACCCGCATTGGCAGAAGTTGGCGTATGGAGTTTTCATGGCAAGCCGGAAGCTTAAGCAATATTTCCAATGTCATCCCATCACAGTGGTCAGCTCTGCTCCTTTGGGGGATATAATCCAGAACAGGGAAGCAACTGGCCGGATTGCTAAGTGGGCTATCGAGCTTGGGCCTCACAGGTTGAAATACATACCCCGAACGGCAATCAAATCTTAGGCACTTGTGGATTTCATCAATGATTGGACAGAACTACAAGCGCCAGAAGAGAAGCCGGATCATACTTATTGGACTATTCATTTTGATGGGTCCAGGCAATTGGAGGGCTCGGGGGCTGGAGTCGTATTAACTTCCCCACGAGGTGATAAGTTCTGTTATGTTCTCCGCTCAATGTTCCCTTGCACTAACAATGCAGCTGAATATGAGGCCTTACTCCATGGTCTTCAGATGGCTAAGGAGATGAACCTAAGCCGAGTTAAGTGCTTCAGTGACTCGGGCCTGGTGGCTCAACAAGTGTCCGACACTTGGGACTCCAAGGACCCACTCATGGCGGCATATCATCGTGAGGTAGATATTGTTGCAGGTCACTTCAAAGGTTATCAGGTGGATCATGTGGACTGGCGGAATAATGAAGCGGCGGACGCTTTAAGCCGCTTGGGTTCCCAACATAAACTGGTTCCACCTAATGTCTTCCTGGATGTGCTGCATAATCCATCCGTCAAGATCCCTGGTGAAGAGGATTTGGCTATTCCTGATCCGAAAGCTGAGTTGGTGGCGTCTCTTCTTGTTATTCCAGATTGGACGGTTCCATATTTGGCGTATATGAACCGGGGCGAGTTACCAGAAGACGAAACTTCGGCCAGGCAGATAATCCGGTGGTCCAAGTCCATGACAATCATCAATGGAGAGTTACATCATTGCAGTGTGACAGGGGCGTTTCAACGCTGTGTATCCCCTGAAGAAGGCCGTGAAATTTTGCGTGAGATCCATAAAGGGGATTGTGGTCACCACGGCGGTTCAAAATTGCTGGTGGCCAAGGTGTTTCATCACGGTTTCTATTGGTTGACGGCTCATGCTGATGCCGAGGACTTAGTCAAAAGGTGTGATGGTTGTCAAAAGTTCTCACGACGGGCTCATGTACCGGCTCAAGAGTTGAGGATGATTCCAATTACTTGGCCGTTTGCGACTTGGGGCTCGATATGGTTGGACCCTTTAAGAGATCCAAGGACAAGAAGACCCACCTTTTGGTGGCGGTTGATAAGTTTACGAAGTGGGTGGAGGTAGAGCCGGTCAGTAAGTGTGATGCAGCTACGGCGGCTCAATTCATCAAAAAGGTGATCTTCCGGTTGGCTTTCCACACAGCATTATAACAGACAATGGTACCAATCTGTCAAAGGGTGCCATAAAGGAGTTCTGTCAACGTGAGCACATCCGGCTTGACGTATCATCAGTGGCTCACCCCCAGTCCAATGGTCAAGCGGAGAGGGCCAATCAATAGATCTTGAGAGGCATCAAACCTTGGCTTATGGTTCCTTTGCAACGGACACCGGGTTGTTGGGTTGAGGAGTTACCTTCTGTGTTATGGAGCATCAATAGCACACCCAACAGATCGATGGGGTACACACCGTTCTTCATGGTTTATGGAGCGGAAGCGTTTCTTCCTAGTGACATCCGTCATGACTCACCCCGTGTAGCGGCATATGTCGAAGCTGACAATGAGAAGGCACGACAGGAAGCTCTTGACCTGTTAGATGAGGAGCCTGACATGGCAGCAGCCCGTTCAGTGATTTATCAGCAAGATCTGCGTCGTTATCACAGCCGCCGGGTTAGAACCAGAACCTTTCAAGAAGGCAATTTGGTGCTCCGACTCATCCAGGATAAGACAGATATGCACAAGTTATCCCCCCCTTGGGAAGGACCCTTTGTGGTCAGCAAGAATCTGCACAACGGGTCATACTACCTAATCGATGTTCGAGAGCGCAAAGACTCACGTAAATCGGAGGAGGAGATCCACCGGCCGTGGAATATAGCTCATCTTCGACCCTACTATACTTGAGCCATAGGCTCTGCTTATGTACATAGCTATGACAATGTATATATTATGATCAATATAATAAACCGGAACCTCAGTGGGGTATATGTTGTTTTTCATGCATCATGTGTGGTTACATGGAGCTTCTGTTTATAAAGCGGCGTCCGATTTACCCCTTGATTCAGCTTATCAAAGCTTTATACAATATCACTTGGGGGCTTGGTCGTATCCGAACCATAGCTACACCTCTTAATCGGTGCAATGCCACAACATCACTTGGGGGCTTGGTCGTATCCGAACCATAGTCACACCTCTTGATCGGCTCAAAGCCAAATCAATCCGGGGCCAAAGAGAGTGTTATAAAACAACAACTCAAACATAGGCACCCACTGAGCACCGCTCAAAATGTTACTTGGGGATTATTTGCTGTCGAAATGAACAAATAATCTACACTTGTAATAGGCTATCAAGCCATGGCTTGGAAGCGTGGTGTATACACCTAAAACCCCGGGTGAGCCTGCCTCTTTAAGTAAGTCACTCCGCCCAGGTAAACCTGGTATGACCCATCGAACTTTGACAAGTTACTCTAATAAGACCCTGAACTTGTCAAGTTAAAATGATGTTTGGTTAAGGATTGAGGACCATCTTAAAAGGCTTTGCGAAAATGGTTTAACTCATTGGCCTGGCAACCCATGAAAAGCCTCAAATTTGGGGCCTGGCAGCCCGTGAAAAGCCTCGACTACAAGGGTTTTTATTTGCTTTTTGCTAAGTTTTTCTATCTTTTGACAAGATTTGTGATGTTTTTAAACCGGTGTTCATCAACCCGGTTAGGCTGTCAACTCCAAGTTGTCAGTACATGATCAGTTATAATCCGGAGACTATCAGACCAGTCTGGTTTCGACTCAAAGTCACCAGTATTGAATAAACCAATGTTTATCACAACCCGGAACGGTTTTATTGTAAATCGGCATCATATAACAGGAGTTACTGATGCTCCAGATTAGGGTTGTTACCCTCACTACAAAGTTGGTCAGCCAACATTATGACTCAAGGTCACAGGTATCATGTAATTCCATATTTGGTTATCTTTTTATAACTTTGGTTATAAACCTTGGTTATATATATATATATATATATATATATATATATATATATATATATATATATATATATATATATATATATTTATTTATTTATTTATTTATTTGGGCATTATGACCCGCCGATGGTAAACTGCTGTATGCTTTTAAGCTTTTTATCTGCGAGGATAGCTTGAGTAAATTTCTATGGATTATGAACATCATATCTTAAGCATGGCAGATTAGCAAGCATCAGTTGCAGATAAATATGCACGAAGGCATAACAGACCAAGTGTTTTAACTAGCCTATTACAAGGCGTTTCGATGCCCAAAAGGATAATTGTTTTCTCGAATACGTGTTGAAACACGTGGAAGACTAAACCGGCCTCCGGATTATGGTTGGTCACTAGCTTGACGTGACGGCTGCGGATCATCTTGCACCGATTCATCCTCTTCGTCTCTACCCAGCGGCTGGAAGTCAACAGTTGTCCAGTCGATCCCAGTTAACGCTTGGAACACAGCTTCGTCGCTTATAAGGATGGACGGTTCGATGTCGTGGGCATAAGTGTGCTTACGGATTGAGGGATCAGGTTTTGAGCATCGTGAGTCGGCAGCAACCCGCTTGTTGTTGGTGTCAGAATCGCTTGGTAAAATGAAAGATCAGCCTCTTCAACGAGTTGACAAGCCGATGGACGATTTCCTGTTTATGGCGCGGAGATCTTCATTGAAAAATTCTGATCCGTCCTCTTTTAAGCCTGGGTAGCCTTTAGCCATGTCCGTCGGATCAAGATCAGGCACCCATGTTGTTGCTCGGGTTAGTGCAGTCAGAGCGCCAGCCCTTGCAGCAGATCTCTTTAGCTCCTCAACCCAGGAGGCAACATAGATAGCCTGTTTAAAGTATCTGTTGGAGTAATGGGCCACGGGTAGGCAAACCCGAGCTCCCGGACCTTTCAAGACATCGGGGCAGGCTGCGCCCCTCAAGACCCCAAGACGAAGAGCCGCTTTCTGGGAGTCGGCGGCGAGGCCGCCGACAGCCCCTCACGGCCGAGTCCCAAGGACGACTTCGAGATAAGCCAGCTCCTAACTGGCGGCTTCCAGTGAAGCCGGCTATGGGGAGTCAGCCCACGACTCCAACCACCTCATGCCTTCGCAACTATGGACGGGATGGGGTGCAGCCACCGCGCGGCCCATCCCTGCTCTGTTCGTGAAGGGCAGGCATGGCCACAGTGCGCCATACCAACGGAGATCTCCATCCAGCACGGCACTGTTGCCATGTCGGCCCTGACATCAGCCCCGTGGGCGGCGCCCTGTGCCCACGACGGCCTGTCTGTACGACCCAGAGATGGCAGGACCCGCCTCTCGGCGGGGGTGCAGAGACGACGAGAGCGCCACAAGACGGACCCATTGGGAGTCGGCCCCCAGGAGTCGGCCGGCCATTCCCATGGGCCCTGCACGCCATTAACCAGACAAGATGGGGAATGGCTACAATGATCGCCCGCCAGGCGGCGGCACTGTTGCCATGACCCCATGACCAAGCCAGCGTCATCAGAGGCGCGGCTACAGTAATCTGCAGCCGGCAAGACCCGCCCGCGGCGGACAAGGACTGTCGGCCCCATGCCGGGCCCATCGGCGGGCCCCAGCAGTCGACGGAGAAGACGGCAACCTGAGAGACAGACGGCTGGGACCCGCGCCCAGCCGGATTACCGTTGTTGTAAGTGCATCTAGTGCCCCTTAGTGATTTTGGTGTATTGAAGACTTATAGGTTAAGTAACTAATGCGTTTGTGAGTGTACACAGGTCTATAAGTCTATGAGGAGTTTGATATTTACAGAGAAAGTCGACCCCTAAAAATGAATTTCTTCAGCTGAAGAATTTGATATTCTGAAGACTTTCTGAAGACTTTGAAAGTGAAGAAATTGGTGTGATTCTGAAGACTTGGTAATCGCTGAGGAATATGAAGCGTGAAGACTTTTGTTTTCGTAGTTTCATTTTCTTTCTTGAGTCATAGGAAACACCGTCATCGTTAAAGGGGTCGAGGAAATACTAAGGAGAAATTTCCATTTGATGCTCAACTCAAAATCCTCACCTACCAATCCCTTCGAGTGAAGCCTTTGAAATCTCATACAGCTTCAACAATTTCTTCAAAGGATGTAGACGAAGCTCTTCCGTCACCGAGGAATTTGTTCTGATCGAGGAGTTAGGAATTCGCCAAGTCGAATTGCCTACACAGTGAGGAACATGATAGCCCCGAGGAATTTGATGTTCCAATTTCCGATCATTCACTGTGTTGCTTGCCACCGTCCCCAAAATATCTCCACCTAACGGTCATATCATTGAAGGGCATTTATGTCTTATCATGTCGGGCTGCTCCTAGGCTATAAATAGCACGCCTCTACAACCACTAGTTGGTTGGCTGCTCCGAGAGAACTTGACACTTGTCATTTGAGAGCAACCCATCCTCTCGAGGACTTTGAGTGAAAATCATCAAGTGAGGAAAACCCAAAGTGAGGAAAATCCCAAAACCAAACCCCAACAAACCCAAAGTGATTGAGCATCATCAAGAAATTGATCCCGCGTGGATCCGACGCTTTTTACCTTTGAAGACTTGTAACGCCCCGGACACACCCGCCGGTGGTCGTTACTCCTGGCGGGATCTAGACTGGCCCCACGGATCAATACTAGTCTTTTTCTGCACTTTGTCCTCACTGTGGCGCACTGGAGCAATCTTCGGTGGTCACCCATCCCGACACTACTCCAAGCTGAGCACGCTTAACTTTGGAGTTCTGTCCGAATGGGCTCCTAAAAGAAGGAATTCCTTATTGATATGAGTAGTCTATCATCCCTAATAAGCCAAAGCTATTACATACACCCCCACTCAGAGGAACCGACGCCCTCGTCGGCCACAGAACGCTCCTCTGGCACAAACGTCTGGCTTCCAGTCCGTACATGTGCCATGTCGGTGCCACGACGGGTCACAAACGCCATGAACAACATGACCACGCACCTGTCTGCAACCATCCGTAACCGCGAGGGTCGGCTCGATACCAACTTGTAACGCCTTGACACACCCGCCGGTGGTCGCATTCTGGCGGATCTAGATCGGCCCCACGGATCAATACTAGTCTTTTTCACGCACTTTGTCCTCACTGCAGCGCACTCCGGAGCAACTTCGGTCGGTCACCCATCCCGACACTACTCCAAGCTGAGCACGCTTAACTTTGGAGTTCTGTCCGAATGGGCTCCCGGAAAAGAAGGAATTCCTTATTGATATGAGTAGTCTATCATCCCTAATAAGCCAGGCTATTACAAGACTGTGCTTCTTCCAGACGGTTAGGCGTCACGGTCTAGAGCATCCAAGAGGAATTGTGGATCGCCGAGTGACCAAGTATGTGAAGGTTTGGAAGTCGCCTGAAGACTTACCACGAGTGATTGGACGAGGTCTGCGTGGCCTTAGTTCAAGGAGAATACGGTGAGGACTTGGTGTCCCGAGCTGCGTGCTCGATGGATCGGGTGTCCGGACTGCGTGTCCTCGAGTTTAAATACTCACCGCCCAACCAGACGCATAACCGAGACAGCAGTTGGAACTGGTCTACCAAATCATTGTCTTCACCAACCTAATCGGTTCTATTTCCTCAACCCTTTCATTTCCTCATTATCGTGTTGAGTGTTTGTCATATCTGTGTTTGAAGACTTTGATCAAGACTTTCTCAATTTCCTCTGCTCAATTTCTTCACCGCTTTGTCTTCATCTTGTGTTATCCTCGTGATTACGCTTTCTGTACTGTGATTGTCTTCATTTCATCATGATGACTATGCATGTAATCTGCTATGCTTACTTCGAGTACTTATTCCGCTGCATGTATTTCTTCGCTAAGGAATTTCCTCACCGCAAATTCCTCAAGAAGAATTTGTAAAATTCATAAAATCGCCTATTCACCCCCCTCTAGTCGATATAACGACTTTCAATTGGTATCGAGCAAGGTACTCCCTTGTTCTGTGTGATTTTGGTTTAACCACCGGAGTTTTAGTTATGTCGACCGCAGTATGATCAAGGTCTCAGCAGGGTGTCCTACCTTCGATGGGACGGACTACCCCTCATCGAAGAACAAAATGCTAATGCATCTTGAAGCAATTGACAACGATCTCGGTATGTTGTGACAAAAGGTGTTTCCTCACCACACCTCTCCGAATGATGCTGATGTGAAGAGATTCAAGCAACTCGATTCTCAAGCTTAAGAATATCATATGTGGCCATCCGAGCAAAGGTCAATATGGAAGAGTGAGTGCTTTGAATCGCTAAACTCATTTGGGACAGGCTGTCCAAAGTAAATGAAGGTGTTTCAACTCAGCGTGACTCTCGAGTTGATGTTCTTCGAATCTCTTCAACCGCTTCAAAAGACTCGACAACTAAAATGTTCAACAAACCTTCGATCGCTTCACCGACATCTCAAATGAGCTTCAAGCACTGGGTGCCACTGACATCACCGACCATGAGGTGGTGAAGAAATTGCTAAGATCGCTTGATTCCTCATTTGACACTCTGGCACTGATGATACAAGAACGAGCTGACTACAAGTCTCTTGATCCTGCTGATATCCTCGAAAGGCTAAATACTCACGAGTTCCAGCTTGCTGAAAAGAGAGATCTCTATGGTTCTGGCTATGGAAAAACACGTGCCCTGAAGGCCAAGGCTGAATCTGAATCTGAGAGTGAAGAATCTGGTAGTAGCCTTGGAGATCCTGAAGAATTTGGCGAGAGCTAGCATCGCTTCGTGAAGAAATTCCAGAAATTCACAAGACGTGGTCGCTTGGAAAATCCTCAAGAAGCAGTGATTCCTCATCTAGTGACTATAAGCGAAGACTTTGCCACAAATGCAAGAAACCTGGTCACTATATCCAAGATTGTCCTCAGTGGGAAAAGGAATTGAAGAAGAAGAAACACAAGGATTACAGTTCTGATGACGTGAAGAAGAAGAAGAAATCATCCAAATCTTCATCATCAAAATCCTCAAAGCCTTCTTCTCACAAGAAGAGCAGCTCCAAAAGGCTCGGGCATTCATTGGCAAGGAAATGGACTCAAGCTGAATCTGAGGAAAATGAGGAAGAGGAGGAGTCTCAAGAATCAATCTGTGTGGCTAGTCCGCTCTTGCTATCGCTTATGTTAGCAAGTCCATCTTCAACACTGAAGAAACTGACTCCACCAACAAACCTGATGAGGAAAATGATGACTATGCTCCCACCTATTGCTTCATGGCAAAAGGTGCCAAGGTACTCAATTACACCTCCTCTGAATCTAGTGAAAATGAATCGATGAGGATCTCAAGCCCGCTTACTCTAAACTTGCTAAGATTGCTATAAAACAACAAAGGGCTTTTGAAAAGGTTCAAAACATGCTAGATAAGAGTGATGATATGTTAGGTGAAGAAATGGATCGCACTCAAGCCCTAATCGAAAATCTTCAGAAAGTTCACCTAGGCTTGACAGCCTTCAAAGTCATCATAACACTCTCTTATCTCGATCATGAGAAACTTTCTTATGAATTTCTTCAAAGAAAGCAAGATCTTGAGAAGCTAAGAGCGAGTTATGAAGATCTTCGAAGGAGCGCGATTCATTACTTGCTCAACAAATCAGCGCTTCTCAAGAAGAATTTGTTCCTCCATGCTTAAAGTGCATTGAACGTGAATCGCTAATTCTTCACCGAATGTTCAAATGCTTCAACTGTTACAAATTCTTCACCTGCCTCTGCTATCACTAATTCCTCACCGAGGACATTGCTAGTATCACCGACGATGCAGGGCTGAAGGAATTGTACATGACAGCATGTACAAAAGCCTCAAAGGGCATCGACTTTTGTGATGTGCTTAAAAGCAGATCCTCAACAGAACCCTAGGAAAGAGGGTATTGCCTTTGAGAGGAAACTCAATGCTTGATGGAACGTCTCGAAGCCCGAAAAGATCCCAAAACCTCATGGGTTGCTGCAAAGGGACCTCCAGCTTGATCCATCTACCTTATCTGGTTTTACATGTGAATTTCTCATTCGATGATGAGTCATTTGACTCAAACTATAAACTGTTCAAAAATCAGAATGGTGAAGTATTTGCTAGATATGTTGGCACTAATCGCAGAACGGTCCCCTATGAAGAAAATCTGGGTTCCCAAGAAATGTCTTGAAAGTCTTCAGTGAATGTCCTCATGACACCACCGTGAAGAAAAGGAACCCCAGATCAAATTCTTCATATGGACAAAATTCTTCATATGGATCCAAGTCCTCATACGGACCAAATTCTCACGTGGATCAAATTCTCAAAAGGATCAAAGTCCTCATATGATTATCATCGTGCTAACAACTCTGCTTCGCAGGTAGAGCTAAGGGCTATGAATATGTGCATTATTCTTCAAACCAATATGTTCATAAGTCCTCAAGAATTTCTCTCGCTTATTCATATGCTTACCCTAACCCTCTTATGTGAAACGAAATGGTTTGGCCTCTATGCCACCATTCTCATATGGTGCTCGCAGAATGATGAACTCTTTGCCACCCCTTCGATGTGGGTGGTGAAGAAAAGAACTAATCTCTTCTCGCAGGTCAGGTCTCCGACGTGCCTCAACGTCTCAAGAATTTGTCGGGGCCCGACAAAATGCTCGAAAGGACGCAGGCTAATCATGATGAAATGAACTTTCATTTCACACGCCCTCATACCGCTTATCTGAATACTCGATCGATGAAATTCATCTCGATGAACTTGATATCATATTCTTCACCGATGAAGTATATGAGATCGTAAGTTGTACTAATTCATCCGCAGGATGATCAACCCAAAGCCACCGAGTGGGTTCTCGATAGTGGATGTACAAATCACATGACCGGTGACAAGAATCTATTGATGGATGCTCCTTTATCACCGCCACATCTGAAGCATATCATCTTTGACAAAGGCAAAAGTCGTATTGGGACTTGGTAAGGTTGCTATCTCTAAGGACATGCACATGGACAAAGTCATGCTTGTTGAGTCTTTAGGATATAACCTCATGTCATCCTCAATGCTTTGTGATCTTGATATGGTTGTTATCTTTGGCAAGTATCGTTGTGTTGTGATTATGGAAGCTGACAATTCCAAAGTCTTCGAAGGCTTTAGGAGAGGAGACTTGTATATTGTTGATTTTTCCACAGGACCACAACCAGCCGTGTGTCTACTTGCAAAAGCTTCGTATATGGCTATGGCATCGATTTACTTGGTCACGCAGCATGAGGAATTTGCACACGCCATAAGAAGAAGCATGTCATTGGCATTGAGAATGTCAAATTCCTCAAGGATCACTTATGCGGGCCCGTGAAGCTGGAAAATGACCAAGGCCAAGCATCCAAATAAGACTATCATGACCACTACTCGTCCCTTCGAATTGCTTCACATGGACCTCTTTGGTCCCAATCATTACTCAGCTGTCACTAATGATGCATCTCTTTATGGCTTTGTTATTGTTGATGATTACTCTCGCTACACATGGGTACACATTGTTACTTACAAAAATCAAGTGCAGGAAATCTTCAAACGATTTTCCTCGAGGGCTTCAACCAACTTTGGTGTGAAGATCAAGCACATCGAGTGACAATGGAACTGAGTTCAAGAATTCGGTCTTGATGACTATCTTGATGAACTTGGTATTACTCATGAGTTATCTGCCCTTATACTCCTCAAAAAATGGCGTCGTGGAGCGCAAGAACAGAACTCTTGTTGAGATGGCTCGCACTATGCTTGATGAATACAAAACGCCTAGTCGTTTCTGGATTGAAGCAATTGACACTGCGTGCCACATCATCAACAGAGTATATCTTCACAAATTCTTCAAGAAGACTGCCTATGAACTCCTCACTGACAAGAAACCCAATGTAAGTTATTTCAAAGTCTTCGGTGCTAAATGCTGGATTAGAGATCCTCACCACCACTCTAAATTTGCACCGAAAGCACATGAAGGTTTTATGCTTGGTTACGGAAAGGACTCGCACACCTACAGAGTCTTCAACATCGCACTTCACAAGATTGTTGACACCAGATGTGCGGTTCGATGAAACTAATGGCTCGCAAAGAGAGCACCTACCTTCTGTGTTAGATTTAACCAGCACCGAGGATTCTATCAGGTTCAAGGCAACCGAGGATGTCATTCCCATCAAGAAACTGCTGAAGAATTCATTCTCAGACGCCAAGAACGCCGAGCTGATGCACCAAGATAATGTCAAGAAAATGGTGCCGAGGAAAATGATCAAATTCCTCAAGACAACCAGCTCATCCTCGCTGCAAAAGAAGTGCAAGTTGACAAGATCATCGATGACATTGAAGCGCCAGTCCTCTCACTCGCTCAAAAGCTTCACATTTATCTAACTTTTGTGGGCACTATGCTTTTGTCTCTATCACAGAGCCCACTAAGGTAGATGAAGCATTTCGAGCCGAGTGGATTCAGGCCATGCAAGAAGAATTACATCAGTTCGAGCTCAACAACGTCTGGAACTGGTCAAACGTCCAGATCCTCGCAAGCATAATATCATTGGCACAAAGTGGATCTATCGCAACAAGCAAGATGAAATGGTCTTGTGGTGAGGAATAAGGCACGACTAGTAGCTCAAGGCTACACGCAGGTTGAAGGAATTGATTTCGATGAAACTTTTGCACCTGTTGCTAGACTTGAGTCTATTCAGATATTACTCGCCTATGCTAACCATCACAATATCACTTTATATCAAATGGATGTGAAAAGTGCATTCCTCAATGGTAAGCTTGAGGAAGAAGTATATGTTGCTCAACCCCTGTGTTTTGAAGATCCAAAGAATCGACAAAGTCTTCAGACTAAATAAGGCCCTCTATGGCCTCAAGCAAGCCCCTCAAGCGTGGTATGATACATTGAAGGAATTCTTCGTGAAGAATGGCTTCACACCCGTTCACTCGACCCTACTCTCTTTACTAAATCTTATGATGGTGAACTGTTTGTGTGCCAAATATATGTTGATGATATTATCTTTGGCTGTATCGACCAACGTTATAGTGATGAATTTGCCTATATGATGAGTGAAGAATATCAAATGTCTATGATGGGAGAGTTGAAATTCTTCTTAGGTCTTCAAATTCACAACAACACAATGGCATATTCATATCTCAGAGAAATACCTCAAAGATGTCCTCAAGAAATTTGCATGCAAGATTGCAAAGGCGTAAAATTCCTATGCCCACAAATGGCCATCTATGCAATCGATGAAAATGGTATTGACTTCGATCACAAGGTATACCGCCCATGATTGGTTCTTTATTGTACTTATGTGCATCTAGGCCAGATATAATGCTTAGTGTTTGCATGTGTGCCCGATTTCAAGCTACACCAAGGAATCACACCATAAGGCTGTGAAGCATATTCTTCGATATCTAGCTCACACACCAACACTAGGATTATGGTACCCAAGGGCTCTACTTTTGATCTCATTGATATTCTGACTCGACTATGCTGGTGATCGTGGACCGCAAGTCAACATCTGGTACTTGTCATTTCCTCGACGATCTTTGGTCCGTTGGTCCTCAAGAAACAGAATCATGATCACCGTCCATCATGAAGCTGAATACATTGCTGCTGGCTCGTGTTGTGCTCAATTACTATGGATGAAGCAAACCTCAAGGACTACGGCATCAACGTGAAGAATGTGCCTCTCTATTGTGACAATGAGAGTGCCATCAAGATTGCTCACAACCCAGTTCAGCACTCAAGACAAAGCACATTCAAATTGCCATCATTTTCTTCGTGATCATGTGTTGAAGGGCTTACATCTCCATCGAAAGCATGTGAAGATCAAGAACAGCTAGCTGATATCTTCACTAAGCCCTTGGATGAGAAGAGATTTAGCAAGTTGCGTGTGAGCTAAATATCTTAGAATCTTCGAATGTTCTTTGAAAAGGACACACATCCTAACACTTATGCAAAATTGATGACTTAGATGTGCAACACATGAAGAAACGTTTTTTCAATCAATGAAGAATAACACTCTAAGTGTGAAGAAATTAATGAAGAATTTGATTCTCGTAACCCTACGACAATTGTACGCTGTGTCTGAAATCATCATTCTTATACGGTGGGTCACGCCACCACCAAAGTTGAAAATCTTCAATTTGAGTTTTTCCTCGCTTTTGAAATTCTTCAATTTTTCAAATTCTTCAGTTTTCAAATTCTTCAACTTTGCAAAATCTTCACTGCTTCCGTCTGCCTTTCTTCATTGGCTATATATATATATGGATTTATGTCCTCTACAGCATTCACTTATGGCTATTTCTTCAAGTCGCTTTTTCGCTAAGTGAATGTGATCGACCCTTCCCTCTATGCTATACTCAACCCAATCCATTCACAAATTCTTCATGTGCGTTCTACTTTGAAACTCGCTCAAATTCTTCACCGTGTCCTTGATAAATGAAGAAATTGCGAACGGAACTTTTAAAACGAATCTTATCCAAACTTCGATTTTACCATTAAACCGCTCCGCATCCCACGATGCATTATTATATCCACCCACGATCGCACACGATCTCCACTACATCAGACGTGGGTGACACATGTCGTGAGAAGGAAGCGGTCAGGCATGTTCGTTCTAAATCTTCGACGAGCCGCTTTTCACCGTGGCTATAAATACCCTCTCCCTTCCTCACTCTTTTACTCCGCCGATCTCTCTCCCGCCGAGCTCCTCGAAACCCTAGCGCCGCTTACTCCATCGTCAGCCGTGAGGAAAAGCTTCACCGCTTTGACCTCTTCGCCGACGTACTCGCTACCGACCGTGGAATTTCTTCACTCCGCCGCCGCCGTAGCTGATTTCTCTCGCCAAGTTAGGGCGGAGAAGATCTGAACGACGAACTTCTCAACTGTTCATCTCAGTTCGTCGTGTTCTTCACTTCGTAAATTAAAAGTTACTTTTATTTACTCGCTTTGATTCTCAAATTTTCTTCAAATTCTTCAAAGGTGTTTATTTCAAATTCCTCACACATATGAACACCTCAAATCTCTTGACTCATTTCTCTAAGCTATGATTTTCTTCAAGATTCCTCAATTGTGTGGATCTTCGATCTATACAACTCGAACCTAAGATAAAGAACGCTTATTGAAATTCTTCAAGGCTCATCTGGTCAAAATCCTCAAACTTGTTCTTTTGAAAACCTCCGAGAACGATATGACCTCTTCAAATTCCTCGCACCTATACTCTGCTCACAGGTACAAATGTCTGCTGCTGAATCCCTAGGTTCTCATCAACTTAACTCATTTGCAGCGCTCCTCGAAGAAAAACTGCACACTTCTTCAGAGAACTCAATTGTTCAATTTCCTCACCAAGAAAATGGCGATGGTAAGAAGTCGCAGAAAGGAGGAAAGAAACCCGAGGTCATGACAAAGATTCAAATCCCCGAGGAAATATATCCTGACTATTGCACACCGATGAGGAAAGCAAAACTCACGCAAGGTGCGTCTTCGAAAATTGAACGGAGATGGGCACGGAATGGAAGGAATACCGCTATGTTACACCTAAGTACATGAAGAAATTCGCGTAAATCCTCCATGCCCAAGAGCTCCTTTGGCACCAGGCCAAATAGCTGATCCCACTAGCGCCAAACGCGTGAGGACTTTCCCGATGAATGGGCTAAACGCCAAGCTGTTGGCTAAGCAAGCAAAGGAAGCGTGAAGAAATTCAATGAGGATTCTGCCTGCCGCTGCCTCGAGGTCTCGCCAAGCCGAGGAAATCGATGCAAAGAAGTCTGCCAATAAGCCAAGTGCTTCTTCATCTGTGCCCTCACGGCCAAGTTCCTCAAGAGCTCCTTCCGTGCAAATTCTCAAGAGCAAATTCTCACACCGCTAATGTTCCATCAAAGTCCTCACTGTTCCGTCCCAAACCTTCGGGCCCAGTGCATCTCGCCACTTGTCAAAGGACTGCTGGTTTTCAATTGCCTCGTGCACCTCTCGCAAATTCCTCACCTGCTTTCAATTCTTCATCGGCCCGACGCTGCTGAAGACAAAAGCAACAGCCGGACGTGGTCCTCGCCTAGTCCAAGGAAGAAACAGCTTGTCGTCCACGTACATCTCGATGATGAGGCATCGATGAAGAACTTGAAGAAATCATCGAGACCGCTGCTAGAGCCGCAAGAGCCAAGGGAACAGCTGTGCAACGCTTTTGGACCCAAGAAAGTCCTCGATTTCATCGACCGCACAACGATCCCAATACCCTCTCGCTGATCTTCCTTTGACACCTGGTCAAAGTCATATGTTGACTCACTTCATTGCTGAAGAAAATGGAAGTTCGAGAAGGCAAAGGAAATCAAGAAGGCTCAATATAAGAAGGAGAGGTTTCAAGAAAATGTTGTCAAGATGACACCGAGGAACTTCTTCAAGCCCAAACTGAAATTCAGAACCTCAAAGAAGAACTTTGACACGCATTTATGCTGATTGGCAAGTTGTCAAGACCAGATTCATCAACTCGACGAAGAATCTCACAAGTGTTGCAACTCCAGAGCAACATGAAAATCCTCAGTCAAGCATCAGCTCAGCCTCAAGAAGAAAATGCTGAATCCAGGCTGATGAAGAAATTCCAGCCGAAGAAATCGCCAGGCACCCACTAGTGGTGCGCTCAAGAAATTGCTCAAGACAGGGAACTGCATCGCTTGTTCTCAAGAAACTGCCCAAATTCCTCAGCTCCTCCTGCACCAACCCCAACTCCAATTCTTCCATCTGCTTTGGATGTGAAGAAACCAAGGCTGCGGAACGAGCTGCTGTGAAGAAGAGAAAAGCATCACCATGCTGATTCTTCGGCTGCGAAGAAACTGAAGCCAATGACCAGCTCTGTTGAAAACCCGATTGATGCTATTCCAATTTCCTCCATACCTTCAAAGGAAGTGGTTCCTTTTGGAGAAGAATATGAAGTGCCGACCGGATCTGATGAAGAACATCAATCTCCGCTCGTTCGAGAAAATTGATGAAGAAATTGAAGTGGAAGCTGTCCTTCAACCCCAGCCATTCCCTCATCGACCATGAAATTCCTCAAGATGGTGCCGAGGAAATTGAAAATGAAGATGTGGATATTGGATGCACCACTCCAAGAATCAATGATGACTTTTGGGAAAGTCAACATCCCAATACTCCTCTCTTCACCCCGCTTCAACAAGTTCCTCACTCCCCGCACAGATCGCTCAAATAGACTCAAGAAAATCAACCCACGAGTCCTGTGCATGAAGAAATTCCAGCCACTAGTGCCGATGAAACTGCTGCTGCTGCTGAAAATCCTCGATCGCACAAGTTGAGGATCAAGAAATTCTCAAGTCAAGAACCTGAACTTATGATTCCAGAGGTGGTGATGCAACCGATCGACACCCTCCGCCAAAGCAGAAGAATCCGCTTCTCACCAAAAAAAGTTCAAGGCTGAAGATTTCTTTGTCGAGCATGTGTTCTTCATCAATATAATCCTTATGACTCGCCGGATTAGGAAGAGGCGCTCGACTGCCACCAAGCCAACTTCTATTCCTCGCTTTTCAACAAGGACAAAATCTTCGATCATGCTCATATTCCTCATGTGGATATGGAGTCGCCGCCGCTTTGAGCCCGCTTCTAAGTGTTCTTCACGATGCAGTCTTCTCAACTTTTGCACCGATATATGTGATTGGAATGAAGAGCTAATTCTTCGCCTATGCAACACTTCACATCACCGGAGACGCTCAAGATGTGACTTCATGGGTCTTGGATTGATGACCGAAACACTCACTACAAGGCTCCAAAGAAGTGAATTGCTTCGTGTCTTCCACTCAGTCCTCCAGCTTGATGGTGCACGCCGATCTATGAAGAAAAGGAACTTTCAAATCACTATATGCAAGTGTTGATGAAGCCATTGAAACCAAGGCAAGCTCCAAGGACCAAATTCCTCGTCAAGGAATTGCTATATGTGCCTCGAATAGTCTATCGAATTTTGTCGAAGACTATGAGTCCTATCAAGGGCCACGACTCAATGATGAAGAAGTCGCTGGCATCATGAAGAATATGCTTTTCAACATCATCCATGGCGCTCCCGTCCAATTTCCATGATTTCTTCATGAGGACTCGCTAACATTGCCATGTCACCTTTTGAGCTGAAGCCTTATGCACCTTGGATTATGAGATTCATCAGTCAAGATCTTCACCAATTACAAGGTCGACACTTTGAACCACCGCAGCTACCGCCTCGATTGAAGTCCTCAAACGCCAATTGCCTCACCGATGAAAAGGGAAAGGCTACTGCTGTGATAGATGAAGGCATTCGCCCATTGATGGACAGTTTCAAAGCAGCATCCTACTCCACCAATGATGACTCGCCACACATGACTCAAAGAAAATACCTCGCTTAAGCAAAGTCCTCAAGGAATCGCACCTGTGGTGATGACTGATCGTGAGTTACCTCGCCTTCATCAAGGTTGATCGCAATCACAAGTGGGTCAAACGCCGCTTGGTACTCTTCTTTACAACATGACCTCAACTCACAATGCAGTGAAGAAAACCACTACTATCTTCATGAAACCTTCAAGCGCACTGGGCTGTTCTTTCACATGTCTACAATGAAGAAGAACTGAAATCAATGGGACTCAAGGAAGAATTTGACTGGTCTGCACCTCCTCCAAGAAATTCAAGAAAGTCAAAGTTCCTTCCTTGGTGGCTAGCTCCTATTCTTCATCTCGCGACATCGATGAAAATGAAGATTTGGAAGACATCGCTGCTGGTCCTACTTCAACGAACAACCCGGATAATGTCAAGGCCCGCCTTCAACTTGAAATTCTTCAAGAGCGTTAGTCCTCGCCGATCCTTTTGGTCATTCGATGACAAAGGGGAGAAATTTGAGTTAGTCTTCAAGCGGTCTCTTTTTTGTCTATATACTATATTTTATTAAGTTACAACTCTCTCTTCCAAACCTTTATTGGATCGAGTTGTAATCTTAAACCCGATGGTGCTTTGATACTTTTGATGCATTATGCTTTTGCTCTATGCTCGATTACAGAGTGTTGATATGCATTGATCCTTGTTATGCTCGATCCTCATGAGCTCGTTGAAAATCTTCAAATCGATTTGGGATCCGATACTCATGAAGAGTTTCAAATTCCTCATACGCATTGGGCTCGATACTTTTATGCATTATTTTGCATGCTCGCATATCATCAAGCACCATATTTCATCATGCATTTCAAATTCTTCATATTATATGTTAAATGCGTATGAATTACAAGATATAGGGGAGATCTCCATGATTCAATTCTTCAAATGTGCATTGCCTCAAAAGCAAATTCCTCACTATGCACATCTTCGTGGGGAGTTCTTCTATATCTTGCAATCAAAATCCTCATTATCAGATTTACACTTCATATATTTATCCTCGCTGAAAACTTAACTCAGATTGTCATCAATCACCAAAAGGGGAGATTGTAAGTGCATCTAGTGCCCTTAGTGATTTTGGTGTATTGAAGACTTATAGGTTAAGTAACTAATGCGCTTGTGAGTGTACACAGGTCTATAAGTCTATGAGGAGTTTGATATTTACAGAGAAAGTCGAATTTAAAATGAATTTCTTCAATCAAGAATTTGATATTCAAGACTTTCAAGACTTTGAAAGTGAAGAAATTGGTGTGATTCTCAAGACTTGGTATTCGCTGAGGAATATGAAGCGTGAAGACTTTTGTTTTCGTAGTTTCATTTTCTCTTTCTTGAGTCATAGGAAACACCGCATCGTTAAAGGGGGTCGAGGAAATACTAAGGAAAAATTTCCATTTGATGCTCAACTCAAAATCCTCACCTACCAATCCTTCGAGTGAAGCCTTTGAAATCTCATACAGCTCAGTCAATTTCTTCAAAGGATGTAGACGAAGCTCTTCCGTCACCGAGGAATTTGTTCGATCGAGGAGTTAGGAATTCGCCAAAGGCGAATTGCCTACACAAAGGAGGAACATGATAGCCCCGAGGAATTTGATGTTCCAATTTCCGATCATGGTCAGTCTTCGCCGCCACCTGTCCCAAAATATCTCCACCTAACGGTCATATCATTGAAGGGCATTTATGTCTTATCATGTCGGGCTGCTCCTAGGCTATAAATAGCCGCCTCTACAACCACTAGTTGGTTGGCTGCTCCGAGAGAACTTGACACTTGTCATTTGAGAGCAACCCATCCTCCGAGGACTTTGAGCGAAAATCATCAAGTGAGGAAAACCCAAAGTGAGGAAAACCCAAAACCAAACCCCAACAAACCCAAAGTGATTGAGCATCATCAAGAAATTGATCCCGCGTGGATCCGACGCTTTTACCTTTGAAGACTGTGCTTCTTCCAGACGGTTAGGCGTCACGGTCTAGAGCATCCAAGAGGAATTGTGGATCGCCGAGTGACCAAGTATGTGAAGGTTTGAAGTCGCTCAAGACTTACCACGAGTGATTGGACGAGGTCTGTGTGGCCTTAGTTCAAGGAGAATACGGTGAGGACTTGGTGTCCCGAGCTGCGTGCTCAAGGATCGGGTGTCCGGACTGCGTGTCCTCGAGTTTAAATACTCACCGCCCAACCAGACGCATAACCGAGACAAAGCAGTTGAACTGGTCTACCAAATCATTGTCTTCACCAACCTAATCGGTTCTATTTCCTCAACCCTTTCATTTCCTCATTATCGTGTTGAGTGTTTGTCATATCTGTGTTTGAAGACTTTGATCAAGACTTTCTCAATTTCCTCGCTCAATTTCTTCACCGCTTTGTCTTCATCTTGTGTTATCCTGTGATTACGCTTTCGTAGACTCTGTGATTGTCTTCATTTCATCATGATGACTATGCATGTAATCTGCTATGCTTACTTCGAGTACTTATTCCGCTGCATGTATTTCTTCGCTAAGGAATTTCTCACCGCAAATTCCTCAAGGAAGAATTTGTAAAATTCATAAAATCGCCTATTCACCCCCTCTAGTCGATATAACGCACTTTCACTTGTACTCGGGTAGGCCTATATAAACCCCCCGGGGCACCCATGCAAAGGGTTGGACCCTGATAGTTTTAGACACACATAGAGGGAAGAGAAGAGCTAGCCGTGCCCTTCTCCTTCCTCACCCGAACAGCTCAAGGAGCAACCTTGTACCCACTTTGCCATAGTCATCATGCGGAGACCCCGCAGAGCAGCAAAGGGGTATTATCTCCACGGAAAGCCCCGAAGCTGGTAAGATCCGCCAAGGCGTGCATGCCTTCGCCTCATCTCGCTTCTGTGCACCGCGACGCTCTACTCGCCCCCACCATGATAAGCCATCCTTGGCATATGTCACACCCAACCCCCGACATTTGGCGCCCACCGGGGCTAGGTGCACCGCCGTCCGAGACCTGCTCGACGGGAACCTTTTCCTCCCTGGAGAGCGCAGCTAGCCCAAAGATGCCGACGGAGTCTCAGGCCGACGCGGGCCGACGGGTGCTGAGATCGCCTGCAGCAGCCAGCTGCCTCGCCAACTTGTCGGGCGAGGTTCACCTTCCGACGAGCCTGCATCCGACGCAGTATGGGCGACCCCGAGCCTCCTCGCTGGCCTCCTTGACTAACTCCACGCCGCCGCGAGCCTGCCACGGACTTGGAGTCCGTAGGCTCCTCCAACCCGGCGCCGGTCGACCGACACCGCTGCCGCCGACGCGCTCCCCACTAACGCAGTGGTTCACGACGAGCCGCTTCCTCGCGGCGGAGAGCGGCGAAGCACCATTACAGAGGTGCTCATCATCGGTCATGGCGAGCATTCCGCCGAAGGAGCCTCATGACCTTCTCGACGCGGCTCGCAAGACCTGACCGCGCTTATTCCGGAAGACGCCGACGCCGAGATGTTGGAGGCACGCCGCTTTCAGCTCGCCGGCAGCGCCAAGAATCGCAAGCATGAGACGCTTGTCGAAGCCTACCAGCGTGAGATGGATCGCGGCTGTAAGCTCGCCGCCCCAACCCTGGTTTAGCCGCCAGGCGCGTTTCAACAAAGGCGGCGTGGGCTATCGCCAACCTGTTTGGGGCCAATCGCCTGCGGTACACCACGCCGGAGAATATCCGCGCCGCCAGCGGGCGGCGGACGAGCTCGACAACTTCGAGGGTGAAGAGCGCCGCTGATGACGGAGTGAGTCCAGCAGCTCGACGCTGCTGCCGCGTGCGTAATCGAGGCCGGCTGCCGCACGCAGGCGCCAAGAACGACAAAACGACGACCTGCCTCCCCGCCGAGATCAAGGCGACGCCCTTGACATCGATCGGGCGTGTCCGCGAAGAAAAAAAAGGATCCGCTGTCAGCCACACGGACTTCACATTCCATCGAGCGCGACCAAGACGGCCGCCCAAGAGCGGTGGAACGGCGGACGACTATCTCGCCTCCTCCCTCGCAAAGAAAGGCGAAGTCTCCCCGCCACCGCCGAGCATCCGACTTTCGGCAACCGCCTTGGCCGCTGAGAGGAGTCGGAGAAAACGACGCCCGCCACCGATCGACCGACTCCACCGATCTCGCGCTGGAAGAAGAAGACAAGTTGGGTCCGCCTTGTTTCGACCTCGCATCCGAGACGAGCCCTTTCCCAGAGGGTTCACGCCCCCGAGATACGCCTAAGTACACCGACCCGTGGAAGCCGAAGATCGGCTGGTCGACTACTCCACGGCCGTCAACATAGCTTAATGGCAACAAGCGTGTTGTCGTAAGTATGTTCCACTCATGCTCTGTGGCACGGCCCGACATGGTTGAACAGCCCAAGCCCCGCAGCATCAACAGCTGGGTCGATTTCACCAAGCCTTCGTCCGCAACTTCACAAGCACGCATAAGCGACCTCCCAAGCCTCGCTAGCTTCTTATGCGCAAGGCCCTAACGAGTCAACTCGCGATTACCTCACACGCTGGGCCGAAGCCGAACTCCTCATGGAGGGCGCAGCACGAGGTGCAAGCTATCGAGTACTTCACCGGTGCGTAGAAGGCACCTCCTCAAGCACAAGCTCCTTCGCGACGAGCCGGAGACCTCGACGAGCTGCTGATCATAGCAGATAAGCACGCCACAGCCGACTCCTCCATGAAGGCGGAGATTCAAGTCATCATGACCGGAAAAGTGGCTCCTCAGTTCCCGTAACTCCGGCTGAGACACCAACATGACAACAACAGTAACGATCACAAGCGCAGGTATTCCCACAGCCGCTTCCAAAGAGCCGGCAGGTTGCATACAATCAAGACCAAGAACCGAGGGCAGCTCCGCCAGCGGGCATGTAAAGGCGGCAAGTCCAACTGGTTGCCGGCCTTCTTATGAGCAGACTCTAGATGGTCCCCAAGTTCCACAAAGGGCGCCAAGCCAAACCACACCACCCGAAGTGCCATGCTCACCAGATCACTAAGGTGACGACCTCCTGCCTCCCGCCCATCGGGCCGCCCGCCTCACCGCCGCCCAGCTAGCCGGGCTGTCAGCCACCGGCGCAGCACAAGATGAGTACCTGTAAGAGCACGGCCTATGTGGTGTCTACCAAGCAGTGGCCGACGGTCGACGAGAAAGCGGCTCAGCAGAAGAAGAGGTGAATGCAGAGCATCAGATACTCCAGAATTCATGCACTGGTCCAAGAAGCCTATCAGTTGGAGCAGAGCTGATCACCCAGAGGTGATGCCGAGTCCGGGCTCCTACGCCCTGGTCTTGGGAGCCACCTTTGCCACAGATAGGCGGGCTCTCGCTTCTCATGAAAGTGCTGATAGACGGAGGCAGAGCATCAACATCCTGTATAAGGACACCTTGGAGAAGTTAGAATCAAGCAAAGACAGCTTCAAGGCAGCCGGACTGTTCCACGACATTGTACTCGGCCTTTCCTGGCCACCGATCGGCAAGATCCTCGATAGATGTCCTCTTGAGACAAAGATCATTTCCGCCGAGCCAGTTTGGTTCAAGTGGGACCTTGAAAGTCCGTACTACGCGCCGCTTGGCCGAATTCATGGCCAAGTTCATGGCGGTCCCCACCACGCCTACCTCAAGATGAAGATGCCGAAGTTCCATGGGGATTCTGACCGTAGCCGGTGACTACAGAAAGTCGCTCATTATGCTGGTTGAAAGCAGCCGGCTAGCCGAGTCCCCGGTGATCACAATTGAGAAGCGGCTTGATCGGTTGTATGGCGATGGGAAAGCAGCCCAAGATATCGCCCAACCCCAAGGAGTCGGAAGTCGAGGGCTCATTCAAGCCGCCAAAGAAACGAAGAAGATACCCTTGGACCCGAGCACCAGAGAGGCACGTCATAGGTGCAAACCTTGACAAAGAAATAGGAAGGCGAGCTCACGATTTCCTCCGTGAGAATCGGACATCTTCGATGGTCTCCTAAAGACATGCCAGTGTACCGACGGAATTCATCGAGCACAAGTTACATGTCCGATCTGATGAGAAGCCGTCCAGCAGCCCTTGCGCCGCCTGGTCGAAGAGAAGAGAAGAGTTGTTGGAGAAGAGATAGCCCTGCCCTAGCAGCCGGGTTTCATTATGGAAGTGTTTTTTCCGAATGGTTAGCAAACCCGTCCTGCATCAAGAAGAACAAGCAAATATGTGTATTGACTACACAAGCCTCAACAAAGCTTGCCCTAAGGACCTGCTTTCATTTGCCGAGAATTGATCAGTGATAGACTCCACACCGGATGCAAGCTGTTGAGCTTTAGATGCATATTCGTGATATCACCAGATCAAGCTGAACCCGCCGATGATCAAGACCGCCTTCATCACGCCGTTTGGAGCCTTCTGCTACCTGACCATGACATTTGGCTTAAGGAATGCTGGCGCCACCTTTCAGCGCTGCATGCAGAAGTGCCTCCTCAAGCAACTCAGCGGAAACGCCCACGTCTACATGGACGATGTGGTGGTGAAGACGGAAAAGCGTGGAACACTGCTGGAAGACCTTAAGGAAACCTTTGAGAACCTGCGTTGATCCCAGATCAAGCTCAACCCTGAGAAGTGCGTCTTCGGAGTGCCAGCCGGCCAACTCCTTGGCTTCCTGGTCTTTGAACATGGCATGGAGTGCAACCCTGTGAAAATCAAGGCCATCGAGAGGATGGAAGTACCCCGCCGACTGCTAGATGTGCAAAGTTCACCGGCGCTTACGCCCATCACCGATTCATCACTGGTCAATGCAGAAAGCTCTCCTTTATACCAGCTCATGAAGAAGACCACCTTCTTCAAATGGAACCACAAGGCGACGTAAGCTTTTCTCCGCTTGAACAAAATGCTGACTACTCCCTCGTGGCGGGCGGCCCCGACTCCTAAAGAGCCCATGCTCCCAGACATTGTCGCCACCACCGGTAGTCAAGACACCATTGTAGTTGAACGCAAGGAGGAAGGCAAGGTGCTACCTGTCCAGAGACCGTATATTACCTGCCGGGCATCACCGACCTCCAAGAAGAACTACCCCACTACCGAAGATGTGCTACGGCGCACTTTGCCGCCAAGAAGTTGAAGCCTTACTTTCAAGAGCATCCAATCACCGTGGTTTGCACAGCCCCACTAGCCGAGATCATCGAAGCCGAGATGCTTCGCCAGTGGCCAAATGGGCCATAGAGCTGGCCCCCTACACCATCTATTACCAGCCCCAAGACCGCCATCAAGTCGCAAGCACCGGCCGATTTCTCGCCGACCAAGCAGAGACTCAAGCATTGCCGCCGGGCTACCGACTCCACCCATTGGCGGATGCATTTCGATGGCTCCAAGATGCGACCGCTTGGGAGCCGCGTTGTCCTCACTTCCCCAAAGGCGCATAAGCTCAAATATGCGCCGCAGATCCATTTCCCACCTCCAACAACGCCGCCAATACGAGGCGCCATTCACGGCTCCGCTTGCCAAAGAACTTGGCATTCGCCGGATCCTCGTGTTATGGCGATTCGATTTGGTGGTCCAGCAGTCATCAGCGATTGGGACGCCAAAGATGCAAACATGGCGAAGCTACCGCTTCCTTTGTACAGCAACTCAAAGGATATTTCGAGGTGCGAGTTCCTTCACGTGCAAGAAATGACAACGACCAAGGCACACCCCGCACGAATCGGTTCCACCTGCCAGTAATACCATCCGGCGCCGCCTTCAGCGCCTCGCTTATCCGCTGCCTTCACCAATCGGACCATCTTTGTGCCAGCCCTCAAGAAGTCGGATCCGACTCAAGAGCCCCAGCAGACGGCACGAGAATTCTTACAGATAGCCCCAAAATGCCATTAGCCGGCCGCCCGGACTTGTAACCTGCCCGGGATCATGGCGACCATTGCAAAGACTCCAGAGCTTGCCCTGGACTGCACCACCGTCTGGGACTTCATCAATCCAAAGAAGCGTCATGACTCCAGCCCGCCGCCTCCCCAGCCCAAATTTCCGCCTCGCCCAAGTAGCAGATCGGCAGTTGTAGAAATAGCAGACCTCATGGGCCCAGCCCATCCTCAAGTTCCTAGTAAGCGTAGTTACCAACCGATGAAATCTTGGCTCGGCAAGTACAACGCCGAGCAGCAGCCTACACCATAGTCAACAGAGAGCTGGTCAGCGCAGCCACCGGTGTCTACCAGCGCCAAGGCCGAGCCGAGCAAGGCCAAGCGATTCTCAAGACATCCATCATATGAAAAGGCCACCATGCGGCCTCAAGAGCGCTGCCGCCAAATCCTTCCGACATGGTTTCTTCCGCCAACTACCCTAGAAGAGGCCAATGAATTAGTCCAAAATGCAGGTGCGCGATGTTCCGCCCAAGTCAGATCAGCCGGCTTCCGACTCCTGACTATCCCCATCGCCTGCCCTTTGCTGTTTGGGGCCCGGACATGGTGGGGCCATAAAAAGCAGCACGAGGTGGTTTAACTCACTTACTTGTCGCGTGGACAAGTTCACCAAGTGGATAGAAGTAAAGCCCATCAAGAAGTTGAATGGTCCAACTGCAGTGACTTTCATCGCTGACATCACGACTCGCACGGCGCATCACACAAAGATCATCACCGATAATGGCACAAATTTTGCCAAAGGCGCCTCGCCCGCTTTCTCGCACGGCTACAAGGCATCCGATCGACTTCGTGATCCGTGGCCCATCCCGAGTCAAACGGCCGTGGAGCGAGCAAACGGTCTCATCTCGCTCGCATCAAGCCTCGATCGTCGAACCACCGGAGCTGCTCGCCGGCTGTTGGCTTGATGAGTTGCTACCGTCCTTTGAGTCCGGCGACGACTCCAAACAAGTCAACCGCTTCACACCTTTCTTCCTCGCTTCACGTGCTAAAGCCGTCATTCCCAACGGACATAGAGTTCGACTTCATGAGTCACCATGTACACCGAGGAGGAAGCGTAAGAAGCACGCCAAGACGGGCGCCGACCGCTGAAGAGGGCCGGCTTGTTGGCACTCACCGGTCCAAAGATCTACCAGCAGAGCTCGCGCCAATACTACAACAGAAGGTCAGGCCGAGATCTTTCCAAGAGGGCTTAATTTTGTGCTCCGACCGATCCACCGAACAGCCGCCAACACAAGCTGCTCGGGCGCCTTTGGGAAGGCCTCTTCATTATCAAGAAAGTGTCAAGCAACGACTCCTACCACCGATCAACGCCGTAAGCCCCGAGCACGCAAGAGGGACGACTCCGCAAAGAGATGGAACGGTTATGGAATGCAAATCTTCCAAGATTTTACAGCTGATGCAAAGATGTACCACGCTACCCTTTTGTATTAAAGCATTAAGATTCGGGCCCGCCGAGACGAGCTCTGGGACTACCTTTTTTTGTTATCTATATGATAAGAATTATGCCTTCGAGTATGTTACTTTGTTATGCCGCTTGGCACCGGGTTCACTAGTCGGTTCGGGACTCGCCACCGCTTATGGAATGCTTCCTGCAATGGACAAGTAGTGTGGTGCCTAAGCCGCCTCCCTCGTTAGAAGCCGCAGATCGAGAGCCACTATTTGGTGGGGTGGAGTAAGGAAGAATGGGTGCCCACATGAAAAGGGCTAAGGACTCAAAGCATAAACATAGCTTAAGCCGGTTTCAGCTTCTTCGCAGTCCGACTCTTGAGTAGTCGGCTTGCCGCTTATCCAACTTGTTAAAAGACTCTAAAAATGGTTATACTTGCCTTCCCAAGAGTAGCTAAAGCATTTGATCCAAGCGGCAGTCCACAGAGCGTGTTGTCCGAATCGGGCAAGGCGATGACTAAGGGAAGGCGACAAAGGAAAAGCCATAGGAGCAATGAGCAAGGAAAGATAGAATTAGGATAAATATTTACATAACATAGGCCCTGGGTCAATCTTCAAGAAAAGTTCAAAATACACCCCACGGGTGGAATTCAGCGACTTAACAAGTTCTTCAAAGACTACTAAAGCAGATAAAATAAAGGCAAGACGGCAGCCTAGGAAGCGCAGATGGGTTCAGAGGGTCGAGGAGACGGCGGTGTCGGCGCCGGGCGGCCGGGTCAAGGGCCTCAGCTTGATCATCTCCGGCGGTAGCCGCCCGGCCGGGCGCGCTCGCTGGCCGGAGGCGCGGTCGAGCCGAGGCTGGTCGCCCGCCTCCGCCCTCCGCTCCTCCGCCACGCCCATCCTCCGCCTCGCCTTCCTCCTGGCACTCGAGCCGATCACTCCGCCGAGTCCTCGCTATAATCCGGTTCATCTCAACCACTCCGGGCGGGCGCCTCCCCACCGCCTTTCAGCCCGCCAGGACGATGACATCAGTAATCAGTAGTCGGCGACGCCGCCAGACGCCGATGAGGGCATCTTCCGCAGCTAACAGCTCCGCTGGCCTCCGACCAGAACGCTGCTAGTCGGTTCAGATCCAGCCTCGATACAACGCTTGATGAATTCCAAGGCCCGACGCGCTTCCAGCCCGGCCGAGGAACCTTCCAGCCTCAAGACGCCAGCCGCGATTCCAGCCACCGGCAGTCCGACCGAGGCGCAGAACCGCATGTCCGCCACAGGCAGCAATCGCGGGCGCCAACACGTTGAAGCCGGGCGATCATCCGATGGGCCGCCACAGATGAGCCTCGATGCTCGGTTGCTCATCAAGGGTCCGGGGCATTGGCGGCAATCTCCGCATCTGCTTGCCCTCCAGGCCGCGATCAGCCTTGATGGCTTGAGGGCTGCTGCGTGGCTGTGGAAGAAGTCTGCCAAGACGAAAAAGAAGCAAGTCAAAATCAGGAGTCAGCCCACCTACGCTAGCGGCTAAAAGAAAGAAAGTAAAGAAACTCACCACGACGATGTCCTCAATTTCATGGAAGCCAAGGTCAGAATGCCTCCTTGTCGACCAGAGGAGCGCTGCCAACTCGGCCAGAGAGCAGTCTCTCTTTCTCCGCCTGCCCCGCGCTTTCTCTAGCAGCTCCTTTGTCCGCCAACAAGCAGAGCCAGCAGGTCGCGCTCATGCAAGCTTGTTGCACTCCTCCCTTGGCACGCAAGGCGGTGTTGGCTTCCCAGCTGCTGTTGGAGAGTGGCGCTGGCCTCTAAACAATAAAAAGAAAACAGGGTTGAGTCACAACTAAGAAGGTCGCTGGAAGATCCGCCCGACTGCTCAGCAGCGGCCCAATCTCGGGACTACAGCCCTGGTGTGCCAGCGCTACTGAAGAAGAAAGACGACTCACCCGGCCTCCGGCTGTTGGCGGTCCGCTTGCCCAGCTCCTCAACATTGTGGTTGAAGGCAGTGGCGCAGAGGTTGTGATACTCCTGTGATAAGCATTTCGCATAAAAGTAAATATTTGAACTCACAGATGAGTTCGAGTCACCGCCAGCAGCCGCCCAAACTCGGGATTACACTCAGCAGGAGGCCGCCGCCTCTACACAGAGAAGAACAAGAAAACAAACTCAAAAGAAGAAAGCGCATCGGACGGCCGCCGCGACGCCAGATGCGCTTTGCGTAGCTTCGATGGCGCCGCCGCTCTCGCAGCCGCTCGAACGCCCGAAGCGCCTGGCTTGGCTGGTTTGTGCCGCCTCGCACTCCACCTGCGGGCGCGCGCTGCCGCCGGGCGCTCGATGGCCGAAATGGCGGCGCCGGGTTCTGGCGGGCGTATACCAAATCGCTTTTCTCAAGACGGCGGGCGATCGGGCGAGGCGACGAAGAAGGAGCAGCCGCCGCTGCCTCGCTTTTTAGTCGGCGGCACCGCGGGTCCGCTTCGCTGTTTACCTTGCGCGCTTCCTGCACGGCAGCGGAGGCGCGGTGGCGGCACGGCCGTGTTCGACATGGAGGTCTCGCCGCTTCCTCTCCATGATGGGGTGCTCGCCGCCCCCTCCCTCGCCACGTGAACTCCGGGCGGCGGCGCGCGTAGTTCAGCGGATGACGAGTAACGCCGATTGGCGGTGCGCGCCTCCTTAGCTCGCCGCTTTGCCACGACGGCGGCTTCGCCTCATCCAGCTTCCTCGGGCGGAGGCCACGCATTTTCGCCTCCGCCTTCTCCAGCGGGTGGCTTCTTCCTCGCCGCGCTTCTCCTGCTGCTCGCCTGGCCGCCCCGGGAGGTCGGCGGCGGGTCAATCCGCCGAGTGGTGGCGGGCGCCTCACACCCCAAGACGGAGGCGGCGGCGACCCTCTCTAAAGTAAGGGGAGCCCTGAAGCGAGAAAGTCGTGTAAAAGATTTGGACAAGATTCACCAGAAGAAAACAAGACAAAAAGCGGAAGCACTTATGCGGAGACCAGTGGCGGATTTTTCACCCTTGCGGAAGCGGTTGGCCTTATGATCGCTTCTTCCCGCTTGGTCGCGCGGCCCCTTGAACTTCTTCGACCGCCGCCAAGCAAGCTCGCCCGCCTTTCTTCAGGCCGCTTGACCACCCAAGCCGGGCGGAGGAACTCGCGCCGGCTGGCCGACCTTGACTGGTGGCGCGGGCAACTTCCCCTCGGCGCCGCCATCAGCCGCCGCAAAGGTGGCCGAGGGCCTGAAGTCGCCGCCCTCCTCCTCCTTCTGCGCTGCCTCCATTGCCGCCGCCCCCAGTCAGGTCGCCAACGCCGCCTCCGCCGGGTCGGGACACATCGACGGGTCGGCCCTGTGGTGCCGGGCCAAGGCCGGATGAGGGGTTCTCACTAAAAACCAAAATAGATCAGAAGTCGGATTCGGCTGAAAAAGAAAACAGAAGAAGAAGAGGAAGCGAGGGGAGCAGGGAGATGGGCGCGCGTGCTTCGCCGCCCCCTCCTCCCGCCTACTTATAGGCTCATGGGCTGAGAATCCATGGGCGGACATGGGATTAACTGCGCCCAGGACCCCACGCCCCCCACGATTTACCCCTCGAAGTTACTGCGCGCAGTTACGACGCGGGAACCCCAACCGTCCACGCGGCTGCAACGGATCCGTTCGCATGCCGAGGGGCGGTAGTGGCGGGTCCCGCCTGACGGCCTGTCCCATCATGCGCGTGGGTGGGCAGACTGACCCTGCCGCGTGGCGCCATGCGACGGGCCCGCAATGGGCCGCTACCTAGAAGCTTATCAGGCACGCTGCCTGGTTCCCGCTGCGACTTTCAAACTCTCTAAGGGGCAAGACGGCCTTCTACGAGTCCGGCTCCAGCTAGTCGGCCTAGAGGAAGACGGCGAGCAAGGCCCAGATTCCACCACCAGAAGGTTGAAACTGTTGAGGCTCCTCGACATGTTACCCTCGGCGCCTCACCAGCTTCGGGGACTACTATCGGAGTAATGGGCCACGGGTAGGCAAACCCGAGCCCCCGGACCTTTCAAGACATCGGGGCAGGCTACGCCCCTCAAGACCCCAAGACGAAGAGCCGCTTTCTAGGAGTCGGCGGAGAGGCCGCCGACAGCCCCTCACGGCCGAGTCCCAAGGACGACTTCGAGATAAGCCGGCTCCTAACTGGCGGCTTCCAGAGAAGCCGACTATGGGTAGTCGGCCCGCGACTCCAACCACCTCCTGCCTTCGCAACTATGGACGAGATGGGGCGCGGCCACCGCGCGGCCCATCCCTGCCCTGTTCATGAAGGGCAGGCATGGCCACAGTGCGCCGCATCAACGGAGATCTCCATCCGCCCGACATCGCTGCCATGTCGGCCTCGACATCAGCCCTGCGGGCGGCGCCAGCCCACGACGGCCTGTCTCAGACGACCCGTAGATTTGCAGGATTCATTGCCGGCGGGGTGCCAAGACGGCGAGAGCGCCACAAGACGGACCCATTGGGAGTCGGCCCTCAGAGTCGGGCCGGCCCTCCCACGGGCCCTGCACGCCATTAACTGTATTAAGACGGGAATGGCTATAGGATCGCCGCCAGCGGCGGCATCTGCTATGACCCCATGACCAAGCCAGCGTCATCATAGGCGCGGCTACAGTAATCTGCAGCCGGCAAGACCCGCCCGTGGTGGACAAGGCCTGTCGGCCCCATGCCGGGCCCGTCGTCGGGGCCCACCAGTCGGCAGGCCCCAATAGTCGGCGGAGAAGACGGCAACCTGAGAGACAGACGGTTGGGACCCGCGCCCAGCCGGATTACCGTTTTACCCCCGGGGGTAGGCCTATATAAACCCCCCGGGCCACCCATGCAAAGGGTTGGACCCTGATAGTTTTAGACACACATAGAGGGAAGAGAAGAGCTAGCCGTGCCCTTCTCCTTCCTCACCCGAACAGCTCAAGGAGCAACCTTGTACCCACTTTGCCATAGTGATCATGCGGAGACCCCGCAGAGCAGCAGTAGGGGTATTATCTCCACGGAGAGCCCCAAGCCGGGTAAGATCCGCGCATGCGCATGCCTTCGCCTCATCCCGTTTCCAGGCACCGGTGACGTTCTACTCGCCCCCACCACGATAAGCCATCCTTTGGCATATGTCGCACCCAACCCCCAACAGTATCCTTGATTAACGTCGGCGGTGGCTTATTGTGAGAAGCGGTGCAGATAATTCGTTGAGCGCTGGTATACAATTGCTCTATCAGCGTGTAAGCAGCCTTCAGCTTCTTCTGTACATCAGAGCCCAGATGACTAATGCGAGTTCCTGCATCATTACAAACATTAGTAAACCGGGAACACATGGGAAGATATGTTGAAAGTATAAAGCAAGGATGCTTACCGAACACAGCAATAGTCATGGCATGTATCCGCCGCTTATGCCGCCGCCCATCTACCACCGTTTAAGAGCTGCTTCGCCCTGGCTCTTTTCTCGCAGCGGATTTTTCCGTATTCCAATCCGATGCTCTTTGTTGAAATCCTCCTTTAGCTTTTCCATAGCTGCTAAAGCGCTAGTCGGCTCATCCTTTGCCTTGGAGGTTTCAAATTGTCGATTTGATGTTCTCTTGCGATCAGCGGTTTGAGCTTCCTTTTGGTCATTTCAGCCTATAATGCATGTATATAATAAGTTGATGTTACATGATTGAAGTACCAAGCACATAACAAGTTATGCGCTTGATACTTGGGGGCTAATGCATATTTGCTTGTTCTAGGAAATTTCTACAAGTCCCAAGCATAATACAATTATTACTCTTGGCACATGGGGGCTAATGTATGTTTGCTCCAAGTACTGATCGGGGCAATCTTTTAAAAGTCCCGGTTCATCTTTATAAAGTTAAACCGGCCCTTGGGGGCTACACCAGTGAAAAAAGATGCAGTGTTGCAAACATAAAGTTATTACTAAGTCCCGGTTTAGATTGGTATCCTAAACCATCACCTGGGGCTACTGGAGTTGATAAATTGCAATTGGACGTAAGAGAGAAACACTTATGTAGTTACCTCATATCGCTCCTTCATCAAGTTTACCAAACCAGCTTCATAGTCACAGCTGGTATACAGAGGGTTCAAGAAGCCAGAGTGAATGTCTTGAGCATTGAGATGGGCGTAGCTTGATAAATCGGCATTCCGTTTGCCTTTTCCGATAGCAGAGAGCTCGTCCTTGGCAGTATGCTTTGACAAAGCGACAGGATTGCCAGAGTGGTGTGGCCAATGCCAGGAATCATAATATCATCATCTTTATCATCAGCAGCCTTTACTGGAGTTGGCGGTTTGTCAGTATCCTTAACTGGACTGACCGGTTTGTCATCAGTTCGGCCAGGGCTGGTTGAGTGGTCAGCATGGCTTGTGGTATCAACCTCCACTTGTTCAGCGGAGAAGTCATGGTCTCACTACAAAAAAAAGACACATCCATGACATTTTGGGCCGAACAAAAAAAGTTCTGTCATACATATGACACTTCTATGACGATAATTGTGACAAAACCCGGTATCATCATAGATGTGGTGGGCTCCTACTTCTATGACAAAAAGTCTTGACAGAAAATGGGCTTTTCGTCTTGGGCGGGCCGGAGTCGCAGCTGCATGACATTCCTTGGGCCGTCCATGATGGAAAAAACCGTGGTAGAAGTGAGGGGAGGAAAATTTCGGGAGTTGCCGGTTACGGTGGGAGGTCGGGGCCGAGCGATGCTGCTTTCTCAGACACGCATGCGTAGGCGTTGGCTCTAATCGAACCCGAAGCGAGGCGTTGGGCTCTAACTGAACCCGAAGCGACAGACTGCAGGCTACGCTACATCGAGTCCGAGCGATCGATCGATGGCTGTTAATCAACCCGATGGAGCGATTCTTCGCTACTACCGCTAATCAAGCCGATCGATTGATGAACAGTGAGCGCTATGGGGGGTGGATGAACAGTGAGCGGTGGCGTTGCCTCTGGATGGTGTGGAGGGCTGGATGAACAGTAGACGGTGGAGGGGTGGCCGTGGAGGGGTGGTTGAACAGGACCCCGTGGTGTGGAGGGCTGGATGAATAGTAGATGGTGGAGGGGTGCTGTAGGACCTTGAAGTATGTCTAGAGGAGGGGTGATTAGACTACTTGACCAATTAAAAACTTAACCTTTTCCCACTTTTAGACTTTGGCAGATTTTAGCTATCTTTGAGCAAGTCAAGCAATCTACACACAATTCAAGCAAGCATGCAAAGAGTATATAGGCAGCAGAAATTAAAGCATGCAACTTGCAAGAATGTAAAGGGAAGGGTTTGGAGAATTCAAATGCAATTGGAGACATGGATGTTTTTGTCGTGGTTCCGATAGGTGGTGCTATCGTACATCCACGTTGATGGAGACTTCAACCCACGAAGGGTAACGGTTGCGCTAGTCCACGGAGGGCTCCACCCACGAAGGGTCCACGAAGAAGCAACCTTGTCTATCCCACCATGGCCGTCGCTCACGAAGGATTTGCCTCACTAGAGGTAGATATTCACGAAGTAGGCGATCTCCTTGCCCTTACAAACTCCTTGGTTCAACTCCACAATCTTGTCGGAGGCTCTCAAGTGACACCTAGCCAATCTAGGAGACACCACTCTCCAAGAAGTAACAAATGGTGTGTTGATGATGAACTCTTTGCTCTTGTGCTTCAAATGATAGTCTCCCCAACACTCAACTCTCTCTCACAGGATTTGGATTTGGTGGAAAGAAGATTTGAGTCGAAAGCATCTTGGGGAAGGCTAGAGATCAAGATTCTTGTGGATGGAATGGAGTATCTTGGCCTCAACACATGAGTAGGTGGTTCTCTCTCAGAACTGGTAAGTTGGAAGTGTAGGTTTGTTCTGATGGCTCTCTCCATGAATGAAGAGGAGGTGGAGGGGTATATATAGCCTCCACACAAAATCTAACCGTTACACACAATTTAACAAACTCGGTGGGACCAAATCATCAAACTCGGTCGGACCGATTTAGTAAACCTAGTGACCGTTAGGGTTTTCGGTGGGACTGACATGCAACTCGGTACGACCGATATGGTTAGGGTTAGGGCATAACATAATCTCGGTGAGACCGATTACACAAACTCGGTGAGACCGAATTTGGTAATTATCTAACCAGAGAGTTTGTTAGGTAAACTCGGTGGGACCGATTCGCTCCTTCGGTGAGACCGAAAAGTTACGAAAGGGAAACGGAGAGTTTACATTGTAATCTCAGTGGGACCGAGATCCCTATCGGTGAGACCGATTTGCCTAGGGTTTGTGGCAGTGGCTATGACAACTGAACTCGGTGGCGCCGGATAGAAAGAATTGGTAGGGCCGAGTTTGACTTTAGGTTTAGGTCATATGTGGATGTGAGAAAGTAGTGGAGGGTTGTGGAGCATATCACTAAGCACATGAAGCAAGAGGCTCATTAAGCAACACCTCATCCCTCCTTGATAGTATTGGCTTTTCCTATGGACTCAATGTGATCTTGGATCACTAAAATGTAAAATGTAGAGTCTTGAGCTTTTGAGCTTGAACCAATCCTTTGTCCTTAATATTTTGAGGGATCCACTTTCATCATCCATGCCATGCCATTCATTGAGCTCTCCTGAAATATTTGTCTTGGAATAGCATTAGCTCAATGAGCTATATGTTGTTATGAATTACCAAAACCACCTAGGGATAGTTGCACTTTCAATCTCCCCCTTTTTGGTAATTGATGACAACATATAGATCAAAGCTTCGACAAATGATAATAAGATTGGAAACATCGTCGCTTTGAGAAGTATGTGATAAGCAAGAGCTCCCCCTAAATTTGTGCATATTTTAAGATTTGCTTTGGACTGCAAATGCACAAGGAATTAGGCTCATGGGTTACTCTTCCATGTCACATACATCTTGGTGGAGCGCTCAAAATAATGAAGATTGAATACATGCACTCATCACCAAGCAAAGTGAAAGATCAGATAAGGATAAGTAAGATAATAACATATAACAAGCATAAGTGTAGCTTATGATCAAACACATGATCATCAATGTCTCAAAGGTAATTGCATAGTATCTCAAGCAATCAAAAGCAAACAAAGTTCAACCAAGAAGACAAGAGAGAACAGAAGCGGCAAATCTCTCTCTCGAAGCCTATGATCTATACATTTGTCTCCCCCTTTGGCAACAAGTTACCAAAAAGTTCCTAGAAAATGCATAGGACTATATCTCTCTCAAGATTGGTCTTCAGGTGTTGGTGTCCGGAGAACTCCAAGAACGAAGGCTTCAGTCGATGTGGAAGGAGCTGAAGGAGTGGGTGCTGGAGTTGGTTGCGCTGGAGCTGTAGCTGGAGCCGATGAAGTAACTCGTGATCGGTACTTGCTCGAATCGATCTCCGAGCTCGAGGCACTCTGCAAATGCATCGCTTATTGTCCCGCCCTTCCTCTCCATATCATCCTCAGTAGCTGCTGCAGAGCTGATCAATCCTGCCATTTTGACATCAAGATCATGGAATTTTGTTTCATGATTCTTTCCAGTGCTCTCCTGGTTTTGAGTTAGGTGGCCAACCCTTCTCAATCCGCAGAGTTGATGCTATCAAGCAACCAAGCTCATCCTCGCTTGTTCTTCGAAAGTACTCGATTCCTCTCGCTTGAGTTGGCATCTTGGCAGCCTTCTCTTTCCTTGCCTTCTCCTTCTTCTCTTGAGCTTGTACCGATGATGGTTCATTCTCACCATGACAACTTGATTGTCCTCAAATTCAGGATAGAGAACCAAGTGTTCCTTATCCAATGATACTTCCTCGTGCCCATCTTTGAGTTCATCAACTCCTGAATCTGTGGGGCATATCCACAACTCCTCTTTTGGTCTGCTGCTATCCTCTTGATAGTTTCAACGATGAGGCTCATGACCTTGAATTTCTGGGGCACATCAAAAATGTGAAGCAAGTTAATTGCATGCCCTCTGATCATGTTGTGGTCACCTGATTTGGGCAATAGAGTGTGCCTTGGGATCCAGTTGATAGTAGGCAGCCCTGACAGAAGAAAATGAACTGATCCAAACTTGAAAGTCTCAAGTGCATCATCTGGGATCTCCTTGTACATCTGTGACATTGAGTTATGATCCATTTTCTTCTTGGCATAAATATCCAAGTCATTTTGACTCTCCTTGAGGGCATTGATCAGACTTGCCCATTCCTCTATGGTTGATTGGTATCTTGTTCCTTCAGACATCCAAACTATCCTGCCATCTGGATAGAAATGTGTTGTGGAGTAGAATTGCATAATGAGCTCGTCATTCCAGTTTGTGAGCTTCTGCCCAACAAAATATGCAACTCCACACGCACTGAAGCTGTCATACACTCCAGGATAGTGTTCTGCATTCTCCTGAATGTAGGTCCAGTCGACCCACCTCATATCACAAACTATGGGCTTCTTATCCAATAAGATGGTCTCATAGAAGTCCTGCTGCTCCTTGGTGTGGAACCTGTAATCTACAGCAGTCCTTCTCCTGGTGGCATATGGATCTGACTCTCTCCATAGCCTCAACCCTAGATCTCTCCTGATCTTCATGTTCTCAGCCACATGATGAGCATCATTGTGGTCTGGAATCTTGGGTTTGAGCTTCCTTAAGACCTGCCCTTCTTCATCTTCCTCAGCAGCAACATCAGGCATTGGGGCCTTGTTCTTCTCATCTGCTGGTATACTCCTGGTATTCCTCTTTGGTGCACTCTTGGGCTTGGGGGCAGCTTTGGGCTTTGAAGTTGCAGCCCCTGACTTTATGGCATCACCCATCAGCTTCTGTGCCTTGGGTGCTGGTTCAGCAACCTCTTCTTCTTCCTCTTCCTCCATCATAGAAGGCTTCCCGATCACTCTGGCCATGGTCTTCTTGACCCTTTCCTTCAGCAGCAGCAGGCTCTTTGGGTTGGGACTCCAAAGAAGCTTGAGTGGAGACTCTGGCTTTGGACATTGGTTGTCTACCTGCAGGCCTTTTGATCTTCATGCCTGGCTTTACTGCAGTTGAGCTGTACTCCTTCTTGACCACTTTCTTCTTTGAACTTGCCTCATCCTCAACTGCCACATAATCTTCATCCTCAGACTCTGAGGTCTTCTTCTTCCTTGTCCTTGTGGCAGCCTTGGGCAGATTGCTGGGAGTGCTTCTGCTCCCCTCATCTGAGCCGCTAGAGGGACTAGTGCCCTCACTCATGTGAATCTGCTCTTCTGACTTGTTCTGGCTGTCACTTTGGTCTGACATGCTGCACACACTAACTGTTGACCATGTGAATACTTATAGATGAGTTAGAGTGGATGAGCATCACAAAATGCAGAGATTTTTGCAAAAGAATGATTCAAAAAACTTAGTTTTAGTTTCCCACATAAAGCATTTCGGATCTACCGGTTTTCAAACTCGTTGATACCGAAGCAGTTTTGGAACCTAAACTAGTGAACTCGGTCAGACCGAGTTACAGTTCGGTGGCACCGAGACTGCTAGGGTTTCACAAAGTTCTAAAATCGGTCACACCGATTTGTAATTCTCGGTCAGACCGAGACTTACTAGTGCAATGGCGTTAGCCAAATTGGTGGGACCGAGTTTTTCAACTCGGTGGTTCGAGATGGTTTCATGAAACCTAACCCTAAATTTTCAATCACACCTATTCTAAGGATCGCTTTTGACTGGATAGAAGTGTTTCAATCGTGGCAAGATGCGTTCTTAACACAATGTGCTGAGAATCAGACGAGGATAGCACTGTGATCGAGTTCATACCCTAGTTCGGCGGTGAACTCACTACGGCAGCAACGGCGGAGAAGAATTCGCTGACGGCGGGCGGAGACCAGCGACGAGGCGGTCATGGCGAGGTCGACGATCCGTGACCTAGTAGGCGAGCGAGCTATGCACGAGCGAGGAGTTTTGGAGAAAGTTTTCCAAAATTTGCCCGTGTGAATATATAGCCCGACATCGCTCGGTGTGACCGAGTGGAACAACTCGGTGGCACTGAGATGCATAACTGCTGACAGCATAAAGAACTCGGTGTGACCGAAAAGTTCAAATCGGTTGCACCGAGATTGAAAACCTAGATCGACTTAGTGATCTCGGTATGACCGAAATGGAGGAATCGGTCAGACCGAAAATCACAAAGAAGTTTTGGAAGTTTAAGTCAATGACAAATCGGGGACTCCGAGTGCTCCTCACACAGAGTGGTTAGAATCTGACTTGATCAAATTTTGTGATGTAGCATGAATAGAGTTTGAGACGAGAAAAGCATAGATAGCTAGAGAAGGTTCTTAGGCATTCTTGTGCATCCACTTGGCCAAAGAAAAAGAAGCCAATCAATCAAAACAACAAGTGGATGTCCTCGAATGAGTAAAATATGCATCCAACATGCTCACACAATAAAATGACAAATGAAATATGTGACAAAGCATGCACAACCAATTCTAGCATCTATCAAACAATTGGCGATGACTAGGTCATCTATATATGAGTATATTGACTTAGGAGTCAAATGAGAACATTTGATCATAGGTCATACTCATTGTTTAAGCTCAAGTGGGGTTACCACTTTTACATAAAGCATTTATGTGTTCACATCATTAGAGTTGCTTTAACTCAATTCTTAGAGTTAAGCTCCCCCTAGATGTGAGATCCCCCCTTAGAGGGATAAACTAACCTTGGGTTTTGTCGATGATGACTTCATGTAGGTGTTGAAGATGTGGATGCTCAATGTTGATGTAGATCTCTTGGAGCAATCCTTTGGAGTGAGTTGCACTTTCAATACCTACATGGGTTAGTCCCACAAGGAACAAACAAGAATATCCATAGACATAGAGTGATGCACACACAAAATGATGTCCATGAAAACATTAGGTTACCTTGTCCCTTGTGTCGGGGATATACCCCGCGGTGTAAACGGCCGGAAGTTAAACCGGCCGGACTTGGCGGTTTATTTGAGGTCCCGCTGGCACTTGGCGATATTCATCTGGTGACCCGCCCAGACCTGGCAATTTACCAGATGACCCGCCAGGACGTGGTAACTCACTGGTGACCCGGCATGCGGGTCAGAGGAGCGACAAGACCCGGTGGCCCGACTGGCGGTTCATGAAGGCCGGTTCAACTATTGTGGGCCGGTTTAAGAGGAAAGGCATGAAGAGTATTTACCTTACAAGGAGTTAATACCAGGACTTGTATCCGGTTTGTATTAGAGATAGACTAGTCCTAATCCCAATAGGACTCCACATGTAACCCGCCCCTTCAACATATATAAGGAGGGGCAGGGCTCCCTAAAGAGGACAAGCTACAGGCAAGAAGAAACAATCTTAGGGCTAGACACAAAGAGGAGAGCCGGTTTACGGCGACTCCCTCATGATCATAATGAGACCTAGCCTCAAACAGCATGTAGGGTTTTTACCGGATGATATTTCCCGGGGTCCGAAGCTGTCTAAATCCCTGTCTTGTGTTGCGTCTCTCGATTCCGCTCAGCCCCTCTCAAGCTACCACATAGATGCGTTGGCCTCGCGACTAAGTCCTGACACTAAGGACATCTGATGTGTTAATTCCACGACAGTTGGCGCCCACCGTGGGGCAAGCGCACGGTGGTGTTGAGTTCTTGGAGGGATCTCTCACAGGGATCGAGAAGTGCATAATTTTTCAATAAAGAGGAGCGATTTGGAAAGATCGGCGTCAGCTTCAAATTCATCGGTTTGGGTTTATAATCTTTGAGATTTGAAGTCAAGAGAAATTAGGGTTACGCGTATAAACGTGACCCGGCGATCCCTTAATCTGGAAGCAATTATTCAGCTGCCGCTGAGCAACCCGCCGACCCCTCTTCTATTGCGCCACGAGCCGCCGCCTGGTCAAGGGAAATTTAGGTTTGCATCGGGTGCGCTGCTTCTGTTGCAAGTCAAAGACGTATCTAAGATTGATCAGTTGTTTCTCATGTGCTGGACGGAGGCCAAGCTAAACACAAGTCATCACACGAAGTCAACAGGGTACTCAAGTCCTCAGGGGAAAGTTACCATAAAAATAAAAAAGGAGGAGATGCCCATAATCCGGAAAACGGAGTCAGCCGTGATTCAGATTTGCCTCGTTCCGCCTCGCGGCTCCACTTCCTCAGCCCGCCGGATTTCGCCTCTGCCCCAGTGACTAGGAGATGCCCCGAGTCGGCTACGAGCCACCTTGCTCTGCCTCGTCCCGGGCCTCTGCAGCGGCAGCCGCGCCGAGTCGCTGCAACCTCGTTCCAGCTTCCCCCAATGGCTAAAAACCGCCGCGGCCCTTGCCGGAGCAGGCCTCGGGCCGCACCTGGCTGTGCGCTGCTATCTGCGCTGGCGTCGCCCCGCAGCTGCGTCCCGACGCGCCGTAAGCAGCCACGCCACTGTGGCCTTGACCCGCCGCCGCGCCTGTGAGCCGCTGCCCGGGCCCCGCCTCGGGTACCATCTCTGCCTCCGCCATTCGACGCCCTCCGGTTGAGCTGTCTCCGCGTGACCGCTTTGACCCGCTGCTGCCGCCCCGGGCCGAGTCACCTTGCTCCTTTGAAAGTTGCTGTCGAGTGCCACGACCCGTATTTTTCTGCTACAGAAGCCATCATCTCTCTGGTGTTGTGTATGAACCGTCGTAGCCACGCCGCGGCCGTAACCCGCCGGACCCATGAGCCGCCACCGCTCACCTCAAGCCTGAGCTGCTTTGCGCCGTGAGCCGCTGGCCAGCCTCTGCTTCAACAACAGCAGCGCTGAGCCGCTTCTTACCGCGCCTCTCCAACCCGTCGCTGGTTCGGCCGCGCCTCTCCAACTCGTCGCCGGTTCGGCCACGCCTCTCCAACCCGCCGCTGTGGTGGACGCACCTCAAACGATTCGCCGGAGCGTCCACGCCTTGCTCCGGTTCACTGAAGCCTCCAAATCACAGTCGCCTCTGTAAACCGGCTCGATCTCTATGTTGCCGGGTCGCCTCCTCCTTGCTAGTCCGCTTCGCCGCCGACGGACCGTCGAATCCCTGGCCATCAAAGCCACATCTGCTGCTTTCGCCGCAGCAGCAACCTGTTATTGCTCCCGCTTTGAGTCGCCTCCGTGTGCGTGGAGACGCAGTCCTAGTGTTGAACCGGCGCCGGATCAATTCGACACAGCCTCACTGCTTTGAACCGGCACCTCCAAGCTACCATTTTCAAATCGCCGTGTCCGCGAACCATCTTGAGCTACAGCCGCTTCCTACGTTGAACCGGCCAGGTCAGCGCGTCATTCCGCCCGGTGCCCTACTGCCTCGACCCGGTTGCGTCGTTGCCTTCACAGCCTCATTGTGAGTCACCGCCCGCATCAACCCGCCGGCGACCCCTGTGCTGGCTCCGTCATGCATTACCGCGGCTTTGAACCGCCGTTGCCGTTTTTCCTCATGATGCCCTGGGTCATTGCATTGGACGCCGGCCCGTCTCCGCTTCCTGAACCGTCTTGAGCTGCTGCGAGTCTCCCGTGAATAGTTCTGACTTCCGCCGGTTCACCTTTTCTGCTACGGGCTCGGCCAATGTGACCCGTCTTTTGATTGTTGCCCCACCGATCTATGGTGAGCTATGGTGTTATTCTGTGGAGGTAACGGGTTCAAGTGGCAGGAGGCCTGGTGATTAAAATACAAGGTTTGAGGTGGGGATGCCAATGATAAGCTGTGTGTGTACGCGTCCATATCAAAAAGCAAACCATGCCAAAAGTGAGAGGGAGCAAGCTCTCACACAAAGAAAACAAGCTAAAAGATTCACGGTCTGAGCTAAGTGTGCTACTGATTGATGGGAACGACCCATTTCAAAATTTGATGGATAAGTGGTTAGTAGATTGGACATGAAGGCTTTCACTCGGTCAACAGTTACTACCTTCGAAAAAATATATCAGGTGATCCTGTCCTATCTATTTCATTTGTGTACAATAATATGTTTTCGTACAGTTATTCTGTCTTGCAATGTTTATGCAGGATAGTTATTTGTGACGAAAGTAATGATTATACCACGGATACGGAGCACATACCAATATTCTTTTGTACTAGCGCTTGTCCGTGTCGTGATGCTCGATGGATACATACCTTCACCATGGTGATGATCAGCTCTGCGGTGGATAATTTACTGGCCTGACATATCAGGTGAAATCCATCCAGTATGTTTTTTATATTGTTTTCTTTAAAAAGAGCAATCACTCCGGCTTGCAAGGTTATCTAATGCAGGACGCTAAACCGCCATATTGGTGCAAAATTTAAAAGGCCGTAAGAAATATTCCGGCTCACAGTGATGCTTCCGGTTTATAATCCGGTTTAAGAGGAAACTATCTCTTGCAAAGCTCTGACGCTCTCAATATCCGGTTTAATGTCCGGTTCAAGAAGGATTTATTTCTTGCAAAGAGATTAAAGGGTGCCAAAGAGGACCTGCTGCCATGATACGCGGTTCAAACATGGGTATCATGCCTTATTGGCTTATCATTTATTGATCACTTGGGGGCTTGGTCATGTCTGAACCATAGTCACACCTCTTGATCGGCGCAATGCCACAGTATCACTTGGGGGCTTTGGTCGTGTCCGAACCAATGCAACACCTTTTGATAGGCGAAAGCCACCAGATCACTTGGGGACATGGTCAAGTCTGAACCAGTCACGCCTCTTGATCGGCCTAAGGCCATAGAGTCACTTGGGGGCTTGGTCGAACCCGAACCATTGCCACGCCACTTGACCGGCATAATGCCACGGTTTCAGTTGGGGACCTGGATGACTTGAACCATAGCTACACCTTATTGGGAGCTTGGTCGTGTCCGACCATGGTAACACCATCTGATCGGCTCAGTAAAGCCTCTTTTTGCAAATGGTTTTATCATTGCCTTTGCTTCCATATTTTTTCATAAACTGTTATTTGATTATCGTTGCGTTTTTTAAACCGATAACATTTTTAAACCGGTTCAAACTGTCAATTACAAATTGGCGGAACATGGTCAAATACTAATCCGGAGACAATCTACCCGGTTTGATTTTATGTTACCATCTTATTATGGAGTAAACCGGTGTTCATTAACCCGGCTTGACTTTCAATTACAAGTTGTCAGTACATGATCAAATCATAATACGGAGACTATCCGCCCGGTCTGGTTTGACTACGAGTCGCCAGTATTATATATGGTTAAACTGGTGTTTATCACAACCCGGTACGGTTTTATCATAAACCGACACGGTATGAAAGGAGTTATCATTACTCAAGATTGGGGTTATCACCCTTACTACAAAAAGTTGGTAAACCAATGATGTGATTCAATGCCACAGGTATGATATATTTCATTGATTATTCTTAAGTGCAGCCTTGGTTATAAACCTGGGTTATATGTTGGGCATTATGACCCGTCCGGCGGTAAACCGCCAGGACACTTTAAACTTGTTGTATGCAGAGACAGGTTGAATAAAGCATGATAAATTATCCGGTGTTTATTAAACGAGCCTGGCTTTAAGATGATAAGTCGCCAGTATATGATGAGAAATTATCCGGTGTTTGTTAACCCGGCCTCGCTTTGGACTATAAGTCGCCAGTACATATTTGGATTGCGCCATTGGAATCATGCACTTATAAATCATTGGGTTATATTATTCAAATAGCCAAATCTGGCTGAATTTTCATTATGATATTGAATGAATAAGATTTTTTATACAAGATTATGTTATCTTTAATAGCCAACACGGCTGGATTTTTATTATGGTTATCAATAATCAATATTATAATTGAGGTTTTCAAAGTCGCTTTAGCGCAATGGCTATTATATTATCAATGTATATGATTTATTTTATAATTGAAGGAATAGTCCCAAGTCGCTGCAAGCTTACGACCCGGTACTTGGGGGCTACATTATTTAAATTGAGATTACATCAAATGTGCAAGTCTCATGTCGCTGCAAGCATGCACCATGACACTTGGGGGCTAATGCAAAGTAATTTTTTGCTCATATTATTGAAGACCCGACTCATCACATTATAATGAGTCGGCCCTTGGGGGCTGCCAATTGCTCCTGTCAACAGTTGAAGGTACAAAGCTTTTTTTATATTAAAGGGTCCTTTGCTCATTTGGTAAAGCACAAGGCTCTTAACCTTGTGGACGTGGATTCAAGTCCCATGATGGGGTTACATCATATGATGTTATTTTCATTGAAGTATATATTAAGTCCCAGCTCAATATTATCTTCTTGAGCCGCCCTTGGGGGCTACACTGGTTGAAGTTTTTATGAGTATAAGATAATTACAAGTCCCAAGTTGCTGCAAGCATGACAACCCGCACTTGGGGGCTACATAGTATGGAGTATTCAGTTTTACTAGTCACCGGGATGAACAACATGGATTTCTTTGAAAGTGGCAGTATTTATATTGAAGCAAAGTCTTAAGCCACCACTTTGTTATGCTCAAAGACTTGGGGGCTACAGGTATTATATTATTATCGAAGAAATATTTTCAAATTCTCTGATTGAGCAAACTAGGTTGACCCGGCGTCACCAATCATTATGACCCTGTGGCTGCAACCCGGCGTCATTGATAGTCATGAGCCGGCGTTGGCAACACTCATGAACCGGTGTCTGCAACAATCATGACTCGAAATTATCAAGTTTTATAACCCGACAGTCTTTGGCAATGATAAAACCGGCAAGTTCTGCATCTTCAAACCGGTTGAATATCAGATGAGTATTTCAAGACCGATATTTCTTAAACCGGCGCTTTGGAAGCCGACTCAAGTGGATTATTCTTCACAATATTTTTTATATAAGAAGCCAACATCAGCAATTTGAGTATGAAGCTGGTTATTGACCCGGATTTTCTAGAAGGAGGAAATGACAAAGGACTTAAGGCGATCAGGTGCCGGTCTACAAGAATTCTTAACCGGAGCACAACCTGCCAAATTTGTTACGGTGTTTATTTTGCGGCGTAAGTTTACCATGGATAAATCCAAGCTAAACTTGGGGGCTAATGTCGGGATATACCCAGCGGTATCAACCGCCGGAAGTTAAACCGGCGGACTTGGCGGTTTATTTGAGGTCCGCACTGCACTTGGCGATATTCATCGGTGACCCGCCTGGACACGGCAATTTACGAGATGACCCGCCAGACGTGGTAACTCACTGGTGACCCAAAGCGGTCGAGGAGCGACAAGACCGGTGGCCCGGTGGCGGTTCATGAAGGCCGTTCAACTATTGTGGGCGGTTTAAGAGGAAAGGCATGAAGAGTATTTACCTTACAAGGAGTTAAGACCAGGACTTGTATCCGGTTTGTATTAGAGATAGACTAGTCCTAATCCTAATAGGACTCCACATGTAACCCGCCCCTTCAACATATATAAGGAGGGGCAGGGCTCCCTAAAGAGGACAAGCTACATGCAAGAAGAAACAATCTTAGGGCTAGACACAAAGAGGAGAGCCGGTTTACGGTGACTCCCTCATGATCATAATGAGACCTAGCCTCAAACAGCATGTAGGGTTTTTACCGGATGATGTTTCCCGGGGCCCGAGGCTGTCTAAATCCCTGTCTTGTGTTGTGTCTCTCGATTCCGCTCAACCCCTCTCAAGCTACCACATAGATGCGTTGGCCTCGCGACTAAGTCCTGACACTAAGGACACCTGACGTGTTAATTCCACGACACCTTGCCTTAACAACATGAGGGTTTGTGACTCCTTGAACTAGTGCAAGATATGGAAGGTGGTTGCACTTGTCCTTGCCATAATGATATGAGTGAAAAATGTTGGCGGAGTCACCCTCAAGAACTATCTAGTTCTTCTTCTTCGAGATCCACATCATCTTGATGGGAATCCTTGGTGTAGTAGTTGTGCTTGATGAAGTAGAACTTGACGTAGTCTTGGGAACCCACTTGACCAAGGCCTTAGGTGCTTCTTCAAATGCATCAATCTCCTCTTGAAGCTTGTCCTTGCCTTTGTTCTTGTGGTCTTGTGGTGGAAGATCATCTTGTGCTTGTGTTCCCTTGAAGCAAGTGGGATCATACTTCTCTTGTTGAGGAACAAACTTCGTCTTGGGGTATTGATCTTCTCCCCACTCAACTCCATTGGCATTGAAATTCCGTTCAAAACCAACACCTTGATTCTTCCGGTGCCTTCCTTGCTTGCGTACAATTTCCTCAAATTGCTTACTCCCGGCAAGGCTCTTGTATACACCTTTCTCTATAATTCCCTTCAATAAGTTGTTTTCTTGCTCAAGTGTAACTTGGCTAAGAGAATCATTAGTGGAATCAAGAGAACTACTAGAAGCAACACTATTGGGTTTAGCATTGTTATTGTTACTACTAGAAGAAGAATCTTTCTTGTTCTTGTTACTAGTCTTGACTTGAGGCATGTAAGTAGATAAGAGTAAACGCTTGGCAATATAAGAAGAACTTTTCTTACGGGGATCATCATTGATCGCTTTTAGGAACTCATGCTCTTGCTCAAGATTGAGCTTTTCAAAGCGTAACTTCTCATGAGCCCTTAAAAGTTCTCGATGATCTTCGAAGATAGTTTCATGAGCTAACTTAAGAGTGTTTAGTTCTTTAGTTATACGCTCAATCTTCTCCTTATCATTGTCATTCGTTTCATCTTGATTAGCATGATTAATTGAAGTTTCATCACAGTATTCATCACTAGAGTTGTCAATAGGTAAATCATCATCACCTAGCAAGTCATCTTCATCACTATTAAAATCAACATACTCGGGGTGTGTTACCTTAGGACCTTTGGCCATGAAGCATCTTCCAATTCCTTCATTTGGTGATTCAAATATGTCGTAGGAGTTGGTTGACACAAGTGCTAAACCGGCAACACCTTCATCTTGAGTGTATTCGAGTCGAGTGATAGCTTCTCTCGGAGTGATTGTCGAGTCGGGCGGATACCCATTCACCAACATGAGCTTGATGTCTTCGTTTTGTGTAGCTCTTTGAGAATTGTCCTTCCTTTCTGAATCCTTGCTTCTCCGTGAGGGTCTTCGTTCATAACGATCATCTCTAATCCTTCTCTCTCTTGGTGGTGTTTCTTCTTTTCCACGTCTTCTCTTGGGAGAATCTTCTCTTCTTTTGTAGGGTGTCGTACACTCATTGGAATAGTGTCCAGGTCTCCCACAATTGTAGCAATTGCGCTCTCGACTAGAAGATCTTTTGTCATTGTAGGACCTTGACTTGGAGCTTCTTTCTTTGCTTCTACTCTTGTAGAATTTGTTGAAGTTCTTCACCATTAAGCTCAATTCTTCATTGAAGGTTTGTTTCTCACTTGATGATGTGGGGGCTTCACATGAGGCTTTGTAAGAACCACTTGACTTGTTGTGAAGTTCCTCCTTATCCTTGAGTGACATCTCATGAGCAAAAATTCTTCCAATGACTTCCGTTGGCTTGAGATCTTTGTAATTTGGCATCATTTGGATCAATGTGCACACGGTATCATATTTTCCATCCAATGCTCTTAGGATCTTCTAGATGATGAATCTGTCGGTCATCTCTTCACTTCCTAAGCCGGCAATCTCATTTGTGATAAGAGCAAGCCTAGAGTACATTTCAACGACACCTTCACCATCCTTCATTTTGAACTTGTCAAGCTGACTTTGGAGCACATCCAACTTGGATTCCTTGACGGAGTCGGTACCTTCATGCATATAAATCAAAGTATCCTAAATTTCCTTTGCATTCTCAAGACGGCTGATTTTGTTGAATTCTTCGGGGCACAAGCCATTGAAGAGGATATCACAAGCTTGAGCATTGTATTGCAGCATTTTCAACTCTTCCGCGCTAGCTTCACGGTTCGGTTCTCTCCCATCAAAGAATTCACCTTGCAAACCAATACACACAATAGCCCAAACGGCGGGGTTATGTCCGAGAATATGCATTTTCATCTTATGCTTCCAACTAGCAAAATTAGTGCCATCAAAGTAAGGACCTCTACGGTGATAATTTCCCTCGCTAGACGCCATACTATCCTAGGTTGTGAAACCAAGGCAATGACCACCAAAATCTATGGAAATCAAAGAAAATGGAGACCAAGGCTCTGATACCACTTGTAGGACCTTGAAGTATGTCTAGAGGGGGGGTGATTAGACTACTTGACCAATTAAAAACTTAACCTTTTCCTAATTTTAGACTTTGGCAGATTTTAGCTATCTTTGAGCAAGTCAATTAATGTACACACAATTCAAGCAAGCATGCAAAGAGTATATAGGCAGCGGAAATTAAAGCATGCAACTTGCAAGAATGTAAAGGGAAGGGTTTGGAGAATTCAAACGCAATTGGAGACACAGATGTTTTTTTCGTGGTTCCGATAGGTGGAGCTATCATACATCCACGTTGATGGAAACTTCAACCCACGAAGGGTAACAGTTGCGCGAGTCCACGGCGGGCTCCACCCACGAAGGGTCCATGAAGAAGCAACCTTGTCTATCCCACCATGGCCGTCTCCCACAAAGGACTTGCCTCACTAGCGGTAGATCTTCACGAAGTAGGCGATCTCATTGCCCTTACAAACTCCTTTGTTCAACTCCACAATCTTGTCGAAGGTTCCCAAGTGACACCTAGCCAATCTAGGAGACACCACTCTCCAAGAAGTAACAAATGGTGTGTTGATGATGAACTCTTTGCTCTTGTGCTTCAAATGATAGTCTCCCCAACACTCAACTCTCTCTCATAGGATTTGGATTTGGTGGAAAGAAGATTTGAGTGGAAAGCAACTTGGGGAAGGCTAGAGATCAAGATTCTTGTGGATGGAATGGAATATCTTGGCCTCAAGACATGAGTAGGTGGTTCTCTCTCAGAACTGGTAAGTTGGAAGTGTAGGTTTGTTCTGATGGCTCTCTCCATGAATGAAGAGGAGGTGGAGGGGTATATATAGCCTCCACACAAAATCTAACCGTTACACACAATTTAACAAACTCGGTGGGACCGAATCATCAAACTCGGTTGGACCGATTTAGTAAACCTAGTGACCGTTAGTGTTTTCGGTGGGACTGACATGCAACTCGGTACGACCGATATGGTTAGGGTTAGGGCATAACGTAATCTCGGTGAGACCGATTACACAAACTCGGTGAGACCGAATTTGGTAATTAGCTAACCAGAGAGTTGGTCAGGTAAACTCGGTGGGACCGATTCGCTCCTTCGGTGAGACCGAAAAGTTACAAAAGGGAAACAGAGAGTTTAAATTGTAATCTCGGTGGGACCGAGATCCCTATCGGTGAGACCGATTTGCCTAGGGTTTGTGGCAGTGGCTATGCCAACTGAACTCGGTGACGCCGGATAGAAAGAATCGGTAGGGCCGAGTTTGACTTTAGGTTTAGGTCATATGTGGATGTGAGAAAGTAGTGGAGGGTTGTGGAGCATATCACTAAGCACATGAAGTGTAACGCCCCGGATACAACTTTCCACATTCGTAACTCCAACTCTTGCCTTTTCCGGAGATGTGATATGTTTTTTTCCTTCGTGGTTGGGTTTTTGTCTTTTGTTTTGCATTTTGTTCATGTCATGCATCTCATCTCATAGCATCATGCGCATTGCATCTGCATGTTTTCATAAAACTTGCACCTGTTACAGAAGTTGCGCGTCCCCTTGCCTTCGTTGACCATTCCGAGACCAATCGGGTTTTCGCTTCCCTCTTTACCGTGACCACCTAACCTCTCTTGCCAGTGCATCGACCCCTCGCCCGCATCTGAAACTTCCTGAACCCGACCCACTCAGTCATCACCATTGGGTCCGGATCATCCCCAAATATCTTCAAAACATCTCCGTTTTCTTATTCGGGCTACCTAACCTATTTATTTTGACCGCCCGATTGCGATCGGACGGACCGGATTAGCCCCTACCCAATCCCCTACCTATTTAACCAGATCAAACCCTAGTCCAATCCATCAACCCATCCGCCGCCACCCCACCTTCTTCCTCAGGATCCTGCCCGAGCTCCCGATCCAACCACCACCCGCAAACGCCGCCACCTGGTCTCCCTGGGGTTCAACGCCAGCCAATCCCTCGAGCCGGCCGCAAGCAGCGCCACCAGCAGGACCTCGCACCCCTGCCTTCTCCCTTTCTTCTTTCCTCCGTCTCCCTCATTGCTCTCTGTCTCACCCGATTCTCTCTCCTGTTCTCTGTAACAGCGCCGTCCCGGAGAAGCTCCTCGTCCGCGTCTAGGAGGACGATGCCCGAGGCCGAACGGATCCGCGCCCAGCCTTCGTTCCCCGCAGTTCCTCGTGCTGCCTCCCGAACCTCGACGGACCCCATCGGCTGGCGAACCAGCAACGAGCGCGCCGCCCCTCCCGGTCGACCTTCGCGCCCTGCCATCTCCTTCTTCCTCTCGTGCTCTCTCTCCCTTCATCTGGTTTCTCTGTCTTACCTTCTCCCTCTCCAGGACCTCCAAGGTGCCATGGACGACCTCCCCGCCACCCGTCGTCTTCGTTCGCGGCAAGCACCGCTGCTGCCTCGCTCGCCCGTGCGAAGACCTCGCCTCTGCCCAGATCCTACCTGGTGTCGCCGCCTTCGCTTGCCTCGCCGTCGCCAAGTCCCTACTGTCGTCGCCCAGTTCCAGCGCCCCTTCGCCCGTCCTCGCCGGATTGAGCTGTGCCGCTGCTCTGCTTCTGCGCCCTGTCGAGTAGAGGACCGCGCCCTGCTTCCCTGCATCGGGCGTTGACTGCAGCATCGATCCAAGCCGGCCTCATCCCGATCTCCAAGCCCTTCAGCAGCAAGGCCCAGTCGCGCCAGATCCGGCCTGCCTGGCCTCCTCCTCCCAGCCGGCCTAGTTCAGCCAAGGCCCGATGTGAGCAGCTCCCCCAGCCCAGTCCGCCTCAGATTCAGCCCATGCCATGTTTTTTCCCTGCCTACGATTTTATCAATTATCCAGAGACTGCAGTTTTATAGAAAAACCCTCATGTTCATGCATGTAATAACTAATTAACCATGCATCGGATTAAAATGTTTTAAATATGTAAAATGCTTAGAATTTCATCTAGTTTCATAATATCCAACTTTCATCCATGTCAAAAATGTTTAACTTGCTGTTTGTTTAAATTTTCTTAAATGCCATGTTAAAATGATTTATTTCATAACTAATTAACCGTAACTCGGGATTTAATCAACTTTATATGTAAATGGGGTGGAAAAAATGCCTAGTTTAACATGGTGCACTTTATTTTCCTGTTTAACAACAATAAAATATGGTTTAGGGCAGAACAGTACCAAATCTAAAATATGCATATGGGGATTTTCCAGAATTGTTGTTTGTTATTTCCGGTCTCATTTAAGTTGCCTAGATAGGTAGTTTTGTTGTGCATCAACTCTTTCCATGTTAACCAACATTTAATCTTGTCATGCATCATACTTGGTTGAGCATCATGCCATGTTATGTGTTGTGTGTTTACCATGTTGTTTGTTTCTTTCTGGTTGTGCTACTTCTCGTTAATTCCTGTTTCACTGCGATCGTGAGGATTCGTTCGCCTACGCTTGGTTCGTCTTCGTGGCTTCATCTTCTTCATGGACTCGTTCTTCTTCCTAGAGGGATTTCAGGCAAGATGACCGTCACCTTGGATCTCACTACTATCATTGTTATGCTAGTTGCTTCGTTCTATCGCTATGCTGCGTTACCTACCACTTGCTTATCAAGCCTCCCAAACTGCCATGAACCACTAACCTTTGACACCCTTCCTAGCAAACCGTTGTTTGGCTATGTTACCGCTTTTGCTCAGCCCCTCTTATAGCGTTGCTAGTTGCAGGTGAAGATGAAGATTGCTCCATGTTGGATTATGCTTATGTTGGGATATCACAATATCTCTTATATTATTAATGCATATATATACTTGGTAAAGGGTGGAAGGCTCGGCCTTATGCCTGGTGTTTTGTTCCACTCTTGCCGCCCTAGTTTCCGTCATATCGGTATTATGTTCCCGGATTTTGCGTCCCTAACGCGGTTGGGTAATTTATGGGACCCCGTTGACAGTTCGCTTTGAATAAAACTCCTCCAGCAAGGCCCAACCTTGGTTTTACCATTTGCCTCACCACCACCTATACCCTTTCCCTTGGGCCGGCCAACCCGAGGGTCATCTTTATTTTAGCCCCCCCGGGCCAGTGCTTCTCAAAGTGCTGGTTCAAACCAGGCAGACTGCGGGGCCACCTCCGGGCAACTCGAGGACTGGTTTTACTCGTAGGCTGACCTATCCGGTGTTGCCCTGAGAATGAGATATGTGCAGCTCCTATCGGGATTGTCGGCGCATCGGGCGGCTTTGGTGGTCTTGTTTTACCATTGTCGAAATGTCTTGTAAACTAGGATTCCGAGACTGATCGGGTCTTCCTGGGAGAAGGAATATCCTTCGTTGACCGTGAGAGCTTGCGATGGGCTAAGTTGGGACACCCCTGCAGGGTTTAAACTTTTGAAAGCCGTGCCTGCGGTTATGTGGCAGATGGGAATTTGTTAATGTCCGGTTGTAGTAAACTTGAAGTAAACTCTTCTAAAATACACCAACCGTGTGCGTAACCGTGAGTGTCTCTTTTCGGGGTTGATCGAGAGGAGAACACGGTTTCCGGGTTATGTTTGACGTAAGTAGGAGTTCAGGATCACTTCTAGATCATTACTAGTTGATGGCCGCTTGCTTTGCTTCTCTCATCGCTCTTATTTGCGTAAGTTAGCCACCATACATGCTTAGTCGCTGCTGCAACCTCACCACTTTACCCCTTCCTTACCCATTAAGCTTTGCTAGTCTTGATACCCATGGTAATGGGATTTCTGAGTCCTTGTGGCTCACAGATTACTACACCAACAGTTGCAGGTACAGGTTATGCGATGATCTTGACGCTTGAGCGATGTTACTTGTTCTGGAGTTCTTCTTCTGCTTCTTCTTCGATCAGGGGATAGGTTCCAGGTCGGCAGCCTGGGCTAGCAGGGTGGATGTCGTTCGAGTTTCTATTTATGTTTCATCCATAGTCGGATGTTGATCTTGTATATGATGTATTGTTGTATTCATGTGACATTGTATGTCTTGGATGTATCCCCACTATTATGTAATGTTGATGTAATGATATCCACCTTGCAAAAGCGTCTTCAAGATGCGCTTCTATCCTTGGTGGGACCTTCGAGTTCCTTTAGGATAGGGTCGCATCTTGGGCGTGACATGAAGCAAGAGGCTCATTAAGCAACACCTCATCCCTCCTTGATAGTATTGGCTTTTCCTATACACTCAATGTGATCTTGGATCACTAAAATGTAAAATGTAGGGTCTTGAGCTTTTGAGCTTGAGCCAATCCTTTGTCCTTAATATTTTGAGGGATCCACTTTCATCATCCATGCCATGCCATTCATTGAGCTTTCCTGAAATATTTGTCTTGGAATAGCATTAGCTCAATGAGCTATATGTTGTTATGAATTACCAAAACCACCTAGGGATAGTTGCACTTTCAGGTGCCCGTGGAGGGGTGGTTGAACAGTAGCCGGTGGAGTAGCGCACGGTGGAGGCTGGATGAACAGGAGCCCGTGGAGGCTGGAGGAGGTCGACGGTAGCCCGTGGAGGCTGGAGGAGGTCGACGGTGGAGATGAAAAGTATCCCGTGGAGTCCCGTTTTGCGGTACGCCGCACCCCTCCCAATGAACAGGACCCCCGTTTCGACCGTAGCGCTCCAACACAAGTCCGTTTAAATCCGTTTTGCGATCGCCACTCCCCTCCCGATCAACAGACCCCGTTTCGACCGTAGGAGGTCCGTTGGCCCATTTTGCGGTATGCCACACCTCCCGGTCAACGGACCCCGTTTCGACCGTGGGAGGTCCGTTTCCTCCGTTTTGCGATGCGCCACACCCTCCCGATCAACGGGACCCGTTCGAGCGTGGGAGGTCCGTTTCCTCCGTTGTGCGATGCGCCAGCCTCGTTTCCATCGCTGTTCCGTCCAAGCCCTCCCGATGAACACGACCACGCATTCCGTTCCGACCCAGCCGGTTGGCTCCCCATGAACACGACGGCGACGCTGTTTCTCCGTTCTGACCCAGCCATGTACGTATGCGCGAGTAGGCGTTCGAGACCCTGCCCGTATGTACTTACGTGGCCGTATTTTCTTTCTTGCACCCTCGCCGTTGTATGTACGTGTACATGCTACGTGCGCGCCTCTACTACGACACGTGCGCGCCTCTACTATGACGATGATGTTTCTCCGTTCCGACCTAGCCATGTACGTATGCGCGAGTAGGCGTCAGAGCCCTTGGCAGGCGAGGACCAACTTTAGTCAGGATAAGTGTACTAGATGTTCCCCTTCAAAATGGCCAATTGTTGGCGCCCTTCCCTCTCAATATTTGGGAAGAGGCCCAGGGCCTTTGCCTATAAATAGGACCAGCCACCCACAGGGTAGGGGGATCCGAGTCGAGAACGAGCTAGAGATCAAGCAATCTAGAGAGAGAGAGCGACCGAACTCCCCTAGCAGTTCGTCAGACCGCCAAGAACAGACCCTCATGAGGTTGTTCTTCCTTGTACTGTTCATCATCAGCCCCGAGGCAATCCACCACACCACACCTTTGGAGTAGGGTATTACACCACAATGGTGGCCCGAACCAGTATAAACCTTGTGTCCCTTGTGTTGCTCTTTGTGTAGTTTAGATCCTTGCGAGGCGACGAGGTATAGGTAGGTAGGAGGTGAGATCTCCGCGTGCACCCCAGAGTTCGAACCTAGAGGGTCTGCCGGAACCCGAAATCCGACAACACCTAGCCAATCTAGGAGACACCACTCTCCAAGAAGTAACAAATGGTGTGTTGATGATGAACTCCTTGCTCTTGTGCTTCAAATGATAGTCTCCCCAACACTCAACTTTCTCTCACGGGATTTAGATTTGGTGGAAAGAAGATTTGAGTGGAAAGCAACTTGGGGAAGGCTAGAGATCAAGATTCATATGGTAGGAATGGAATATCTTGGACTCAACACAATTGTAGGTGGTTCTCTCTCAGAAAATGTAGGTTGGAAGTGTAGGTTCGTTCTGATGGCTCTCTCCACGAATGAAGAGGAGGTGCAGGGTTATTTATAGCCTCCACACAAAATCTAACCGTTACACACAACTTGCCAAACTCGGTGGGACCGAATTGATAAACTCGGTCGGACCGATTCAGCAAATCTAGTGACGTTAGGGTTTTCGGTGGGACCGACATGCAACTCGGTAGGACCGATATGGTTAGGGTTAGAGCATAACGTAATATCGGTGAGACCGATAACACAAACTTGGTGAGACCGATTTTGGTAATAAGCTAACCAGAGAGTTGGTCAGGTAAACTCGCTGGGACCGATTCACTCATTTCGGTGAGACCGAAATGTTACAAAAGGGAAACAGAGAGCTTACATTGCAATCTCGGTGGGACCGATCGCTCATCTCGGTGGGACCGAAATGTTATGAATGGAAACAGAGAGATTACAATCCCATCTCGGTGAGACCGAGATCCCTATCGGTGAAACCAATTTGCCTAGGGTTTGTCGCAGTGGCTATGACATCTGAACTCGGTGGCGCCAGATAGGAAGAATCGGTGGGGCTGAGTTGGACTTTTGGTTTAGGTAATATGTGGATGTGAGAAAGTAGTTGAGGGCTTTGGAGCATATCACTAAGCATTTTGCGCAAGAACCTCATTAAGCAACACCTCATCCCTCCTTGATAGTATTGGCTTTTCCTATGGACTCAATGTGATCTTGGATCACTAAAATAGAAAATATAGAGTCTTGAGCTTGGAGCTTGAGCCAATCCTTTCGTCCTTAGCATTTTGAGGGGTCCCCTTTTCTCATCCATGCCATGCCAATCATTGAGCTTCCCTGAAATATTAGTCTTGAAATAGTATTAGCTCAATGAGCTATATGTTGTTAGGAATTACCAAAACCACCTAGGGATAGTTGCACTTTCACACATCGTGGGCCGCAGGCAGGCAAGTCTGGGGACCCCCGTTCCCAGAACACCGACAGTAGCCCCCGGGCCCAAGGCACGCTCGGTCTTGGCTTCGCGGCAAAGCCAAGGGTCAAGTTCGGAGCACCGCGGGCCCCAAAAGCCTGTGGCCTGGTTGACACGTGGCGGTTGATTGGACATGGGCGTCTCCGCTTCCCCACGCCGCCTCGACAATTGCTTGTCCTGACAAAAGGCTGGCGCAGGAAGCACTTGCCTTCATTGCTTCTTCCTTGCCTCGCTCCAAGTCCCCTTTCTCTCTCTTAATCGCCGCTATCTCCATATCTGCTCCAGCCTTGCTCTGCATCTGCCGCCCATGGCGCCGTGCAAGGTTAAGACCTCCTCAGCACCGGCTTGGTATGAGTTGGCCCTCGAGGCGCCCACCTTCATGGAGAAGAGCCTCGCCTCTGTGTGCCTGCTGACGGCGGGGGAGAGCAACGAGTGGGGGAAGACGGAGCTCCGGCTTACGTCCGACAAGCCGGAGCCTGAGGGGAGCACCTTCTTCCCCTTCTTCTCGAGCAGCGTCGCCGTTGGTTTGGTTCCACCCTTCTCTGATTTCTTTTATGAAGTCCTCGACCACTACGGGCTGCAGGCGTTGCATCTCCATCCCAACTCTGTCCTCCTCCTGTCCATCTTTGCCTACTACTAGGAGGCGTACCTGGGCGTGATGCCGTCCGTGGCGCTCCTGCCCCATTTCTTCTTCCTCCGCGTCAGTGAGGGTCACATCTCCGGATGCGCCAACTTCGTCGCGTCCGGCAAGGCCAACTCAATCTCGAGCACCGGGAAGAGGGCCGACAACATTCGATCCAAATGGGTCATGATGGAAGCCAAGCGCGCCGATCCGTGCCTGGTGTTGCCGACGGAGGCGCCCCGGTAGGGCAAGGGGTGGCCCAAGGCGGAGCTTGTCGATGAGCGGGCATTGTCAGTGTTGGGGCAGATGATGACCGACCTGAAGCCGGGCAACGCGAGGGCGGCCAAGATAGCGGAGGCGATGCTCCTGAGGGATTTCTTGATGTTGCGGGTTGCCCCACTCCAGGCGCGCGCGCGCCCCCTCTGGGAGCTTGAAGAAGAGGAAAACAAGACCTGCCTGAGGCCAGGGGACCTCCCTAGCGAAGAATTGGACGCCGTCCTGCGCCTCATAGACGGGGACAACCAGGAGTACCCGCCTAGCGCCTTCGTTCCCCTGTTCCAATGCAGGGACTGGGAGGAATTCGTCGCCTCCAGGCCGACTTTTGATGCGCGCGGGCTGGTGCCGCCGGCCTTCCGGGAGCTCCTACGGCACAGAAACTAGTGGAGGTGTCTTCTGGCGAGTCCCGCGGAGAGGGGGAAGAGGAGGTGAACTCGGAGAAGACCCTCGAAGAGGCGGGGAGACTTCCCCTCTGAGCAAGGCCGAGATTCTCCGCGCCCTTCCTGATGATGCCGAGGCCAACGCCTACCAAGGGGAGAGGGAGCAACCCCTCATCCCGACGAAGGGTAGGTCGTTGCTAGTGGCCCGTGGTGCCGCCTCCACCCCGACACCTCCTGGGACTGGATCCGACTCTGCTTCTGCACCGCCTGCTGCTGCCGGGACCCGAACACCTGCCCCTCAGGTCCTGATGCTGTCAGGCTTCAAGCTTCCCAAGCGGAAGGTGGAGTACTTCGCGATGGACCGGTAGGTGTCTCGAGCTTCACTTTATCCCTGCTGGTACTAGTTATTTCCTAATGCTCGCCCTTGGTTGATCAGGCCGACATCTTCGGCGAAGAAGAGGAAGGAGGGTACGGCGGTCGTGCCTCCCTCCGTAGAGAAAGGAGGCAGCAACGCCCGCATCTACCTAGCCCGGTCGTCCTTGCGAGGCCAAGAGGAACATCGCCGCGTGGAATCAGCCCCCATGGCCCCGCTGGCCCCGGAGGTGCCGGCGCTTGGCGCAGCTGACGAGGTCCTAGCTGCTCCGGGACCCGCGGTCTCCCAAGCCCTGGTGACGATGTCGCTTCCTCCCACGGCTGCACCTCCACTCCCGGGTTCTTCTGCTCCTGCTGCTGTCTTGGAGCGCGCACTTTCGAAGATGACCCAGCTACAGGCGGATCTCCTGAGCGCGGACCCGTGCCTGGTGGCCAGGCGTCTTGAGTTGGCCTCTGGCTGGCTTCACTCCGACCTGGCGGTTCGTGCGGCGCTGGGCCAGGCTGCTGTGGCTTCCGAGAAGGAGAAGCAAGGAGCCGCCAACGTTGCAGCCGATCGTGAGGCGGCGCTAAAAGACGCCAAGGCCACCCGTGATCGCTGCCAAGTGCTGAAGGCGAGTTGCAGTGCCTGCGCGACAAGCACGCCGAAGAGGTACCCTGTCGCCAAGCGAAGGAGGTGGAGATGAAGGCCCGGGAGGAAGCCGTCAAGAACCGTGATGCTGAGCTGGCGGAGCTGGGGAAGAAGCAGGCTGCCGAGCGCAACCGGTTGGAAGAGTTGGAGCGGAAGATGGGACGAGGGAGGCCGATCTTGATGCCAAGGCGTGAGTCCTGGCCGAAGACCACGTGGCCTTCGCCGATCTCGAGAAGAGATCTCGCAAGGCGCTGAAGATGCTCTACGAGCACGGCCTAGAGAAGCCGCTGGACAACGACGAGGACGGCCCCGCCCAGCTGCTTCCTCTCGTGGTGAAGGCGCTTGAGGAGGTCATTGATGGCCTCGGTCCCATGGCGGAGGCAGAAGCTCGCGTCCTGTCCTCAGCCACACAGACTCGCGCCTTCAGCCATCTGCACCTCCGCGACCCCAGCAGCGGGGGAAGACCGGTGTTGCCCTGGGGGCGATCCTCATGAGGCGGTCCCTCCAGGCGCCCTTGCGAGGTTGGTCCTTCTAGCGGTCCTCACGAGGCCGGTCGCGCCACTCCTGCGCGGGCCACGGTCGTCCCAGCGTCCGCCTCCACGTCCTCCTCCGCGGCTGTAGCCCCGGTCGCTGCGCTCGGGGCGTCGACCAAAGCGTCCTTCCCGTATGGCTTTGAGCTCTTGACAGTCGCTGGTGTTGTGGGTGTTCAGGTTGTCGAAGGCGGAGAACGGTCGTCCGTTCTTTGATGACTCAGGTTGATCTCTGCCCCGCTTGGTGTCGGGCTCCGCTGTGAGCACAACTGCCTCCTTGCGCTTCACATCTTTGGACTTGGCCTTCTTCTCCTCCGCGCCAACGGCTGGCAGCTCGAGGAGAGAAAGGCGCCCCTCCTCAGCTCTTGCGCACTTGGTCGCCAGGTTGAACAGCTCCTGAGAGGTGTAGAGCTCCTCGTGGACGGCGAGCTCTTCCTTCATCTTGACGTCACGGACGCCGTCGGAAAACGCGGAGATGATGGCCTCGTCCGTGACCTTGGGGATCTTGAGGCGGGTGTTGTTGAAGCGCTGGATGTACTTCTGGAGGGTCTCTCCTGGTTGCTGCCTGATGCGGCGTAGATCACCCGCGGCCGGTGGGCAGTCGCGAGTGCCCTAGAAGTTGGCGACGAAGCGGTCGCGCATTTCGTCCCAGGAGGAGATCGAGCCGTGCTGCAGGTTAAGGAGCCAGGAGCGAGCTCCATCCTTGAGAGCCATGGGAAACCTGTTCGCCATGACTTCTCGTCAGCGTTGGCCGCTTCGATGCTCAGCTCATAGAGCTGTAGGAACTCCGCGGGGTTGGCGGTGCCGTCGTAGCAAGGAGGCAGATCCGGCTTGAACTTGCCTGGCCAGGCGACGCTACGCAGCTCGGGGGTGAAGGCGCGGCAGCCAGCCGTGGTTGTCGGGGCCCGCTTCGGAGGTGGAGCTTGGTCTTGATGAGGTTCGCGTTGCGCTGCTACAGGCGGCGCGCGGTCTTGACGAGGTGGCGCGGGGAGCGCAGGTGCAGCTTCTCGCGGCCGCGGAATTTCTTGGCAGCTTCTCTTTTCGCGCACGGGCGCCGGGCACGGCGGATCATGCCGTGGAGCCGCGCGCCTTGGTGCCAAGGCGCCGTCTTGGGGCAGAGGTTGTGGAGGCACGCCATGAGCCTCGTCGCCCGTGGCTCGTTGAGGGGGAGGTATAGAGAGGGACGACATCGGGGAGCCCCCTGCAGCGCGGACGAGCTCGGCGACGCGGTCGAGCCTCTCCTCATAGAGGTCGTCGACGGGGCGGTAATGCAGGAGTTCGTTCGCCGCGAGGAGCGCGGCCCGTGCCTCCATGGGAGCGCGGCGCGCGTGAGACAAAGAACCGGCAAGTGTCAGTGATGGAGTAGCGGTGCGGCCGTCCTGCCGCATCGAGGGATGGAGCGAGGATGCCTGCTGCTCGTTCCCCGCTGGGCCAGTGGCAGCGTTGGCGGCGGGAGACGGAGAACGACGAGGTGGCCCGCCCACGAGAGCCGTCTGAGCGACGCAGGTGGTGAGGGCAGCCCGACGCTTAGATCGAGCACGGCGAGCGTCCGCCATGGAGACGACAGAGCGATGGAGCGACGAACTGATTGAAGTGGAGCTCCGGCGCACCCCTACCTGGCGTGCCAAATGTCGGACGTGGGGTTCCGGCAAACCCTTGAGGTTCGAACACTGGGGTGCGCGCGAAGTCTTTCCCTCCTACCGATCTACGCCCTAGCTCGCAAAGATCACGCGGACGAACTCGATGAACTCACAACATAGGAAGACATGAGGTTTATACTGGTTCGGGCCACCGTTGTGGTGTAATACCCTACTCTAGTGTGGTGGTGGTGGATTGCCTCTTGGGCTGATGATGAACAGTACAAGGGAAGAACAGCCTCCTGAGGTTGAGGTGTTCTTGTCTGTACGAGCTTGTGCGCGTCTCTGGATCTGATGGCCATTACTGTGGTGGCTAGACCTATTTATATAGGCTCTGGTCCTCATCCCAAATATCGAGCGGGAAGGGAGCCAACAACAGCGGGCATATTTGAAGGGGGACAGCTAGTACAAGCTATCCTGACAAAAGCGGTCTTCGCCTGCGAAAAGCTCTGGTGGTGACGTCGTCTTGGTCTCCACGATGACCTCTGTCTTGCCGTCCTCCTGGTGCTGGTCTCATTGCACCAATATAGCAACCTTTTCCTGATGCCTCGGTACTCTATGCCTGCGCTAGCCTCCTTAGCACCAAAGAGGAAATAAGGACGCTGCGCGCGCTGGCACCCGCCTGGTGCCGTGCGTCATGGCTCACGTCACGAGGGCCTCGTGAGGTTTTCCCCCACCTTGATATCTCCGCTTCTCGCAAGCCTGCCCGGCTAGGCTACTCCAGAGAAGGTCTTGCGTCGTCCGGCTCGCGAGGCTTGGACCCTCGCGAGGGTCTTGGATGCCTTATCGATGAAGATGGGCCATACGGCCTGCTTTCTCAGCCACGCCGTGGGCTGCAGGCAGGCAAGTATGGGGACCCCCGTTCCCAGAACACCGACAATAACCCTCGGGTACATCAAGCAATTCATATCTAGGGGGAGAATCTTCATCATCACTTTCATGAATATTATCAGTTTCAATAATTTCATTCTCTCTAACCCTAGCAAGTTGTTCATCAAGAAATTCACCTAATGGCACAGTATTATCAAGCATAGAAGTAGTTTCACCATAACTATAATGCAAAGTAGAAGTGGCATCATCAATAACATGCGATATATCAGAATCAATAGCAGGAGTAGGTTTAGGTGTCGCAAGTTTACTCAAAACAGAAGGTGAATCAAGTGCAGAGCTAGATGGCAGTTCCTTACCTACCCTCGTAGTTGAGGGATAAATCTTGGTTTTTTCGTCTTTCAAGTTCCTCATAGTGATCAATAGATATAAATCCCAAGTGACTCAAAGAATAGAGCTATGCTCCCCGGCAACGGCGCCAGAAAATAGTCTTGATAACCCACATGTATAGGGGATCGCAACAATTTTCGAGGGTAGAGTATTCAACCCAAATTTGTTGATTCGACAGAAGGGGAGCCAAAGAATATTCTCAAGTATTAGCAGTTCAATTGTCAATTCAACCACACCTGGAAAACTTAATATCAGCAGCAAAGTATTTAGTAGCAAAGTAGTATGGAAGTAACGGTAACGGTGGCAAAAGTGACAGTACCAGTTTTCTAGTAATCGTAACAGTGGAAACGGAAAAGTAACTAAACAAAGAGCAATATGTGAAAAGCTCGTAGGCAATGGATCAGTGATGGATAATTTTGTCGGATGCGATTCCTCATGCAACAGCTATAACATAGGGTGACACAGAACTAGCTCCAGTTCATCAATGTAATGTAGGCATGTATTCCGAATATAGTCATACGTGCTTATGGAAAAGAACTTTCATTACATCTTTTGTCCTACCCTCCTATGGCAGCGGGGTCCTATTGGAATCTAAGGGATATTAAGGCCTCCTTTTAATAGAGTACCGGACCAAAGCATTAACACTAAGTGAATACATGAATTCCTCAAACTACAGTCATCACCGGGAGTGGTCCCGATTATTGTCACTTCGGGGTTACCGGATCATAACACATAGTAGGTGATTATTGACTTGCAGAATAGGATCAAGAACTCACATATATTCATGAAAACATAGTAGGTTCAGATCTAAAATCATGGCACTCGGGCCCTAGTGACAAGCATTAAGCATAGCAAAGTCATAGCAACATCAATCTCAGAACATAATGGATACTAGGGATCAAACCCTAACAAAACTAACTCGATTCCATTGTAAATCTCATCCAACCCACCACCGTCCAGCAAGCCTATGATGGAATTACTCACGCACAGCGGTGAGCATCATGAAATTAGTGATGGAGGAAGGTTGATGATGATGACGGCGACGGATTCCCCTCTCCGGAGCCCCGAACGGACTCCAGATCAGCCCTCCCGAAAGAGATGGCTTGGCGGCGGCTCCGTATCGTAAAACGCGATGAATCCTTCTGAAAGGATCGATGTAGTTGACTAGAGGGGGGTGAATAGGCAACTAACAATTTTTAGCTTTTCTTTACCAATTTAAACTTTGCATCAAAGTAGGTTGTCTAGATATGCAACTAGGTGAGCAACCTATATGATGCAACAACACCAAGCACACGAGCAAGCAAGGGATATATCACAAATGAGCTCGCAAAAGTAAAGGCACGAAATAACCAAGAGTGAAGCCGGTGAAGACGAGGATGTGTTACCGAAGTTCCTTCATTTGAAGGGAAGTACGTCTCTGTTGGAGCGGTGTGGAGGCACAATGCTACCCAAGAAGCCACTAGGGACACCGTATTCTCCTCATGCCCACACACAATGCGAGATGCCGTGATTCCACTATTGGTGCCCTTGGAGGTGGTGACCGAACCTTTACAAACAAGGTTGGGGAAATCTCCACAACTTAATAGGAGGCTCCCAACGACACCACGAAGCTTCACCACAATGGACTATGGCTCCGCGGTGACCTCAACCGTCTAGGGTGCTCAAACACCCAAGAGTAACAAGATCCGCTAGGGATTAGTGGGGGGAATCAAATTTCTCTTGGTGGAAGTGTAGATCGGGGCCTTCTCAACCAATCCCGAGCAAATCAACAAGTGTGATTGGTTAGTGAGAGAGATCGGGCGAAAATGGAGCTTGGAGCAACAATGGAGATTTTGGGGGAAGAGGTAAGTCAACTTTGGAGAAGAAGACCCCTTTTATAGAGGGGGGAACAATCCAACCGTTACCCCCCTAAACAGCTCCGCAGAGGACGGTACTGCCACAGGTGTGGGCGGTACTACCGCTGTGGCAAGTGGTACTACCGCTCCCCCTCGCGGTACTGTCGTGCAGTGTGGGAGGGCTGGCGAGAGAGCAGGAGTTGGACCCAATGCGGTACTGCCGCGGTGGTAGCGCGGTACTACCGCTCATGAGCGGCACTACCGCTCTACTGTCGCTGCTTAGTGCCGCACAATCCGACACGAGAAGGGACCCCCTCGAGTCGACATGGTAGGAGCCTGGTACCGCAGCGGTACTGCGGCTGAGGACCCACCGGCGGTACTACCGCTGCCGAGCGGTACTGCCGCCTGTGACTCCTAAGCGGTACTACCGCTGGGCACTGCGGTACTACCGCTGGGACCAAACAAAGCACATAGGAAGGTGAGTGAGCTCTCCATTGAAGCGGAAAGGCTCAGAGGATGTGAAAAGGATGTGTACGTGTTGATTCCACCCTAGCCTTACCAAAGCGGACCCCCTCTTGATAGTACGATGACTCCTACGGAACTAGTTCACCAAAATAGAATGAAAGAGCTACACCGTCTTGAATAACACTCCGAGGGGAAAGAAATCGTTTCGTGCCAAAGGATGAACCTCTGAAATGCTCAAAGCACACGATTAGTCCACAAACATGTTGTCATCAATCACCAAAACTACATCTAGAGAGATATGCCTTAACACCTTCTTTCTGATTTTTTTCTCACCGAATGTGAATATATAGAGTTGGAGTTGAGGTCGGTCGAGCCTCACGGGGCCCACAAAGCAGGGGGCGTGCCCCAGGGGATGGGCGCGCCCTCCACCCTCATGGACAGAGTGTGGGCCCCTGGTGTTGATTATTTCGCCAGTATTTTTTAATTATTCCAAAAATATTCTCCGTGAAGTTTCAGGTCATTCCGAGAACTTTTATTTCTACACAAAAATAACACCATGGCAATTCTGCTGAAAACAGTGTCAGTCCGGGTTAGTTCCATTCAAATCATGCAAGTTAGAGTCCAAAACAAGGGAAAAAGTTTTTGGAAAAGTAGATACGATGGAGACGTATCACGTCCGCCTGGGCCTTCGCCGCGGCATCGGCTTGGGCCTTGGCCGCCGCATCCGCCTCCTCCTGCGCCGCCTTGGCCGCCTCCCTCTGTCGTTTCTCCTCCTCCCGCTCCTCGCGCGCCTCCCGCGTGTTCTTCTCCATCGCCTCCGAGAGGTCACCGAGCGGGTCTATGCAGCGGGTGTTGGCGGAGCCCTCCATCCCCCCGACGATGGAAACGGAGGCTGACCGCTCGAGAGAGAGCGGGGCTCTATGCAAGCAAGACAAGAAGAAATTCAGAAGGAGTTTACAAGCAAGACGAAAGGAAAAACGCAAGAAGAGTCAGGCACTTATGCGGACACTATCGGAGGCTACTTTGTGGCCCTCTGGAACTAGGCCACCTTCGCGGCGGCCTTCTGCCGCTTGGTCATGGAGGCCATGTTCTTTGGAATGCAATACACACACATTAGGATCAACACTCCCCCTATATTTTATAGTCCAACAACCTAAGCATAGGATACATGAGAGAAGGGTATATAACAGGATAAGCAAGCAACTCATAAGATACCAAAGAACTAGATAGACATAGATAAAGATAAGGTAGCATATGTCTCACACCATATGTCTGGAACTTAGGTCTCACTGGCACAAAACCAAACAAAGCAAATGGCGAGAAAACACAACGACACCACAAAGAAACAACGAGAAACGACGACACCACAAAGCACAAATCCCTAAACTATCCCCCCCTTTGGCATCGAGACACCAAAAGGGCAAAGAGCGTTGCTACGGCTCCAGGTGATAGCAAACCGAGGAGCTCTCTCATTACATCCTGGCAGGGTCATCCACACTGCCATCCTCAGTCGGAAACTGCTCGGTGTTTGAATCGGTCCATGGACAGTGCTGCTGAATTCACTCCTCCTCCTCAGTGATCTGGCCCTCAGAACCGCTGGCAACGGTCGCATCCAACTGACGCATGAGCTCCTTGTGATGCCCCCTGGCCTGCTTCTCAGCCACATGAGTCATGTACTGACCATGAGACTCCATGCAAAAGAGCTTCTTCATCTTCGCTTGAGCTTCTTTGCCCAAGAGGGCTCTACTCCAGAAGGCTCATAGTCCTCATCGTCATCATCGGCCTCAGCGCCGCCCTCGGTCTCCATGTCAGCAGCAGTAGATGGACCCCCGGATTTAGGAGCTGGGGTGCCCGAATTGTCCTTCTTCCTCAGACACTTGATCTCAATGAGCAGCATGATGAACGGACCATAGATCGGGCACTTGCGCTCAGAAACGCCAGAAAGAAGTTCAGACCACATAACATAAGAAATGTCCAGGGACTCGCTAGTGTTTGCTTCCCTCTCATGCTGGCAGAAAAGAAGCATGTCCACGAGATAGGAGTGGACCATACCCATATTCCCGATGCGAGGGAAGAGAGTCTCTCGGAAGACATGATGAAGGATGTCCAGAAAGGTAGACAGCTCATAGGTTTTCTTCTTAGTCACAGGGTGAACCTTCACAGAACAGTAGGGCCAGAGGGCTTGCTTGTGAGTGGAGGAAGCATTGCGGTGAGGGCGGAAGCCGACTGGAGTCTCAAGCACGTGATCTTCCACCCCAAGTAACTCCATGAAGGCCTTCCACTTGACAGAAAGCAGCTTGCCATTTGTCATCCAAGTCAGAGTCCTTTCTGCATCAGTTCCAAGATGGACAGTAGCATAGAATTGAGCCACCAAATCTACATCAAAATCCTTGTTGAACTGCATGATTCTGAGAATGTTCAGCTAAGAACACATCTGAAGGGCTTCGTGTAACACCCCGGATGTAACTTTCCATATTTGTAACTCCAACTCTTGCCATTTTCGGCATTGTGATATGATATTCCCTCCGTGGTTGGGTTTTTCTTTATTTTTTGCATTTTGTCCATGTCATGCATTTCATATCATGTCATCATGTGCATCGCATTCGCATACGTGTTCGTCTCATGATTCCGAGCATTTTCCCCGTTGTCCGTTTTGCAATCCGGCACTCCTATGTCCCCCGGCGTCCCCTTTTACATTTTTCCGTGAGCGGGTATTAAACTTTCTCGGAATGGACCGAGGTTTGTCAAGTGGCCTTGGTATACCACCGGTAGACCACCTGTCAAGTTTCGGGTCATTTGGAGCTCGTTTGGTACTCCAACGGTTAACCGCACTCTCGCAAAGGCCTCTTTCAAGTTGCAGCCCAACACCCCTTCAAAACAGCCCAATAACCCATCTAAGTCACTTCCATGCTCTCCGTCGTCGGATCACGATCGTGTGGGCGAAAACCGCACTCCATTTGGAGCTTCCTAGCGCCATCTACCTATAAATATGCATCTCCCCCTCCAAATCCGGGCAAACACTAGCGAAAATCCCCCTCCGCGCGCTGGACACGTCCGGTCCGCGACCGGACGAAAACCCGTAGCCGCCGGACCAATCCGGCCGCCACGTGGGCAGCCATACCACATCGCCAGCGCCTCCACCGCGGGCCCGCTGGCCGTGGCCGGCCCCTCCGGCCAGCCCGCCTCCCCGCCGCCGCCTCGGCCCGGCCCGCCGCTCGCCTCGCCGGCCGCCACATCTGCCGCCGCCCGCCAGCCGCGCTTCTCGCCCCGCCGCCGCCGCCGCCTCCCGCGCCCCCAGCCCCCGCGCCAGATCCGCCACCCGGCCCCGGATCCGGCGCCCCGACTCCTCCGGCTGCCGCCTGCGTCTTCCACTCCGGCGAGCCGCGCCGCCGCCTCGGTTCGCGCGCAGCCGAACCCTAGATCCACGAAGGGTTGACTTCTCCCTCTTCCCCGAATCGCCTGTCTTTATTCTGTGATTAATTTGTGCATTTTCATCATGCCATAACTTTGCACCCGTAGCTCTGTTTCGTGCGTGTAATATGTCAAATTGTTCGTCTCGAAGAGTAGATCATTTCATTCCATTGCATCATTTTCATTTGAGCTCATCTTGATGTCCGAAATGTTGTTAGAAGAGGGCTATGTGATGTTAGTTTCTGTTTCTTATCAGAACATGCACTTTTGTCATTTTTGCCATGATTGATGTGTGCACCCTATGATCTTGAGTCCTACATGTGTTTTGTAATATGCCATGCCATCTTTACAGGGGTGTATGCCATGTATTTTTGTGCTCTCTGTGGTGACTAGCACAAGCATGCAAACTAGGCTTCATGATGTTGCTGATTTCAGCCCCTGTTTTGCTGATATTTTTATGCCATGTTAACTTGATGCTACCGAGAGATCCATGCATATTTTGAGATACTTCAGTAAGGATGTTTTGAACATATGGTTATGATCTATCCATCCATGCCCTTGTTTTCAATTATGCAGTGCCATAGCTTGAGTCAATCGATCTATACTTTTGCTATAAAATGTTTCCTGGCAGATTGTTTACATGTTATTCAATTTTTCCAAGGTTGTTGTAGTTGATCCGTGTATGCTATGAGGTTGTTCTTGCCATGTATGGTTTCTATGCCATGTCTTCTTGATGTAGGTATGCTTAGTTTATCATGAAATGCTCTTTAGTGAGTGCATCGAGCTCTTAAACATGCCTACTTGTTATCTGTTTTTGTCTTGCCCTGTTGCTGAATCTGTTAACGAAACTTGCTATATTGACATGGGTGTTAATTGTATTTTCTGATCCCTTTTGGCTCATGGTCAGTAAGGGACTTTTGTTCTATGCTTTGAGTAGATTCATGTCATGCCTTGTTTTGCTATTATAAGTTCCTGTAGCATGTAGTTTGCTTGCTCTGAACATTGCTTCCTGATGCTGATTCTGCCATGTTTAGTATTTTCTCTAAGTCTGTGAAGCTGATATATTTTGCACTTTTGCATGCTTGTTTGGACCTGTTATGGTGTGAATTAGCCGTAGCTCAGTGTTCATCTTTTGTCAAGCATCTTGAGTAGATCACTGCCATATGCTTTGTTGGCACGTTTGGGTGCAGTAGCTTATTTCTTGTTGCTTGCTATGTGGCATCATGTTGTTAATGGCAGATTTGTGTCATTCTTGTTTTGCTTGTCATTTGCAAACCGTGCATCCGATTCCGGTGATCTTTATATCGATTTCAACCGAAATAATCTCACCTTTCCAGTGGCATACTTGGTTTGCCAAGTTGATGCCTGGTTCATCATTTTCCTTCCGGAGCACGCATATGCATTGCATCTCACATCTCGCATATCATGCCATGTATTGCATCATGTTGCTTGTGCATTGCACCGTGATTTATTATGGTTCGTTTGTTTGTGTTCTTGCTTTGGGTAGAGCCGGGAGATGAGTACGTGAACGAGGAACCTGTTGAGAACGCTTACGAGGATCAAGCTTTCGACAACTCTGAGAACCTTGCACGCAAGATGACCATACCCTCAAAATCACTTCTATCTTTGCTTGCTAGATGCTCGCTCTTTTGCTATGCCTATGCTACGATGCCTATCACTTGCTTATCATGCCTCCCATATTGCCATGTCAAACCCCTAACCATCCTTTCCTAGCAAACCGTTGATTGGCTATGTTACCGCTTTGCTCAACCCCTCTTATAGCGTTGCTAGTTGCAGGTGAAGTTGAAGTTTGTTCCTTGTTGGGACTTGGAGATGTTGTTCCTTGTTGGAACATGTTTACTTGTTGGGGATATCACAATATATCTGCTATAATTAATGCATCTATATACTTGGTAAAGGGTGGAAGGCTCGGCCTTATGCCTGGTGTTTTGTTCCACTCTTGCCACCCTAGTTTCCGTCATACCGGTGTTATGTTCCTTGATTTCGTGTTCCTTACACGGTTGGGTGATTTATGGGACCCCCTTGACAGTTCGCTTTGAATAAGACTCCTCCAGCAAGGCCCAACTTTGGTTTTACCATTTGCCACCTAAGCCTTTTTCCCCCGGGTTTTCGTGAGCCCGAGGGTCATCTTTATTTTAACTCCCCAGGCCAATTCTCCTTCGAGTGCTGGTCCAACTTGAGCGATGTCCGGCGCCCCACAGGCAATCGGGGTCTATGCCAACCCGACGTCTGGCTCATCCGGTGTGCCACGAGACCGAGATATGTGCAGCTCCTATCGAGATTTGTCGGCACATCCGGCGGCTTTGCTGGTCTTGTTTTATTGCTGTCGAAATGTCTTGTAGTCCGGATTCGAGACTGATCGGGTCTTCTGGTAGAAGGAATATCCTTCGTTGACCGTGAGAGCTTATAATGGGCTAAGTTGGGACACCCTGCAGGTATTATCTTTTGAAAGTCGTGCCCGCGGTTATGAGGCAGATAGGAATTTGTTAATGTCCGTTGTAGAAAACCGAAGTTGACCTTAATTAAAACACATCAACGCGTGTGTAACCGTGATGGTCTCTTCTCGGTGGAGTCCGGAAGTGAACACGTGTTGGAGTTATGTTTGACGTAAGTAGTTCAGGATCACTTCTTGATCGCTACTAGCTTCACGACCGTGCCTTGCTTCTCTTCTCGCTCTTTTTTGCGAATGTAGCCACCATATATGCTAGTCGCTTGCTGCAGCTCCGCCTCACAACTCTGTCCTTCCTTTAAGCTTAAATAGTCTTGATCTCGCGGGTGTGAGATTGCTGAGTCCCCGTGACTCACAGATTCTACCAAAACAGTTGCATGTGCCGACGATGCCAGTGCAGATGACGCAACCGAGCTCAAGTGGGAGTTCAATGAGGAACGTGGTCGTTACTATGTGTCTTTTCCTGATGATCAGTAGTGGAGCCCAGTTGGGATGACCGGGGATCTGTGTAGCATTTGGGGTAGTCTTCTTTTATTTTGGTTCCGTAGTCGGACCTTGATTGTATCTGTATGATGTAATGCTTTACTCATGTATTGTGTGAAGTGGCGATTGTAAGCCAACTATGTATCTCTTTCCCTTATGTATTACATGGGTTGTGTGAAGATTACCTCACTTGCGACATTGCTTTCAATGCGGTTATGCCTCTAAGTCGTGCTTCGACACGTGGGAGATATAGCCGCATCGAGGGCGTGACACTTCGCCAAAGTACTCAGGGTCCTTCTCCATAGCATCCGTGTCGATGGAGCGTACATCAACATAGAGATTCTTCTTAGCCTTGATCACATCAAAGTAGATGGCAAACTGAAAGCGGTTCCAGAACGGGCGGTTGACCAAATTGGGTTCTTGGTCTTCTGCATAGGGGTTGCGGCGACGCCTTTCCCAGAACTCCTTGGCAGTCAACTCAGTCACAGTCTTGCCCCTTGGCTTCGGCCTGTTGGCAGATTTCTTCTGGAGTTGAGGCAGAGGTGGCGCACTTGAGGAAGCACCCGCTGACTCAGAGGTGCAGTAGCGCTTTGATGTTGCAGGTCCGGGGTTGACACGGCGGACTTGTTGCTCACGATGTTCATCACTTGGAGCCAAACACACGAGCAGAAGAAACAACACGAAAGAAAGAGCATAAGCCTCCAAACAGAACAACATGGATAAAAAAGTGGTAGGAAAAAGATGGAATTGGGCATGCAGCGGTAGTACCGTGACCTGACCGCGACAATACCGCGTGAGGTGAGCGGTAGTACCGCTCTAGACGAGGAACGGCGGTTCCCAACTGCCATGACAGATCTGGCGCTACCGGGGATGCCAAATTCAAAAATAAACCTACCAAACCTTAATCCAAACGGCCTAGAAGCCCTCTCCATCCTACTCAAGCCTCGACTTAGCCAAAAATTGAGAAGAACAATGCCTGTTGCCCCTAACAACTATATGTGAGATCTACGCAAAGAGAGAACGGGAAAGGGGGCAATACCGGCATCCATGGCAAGAGGATGCGGTGGGGATCGACTCCACCGGAGGAAATGGAGAGGGACGGCACGAGGACGGCGGCCGGCCAAAGCCCTCCCGCAGCGAGGCGTTGCTGGAGCGACGAAGAGGACGGGCGAGTGGAGCGAATGGGTATGGGGAGAAAAACAACTCCCCCTGCCCCGACATAACCCCCCCATCGCCCGCCCCGCAACGGTAGTACCGCTGGGGTGGGCGGTAGTACTGCTAGACGATCACAAGCGGTAGTACCGCACACCCAACAGTAGTGCTGCTCAGCCGCAAAAAGACTGGCCAACACGGCTAAGCTCAAGAAAAGAAAACGACAAAAAATAAAACGAGGGCAAACACACACACACACAAAACCAGCACAAGGGAAGCACACGCCTCTCCAAGAGAGGGCGGTGGCCAAGGCCACCTATGTTTGAGTCCGGAGGTATGGCGCCGCGAAGATTTTAACCTTGGGCCCATGACCAAAACTCATCTTTGAAGCACAAGTACCATAAAAAATGGCTAATGTGAAAGACTTGATCAATTTATGCATAATGGGGGAGGGAGAGTTCATTGAGAGAACGACACTCCCCCTATGTCCATGCCTACACCTAAGCAAGACGACAACTTGAGTATGGTGGGGTGTGCAAGGGTTCAAGCAACATTGCTCGAATCAATGATATTTAGCTCATGCCTTAACTCGCGTAATCTTGCTTCATCCAAAGGCTTCGTGAAAATATCTGCAAGGTTATCATGAGTGTTGACATATTTGAGCTTGATCTCCCCTCGCCTAATATGATCCCGGATGAAGTGATACCGAATCTCAATATGCTTCGTCTTGAAGTGTTGCACCGGGTTGAGAGAAATCTTGATGGCACTTCCATTGTCACACCAAAGAGGCACTTTGTCACAAATGACACCGTAATCCTTTAAAGTTTGCCTCATCCATAAGAGTTGTGCACAACAACTACCGGCCGCCACATACTCCGCTTCGGTGGATGAGAGAGACACACAACTTTGCTTCTTGGAAGACCAACTCACCAAAGAGCAACCAAGGAATTGGCACCCTCCGGAAGTGGACTTCCTATCCACTTTGTCTCCCGCCCAATCAGAGTCCGAATATCCGACAAGCTTGAAGTTTGCTCCTCTTGGGTACCATAAGCCAAAGTTTGGGGTATGAGCCAAATATCGAAGAATCGCTTGACCGCCACAAAGTGGCTTTCCTTAGGTGCGGGCTTGAAACCGTGCACAAATTCCCACACTCAACATGATATCCGGTCTAGATGCACAAAGGTAAAGCAAGGAGCCAATCATGGAGCGATATACCTTTTGATCCACTGCTTTACCATTGGGATCAATGTCAAGTTGGCACTTGGTGGGCATTGGAGTGGAAGCCGGCTTGACATCACTTAGCTTGAATCTCTTAAGCATGTCTTGAGTGTATTTTGCTTGGTTGATGAAGGTTCCTTCTCTTCTTTGCTTCACTTGGAACCCGAGGAAGAACTTCAACTCCCCCATGGAAGACATATTGAACTTTGAGGTCATAAGAGCGTAAAATTCCTCATTGAAAGCTTTGTTAGGGGAACCAAAGATAATATCATCAACATATAGTTGGCACACAAACAACTCCCCTTTGACCTTCTTAGTAAAAAGAGTGGGGTCGATTAGCCCAACTTCAAATCCACGATCTTGTAACAACTCGGTAAGGTGGTCATACCACACACGTGGGGCTTGTTTAAGGCCATAGAGTGCCTTATCGAGTTGATACACATGATCGGGAAAGTAGGGATCCTCGAACCCGGGGGGTTGTTTGACATAGACCAACTCATTAATGGGACCATTAAGAAAAGCACTCTTCACATCCATTTGTTGCAACTTAAAGTTATGATGAGAAGCATAGGCAATTAACATGCGAATGGACTCAAGGCGAGCAACGGGAGCAAAGGTTTCACCATAGTCGATACCCTCGACTTGGGAGTAACCTTGTGCCACCAAATGAGCCTTGTTGAGAATGATAGTTCCATGATCATCTTGCTTGTTTTTGAATATCCACTTGGTCCCAATGACATTATGGTTCCCCGTTGGTCTTGGCACCAATCTCCACACCTTGTTGTGCTCAAAGTTGTTGATTTCTTCATGCATTGCATTAAGCCAATCCGGATCCTCGAGCGCTTCATAAACCTTTTGGGGTTCCACACAAGAGACAAACGCATGATGTTCACGATAGTTTGCTAATTGTCTACGAGTGCGTACCCCCTTAGTTAAGCTTCCAAGCACATTCTCCATGATGTTCCCTTTGGTGGTGAGATTGGAAGAAATCTTGGCGGCACGACGCTCCAATTCCTCCTCAGAAGTGAGATGAGGAGAGGAAACTTGATCATCTTGAGCGTCATCTTGAGCTTCTTCTTGATCTTGAGCTTGCTCTTGATCTTGAACTTGCTCGGTGGTGAGAACTTTACCTTGGGCATCATGTGGTGGTTCACCACCATCTTGAGGGTGATCTTGCCCTTGATCTTGTTCATTTGGTTGAGGGCCTTCACTATGTTCTTCGGAAGCATGTGGGTCTTGGGTTGGTGATGGTTCCACTTGAGTGGAACATTGTCCTTCTCCTTCGGCCACAAGGGGTTCCTCAATGGTTAGGATATGACCAACACCCATTCTTCTTATGGCTTGGGGAGAAATTTCATCACCTACATCACAAGTACCACTTTGCTCCACTTGGGAGCCGTTATTCTCATCAAACTCCACGTTACACGTTTCCTCAATAAGTCTCGTGGACTTATTGAGAACACGGTAAGCATGAGAGTTTGTAGAATAACCAACAAATATGCCCTCATAAGATCTAGCCTCAAATTTAGACAAACGGACACCTTTCCTGAGAATGAAACACTTACACCCGAACACCCGGAAGTACTTGAGGTTGGGCTTTCTGCCGGTGAGTATCTCATATGGAGTCTTGTTCAAGCCTTTGCGGAGTTAGAGCCGATTAGATGCATGACATGTGGTGTTGATGGCTTTGGCGCAAAAGTTGTAGGGAGACTTGAACTCCGCCATCATGGTCCTTGCCTCATCCATCAACGTCCGGTTCTTCCTATCCGCTACACCATTTTGTTGAGGGGTGTATGGCGCGGAATATTGATGCTTGATCCCCACATCACTAAGAAACTCATCCAAGGTGTAGTTCTTGAACTCGGTGTCATTGTCACTTCTTATAGTCAAGATCTTCGCATTGTGTTGATGTTGGGCTTCATTTGCAAAGTCAATGACGGTTTGTTGGGTCTCGCTCTTCCTCTTGAAGAAATACACCCAAGTGTATCTTGAATAGTCATCCACAATCACCAAGCAATACTTCCTACCCCCAAGACTATCAAAGGATGGAGGCCCAAAGAGATCCAAATGAAGGAGCTCCAAAGGCCTCTTCGAGTAAATGATAGTCATGGGAGGGTGAGCCTTCTCATGTAGCTTTCCTTCGATACAAGCACTGCAAGCACGATCTTTAGCAAAACTAACATTCGTTAGTCCACGGAAATGGTCCCCATTGAGAATACTTTGCAAAGATCTCATATTGACATGGGCTAAACGGCGATGCCAAAGCCATCCCACGTCAACTTTAGCCATTAGGCATGTCGCGGTCTTAGTGGGTCGCTCCGAAAAGTTAATCACATATAGACCATTCTCGACATGCCCAAGAAAGGCTACTTTAAGAGTCTTGCTCCACAAGAGGGACATGGTATCAATATCAAAGAAAGTGACAAAGCCCATGATTGCAAATTGACGAACGGAAAGTAAATTGTATGCAAGGGACTCAACAAGCATGACCTTCTCAATCGTGAGATCATGAGAAATGAGAATCTTGCCGAGTCCCAATACCTTAGAAGACGAGGCATCACCCCACTCGACATTGGTGGGAATAGATGGAATCTTGTGCACGTCCACCACCAAGTCCTTGCTTCCGGTCATATGATTTGTAGCTCCACTATTGAGCAACCATGATCCCCCACCGGAAGCAAACACCTACAAGAGATCAATGCTTGGTTTTAGGTACCCATTTTGTAATGGGTCCTTTGATGTTAGTAACAAGGGTCTTAGGAACCCAAATGGTCCATTCAATATACTCATGAGGAGAACCAACAAATTTGGCATAAACATGCCCATCACTAGCACAACACAAAACATAAGAAGGGTTAAAGTCGCAGGCTTTGTTGGAAGGGGTGGCATTGCCGTTCTTGACACCACCATCCTTCACATTGTTCTTCTTCTCCTTGGAAGCACCCTTTCCCTCCTTCACAAAGGTTTGCTTGAGAGGGGGAGGTCGTTTGGTCTTGTCATTCTTCTTCTTGTTCTTGGGCATGGGTGCAAACCCAATCCCTTCCTCGCCCACAACTTCCTTTTGATTGCTCAAAAGGTCGTTGAGGTTCTTTTCACCTTGAATGCATGACACAAGGCCTTTCTCAAGCTGCTCCTTCAACTTAGCATTCTCCTCAACAAGATGCACATGCTCACAACAAGGGTTAGTAGCATTTGCATTATCAATTAACACCATATGAGGAAAGGTGGCTTTCTCCTTGGTTAGCTTCACTTGGAGTTGATCATGAGACTCCTTGTGGCTAGCATGAATACCTTTCAAGGCCTTGTGAGCCTTGTCAAGTATATCAAACTCCTCCTTGAGTCTAGCAAGATCAACCCCAAGTTTGGCTTTCTCGGAATTGAGCACACGAGAAACAACAAGAGCATGATCAAGATCCTTTTTAACTTAGCATGATCATCGTTGTGTGACTCCTCAAGAGCCAAACGAAGACCACGCTCTTCCTGAAGAGCATTGGAAAGATCCGAGATCTCGTCGGCATAGTCACGACTATGCCCCTCCATCTTAGAGATGGTATCTTCGTGAGCCTCGATCATGTCATTGGCTTCACCAAGTTGTTCCAAGAGGGCAACGAAGTGCTTCTTGGATTTACCCTTGAGTTTACCCACAAAGGTCTTAAACTCATTCTCCTCCACATTTGTTCCCTCATGTTCATCAGTGCCATCCATCAAAGAAGGATGATTAATGATGGTAGTTTTGATTTTGGGGGTTACCTTGTTGGTGGCTTTAGCCATGAGGCACTTGGTGGTGATGCTCTCATTGGGTGATTCGAAGAGAGACACCCGTGGAGTCGTCGCAATGGCAACGGAGGCCATGGCAATTGACTCACCATCTTCTTCTTCATCATCATCCTCATTGTACTCTTCTTGTATCACCAATGCCTTGGGAGGAGTCTTCTTGGTGAAGTTGCTCTTGTTGGGGAAAGACTTGGCCTTGTCCTTTCGGATGAGCTTGCCACCATTGTCTTCCCTCTTCTCATAAGGGCACTCCACAACAAAGTGGCTCACATTGCCACAATTAAAGCAAGTCCTCACTTGTTGCTTGCCCTTTGCGCCACTTGAATTGTTCTTGTTGAAGTTGGGCCTTGTGTTCTTCTTGCTCCAAAATTGCCTTGAAGCAAGCCATGTGTTCATGATAGGCATACTTCGTATCTTCGAGGTTGCTCTCCTCTTCTTCCTCTTCATCCTCTTCCTCCATACTAACCTTGGACTTTAGTGCAAGGTTGGGCTTCTTTACTCTTTGAGAGCGTAGTACCGCATTGTCAGCGGTCTTGTCCAAGATGCTCATAGCAATGAATGTTGGTGTCAAAACCGGCGGATCTCGGGTAGGGGGTCCCGAACTGTGTGTCTAAGGCGGATGGTAACAGGAGGCGGGGGACACAATGTTTACCCAGGTTCGGTCCCTCTCGATGGAGGTAATACCCTACTTCCTGCTTGATTGATCTTGATGATATGAGAATTACAAGAGTTGATCTACCACGAGATCGTGTAGGCTAAACCCTAGAAGCTAGCCTATGATTATGATTGTTGTTGATCCTACGGACTAAACCCTCCGGTTTATATAGACACCGGAGGGGGCTAGGGTTACACAGAGTCGGTAACAAGGGAGGATATCTACATATCCGAATTGCCATGCTTGCCTTCCATGCCAAGGAGAGTCCCATCCGGACACGGGACGAAGTCTTCAATCTTGTATCTTCATTGTCCAACAATCCGGCCAAAGTATATAGTCCGGCTGTCTGAGGACCACTTAATCCAGGACTCCCTCAGTAGCCTCTGAACCAGGCTTCAATGATGATGAGTCCGGCACGCAGATTGTCTTCGGCATTGCAAGGCGGGTTCTTCCTCCGAATACTCCATAGAAGTTTTTGAACACAAGGATCGTGTCCGGCTCTGCAAAATAAATTCCACATACCACCGTAGAGAGTATAATATTCCACAAATCTAATCTACTGACAAGTTTCATAGCATGACATCACACCATGGCCCGGTCATTATTCGAACCATTTTTCCTAACTAGCTACTGCACATATTGCGAGGCGGTTTTCTCGGCACGTCTTGTCAAAGCAGAGATCATGTCCCCCTATCACGGGATTCTCATCAATACGGGTTTGGGTAACCCAATCGTGCCCGCTGGTACGACTCCTCGCTTTTAGGCAAGTTCTAGACGGTCGTGCGGAGGGTGCTTGATATTCACCCTCTTTATAAAGGGGTCAAGGCCTGTCCTTTTCTTCTCGCCCTCGATCTTTCCCTTCTCCCACCTCGAATTCCAGCACCCAAGGCGGAGGCTAAGCACTTCGGACCCTCAATCATGTCCGGATCCAACCTTCAAGGCCGGTGGGTGGCCTCCTCCGTCACAGAGGAGGACATCAAGAAGCTAAGAGAAGCCAGGTATCTGACCGCCGAAATCTCGCACAGGCTGCCTGCTCAAGGCCAGTCATCCCCACTCCCGAACCCAACGAGAGTGTCGTATTTGTTTCCCACTTCTTCTGAGGGCTAGGCTTTAGTCTTGTTCCCTTTGTTAGAGGGCTTATGTTCTACTACGGGCTCGATTTCCATGATCTGGCTCCAGATTCCATCCTTCACATCTCGTCGTTCATCGTTGTGTGTGAAGCCTTCCTCCGCATCACCCCACACTTCGGCTTATGGCTCAAGACCTTCAATGTTAAATCGAGGATGATCGATGGGCGACACGCAGAGTGCGAAGGTGCCATAATAAGCAAAGGCACCGGTGCTCCATGGCCAGGGGGTTCCTTCCCGGAGATGTCCAACTTATGGCAGTGGGAGTGGTTTTACATCATGGCTCCCCGTAGTACTAAGTGGGCAGCTGCCTCCGCCTTCCGTTCGGGCCCCTCGCCACAACTGGCGTCGTGGATCAACAAGGGGCTGGACTGGGGGCCGGTTAATGACGTGTTGATACGTCTCCAACGTATCTATAATTTTTTATTGCTCCATGCTACTTTATCTATTGTTTTGGACTATATTGGGCTTTATTTTCCACTTTTATATTACTTTTGGGACTAACCTATTAACCGGAGGCCTAGCCCAGAATTGCTGTTTTTTGCCTTTTTTAGTGTTTCGAAGAAACATAATATCAAACGGAGTCCAAACGGAATGAAACCTTCGGAAACGTGATTTTCTCACCGAACGTGATCCAGGAGACTTGGATCCTACGCCAAGAAACTAGAGAGGCGGTCACGAGGGTGGGGGGCGCCCCCTAGGGCGCGCCACCCTGCCTCGTGGGCCCCCTGATGCTCCACTGACGTACTCCTTACTCCTATATATACCTCGCACCCCCAACGATCGAACAGGGCCAAAACCTAATTCCACCGCCGCAACTTCCTGTATCCACGAGATCCCATCTTGGGGCCTGTTAGGAGCTCACGGAGGGGCATCCACCACGGAGGGCTTCTACATCAACACCATAGCCTCTCCGATGAAGTGTGAGTAGTTTACTTCAGACCTTCGGGTCCATAGCTAGTAGCTAGATGGCTTCTTCTCTCTTTTTGGATCTCAATACAATGTTCTCCCCCTCTCTCGTGGAGATCTATTCGATGTAATCTTCTTTTTGTGGTGTGTTTGTTGAGATCGATGAATTGTGGGTTTATGATCCAGCTTATCTATGAATAATATTTGAATCTTCTCTGAATTCTTTTATGTATGAGTGAGTTATCTTTGCAAGTCTCTTCGAATTATCATTTTGGTTTGGCCAACTAGATTGGTAGTTCTTTCAATGGGAGAAGTGCATGGCTTTGGGTTCAATCTTGCGGTGTCCTTACCCAGTGACAGAAAGGGTTGCAAGGCACGTATTGTATTGTTGCCATCAAGGATAACAAGATGGGGAATTTATCATATTGCATGAATTCATTCCTCTACATCATGTCATCTTGCTTAAGGCGTTACTCTGTTTTCAACTTAATACTCTAGATGCATGCTGGATAGCGGTCGATGAGTGGAGTAATAGTAGTAGATGCAAAATCGTTTCGATCTACTTGTCTCGGACGTGATGCCTATATACATGATCATACCTAGATATACTCATAACTATGCTCAATTCTGTCAATTGCTCAACAGTAATTTGTTCACCCACCGTAGAATACTTATGCTCTTGAGAGAAGCCACTAGTGAAACCTATGGCCCCGGGTCTATTCTCATCATATCAATCTCCATCACTTTTATACTTGCTTTGTTTTACTTTGTCTTATACTTTTCACTTTGCATCTTTATACCAAAAATACCAAAAATATTATCTCTATCAGATCTCACTCTCGTAATTGACCGTGAAGGGATTGACAACCCCTAATCGCGTTGGTTGCGGGTAGTTATCATTTTGTGCAGGTACGAGGGACTTGTGCGTGGCCTCCTACTGTATTGATACCTTGGTTCTCAAAAACTGAGGGAAATACTTACGCTACTGTGCTACATCATCCTCTCCTCTTCGGGGAAAACCAACGCAAGCTCAAGACGTAGCAAGAAGGATTTCTGGCGCCGTTGCCGGGGAGTCTACGCAAAAGTCAACATACCAAGTACCCATCACAATCCCTATCTCTCGCATTACATTATTTGCCATTTGCCTCTCGTTTTCCTCTCCCCCACTTCACCCTTGCCGTTTTATTCGCCCTCTCTTTCCCATTCTCCTCCTCCTTTTCCCGTTGCCTTTTCCTCGTCCTTTTGTTTGCTCGTGTGTTGGATTGCTTGTTTGCCGCAATGGCTCAAGATGCTACCAAATTGTGTGACTTCACCAATACCAATAATAATGATTTCCTTAGCACTCCGATTGCTCCTCTCGTCAATACTGAATCTTGTGAAATCAATACTGCTTTGTTGAATCTTGTTATGAAAGATCAATTCGCCGACCTTCCTAGTGAAGATGCCGCTACTCATCTGAATAGCTTCGTTGATTTATGTGATATGAAAAAAAATATGTCGATAATGATGTCGTTAAATTGAAGCTATTTCCTTTTTCGCTTAGAGATCGTGCTAAGTCGTGGTTTTCATCTTTGCCTAAAAATAGTATTGATTCTTGGAACAAGTGCAAAGAAGCTTTTATCTCTAAGTATTTTCCTCCCGCTAAGATTATCTCTCTTAGGAACGATATTATGAATTTTAAGCAACTTGATCATGAACATGTTGCACAAGCTTGGGAGAGAATGAAATTAATGATACGTAATTGTCCTACTCATGGTTTGAACTTGTGGATGATTATACAAAAAATTATGCGGATTTAATTTTTCTTCTAGAAATCTTTTAGATTCGCCATGGAGGCACTTTTATGGAAATCACTTTAGGAGATGCTACTAAACTCCTAGATAATATTATGGTTAATTATTATCAATGGCATAGTGAAAGATCTACTAATAAAAAAGTGCATGCGATAGAAGAAATCAATGTTTTGAGTGGAAAGATGGATGAACTTATGAAATTATTTGCTACTAGGAGTGTTTCTTCTGATCCTAATGATATGCCTTTGTCTACCTTGATTGAGAATAATAATGAATCTATGGATGTGAATTTTGTTGGTAGGAATAATTTTGGTAACAACGCGTATAGAGGGAATTTTAATCCTAGGCGTTATCCTAGTAATCCTTCTAATAATTATGTAAATTCCTACAACAACTCTTATGGAAATTTTAATAAGATGCCCTCTGAATTTGAGAGTAGTTTTAAAGAGTTTATGAATTCACAAAAGAATTTTAATGCTTTGCTTGAAGAGAAATTGCTTAAAGTTGATGATTTGGCTAGGAACGTTGATAGAATTTCTCTTGAGCTTGATTCTTTAAAGCTTAGATCTATACCTCCTAAGCATGATATCAATGAGTCTCCCAAAGCTATGAGAATTTCCATTGATGAGTGCAAAGAAAGAACCGCTAGGATGCGTGCTTCCAAAGATGCCTTTATTAAAGTGTGTTCTTCTAATTCCTATGATAATCAAGATGAAGATCTACAAGTTATTGATGTGTCCCCTATTAAATATTTGTTTTGCAATATGAATCTTGATGAAACTGAATATGATCTTCCTTTACCTAGAAGGCGTTCTAAGAATTCGGAGTTTTTAGATCTTGATGATGAAATTGATAAAAGTGGGATTGAAATAAATAAAAATCTAGATGTTGCTAAACCCACTATTTTGGATCTCAAGGAATTTAATTATGAAAATTGCTCTTTAATTGATTGTATTTCCTTGTTTTAATCCCTGCTAAATTCTCCTCATGCTTATAGTTAAAATAAGGCCTTTACCGAACACATTGTTGATGCCTTGATGCAATCTTATGAAGAAAAACTTGAGTTGAAAGTTTCTATCCCTAGGAAAATCTATGATGAGTGGGAACCTACTATCAAAATTAAAATTAAAGATCATGAGTTTAATGCTTTGTGTGATTTGGGTGCTAGTGTCTTCATTATTCCCAAAACTTTGTGTGATTTGCTAGATTTCCGTGACTTTGATGATTGCTCGCTAAACTTGCCTCCTGCGGATTCCACTATTAAAAATCCTCTGGGAAGAATTAATGATGTTCTTATTGTTGCAAATAGGAATTATGTGCCCGTACATTTTATCGTTCTTGATATCAATTGCAATCCTTCATGTCCTATTATTCTTGGTAGACCTTTCCTTAGAACGATTTGTGCAATTATAGATATGAAGGAAGGGAATATTAGATTCGAATTTCCATTAAAGAAAGGCATGTAACACTTTCCTAGGAATAAAATAAAATTACCATATGAATCTATTATGAGAGCCACTTATGGATTGCCTACCAAAGATGGCAATACCTAGATCTACCCTTGCTTTTATGCCTAGCTAGGGGCGTTAAACGATAGCGCTTGTTGGGAGGCAACCCAATTTTATTTTTAGTTTTTTTATTTTTGCTTCTGTTTAGGAATAAATAATCCATCTAGCCTCTGTTTAGATGTGGTTTTATCTTTCAATTAGTGTTTGTGTCAATTTAAACCTATTGGATCTTCTTGGATAATAGTTATTTGATCTTGCTGTAATTTCCAGAAACTTTGCGCTCAGTGCTCGAATTGTTAAAAATCACCAGAACGTGATAAAATACTGATTCCAATTCCTGCTGATCAATAAACAAATTTTCCAGGCCGTCTAATTTTGGTAGAATTTTTGGAGTTCCAGAAGTTTGCGTTAGTTACAGATTACTACAGACTGTTCTGTTTTTGACAGATTCTGTTTTGTGTGTGTTGTTTGCTTATTTTGATGAATCTATGTCTAGTAAAATAGTTTATGATCCATAGAGAAGTTGGAATACAGTAGGTTTAACACCAATATAAATAAAGAATGAGTTCATTACAGTACCTTAAAGTAGCCTTTTGTTTTCTTTCTCTAACGGAGCTCACGAGATTTCTATTGAGTTTTGTGTTGTGAAGTTTTCAAGTTTTGGGTGAATTCTTTTGATGGATTATGGAACAACGAGTGGCAAGAGCCTAAGCTTGGGGATGCCCATGGCACCCACAAGATAATCCAAAGACAACAAAAAGTCAAAGCTTGGGGATGCCCCAGAAGGCATCCCCTCTTTCGTCCACTTCCATCGGTAATTTACTTGGAGCTATATTTTTATTCACCACATGATATGTGTTTTGCTTGGAGCGTCTTGTATTATTTGCGTCTTTGATTGTTAGTTTACCACAATCATCCTTGCTGTACACACCTTTTGAGAGAGCCATACATAAATTGGAATTTGATAGAATACTCTATGTGCTTCACTTATATCTTTTGAGCTTGATAGTTTTACTCATAGTGCTTCATTTATATCTTTTGAACGTGACAATTTTTGCTCTAGTGCTTCACTTAGATCTTTTAGAGCACGGTGGTGGATTTGTTTCAAAGAAACTTGATCTCTCATGCTTCACTTAGATTATTTTGAGAGTTTTTAATAGCATGGTAATTTGCTTAATGTTAATATACTTGGTATTCAAGATATGTGAAACTTTCTTTTGAGTGCGTTGAATACTAAGATAAGTTTGATGCTTGATAATTGTTTTGAGATATGAATATGATGATATTAGAGTCATGCTAGTTGAGTAGTTGTGAATTTAAAGAATACATGTGTTGAAGTTTGTAATTCCCGTAGCATGCACGTATGGTGAACCGTTATGTGATGAACTCGGAGCATGATTTATTTATTGATTGTCTTCCTTATGAGTGGCGGTCGGGGACGAGCGATGGTCTTTTCCTACCAATCTATCCCCCTAGGAGCATGCGCGTAATACTTTGCTTTGATAACTTCTAGATTTTTGCAATAAGTATATGAGTTCTTTATGACTAATGTTGAGTCCATGGATTATACGAACTTTTTCCCATCCTTCCACCGTTGCTAGCCTCTCTAATACCGCGCACCTTTCGCCGGTATCATACACCCACCATATATCTTCCTCAAAACAGCCACCATACCTACCTATCATGGCATTTCCATAGCCATTCCGAGATAAATTGCCATGCAACTTTCCACTGTTCCGTTTATTATGACACGCTCCATCATTGTGATATTGCTAGCATGATCATGTAGTTGACATCGTATTTGTGGCAAAGCCACCATTCATAATTCTTTCATACATGTCACTCATGAATCATTGCATATCCCGGTACACCGCCAGAGGCATTCATATAGAGTCATATTTTGTTCTAAGTATCGAGTTGTAATTGTTGAGTTGTAAGAAAAATAAAAGTGTGATGATCATCATTATTAGAGCATTGTCCCAAGTGAGGAAAGGATGATGGAGAATATGATTCCCCCACAAGTCGGGATGAGACTCCGGACAAAAAAAAGAGGCCATAAAAAAAGAAGAGAAAAGGCCCAAATAAAAATATGAGAGAAAAAGAGAGGAACAATGTTACTATCCTTTTACCACACTTGTGCTTCAAAGTAGCACCATGATCTTCATGATAGAGAGTCTCTCATTTTGTCACTTTCATATACTAGTGGGAATTTTTCATTATAGAACTTGGCTTGTATATTCCAATGAAGGGCTTCCTTGTCACAGCCCCAGATCAGCCCTAGCTGGACTTTCTTGCATCCATGCATCATGTTTAATTTTCATGAAAATTTGAAATGGGGATGACCAAGCCCTAGCACCAAAAACAATTCAAATAGGTTCAACTAAGAAATATTTTTCAATGAACCAAATGGCCTTCAAAAATGTTCATCATTTCTGGAAAAATGCTTTAAAACATAACCAGGGGTGATGCACATTATTCATGACATATTTGGTCATTGGACTAATTCTTAAAGTATTTGAATTGGAGCATTTAATGCTTATAAATAATTTAAATGCTTCAATACTTCTGAAAACAATTGAGGGCTGTTGGAAATAATTCAAATAGTGCCCACAATTTTTGTTAGGATTTTACAAAATAAGTTAGTATTTTTACTAATTCAAAACATACCAAAAATAAATAGAAAACAGAAATAAGAGAGAGAGAGAATAACTTACCTGCAGCCCACCTGGCGCCCCATGAGGCCAACCGACTGGCCGAGGCCCAGCCCAACTCCCCCACCGTCTTCAACCTCTGCCAGTAGGCAGAGGCGTGTCGACGCCGCGCGCAGGCCACCTCCACCCTGCCTGCTTCACTCCCTCGATGCTCCAGACGCCCCTCGCGACGCCACGGAGACAGCTACGCGCCCCCCCAGGCCTCTCACTCTCTCCCCGAGCTCCTCTCCCTCCTCTGCCTCGCTCTCTCTCCCGAACCCGAACGAGTTCGCCGACGCCGATCGCCGTACCCGCGGCCACAGCCATCCCCGAGCCTCCCCGACATGCCCCCGAGCTCCGCCTAGTCCCTCTCCCCCTCCTCACCGAGCCTCCCGACGCCGGACGCCCTGCATCACCCTCTGCCCCGCCATCTTCGCCGCCTCTGCCCGGAGATCGCCGGCGTCGATCCGCCTCGTCCAAGCCATCCCCGAGGCCACCGACCCACCCTACGGAATCACTGTGAGCCCCTGCGCCTCTCGCCGCTCTCCCCGTCGATGCGTTCGCCCCCTAACCGCGATACCCACCTTGGCCGACGCTCGCCGCCGCACAGCCATGTCGCCACCGCGTCCAACGTTGCTGCCACACGTGTTGGAGCGCGTCATCGTGCTCACCGCGACTCCAGGAGTCCGGAGAGCCCCTCGATGAGTTTCCCCGCGCTCTGTAGACCTGCGCCGCTCGAACCCGTACCTCCGGCCGCCGCCGCGAGCTCACTTCCGGCGAACTCCGGCCACCCCCGCACCTCCCGCTAGTCTCCTTAGATGCGCACGAGCCCGGGCGTCACGTAGGGCCCCTCCGCCTCTCTTTTGGTCACCGGAGGGCGAAACCCGGCGCCCTCCGCCGTCTCTGGCTCCGCCGGCGACGAGCCGCGGTCAACTCCGGTGAGTTTGACCCGGGGCTGGCCGTTTTGACCAGTGAGGTTTGACCCCTCCCTTTCACTGACATGCGGGCCCCGGTCCCTGTTATTTAGCTAAGTGTTAAAGTTAACTTAAGTTAATTCCATAGTCACCGACGTGTGGGTCCAGGGACTAATTAGCCTAGATTAACCTTTAGCTAGTACTAATTAACCCTGTTAGCTGACTGAGACACTGACCCGTGGGTCCCGCAGGTCAGGTTTGACCCTGGCCGCCTGTTGACTCGCTGACGTCACACTGACGTCAGGCTGACGCAGTAATATCCTTTTTCTGGATTTAATTTAATTCAGGAAATTTCAGGAAATACCCCAAACTTCTAAAAATCATATAAATTCAACCGTAACTCGGATTGAAATAAGTTATATATGAAAAATGATCAGAAAAATATGAAGAATCTGTTTATGCCATGATCATGCATGTTTGAATAAGTTAACCCCACTGAATAGGATGAATCATGATTAGGGCAAGTTATGAACTAGCATTTGGAGTTGGAATTTAACCTTGTTTGAGTTCCACTTCAATTAACCTGGCTAGATATTGCATTAGGTAAATTCAGTACCTTAACATGACATGTCATTCATGTGATGTGCATTGCATTGATTGTGTTCTCTCTTGCTTGCCGGTAATTGTCCCCTCTCGGTAGACGACGTTCCGACGATTGTTCGATGACACGAATGAAGAACTATATTATCTTCGGAAGTGCCAGGCAAGCAAAACCCCCTTGTTCATTCCGATATAATCCCACTCTCTCGCTCCTGCTCTATTTTACTGCATTAGGACAACCACGATGCATGTGTTACTTGCTGCGGTAGTTGAACCCCTTTATCCTCTGCATGACCTGTCATTCCACAGTAATTAGATGAAAGCCACTAGCATGAGTAGGAGTTGTTTGAGCCCTGTTGTGCCTACTCATTGATGCTTGTTTGTCATGCCTGCTACTGCTTAGAGTTGAGTCAGGTCTGATTCATCGGGAATGAATTGGAATTGTTATAAACATGTCCTACTGTGTGTGAGCTAAGTGTGTGAACACGATTTGGTAAAGGTAGCGGTGAGAGGCCATTTAGGAGTACATGGTGGGTTGTCTCATTGCAGCCGTCCTCAGGAACTGAGTTCTGTGCTTGTGATCCATGAAACAGTTACTACCACGCATTGGGCCCGAAACCAATGGACCCTCTCGGCTTCTTAACCACCCTTGCTCTCTGTCCAGGAGTTGCAACTAGTTTCTGGTGTTTGTAGGATATGTGTTGGAGGCCGTGCGTAGCGCTGACCCTAGGGGTGGGCTATGATGCGGTAGATACACCGTGGCCCGGTGTACCGAATGCCCGTTTGGTATCTCGGGAACCCTGCACACATCGTTTGGGGCTGTATGGGAAACCTCGGCCGGACTCCCTGCGGATGGAACCCAAATAGGCGATAAACCTGGACTAGGGACTTGAGTGTTTAGGTAGGCCGTGGCCGACACCCACGTTGGGCTTCCGCTTGAAGGTTGCCGAGTACATGTCGTGTAAACGGCGGTAAGTGGTGAGCGTGTGAAGAAGTACACCCTGCAGGGTTTAATATGATCTATTCAATAGCCGTGTCCGCGGAGAAGGACTTCTGGGTTGCCTATATCAGTTCATAGACAAGTGAAAGTGGATACCCTAAAATGCGCAAGATAAGCGTGAGTGCTATGGATGGCGTTCTCATAGGGAGACGGGAGCGGGTCCATAGTGGTGTATTGATATGGTGAATATGTGGACTCATGTGCGCCACCTCAAAAGAGTTACTTGCAGTCGTAGTTCAGGATAGCCACCGAGTCAAAGCTGGCTTGCTGCAGTCAAACTCCACCACCCCCTTTTGATAATGATGCATAAGTAGCTAGTTCTGATGTAAGTCTTGCTGAGTACAATTGTACTCACGTTTGCCTATTTTATGTTTTTGCAGAGAGACGTCAGTCTCGTTAGTAGTTCCACGTGGACTTCGACGTTTAGCTTGTTACCTCAGCTACGATCTTGTGCCCTCGGCAGGATCTGGTAGATAGTCAGGCTTCTCAGCCTTTTTCATCTATAGTTGTCTGTACTCAGACATGATTAGCTTCCGCTTGTGCTTTGACTTGTATGCTCTGGGTGTTGGGTCATGAGACCCATGTTTGTAATCTCTCGCTCCTCGGAGCCTATTGAATAAATATTTGAGTCGTAGAGTTATGTTGTGATGCCATGTTGTATCTACACATATTGAGCATATTGTGTGTATGTTTGAAATGCTTGGTATGTGTGGGATCCGACAAACTAGTTGTTTATCCGTGGCAGCCTCTCATATGGGGAAATGTAGTCTCGTGCTTCCGGCGATAGTAGTCCGCTACAGCCGGTTCACGGAGTCCCGCTAGCCCAGCACTACTGCTTGGACACTTGAGTGGCGGCATGTGTTTCACTTCGTTCCTATGTCCGTCCCTTCGGGAAATGTCACGCGTGATATTCGAGTCCTGCCTAGCCTGCTACAGCCGGGATACCGAGTCCTGTTAGCCAGTGCTACAGCCGAATATATACGTTGATGACCGACATGCTCGATGTGATTCATGTATGCCTGTCCCCATAGGTTAGCGCCGCTTTGGGTTCACGACTAGCCATGTCGGCCCGGTTCTTTGTCATATGGATGCTAGCGACACTATCATATCGTGAGCCAAAAGGCGCCAAACGGTCCCGGGCCATGGTAAGGCGACACCCGTGGGAATACCGTGCGTGAGGCCGCAAAGTGATATGATGTGTTACATGCTAGGTCGGTGTGACTTAGGTCGGGGTCCCGACATTCCTCAAATGCCCTAGGTCTTCATGAGCAAGCGAATTGGATGCACACCCACTTAGTTTCTTTTGTTGAGCTTTCATATACTTATAGCTCTAAGTGCATCCGTTGCATGGCAATCCCTACTCACTCACATTGGTATCTATTGATGGGCATCTCCATAGCCCGTTGATACGCCTAGTTGATGTGAGACTATCTTCCCTCTTTTTGTCTTCTCCACAACCACCATTCTATTCCACCTATAGTGATATATCCATGGCTCACGCTCATGTATAGCGTGAAGATTGAAAAAGATTTGAAAATGTTAAAGTATGAAACAATTGCTTGTCTTGTCATCGGGGTTGTGCATGATTTAAATACTTTGTGTGGGGAAGATGGAGCATAGCCAGACTATATGATTTTGTAGGGATAACTTTCTTTGGCCATGTTATTTTGAGAACACATAATTGCTTAGTTAGTACGCTTGAAGTATTATTATTTTTATGTCAATATGAACTTTTGTCTTGAATCTTTCGTATCTGAATATTCATACCATTATTAAGAAGATTTACATTGAAATTATGACAAAGTATCATTCCGCATCAAAAATTCTCTTTTTATCATTTACCTACTCGAGGACGAGCAAGAATTAAGCTTGGGGATGCCTGATATGTCTCCAACGTATCTATAATTTTTTATTGCTCCATGCTACTTTATCTATTGTTTTGGACTATATTGGGCTTTATTTTCCACTTCTATATTACTTTTGGGACTAACCTATTAACCGGAGGCCCAGCCCAGAATTGCTGTTTTTGCCTTTTTTAGTGTTTCGAAGAAACAGAATATCAAACGGAGTCCAAATGGAATGAAACCTTCGGAAACGTGATTTTCTCACCGAACGTGATCTAGGAGACTTGGACCCTACGCCAAGGAACCAGAGAGGCGGTCACGAGGGTGGGGGGCGCGCCCCCTTAGGGCACGCCCCCTGCCTCGTGGGCCCCCTGATGCTCCACCGACGTACTCCTTACTCCTATATATACCTACGTACCCCCAAACGATCAGAACAGGAGCCAAAAACCTAATTCCACCGCCGCAACTTCCTGTATCCACGAGATCCCATCTTGGGGCCTATTCCGAGCTCACGGGGGGGCATCCACCACGGAGGGCTTCAACGTCAACACCATAGCCTCTCCGATGAAGTGTGAGTAGTTTACTTCAGACCTTCGGGTCCATAGCTAGTAGCTAGATGGCTTCTTCTCTCTTTTTGGATCTCAATACAATGTTCTCCCCCTCTCTCGTGGAGATCTATTCGATGTAATCTTCTTTTTGCGTTGTGTTTGTTGAGACCGATGAATTGTGGGTTTATGATCCAGCTTATCTATGAATAATATTTGAATATTCTCTAAATTATTTTATGTATGATTGAGCTATCTTTGCAAGTCTCTTCGAATTATCCGTTTGGTTTGGCCAACTAGATTGGTGGTTCTTGCAATGGGAGAAGTGCATGGCTTTGGGTTCAATCTTGCGGTGTCCTTACCCAGTGACAGAAAGGGTTGCAAGGCACGTATTGTATTGTTTCCATCGAGGATAACAAGATGGGGTATTTATCATATTGCATGAATTTATTCCTCTACATCATGTCATCTTGCTTAAGGCGTTACTCTGTTTTTAACTTAATACTCTAGATGCATCTTTGGATAGCGATCGATGAGTGGAGTAATAGTAGTAGATGCAGAATCGTTTGATCTACTTGTCTCGGACGTGATGCCTATATACATGATCATACCTAGATATACTCATACCTATGCTCAATTCATCAATTGCTCAACAGTAATTTGTTCACCCACCGTAGAATACTTATGCTCTTGAGAGAAGCCACCGGTGAAACCTATGGCCCCGGGTCTATTCTCATCATATCAATCTCCATCACTTTTATACTTGCTTTGTTTTACTTTGCCTTTTACTTTTCACTTTGCATCTTTATACCAAAAATACCAAAAATATTATCTCTATCAGATCTCACTCTCGTAAGTGACCGTGAAGGGATTGACAACCCCTAATCGCGTTGGTTGCGAGTAGCTATCGTTTTGTGCAGGTACGAGGGACTTGTGCGTGGCCTCCTACTGGATTGATACCTTGGTTCTCAAAAACTAAGGGAAATACTTACGCTACTGTGCTGCATCATCCTCTCCTCTTCGGGGAAAACCAACGCAAGCTCAAGACGTAGCACGTGCCGACACTGCAGAGTTGCATCCGATATCTCCTCGAGAAAGATGTCGGCCTTGTCAAGGTAATGCAGGTCATGCTAGTTCGTCGGGTCCTGCCGTGCCAACGTCGACCTCTCCGTATGTGGGAGTTCAACCTGGAAGGACCGCGAACTATTCGGCAATTCTTCGGCGTGACGCTCGAATGTATGTATGGATTGTTCTTCGGACCACGAATAAAGTGTCCGGACACCACCGAGGATGCGGGTCGAAACTGCAATCGTCCAGATACCCAGGTAAGTAATTCGGCTGAACACACTGTGTTTTTATTTATCACAACATCATTATGAAAAGTCGCTCTTTGACCAGGACTAGATAGAAAAGGCGAAGGTGATCAGGTGTTCGGACCCCCTTCCTGAAGGCTCACTAGATCCTTTACTAGCCAGGATGCTTGAGCTTGCGCCTTATCAAGCGCCATCAGGGGAAGATAAAGGGAGGAGTAAAGAAGCCGAAAGCGGGCCTCACTCATTATTCGTCCAAACCGGGGGAATTAGTGTCTCCACGAAGGAGTATAACCGGGGAGATGAATCTAAAATTCCCTCTCCCCAAGGAAGGAAGAGGACCGCCTCTGAAGACTTGGAAACAATGGTTTCCAAACGAGGGAAGAAGCCTTCGCCAGGGGGCCCTGACCCGGAGGGCATCCTTACCGCACAGTGCCTGCAAGGAGCTCAGCCCTCCACCGAGCTATAAGTAAACAAAAGTACTTTATAGTAAATATATCATGTTTCATCTCTGAGGACAATAATCAAGACGTATGTCTTGCAGTTCGGACAATAGCCCTTCTCAACAGAGTTCGTCTTCGGGGGATCTTCTTCCAGAGATGATGGAGAGAGAAACGCCTCCCACTGTCTCCCCGCCTCATGAAGCGGACGACCCTGAGGTGTTGTCGCGGAGAATTTCTCCTGATCCGCCAAGGCCGGAAGGTAACCCTTCGGCCACCCGAAGTCCGGAGGATTCGACTCCTAAGGAGAGCAACAAAAAGAGTCCGGGACTGCCCGGTGCACAACCGGACGTACTGATGGGACTTCTGGAGCAAGTGACTATCTCAGAGGCGCATCGTACTTTAATGGGTACGGTGGTTGAGAGGATTGCATCCGCCAAAAGTGGGTTGCATGAGGCTTTTATGAGCCTGCTAAGAGGTTTTGAGGTACGCTAAGTAATATATTTTTTGACTGTACCGCACACGCCAGGTGTGCCCTTTTGCAGACAGTAGCCCCTGAGACTCTGGTTGCTGTCCAAAGGTGGCAAACAAAGGATCATAATCCCAGGAATGATCATGCTACTTTTATGTGCAGGTGGCTGAGGGTCCGGTGGCTAGTCGCACTGGTGAGTTTGCCGAACTGAAGCGGCAACTTGATGCAGTAGATGCCGACATCGTGCTTGTAAACAAGCAGGTTGACGAGGCACAGGGTATGTATTCTCCGGTGGTTAACAGATATTAAGAGGAGCATGATGCTAGTATCTATAATATGCTATGACTGCAAATGGAGCCGCCGCCGTGGAGACCCTTCGAGCGGAGCTTGCCCAAGCCAAGGAACAAGCCGGGAGAAGTGATGCGGCCGCCCTAAAGGCGGTCGAAGAATTAGGAGACGAACAGGCTGCTCATCGCCAGAGCAAAGATAAAATAGCAAAGATGGCTGTTAAGCTGAAGGATGCCGCCGACCGGTATGAGCTTCTCGAAAAGGACAATCAAGCAAAGGCGGCGGACCTGGAGAAAGCCATGGTAGCAGCCAAGGAGACCTGCTCGAAAATAAGAGTGGCGAAGGAGGAGCTTCGTCAAGCCAGAGGTATCACGGTTGGGAAGCCCTTTTTGTTGCGGATGAAGTTCGGAGATCCGAAGTATGCCCCTCTGGATCAATTATGGAGTGCTGCAGATGCGTACATGGACTTGGCAACGAGTGCTGCTGATGCGACTAAATTTTTCAAAGATCAAAAAGATCATGAAGTGCAAAAGTTGTTCTGGTCGCAGTTCAGTGCTCCGACGCGTCCGCTACTGCTGAATGAGCAAATGGCCAAGTGGGCTGAGCTCCATAGGTTGTCTGTGCTTGCCATGAGGTCTGTCATGGATCATCTTTGGCCGGAAGGACCAAGGCCGAATAGTTATTTTGGTTTAGTGCAACGATTCCTTGGTGTTGTGCCACATATCGACGCCGCAAAGAGGTCGGCGAGCATAGAGGGTGCGCGGATGGCTCTTGCCCGTGTTAAGACATACTAGGCAGAGATGGAGGCCACCACTATTGCACCCCCAGAGTCCGGCCATAGGCCAGGCATCGGCCGAGCACTATTTTGAAGAAGTCCTAGAAGGCGCTCGTTTAATAGAGGCTCAGTGCTCGAAGAGTATCATGTTCTAGTTACATGTAACCCGATTGTAAAAACAATGCTATTAGGTTTATAAAGGCTGTGTTTATACTTTTGCTTGAAAGTATTATGATGCCTCCTGTGCGGCCGTTTATGTATGTATATAACCTGAAAGTTTGCAGTCGTCGGCTTCAGCCCCCACGCATGTAATGCGGGGGTGTTCGGAAAAGCGCGTATTCACACTTGATCCGACGTCTTGGTCCAATAAGTTGGTGATAGCGCGGCGAACAAGGCAATCAGACTATATTGCTTTAATACTTTCACTTAGCCATAGGAGTTTGACGGTGGGGCTACTACATAGCCCTGGTACTTCCGCGTCTATCCGAAGATGGTGTGCGTACATATATGACCAGGAAACCGGTCCTTCGTTAATGCGGAGAAATCGCGAAGATTCCGATGAGTCATCAAGTGGTTGACCAGTCTCATGCTATATCATGACAGTCAGTTTTCGGCTTTCTCTACTAAGGTGCTCATCCAGATGAACCAGGGCACAATCGCAGTAGTTCTCCCAGTGCTACCTTAACCGATATAGCGGAACGTAAGGTACCAAAACATGGGAGCTGCGCAAACCCAACTATTGACCAAAGACATGATTCAGAGTTGATGCATATAAGGCCAAACTCGCGACGCCGAACACTCCCTAAGGTATTTGGTCTTTACAACATATACCGGGCTGGGTAACGCCCTTGATAATGAACCCTGAATTTCCAGGTACGTGCATTAGTCTGGCGTGGAAAAATGCCAATAACGCCAACATCCCTCTCAGTTATGTTTTAGATTCCGGAGGGTGCAAAGCAACAAGAGACAGTAAGAAAGGATTACACAGGGTCTTAATCTAAAAAGAAACCTTTGAGCAGGGCCCTGCTGCACGTCTGCACCTGTGTCTCTGTTGTGCCGTATCCTGGAAGGGTGTAGCACAATTATCATCTGTAAAAGAGAAAAGCTCAGGTGAAAGTATTCGTGCGAAAAGTTGGTTATTCTTAATAAACCATTAGAATTTAATCTAAATAAGGGAAACAAGAACTGTAGTTCATTTTTACATGCGGGAAGCCCCTAGCGCCACTTATGGGGATATATCCATCAACCCAATCTTAGGCTTATCTGAGCTATTATAGCCAGTGTTGCGCCGGACTCGTCTAGCCGTGTCCGCGGTCTTGACGACAGATCATTTATTCTAGTTGGAGAGGCCAGTCAGTGTTCGGCTGTTAAACACGTCACACATCCTTCCGTTCGCAAGGAACGCTTTGTGTTTCCGCTAACTATGATGGTGCCACGTGGACTGGGCATCTTAAGCTTAAGATAAGCATAATGCGGTACTGCGTTAAAACGAGCAAAGGCCGTCCTTCCGAGTAGTGCTTGATAGCTGCTTCGGAATGGAGCGATGTCGAAGGTTAACTTTTCACTTTGGAAGTTGTCGGGAGAACCGAATACAACCTCTAGTACTAGAGAGCCCGTGCAGCGGGCCTCTGGGCCTTGTATTACTCCCTTAAAGGTAGTATTGCTGTGGTTAATCCTTGTCGGGTCTATCCCCATTTTGCGGACCGTGTCCTGATATATCAGATTGAGACTACTGCCGCCGTCCATAAGGACTCGGGTGAGATGGTATCCGTTAATTATTGGGTCTAGCACCAAGGCAGCAGATCCTTCGTGCCGGATACTATCCGGGTGATCCCTACGATCGAAAGTGATCGGGCAGGCTGACCAAGGGTTGAATTTGGGGGTGACGGGTTCCACGGTGCATACGTCTTGGAGTGCGCATTTGCTCCTCCTCTTCATTATGTAAATCATGTTCACTATTTTGACCTCCGGCGGGAATTTTTTCTGTCCCCCAGTATTTTGCCGGCGAGGCTCATCCTCGTCTTCGCTTGGTTTCTCCCTCCCCTTGTGTTCGGTGTTTAGCTTACCGGCCTGCTTGAAAACCCAGCATTCTCTATTGGTGTGATTGGCGGGTTTGTCGGAGGTGCCATGAATCTGACATAATCTGTCTAGAATCTTGTTTAGGCTGGACGGTCCATCTCTGCTGCCTTTAAATGGCTTTTTCCGTTGACCGGATCGCGAGCCCCTGAATCCGGCGTTCACCACCGTGTTGTCTGGGTTCTCTTCATTGTTACGATGCTTGCTTTTGTTGCGTTGTGGTTTTCCATTGCCATCCCTAACTTCGGATGTGCCTGGGTCGCTGGTGCCGCTACGGGCCAGCCAACTATCTTCGCCCGCGTAAAAGCGGGTCATAAGGCTTGTCAGGGCTGCCATTGTCCTTGCTTTTTCCTGGTTGAGGTGTCTGGCGAGCCATTCGTCCCGGACACTGTGCTTGAAAGCTGCTAAAGCTTCGGCATCCGGGCAATCGACGATTTGATTCTTCTTACTGAGGAATCTGTTCCAAAGCTTTCGGGCTGACTCTCCAGGCTGTTGAATTATATGACTTAAATCGTCTGCATCCGGAGGTCGGACATAGGTCCCCTGAAAATTAGCCCTAAAAGCATCCTCAAGCTCTTCCCAACTTCCAATTGAGTTTTCGGGTAGGCTCTTTAGCCAATGCCGAGCTGGTCCTTTCAACTTGAGGGGCAAGTATTTGATGGCGTGGAGATCATCTCCGCGAGCCATATGGATGTGAAGTATAAAGTCCTCAATACAGACCCCAGGGTCTGTCGTTCCGTCGTATGCCTCTATGTTCACGGGTTTGAATCCCTCTGGGAATTCGTGATCCAGCACCTCATCGGTGAAGCATAGGGGTGCGCAGCACCCCTGTACTTGGATGTGTCATGACGTTCTGACGGTTGTAGTGTACGGTTTTGATTCTGTGCCGGAGCGCGCTTCCTAGATCCGTAGATGGACCTGGTCATACCGACATCGTTAGCCTCCCTATCGCGGCCACGGGGTGGTCGATCCGGCTCATCAGCCGTTTTATTTTTCGGTTGTATAGGCTCTAAAGCCTCGTCATCGAATTCAGGCAGCAGCTTGCGCTTTGGATAGCTTTTTGTGTGGCGACTGCCATCGTACTTTTCTGCAGTGTCGAGCACTTTGTTCCATCTACTGTTGAGTGTATTCTGCGCAGCCTTGAGCCTTTGCTTCTGCTTCTTTAGACTTCTCGCAGTGGCGAGAAGCCTTTCCTGGAGGTTCTCTTGCTCCAAGCGCCTTTCTGGGATGATGTGTGCATCATCGTCCGGACTGGTCTCCTCTCCAGAGACAGGCTGATTAGCTTTATCCTCGGCGCCGCCGTGATTGGACAGCGGCCCTATACTATGTTCGCCGTCCGCTGGCTCGTCCTGCTCTGTTGCTGGGTCCGTGTGGTCGTTGTTTCCTCTAGAGTCGACCGGGGTATTATTTTTTCTTGCGCTGTTATCGCTGTTTTTGCCGAGGCTGGATTAGGAGCGGCGCCGCTGACGCCGGTGCTTGACTGGCTTCTTGGAGGGATTATCCTCTGTTGCCTTATCGTCATCGCCTTCTTTGGGGGTGTCCACCACGTATATATCATATGATGAGGTGGCAGTCCACCGCCCTGTGGGCGGTGGTTCCTGTTCGTCTCCTGCATCGTCGTCCGTACCGTCGATGTCTTCGGAGCCGAAATCGAGCATGTCGGTTAAATCGTCGACAGTGTCTACTAAGTGGGTGGTGGGTGGGGAGAGAATTTCTTCATCGTCCGCATCCCACTCCAGCCAGACATAGTTCGGCCAAGTGTCTCCTGACAAGGAGAGAGACCTCAATGAGTTTAGCACGTCGCCTAGTGGTGAATGCTGAAAGATATCCGCGGAGGAAAACTCCATGATCAGTGCCTAATCAGATACGATAGGCACGGACGCAGGCGGTTCGGAGCCCGTAGCTGGGGACGAATCCAGGTGTCCGGCAGCACGGGTCTCGTAGGCCGTGAAGTCAGTATTCGGCTCTATCGCCGCTGAGTGTCCGGCCTCCGTGGCGGGGTCCATCCACCCGTCCTCGGACGGCGCAATGTGCTCCGGAGTGAAAGCCGGAGTAGCTTCCGGTGAGATCTCCCGAACACTGTCCATCGGCAGAGCTAAGTCATGCCCGTCGTGACTGTGCAGCGCACCTAACATGGGCTCGACTCCGTCGAAGATCAAGTATCCGCGGATGTCGGCAGTATAGTTTAAGCTTCCAAACCTGACCTGACGGCCAGGGGCGTAGCTTTCGATCTGCTCCAGATGACCAAGCGAATTGGCCCGCAGTACGAAGCCGCCAAATACGAAGATCTGTCCGGGGAGGAAAGCCTCACCCTGGATTGCATCGTTGCCAATGATCTAAGGAGACATCAAGCCATATGGTGACGGCACAGTGGAACTCTCAATGAAAGCACCAATGTCGGTGTCAAAACCGGCGGATCTCGGGTAGGGGGTCCCGAACTGTGCATCTAAGGCGGATGGTAACAAGAGGCGGGGGACACAATGTTTACCCAGGTTCGGGCCCTCTCGATGGAGGTAATACCCTACTTCCTTCTTGATTGATCTTGATGATATGAGTATTACAAGAGTTGATCTACCACTTGATCGTGTAGGCTAAACCCTAGAAGCTAGCCTATGATTATGATTGTTGTTGGTCCTATGGACTAAACCCTCCGGTTTATATAGACACCAGAGGGGGCTCGGGTTTCATAGAGTCGGTTACAAGGGAGGAGATCTACATATCCGAATTGGCAAGCTTGCCTTCCACGCCAAGGAGATTCCCATCCGGACACGGGACAAAGTATTCAATCTTGTATCTTCATAGTCCAACAATCCGGTCGAAGTATATAGTCTGGCTGTCTGAGGACCCCTTAATCCAGGACTCCCTCAACGAACTCATCCAACACTTCACTTGAGGACAAGGTGTGGAAGTCCGGTCTTTGACAAATGATGGAGGACATGGCTTTGTGGTAGGGCATCATTGCCTTGAGGAATTTGCGCTTGATCCAATTGTCATCCGTGTCCTTACTTCCATGATCTCGGAGTGAGACCGCGAGCTTGGTTACCCTCCGATAAAGCTCACGAGGTTCTTCATCTTCTTTCATTGCAAACTCATCGGCTTCATCTCGCACCACTTCATAGTTGGAGCGTTGAATGCTTGCGCTTCCCCGGTAGAGGGAAACAACTTGGTGCCAAGCATCTTTGGCCATGGAGTAGGGCCGGAGATGAGGAAGATCTTCGGGTGGGATTGCTTCTTGGATGATGAAGAGAGCATGCTCATTGAATTGATTATCCACGGCTTCTCTAGGAGTGAAGTTGCTTCGGTCATGCGGATAGAAACCTTCTTCAATGATTCTCCAACGGTTAGTGTTCACATGATTTAAATGACGCTTAAAGCGATAGACCCAAGAGTCAAATTCCACATTCTTCTCAATCTAAGGGGCCGGGCCGGCATGCTTCCAGTGAGTGGAAGGAAGCGGTCCACCATAGACAAGTGGAGGTTCCACATGGGCAAAGATGCCGGTGCCATTCTTACCACTAGAAGAAGGAGCTTTCTCGCTAGTAGCTTCCCCCTTGTCGGAGGAAGCATCCGTCACCTTGTTAGCGGGATCACTCACTTTCAACGGCGCGGTGGAAAGTTTAAGCCCTTTTATGAATTTATTAAACATGCTTTCGACCTCGGTCGTCATGGAGGTTTTCTATGTGTCCAACGCCACATTGAATTCCTCACGAGAGACCACGGTTCCCCCATCTCCTGTAGACGAGACCGGATTCGCACCGGAGTGCTCCTCCACACCTTCTACGACGTCAACCATACTCTTCGGACAGTAAAGTCCTTAATCAAGAGACGAGGCTCTGATACCAATTGAAAGGATCGATATAGTTGACTAGAGGGGGGGGGGGTAATAGGCAACTAACAATTTTTAGCTTTTCTTTACCAATTTAAACTTTGCATCAAAGTAGGTTGTCTAGATATGCAACTAGGTGAGCAACCTATATGATGCAAAAAAAAAAACAAGCACACAAGCAAGCAAGGGATATATCACAAATGAGCTTGCAAAAGTAAAGGCACGAAATAACCAAGAGTGAAGCCGGTGAAGACGAGGATGTGTTACCGAAGTTCCTTCCCTTTGAAGGTTAGTACGTCTCCGTTGGAGCGGCGTGGAGGCACAATGCTCCCCAAGAAGCCACTAGGGCCACCGTATTCTTCTCAAGCCCTCACACAATGCGAGATGTCGTGATTCCACTATTGGTGCCCTTGGAGGCGGCGACCAAACCTTTAGAAACAAGGTTGGGGCAATCTCCACAACTTAATTGGAGGCTCCCAATGACACCATGAAGCTTCACCACAATGGACTATGGCTCCATGGTGACCTCAACCGTCTAGGGTGCTCAAACACCCAAGAGTAACAAGATCCGCTAGGGATTAGTGGGGGGAATCAAATTTCTCTTGGTGGAAGTGTAGATCGGGGCCTTCTCAACCAATCCCGAGAAAATCAACAATTTTAATTGGCTAGGGAGAGAGATCGGGCAAAAATGGAGCTTGGGGCAACAATGGAGCTTTTGGGGGAAGAGGTAAGTCAACTTTGGAGAAGAAGACCCCTTTTATAGAGGGGGGAACAATCCAACCGTTACCCCCCTAAACAGCCTCGCAGAGGGCGGTACTGCCGCACGTGTGGGCGGTACTACCTTTGTGCCCAGCGGTACTACCGCTCCCCCTCGCGGTACTGCCGTGCAGTCTGGGAGGGCTGGCGAGAGAGCAGGAATTGGACCCAATACGATACTGCCGCGGTGGTAGGGCGGTACTACCGCTCATGAGCGGCACTACCGCTCTACTGCCGCTGCTTAGTGCCGCACAATCCGACCGCGAGAAGCGACCCCTCGAGTCGGCGCGGTAGGAGCCTCGTGCATGCGGTGGTACTACGATGAGGACCCACCGTGATATCTGCCGCCTGTGACTCCTAAGCGGTACTACCGCTGGGCACCGCGGTACTACCGCTGGGACCAAACGAAGCACATAGGAAGGGGAATGAGCTCTCCATTGAGGCGGAAAGGCTCAGAGGGTGTGAAAAGGATGTGTACGTGTTGATTCCCCCTAGCCTTACCAAAGCGGACCCCCTCTTGATAGTACGGTGACTCCTACGGAACTAGTTCACCAAAATAGAAACGAAAGAGCTACACCATCTTGAATAACACTCCCAGGGGAAAGAAATCATCTCGTGCCAAAGGATGAATCTCTGAAATGCTCAAAGCACGCGATTAGTCTGCAAACATGTTGTCATCAATCACCAAAACTACATCTAGAGAGATATGCCTTAATACCTTCTTTCTGATTTTTTCTCCCCGAATGTGAATATATAGAGTTGGAGTTGAGGTCGGTCGAGCCTCAGGGGGCCCACGAGGCAGGGGGCGTGCCCCAGGGGGTGGGCGCGCCCTCCACCCTCGTGGATAGGGTGTGGGCCACCTGGTGTTGATTCTTTCGCCAGTATTTTTTAATTATTCCAAAAATATTCTCCGTGAAGTTTCAGGTCATTCCGAGAACTTTTATTTCTGCACAAAAATAACACCATGGCAATTCTGCTGAAAAGCGATTATCATCCGGGTTAGTTCCATTCAAATCATGCAAGTTAGAGTCCAAAACAAGGGCAAACGTGTTTGGAAAAGTAGATACGATGGAGACGTATCACGTCCGCCTGGGCCTTGGCCGCGGCATCGGCTTGGGCCTTGGCCGCCGCGTCCGCCTCCTCCTGCGCCGCCTTGGCCGCCTCCCTCTGTCGTTCCGCCTCCTCCCGCTCCTCGTGCGCCTCCCGCGCGTTCTTGTCCGTCGCCTCCTGGAGGTCGGCGAGCGGGTCTATGCGGCGGGTGTTGGCGGAGCCCTCCATCCCCCTGACGATGGAAGTGGAGCATGACCACTCGAGAGAGAGAGGGGCTCTGTGCAAGCAAGACAAGAAGAAATTCAGAAGGAGTTCACAAGCAAGACGAAAGGAAAAACGCAAGAAGAGTCAGGCACTTATGCGGACACTATTGGAGGCTGCTTTGGGGCCCTCTTGAACTGGGCCGCCTTCGCGGCGGCCTCCTGCCGCTTGGTCATGGAGGCCATGTTCTTTGGCTTTTTCGATCGGCTGCTTCCGGCGGCTCGATGCTTCGGCGCGCCGCCTGGTGCGGTCGGTGCGGCCGAGGAGCTTGTGCCTGCCTTGTCGACGACGTGGGGATGGTGCAGTTCGTCTTCCTCCTCATCATCATCCGGCCATGCCTTGACGTTGCCTCCTCCGGAGCCGCCTCCTCCAGAGCCGCCTGCTCCACCACCAGCGCCTGTGGCGTCATCCTCCTCCAAGGCGGCCGCCCCCAAGTCGGGGTCGTCCGCGTCACTTACGGTCCGGTCCAGCAGGTACTCTTGGCCCTCCTCCAGGGCGTCGGCTGTAGGCTGGGACGTGAGAATATGCACCATGACCGACTGATCAGGCGGCAAAAGCAGAACCCGGCAGATTAAGAGAAAAAAGAGTTAAGGACTTACCGCGGGCGATGGGTCTGCGCGAGAGTATGATCGCTTGCCGAACTGCCACTCCTACTCCGAGAGTTTGTAGTTCGAAATGAAGTTCACCAGATAGGCCACCTCTGCATTCGGCATCTCCTTGGTGCACATCCGGCACGGGTCTCGACGCCCGCTCATCCGACTGATCATGTGAGGCCGGCCTTGCAGAGGGAGCACTAGGCGCTCCACGAAGGCGGTCACCAGATCCGACGCCTTAAGGCCCTCCAACTCCGTCATCACCTTGAGCCGGGCGATGGCGGCAGTGGAGGCGGCCGATAGCATCCTTGACTTGAAGGTCCAGTTGGTGTGGGGCTCAGACGGTGGGCCGGCTGTGTAGGATGGCAGATTGACGAAGTCGGACGTCGGGTGGACGTTCTTGACATAGAAGTAAGATTTTTCCTACAGCTCGACCGACTGTGTCAAGCTGATGGACAGTTCCCGGAGCTCGGACGGCACACCGCAACGAAGGCTCCGCCTCCCCCTTGAAGGCGGTGCCGAGCTTGGTGTAGAAGAACTCCCCCCAAAGCTCGAGGGTGGGGAGAACGCCGAGGTAACCCTCGCAGAGGGTGACGAAGGCGGACAGCAGCACCACCGTGTTTGGTGTGAGGTGGTGTGGCTGGAGACGATAAAACTAAAGAAAGGACCAGAGGAAGCCGCTCGCCGGCAGGCCAAAGCCGCGGATGAAGTGAGACCGGAAGACGACGCGCGTTCGCCTTCCTCCGGCGCTGGCGAGATCTCCGTCTCAGGCGGAGGACGCGCTCGAACGTAGTTCTCACCGGGCAGCCGTCGCGTCTGGCAGCACCGCCTTGGACGTTGGAGCCGTCCCAGTCACCGGAGTGTGCCATGAGGGCTTGAGGCAATGGAGACACGGCGCGGTGAAGAACGAGCGAACCCGCAGTGGAGCAACAATACCGCGGGAGGGAAAGCTCGGCGATGATGAGCTGCGGCACTGCTTCGGCAAGAGGCAGGGGTGCTGCAGCAGTGAGAAAAGGAGGGAAGGAAATGGCGATGGGAGAGGAGGGCGCTCGTGCGTCTGCCGCCCCCCTCCTCCCCCTACATATAGCCCCAGGTGGCGAAGCCGAGGGGCGAGAACGTGGGGGTCGTGGGATTAATTGCGCCCACGACCCCACGACCCCGCTTTGACCGTGCAGTAACGGCGCGTGGTTACTGTGACACGGAATCCCAACCGTTCGCCTCGGCCACACTGGATCCGCGCGTGTGCCGAGGCCTGGTAGTGGCAGGCCCCAGCCCGCGGTGATGTTCCGTCGCGCGTGTGGGCTGGCTGGCGCCGCGTGGCGAGCAGGCAGTGGGCGGCAAGCTTGGCGCCTGGCTGGCGCACCACCTAGCTCCCGCCGTGGCATTTCAAAAATCCTCAGACGGACCGCCTGGCCGCGGCCGACTCCTGCCAGACGGTGTTTCAGAAGACGGACGAACCAAGATCAACCAGACCACTCGGAGTAGGAAGCTGCTGAAGCTCCTCACCTCTTCAGCTGTGGCACCCCACCAGCTTCGGGGACTACTGTCGGAGTACATGACCACATGTAGCCTCATCTCCTCCCCATGGCGATTCAATACATCGGGGCCAACTGCGCCCCTCAAGCCTCAAGGACGAAGAGCTGCCTTCTCGGGGCCGGCTGGTCCATACGGCCGGCTGCCAGAGGACGGCGGTCCTCAGAAGAAAGCCATGAGACGGGCCGGCTCCTAGCAGGCGGCCCCTCACGACCTCAAAGTTAGCACCCACATAATTACGATGAGACGGGGCGTGGCTACAGTGCAACCTGCCACCCCTGAATCCCGGGCAGAGCGTGGCTACAGTGCAGCGTACCGGGAGGACGTCCCTCGCCCGACGCGGCACTATTACCACTCAGCCCATGACATCACCCCTGGCAGAGAAGGCCATGCTCTCACTACGGGTTGTCGGTACGGCCTACAGGCGGCGGGCCCTACCTGTCCGTGAGAAGCCAGAAGACGGCAAGCTCCGACCAGTCGGCACGGGGGGAGGCCGACTCCTAGCAGGCGGCCCTCCCCCTCCCTCAAAGTCTGTGCGCCATTAATCAAAAGAGATAGGGAGTGGATACAGTGAACGCCCGCCACGCGGCGGTACTGTAGCTACGCCTTCCCCGACAAAGCACACATCATCAGTGGCATTGCCCACAAGATTACTACATGCCGGCAGGACCCATGAGTGGCGGGCAGCTGTCGGTGAATCTGACACAACCGGCGGGACCCACCAGGCGGCGGGCCCCAGCGGCCGGCAAAGAAGCCGACGACCATAGACACAGACAGCCGGGTCCTACACCTGGCTAGATTACATTGTACCCCTGGGTGGTAGGCCTATAGAAACCCCCCAGGGCACCCATGCAAAGGGGTCAGACCTCAGTCTATCCACACACACAGAGAGATAGGAAGCTAGGGCTAGCCTCGCTCTTCTTCTCCCTCTAGAGAAACAGCTCTAGGAGCAAGCTTGTAGCCACCATTGTTGCTTGAGTGATCATGCGGAGACCCCGCAGAGCAGGAGTAGGGGTGTTATATCCTAGGAGAGCCCCAAACCTGGGTAAGATTCGCCGGCGGGCATGTTTGCGCCTTATCCCGTTTCCAAGCACTGGTGACGTATTATTAGCCCACTCCAAGATAAGCCATCCTTGGGCATATATCGCACGACACCCCCCACAACTTAGTAAAACTTCACAATTAATTTCATAAATGGCAAGCGAGAACTCTAATGGAGCGAAAGCATACATGGAAGATTCTAGACCAAACCATAAGTGGATACACTTTTATTCAAGCGCGATACTCTAATAGAGCAAGATTATGCATGGAAGGTTTTATACTATATAAATAAGAAGTCTCCACATGCTTAGACATCGGCTTACATTGAGCGAAGACTAATGATGAACAGTTGACTTGGTAATGCATATGACTCGGTGAACCTCCTTGGAGTCCCCGTGCATCATCTTGGGGTGAAAATCATACCAGGCGTCTTCCGTCCACATTGCTGGGAACGAAGCAGCTCGGCACTGTCCGATTCAGCGTGAGGGAGGAAGCATGGGTGCCCTCGTACTTCGAAGGGGCAGTAATAGTAACCATGCAATGGTACAGCGGCCTCGTGTCAGCGTCAGCGACATTGCCCGTGACGCACACTACAGAGACGGGGCGGTGGCCTGCGCGGGCCTTGCCGGTGCCCACGGCCAAGAGGAAGACACTGGTGTCCTCCTCCGTGACTAGCAGACTGCGGTGATCCTCCAGCGACTCCGACACGACGAACGGGTAGCACATCTCGTACTTGTTGTTCACCACCGTGGGCTAGTAGTGATTGACGGACGGTGCCGTGAGGTGATGCACGAGGCTTGCCGGTGAGCCCTCAAATGGCGGCGTGCACTCATGGTAGTAGCAGGACGCGTGCGCGCATCTGGAACTATGCTCCGCCAGCGAGTGCTGGTCAACGTACCTCTCGCAGCCGAAACTCTTGTAGATGCAGGGCACCTTGCAGGCATCGACCAGGCCGTCCATGTCACGGGAGTGGCTGTAGGGGACGTTGCGCCCGCCGAATGGAGCGCAGGAGTAGAACACGAAGCAGTAGATGGTGTCCTTACTAGTACTCCCTCCGTTTCTCTACTCTCTACTTTCTCTACTTCTCCACCCTTTTTTTATCAAAAATCAAGTTGGTGATGATGGTGTGCCTGCCATCTTGCAATATAGATCGTCTGATCTATATCTGACGGATAGAAAGGAAACTATGACAATTTTGCAAAAAGATACCCGCACCTCTCTCCACATTTGCAGATAAGGCCTTTCCTCATTCATCCTTATCTCCCACAACCTCATAATTGAGCAATTAAAAAAGGAAGTCTCTGGAACAATTTGGCATGGTGGCCGCTGCCAGCGCCGTCCATCCCCATGCCTCCGCCCTGTCCGACCACTGGTCACCACCACGCCCACTCCTCCTCACCTTATCTCTCATCTTTCTCGAGATATCATTTTTTGATGAAGTCCTCGAGATAGAATTTTTCCAATGAAATTCTCGAGATATCATTAGTTTTTACACATGGGATTACTCCTGCATGGGTCAATCACAAGAGGTGTTTTGTAAAAAAATGCATCTTGATGTTTCGTGCAATGCACATGCATCTTGCTAGTTTGCATATAATTGAGTATATAGCAAAAAAACTACCACATTACGGGCTCTCGCTACAAAAAACTACCACTTTTCTTAATTTTTCAAAAAACTACCACAAATTTGGTTGGCTGTTCAAAAAAACACTAGTTATTGAAGTGTTAAATTTTAACCGCGATTATGACAATGCTGGCCCACCCGTCAAGTCTGACGTGGCATAAAAGTCAACACCATTAGCTTTGACTGTTAGATAGACCGTTACGACATGGGGGTCCACATGTCAGTCCCTTCCAAAAATAAAAAATAACCAGATCCCTGTGACTATTTAAAAAACAATCAGGTCCCTATAACTTTTTAGTAAAAGCAATCAGGTCCCTGTGACTTATTTTTATAAAAGCAAACAAGTGCATGTAACTTTTTGAAAAAAGCGATCGGGTCCTTGCATTTTAGAGAAAAAGCGATCAAGTCCATATTGGTTCTAGAAAAAGCCATCGGTCCCTGTGCGCCGGCAGCGGTGGTGGTGCTGGCCATGCCTGCGTGCACTAGCTACGTACGGTCGTGGCTGCACCAGTAGCTGCGGCACCGGTCATGGATGCGTGCACCACCTCCGCTGAGCTGTGGCTGCACCGACAGGGGTAGCACCGGCGTGGCTGCGTGTGAGTGCGCGCACCACCTTCGAGTTTGGTGACGATGTGCCATGGGGACGATGACGACACGAGGTAGGAAGGTGACGGCGGCGCTTCCCATTTTGGCTGTGGCGGCGCCACTCCTGCCATTGAAAGCAAGGACGGTTGTGGCTAGAATGGGGCGGGGAGGAGAGGGTCCGGCTAGGAGGCGGCCGATCCCGGCGGGGTCGGGAGAGAGAGTGTGTTCCCGCGGGAGGGAGAGCGAGAGAGATAAGGGAAGGTGTCGGCGTTTTGGGAACGGGGGTCCCCAGACTTGCCTGCCTGCAGCCTGCGGCGTGGCTCAAGTGGTGGCCCAGTACGGCTCATCTTCATCAGCGCAAGACTCAAGACCCTCGCGAGGGACCAAGCCTCGCGGGGCGGACGACACAAGACTTCCTCAAGAGCGGCCTCGCCAGGCAGGCTCGCGAGGCGGCAGAGAGATCAAGGCAGGGTACCTCGCGAGGTGCTCGTGACGCAAGCCATGACGATCGAGACCACGCTGGCGCCAGGCGGGCGCCGGCCTGCGATGTGTCCGTGTTTCCTCTTTGGTGAAAAGGGGGCAAGCACAGACGTGGAGTACTGAGGCATCAGGCAAAGGTTGCCATTTCAGTGCAACGAGACCAAGACCAGTGGAGCGGCAGGATGGAGGTTACCGTGGAGCCCAAGACGGCGTCATTGCCAGTGCTTTTGGCAGCCGAAGACCAACTTTAGTCAGGATAACCTGTACTAGATGTTCCCCTTCAAAATGGCCGTTGTTGGCGCCCTTCCCGCTCAATATTTGGGAAGAGGACCAGGGCCTCTATAAACAGAGCTAGCCACCACCGTAGACAGGGAGATCAAATAGAGCCCTAGCCAGAGAGAGGGAGATCGGAGAGAGCCCTAGCCAGAGAGAGAGGCGATCAAACTCACCCAAGCAGCTCATCGCACCAGGTCAAGAACACCTCTCGCGAGGCTGTTCGTCCTTTGTACTGTTCATCATCAGCCCCTGAGGCAATCCACCACACCACACACTGGAGTAGGGTATTACACCACAACGGTGGCCCGAACCAGTATAAATCTTGTGTCCCTTGTGCTGTTCATCGTTTTCAACTTAGATCTCATGAGGCGATCGAACGTAGATCGGTAGGGGAGAGATCTTCGTGCGCACCCCAGAGTTCGAACCTTAAGGGTCTGCCGGAACCCGACATCCGACATTTGGCGCGCCAGGTAGCGGTGCGCCGGAATCTTTCATCTGCTGCTCCGCGTTCGATCTTCCGTCGTGCCCATGGCTGACGCTCGCCGGGCTCGCGCCGAGCATCGGGCTGCTCTCGCCGCCCGTCGCGTCGCCCAGACGGCTCCCGTCGGCAGGTGTCCCCGTCGTTCCCCATCGCCTTCCGCCAACGCCGCCACCGGCCCGGCGGGGAACGAGCAGCAGGCCTCGTCTCTGCATCCTTCGGTGCGGCGGGAAGGTCGCGCGCCACCCGTCGGCCGACCCCACCCGTCGCGCCCCGCACGCGCCGCGCGCGTTACTCTGGCATGTCAGCTCCTGCACTACCGTCCCATCGACGACCTCTACGAGGACTGGCTCGCCCGCATCACCGAGCTCGTCAGCGCCGCAGGGGGCTCTCCTATGCCGTCCCTCTCGCTGCCTCGCCCTCCGTCCTGCACAGGAGGCGCAGATCAGGAGGTGCCTCCACCACCTCCTCCCCAAGAAGGCACCCTGGCTCCAAGGCGCGCGGCCCCAGGACGAGATCCACCGCGTCCGGCACCCGCGCGACAAGAAAGGAGCTGCCAAGAAATCCCTTGTCCCCAAGAAGGTGCACGCGTGCTCCCGGCGCCGGTGCGCCATGACCGCATCCCTGCACCACCACGCCAAGACCCCGCGCTGCTCCAGGCAGCAGCGCACGGGAATCCCCAGGAGCAAGCCCCGCATCAGCAGAGAGCTCCGGTGGCCACCGCAGGCTGCCGCGCCTTCTCTACCAAGCTGCGCAGTGTCGCCTGGCCAGGCAAGTTCAAGCCTGACCTGCCCCCTCGCTACGACGGCACTGCCGACCCCGCGGAGTTCCTACAGCTCTACGAGCTAGGCATCGAAGCCGCCGACGGGGATGAAAAAGTCATGGCGAACTGGTTTCCCATGGCACTCAAGGACGACGCCTGCACATGGCTCCTGAACCTGGCCCCTGGCACGATCTCTTCCTGGGATGAGATGCGCACCCACTTCATCGCCAACTTCCAGGGCACTCGCGACCGTCCGCCGGCCGTGGGTGACCTACGCCGCATCAAGCACCAACTTGGAGAGACCTTGCAGAAGTACATCCAGCGCTTCAACAACGCTCGCCTCAAGATTCCTAGGGTGACCGAGGAGGCAATCATTTCGGCGTTCTCTGATGGCATCCGCGGCATCAAGAAGAAGGAGGAGCTGGCGATCCATGAAGATCTGTGTACGTCACTGGAGTTGTTCAACCTGGCGACCAAGTGCACAGGGGCTGAGGAGGGACGCCTTACCCTTCTCGAGCTCCCGATGGCAGACCCAGAGGAGAACAAAGCCAAGGCCAAGGATGTGAAGTGCAAAGGAGCAGCTGTGCTCGCAGCAGAGTCAGACATGAAGCGCGGCAGGGACCAGCCGGAGTCGTCCAAGGGCAGCCGGTACTGTGTGTACCATGATCTTCACACCCACAACACCAACGAATGTCAAGAGCTCAGGGCCGTGCGAGAAGGCCGTGTCGGTCAACGTCCCGAGAGCAACGATCGGGGCTACGGCCGAGGCGGAGACAGAGGTGGAGGACGTTGGGACGACTGTGGCCCTCGCCAAGGGTGGCGTGACCGGCCTCGCGAGGACCGCTGCAGGACCAGCCTCACGAGGGAGCTTGGAGAGATCAGCCTCGTGAGGATCGCCCGCAAGGCAATGCAGGCCTTCCTCCTCTGCCACCACCACCAAGAAGGAATGAAGACCATCATCAGGACGAGGGGGCTGGGGGCTTCCAGGAGCCATGTGCAATCGCTTGCATCTTGGGCGGCGCTCAAGCCCCAGCCTCACAGCGCATCTTCAAGCAGTTTGCTCGCGAGGTGAATGCAGTCCTCCCCAAGCTTGAGGCCACGTGCCATCTCAGGTGGTCTGCATGCGCCATCACGTTCAGCTCAGCTGATCAGCTCAAGTGTGCAGCGACGGCCGGTGTCCTCCCAATGCTCTGTTCCCCAGTCATCAACAATGTGCAAGTGACCAGGACCCTCATCGATGGTGGAGCAGGACTCAACGTTCTGTCCGCCGAGACGTTCAATAATCTCCAAGTGCCATATGATCAGCTTCAGCCAACCAAGCCTTTCTCGGGAGTCACTGATGGTTCCACTGTCCCGATAGGGCAGGTCCGCCTTCCTGTCACCTTTGGACAGCGCAACAACTACCGCACCGAGCTCATTGACTTTGACGTCGCTCACATTCTCTTGCCATACAATGCCATCCTCGGGTATCCGGCCCTGGCCAAGTTCATGGCAGTGACTCACCATGGCTACAACGTCCTCAAGATGCCAGGAAGTGGCGAGGTCATCACGGTCCCCTGTGAAGAGAAGGATGTGGTGTGCTCTCTCGAGCGCGCCTTCCGAGCCGCGTCAATCGAGGACCCGGACAGCAAGAGTGGAAACCACCCTGGAGTAGCTCCCAAGAAGAAGAAGACGTCACCTGGCCCAAAGCCTCATGAGGAAGGCACCTCCGGAGGCGCCACATCCGGACATGCTCCCGTCCAAGGGGCGCCACCCTCCATCGCATAGGAAGGCGCGCCCGGCACCCTCCTCGGGCAGGGCTCGGGGGCTCTCTCCTGGGGAGCCACCGACTTTGCCAAGATCACGAGGGAGGCACTTGGGCACCACTTGGAGGCGTGCTTCGTGGCACGCTTCCCTCAGGAAGGTGCAAGGAAAGGAGGACCCAACCCTCGGGAGTTCATAACCAAGGTCGCTCAGGAGTTGTAGGAATCGAGAGTCATGCGCGGCAACCGCCACCTGCCCAGCATAGCTCCCCATCCAGGCAAGGATGGCGGGCTGCGCGTCTGCATCGACTACCCAGGGCTCAATCGAGTCGTGTCTCAGGAGTGCTTCTGGCCCTCGCGCATGGGGCGTTCCGCGGGTCCACCGCACAGCTACATTCGCATGCCCTTCGGCTTGCCGAACGTGGCTGCCTCCCACCAGCGCCTGATGAGGAGCATCCTGGAAGCTCAGGTGGCCAAGCATCACGCGTTCGAGGAGGAGATGGAGATGGACCTCAGCGAGCCGCCCGGACCTCCTCAGCCTCCCGAGGCTTGGAGTCCCGAGGGCTCGTGAGGATCGACTTCTTCACCCTGCACCGCCATCTACTCCGACACTCATTTTGCAATGGTATCAGGTGACTTCTTTCAAGTTTCGTTTCAGCTGGGAGCGCCCCCAGGGCCGCATCATTCCCAGGTCACGTGGGTCCGTCCCTGCGGCATGTATCCATTTGGCTTATGTCTTCTGCTTACCTCGTTGGGGGCGCCCCTCGGGCTGCATCATCCCCAAGCCGCTCGGGCCTGACCCAGTGGTGTTTGCTTTCTCTGCATCTATCTAAGTTGCTTTGTTTCTTCGTGGCTAACCTGCTTGAGATAGTCGCCTCCTCGATTGACACCTACCTTTGGAGCCGCTCGCTCTGGCACGGCGCTTGCGCATGGGTCCATCCCTGCAACACCGACAAATCTGAGTGGTCGAGCTTTGGCCGCGGCAGCCCCGCATAGCGCTACCTCGCCAGGCCTTCAGTGCCTCAATCACTCCCTCGGAGCAACCAACGGCTGGCTGGCAACCGTAACGACAGACCTTTTTCCCCTCGTGATTGGTGTGCAGGATCCGCGTAAGGAATAGCGTGGGGGCGTCATGGGCCCCCTCTCCCTCTCTCCCGTACGATCCGCTCGCACGTTAAAAGGGGGGGCGCCTAAGCATCACGACTCATGGGCTCTTACTGGCTCTCCAGCCCTCACCCCCTGGCCTTGACCCACGGCATCGCGACCTGTCATACCAGCGGCGGCTGAGCTCGCTCGAGGGCCGGGACCTGAGGATGTAGAGCATGCAGGAAAGTGCGGGGAAGAGGGGAGAAGCTCACGAGGGCCTGACCCAGCAACACCCCAGTTGCCGGCACGCAGGCCAGGCACCTCACCGAAGAACTACTCCAACCTTATGAGATAAGTCGCGCAAAAGCTAAATCAACTCAACGCCAAACTCTCGCCTAGTGCAGCTCTGTCACGGTGACGTTGCTACCTTTCTCGCCCAGCGGAGGCTGCTTGAGCGCTCAAGGGGACCTCCTATGCATCGCGACTCAGGGGCTCTTACTGGACCTTGGTCCGCTCGCCTCCTGGCCTTGACCACGGCATCGCGACCTGGCATACCAGCGACGGCTGAAGCCTGCCTGGGGACCGGGACCTGTCAGCGTAGAGCACCAAGCCCTCGTGAGGAAAGAAAGGGGGAGCCAAGCCGGGACAGGGCACGCATCTCGCATTGATTCATAATAATGATATATAATTCACAAAAGGCATGGCAGATGCCTTACATACCCCCGTGGGGTGCTACTCTGATTCCTCGCAGAAAACCGGCGGATCAGCGCCATTGGCATAAGGTGCAGCAAGGGCGAGGAAGAAGAAGAAGGAGAGAAGCGGGAAGAGATGGACAGCGGGGGCTCTCGCCCGTCCGTACTTATAGTCCAGAGGAGGCCAACCGTCGGCCTCCACGATCATAGGTAATCATGACCCATTTCAGCATGCAGGGACTTGTCAAGTCGAGCGGTTGCCGAGGCAGCATGGGGAAGCGGAGATGCCCACGTCCAATCAACCGCCACCCGGCGCCCAAGGCCGCAGGCTGATGGGGCCCGTGGCGCTCCGCACTTGCCCCTTCGCTTCTCCGCTAAGCCAAGTCCGAGCGCGCCTTGGGCCCGGGGGCTACTGTCGGCGTTCTAGGAACGGGGTTCCCCAGACTTGCCTGCCTGCGGCCTGCGGCGTGGCTCAAGTGGTGGCCCAGTATGGCTCATCTTCATCAGCGCAAGACTCAAGACCCTCACGAGGGGCCAAGCCTCGCGGGGCGGACAACACAAGACTTCCTCAGGAGCGGCCTCGCCAGGCAGGCTCGTGAGGAGGAGGAGAGATCAAGGCAGGGTACCTCGCGAGGTGCTCATGACGCATGCCATGACAATCAAGACCAGGCGGGCGCCGGCCTGTGCTATGTCTTTGTTTCCTCTTTGGTGCAAAGGGGGCAAGCACAGACGTGGAGTACCGAGGCATCAGGCAAAGGTTGCCATTTCAGTGCAACAAGACCAAGACCAGTGGAGCGGCAGGATGGAGGTCACCGTGGATCCCAAGACGGCGTCATCGCCAATGCTTTTGGCAGCCGAAGACCAACTTTAGTCAGGATAATTTGTACTAGATGTTCCCCTTCAAAATGGCCGTTGTTGGCGCCCTTCCCGCTCAATATTTGGGAAGAGGACCAGGGCCTCTATAAATAGAGCTAGCCACCACCGTAGACAGGGAGATCAAATAGAGCCCTAGCCAGAGAGAGGGAGATCGGAGAGAGCCCTAGCCAGAGAGAGAGAGAGAGGCGATCGAACTCACCCAAGCAGTTCATCGCACCAGCTCAAGAACACCTCTCGCGAGGCTGTTCGTCCTTTGTACTGTTCATCATCAGCCCTTGAGGCAATCCACCACACCACACACTGGAGTAGGGTATTACACCACAATGGTGGCCCGAACTAGTATAAATCTTGTGTCCCTTTTGTTGTTCATCGTTTTCAGCTTAGATTTCACGAGGCGATCGGACGTAGATCGGCAGGGGAGAGATCTTCGTGCGCACCCCAGAGTTTGAACTTTAAGGGTCTGCCGGAACCCGACATCCGATAGAAGGAGAGGGTCCGGCGGCTATCTGGTCAGGCTCGGGAGAGACAGAGAGTTCTAGCGGGAGGGGAAAGAGATAAGGGGAGAAGAGGGAGATAGAAGAGCTTATACGTGGGCTCTACATATAAGTAGCGGTCAAAGAAACAGTTTGACTAATGGCGTTATATCTATTGCCACGTGGGCCTGACGGGTGGGCCAGAGTTTTCATAATCATGATTAAAATTTAATGCTTCAGCAACTAGTGTTTTTTGGAACAGCTAACCAAATTTGTGGTAGTTTTTTTCAAAAATTAAGAAAAGTGGTAGTTTTTTTGTAGCGACAGACCGTAATGTGGTATTTTTTTGCTATATACTCCATATAATTCCAAACACTACATAGACACGTTCTTTGACCATTTTACAACTATGTTAGTATCATTGTTAGTGGTCAGCCGGTGCAAGTTATAGCCATGGGTGTTTTAATCTCTTTTTAGTAATAATATCTGGCGATTGTTCGCCACGAGCCAAATCCAGGCGAATCCCATATAACCGTCAGATTTCTATCCCATGGCAGCCTGTTTTTAAGCCATAGTATTTGACAAAACTGCCACCCATACACAAGTAATGTAACTGTGTCGCGGGTGTTTGCAACTGCCATGTCTCCCAGCAAACGTTTGCTGGGGATTGGAGTTAGCATCGATGGCAGTTCGTAGTCGTTCCACGCTCGTGCATTGAAGTTTGTAACTATTTTAGAATATACTACTCCTCCGGTGCTAGTAGTAGAGCAGAGTCCTACTCCTCTATATGCAAACTAGGGCATAGTAGTAGGTATTGTAGTTTATTGTACTAGTACTGTGATCACTCAAGCAAGTTGGTTGGCATCGATATGACCCTACGCCGTTGGGATGTGTCTCGTAAGTCAAGAAGCGTGTTGTTGCCATCATCACCTGTCCACTTCCCGCAGCACATATTTGCTTCTCCATCCTCGTCCGCACATAATCGTCCAATCTTCCATCCCCGCTAGGCGCCTCCCCCTCCTTCCGAAACCCAAGCACTAACAATGGCAGAACCGAGCAGCATCCACTGATAGAGTGGCTGGAATTCGCTCCCCACAGAGATAATCAAGCTCATTGTTTTGCCTGTGGACAATCTCAGTATCATGTTGCTCACCGCATGCTCGTTGGGGCTGTACCGTTTACTCAAAGCCCTCATGCCGGAGATTTCTAAGCCAGCTCCCTACTTGTTGATGCCACCTGATCTTCAGAAATGGCGTGTCACACAGCATAACGATCATAGGATAGCGAGCATCAAAGCCCTCGACTGCGATCCGATCCCCGTCACCCTCAACTACATTAATGGTATGTACTGGGTCGGCATGAACACGCCTTGGATGGTGCTCGTCGACAGTCGTGGTAGCTGGATGCTCGTGGAGTTCTACACCTAGCGATTGACCCCCTTCCTTCGATTAACACTACACTACTTTGGCACCGCGGCCCAGAATACTCGAAATCTTACAGTAGCCAACATGATACCAAGTTTGATTTTCTCAAGGTTGAAATCTGCCAAGTGCCCACAAGATCTGCGAATTATAAAGACTCCAGGCTAATTGTGTTCTTCAACTGTGGTATCGCCTATCTGACAGGTCACCGTGGTAAGTGGATAAATCTGCACTTCCATCGCAGGACATACATCCTCCATGGTTCTCTCATGCCATTGAACACAAGGGCTTCATTTACGCTATGGACTCCTTCTATGGCTAGAGGTATTGCTGGCCTACTCCAGTCATTGCTACAAATGGCCGTTACAACAGTATGTTACTTTCCTATGATATCACGATGGCTTGCTTATATTACTGTCAACATTTACTGAAAAAGTATTCTATAACATGCTGTTCTTAAGATTGACTACAGTATGAGCCCTTTTTTATTTAACTCCAACTTGATATGATGTTGTAGGCTGTCTGGTGTCCCTACCCTTCCTAATCTGAGAACCTTTCAAAGAAAAGCGACATGGCAGTTGCAGGTGGTTCCTGGCTCGATCAGACAACGGCCAATGATTGATGAACGTTCGCACATACCGGACGTGTTATTTCGCGGAATACAATCACAGTCACTGCATGGTCTTTGAGCAGGATCCCAGCTTCTCTAGGCCTTCAGGATTTTTGACTGGATGCTGGTAAGTAGCCTTGGTACACACTCTCTGTTTCTCGGATTGAATTATCCGATTAACCAGGAGATAACCGACGACAAGGACCATGATGGCAGCACGGTTTCGTTCATCAGGCAAAACTGTGTGTACACAGCATACCATGCGTCTCTCCATGCACCATACCCTGATATGTGCCACCACGCTCTACAGCCCAAAGTAGGAGAGAGGGTCGCAAGTATCAGACTTTGACCTGCTGGCTGGAGTTTCCCCTGTCAGGCACCCATCTGGTTCAAGCCGTCAGCCAATCTCCACAACTTAATAAATAGTAACCTCTATCTGAGCCAGTTAGTTAGATGTGTACACTTGGTGTTGTAGGATCTTTATTTAGTTTTATGCATACACTTGTTCTTTTTTGGTAGCCCTTTTGTAATGATGGTTGATGTTTGGTTTGGAAGAGAGAGTCGCGTCTTTACTCTTCTGGCCTGCTTACTGCTTCTGTTGCACCCCCAGCCCTGGTTGCTGCTCCTGCTGTTTTCAATGTACAATCAGTAGTATATTTCGTCTGTTGGTAGAATAAATGTGTTGTTAGAATGACAAACACAATGTTTTGGACATCATTTCACGGTCCGATCCTTTAGTGCCCCGTACGTAGCGCATACAATTTTTGGTACGGAGCACATTTTCCACTTGTTGCAGCCCAGTGATGAAGGAAAAATAGAGGAGCCCATAATTAACTAGAAGGGAGACTCTCACATGAATCCGGCCCAGGTACATGCTCATGGTCCCCGAAACATAAATAAATAAATAAAGCTGAATGCTCATGCACCAGTTCTTTAAATTTACGATTTGAAAAGTCAAATTTTAATAGGAGGATATTATTTCCTAGGAGAGTGTCGTTACATTGAGTCGATATTATTCTTAGGCAAAGATAGCAATCAATCCTTTTTCTCCCACCATATTCTTCCTTGAACCAATGGACCCATACAAATCGTAGTCAACACCGTGAATAGTTCTGGTCCATTATTATTATTCGATAAGAATGCCCAACCCAGCCCAACACATTGGTGACACCACTTTATCCTACGGCTTCGGAATGTGCTCGGCTTCACACCTCAAGAAGAAAATTGTCTCAAAAAAACCTCAAGAAGAAAAAGGTGCTCTGCAAGATTTTCCAATAAGTTTTAGCCATATAAAATTAATTCTTATAATCCAGTATAATGAGGTTTTGGGACTGACCGGTCGAGCCGCCAAAACCAAACCTACGCCGGCGGGAGCGCATGTTCCCGCCTTATACGATTGGTTGCGCTGCCGTGCACGCATCACCGCCCTGTCGTAGCCTGAAATGATGGCCAGGCCATCCCTTTACTCCCCCGACATCCTATTCTTCTCCGGCCACGGCAGCCTACCCCGCACCAGAACCAGTGAACCCTCATACTCCCCTCCGCCTATGGCCATACTGCCGCCTGGTCCCCGGCTCCTGTTCATTCCTGTCCAAAGCCTCACCGTCGTCCTCCGCCTTGGTCCGCTCGCAGCAGCGCCGTTGTCCGGCCCTCTCAACATAGTGAATCAGGAGAGGACTATAGTTGTGAGTCTGACAGTACGGACCCACCAGGTCCACTCCCGAACACAAGCAAGCACCTCATTAACTACTCAGATGCACCCCCCCCCCCCCGTTTTTACTATAATCCACCCTGCTGATATCTTGGACCCACATCATTGTCAACGTATAGTCAATTAACGACAGAACTGCACAACGTTTTTTGAGGATTTGTTCAGAGGAGCAGGCTATAAACTGGATTGTGCGGTCTCTATGGCCCGTCTAACAACATGACCAGCCCAGAAGTGTTTTCTTTGGGAAAATAGGTAGCCCACTATTTCTTTCTGAAGAATACCCGAGCTAGGCCTATTTTTTTTTCTCCGACTTACTGGGCTGCAAATCTTTCAAGACGAGGAGGGATGCATTCCGGCCTGGCCAAAGAGTATGGGCAGTAAGTCTTAAAAGTAATATGAAAGGGGTTGCAAATTCCAAAAAATATAGCAGATGGGCAATTAGTTTCTTTTTTGTTTTTGTTCTTCACTGATATTTTATATTTCATTGGATTTTGACATAACATAGTACTACTTTATTTTTAAATTTGTTTTAGTATGGCTACTAATTTTTGGATTAAGAATATTTTGTTCCCCAGCAAAAATATGCAAATTTTTAAAATTTCGCATATTTTTAGTTCAAATTTTTAACCCTGGCACTGACCAGAAAATGGGCAGCAATTCTAAAAATGGAAAATGAGCTGCAATAAATTCCATATGAATTAGCAAATGGGCTGTAAATTATAAAACTAATAGCAAATTGGATGTACACGCCACAGCTTTCGAGGCTGACTTGTTTACGCAAGGCTTTGTCAGTCAACACACGATTCTAGCAGTAGTAACTGTTGGATGTCCATCCAACGGCCGACGTGCTTCTTCAATATCTGATCTTCCTGCTCCAGCCGCCTAAACCAGGGCCGGCAGGACTGCCTGCTCCCTCCTCTTGTGGCTGGCTGTGATGCCGCGTAGGCTTCACCGACCCACCCTACTCCCTCCGCTGTTCTTGGCATCCCTCTACCCACGCACACCTCCTGTTATTCTCCAGCGGCGGCAGCCTCATGCCACAGCAAACCAGTCAACCGTCATACTCTCCTCAGCGTGGGCATCCACTGTTGTGTCTTCGCCGGCTCCGGGTCTTTCCATTCCTAGGCCTCACCGTCGTCCATCGCGTTGGTGCTCTAGGCGCGGCGTGCTCAACATTCAACGAACAACAGCCATTAGAATAGGGATGTATGTGGAGAGGCTGGCAGTAGGAACCCCCATGGTCCATGGCCGCATGCAAGCAACTGCCTCCTTATTACGCCAAAAAAATGATTCCTCTCACTGACATCTAGGGCGCACCGGTTTGGAAGATGACGTGTGGGCCTATAAAGTTGACGCATACGCAGGGCTTTGTCAACTTAGTCAACAAACAATTCTAACAGCAGTGATTGTTGGATTTTAAATGAACGGTCATGATGCTTCTTCAATCGCTGCTCTTCTTGCACCAAATTACCCAAACTAGTGCCGGTAACACCGCCTGCTCTGCCTCCAGTGGCCGGCTGTGCTGCCGCACAAGCCTCACCGCCCCACCCTACTCCCACCGCTGGCCAAGCCATCCCTCTACTCACCCACAACCGATGTTATTCTACGGCGACGTAGCCTCACACCGCAGCCAAACCAGTCAACCCTCGTACTCCTCTCCGCATGGGCTTCGACTGTCATGTCTTCCCCGGCTCTGTGTCCTCCCCTTCCTAGGCCTCGTCATCGTCCATCGCCTTGGTGCTCTCAGCACGGCGTGGTCAACATGGTCAAGGAACGACTTCCATCGGAAGAGGATTGTACGTGGAGAGGCTGGCAACTGGTTCCACGGCCGTAGCAAGGAAGTGCCTCCTTATTACGCATAAAATAATTATTCCTCCACCTGACAACGGGGACCCACCGGAAGGAACTTTGTATTTTGCGAAAAACATATCCCCCCTGACAGCTGGGACCTACCAGCTAGATCTTTGCACGCAAGGAAGTGCATCCATATTACGGGCAAAAAAATGATTTTCCCCCCTAACCGCTGGGACCCACCATCAATAACTTCGGACGCAAGGAAGTGCCTCCTTATCCTCCCTGACAGTCAGGACCCACCTGGTCGAAGCGTATGTAGCGTTGTCATTCTGGTCGCGAACGTGTACGTACATACTGGTCGATCGGTCTCTCTACAACGATGAACCGTGGCGGAGCAAGCAGCGGCACGTGTAGTAGTAGAGCCCCCGACGTAGCAGTTCAGGCAATCCAGTCAAAACCATGTACACATACATACAGCCAGATGCCAAAAAATACGGCCACGTACGTACATACGGGCGGGGTCTCGAACGCCTACTCACGCATTTTTACGACCAGGGCTCATGTACATGGAGAGGCAACGAATGGCAGCGACGTTGTCCTGTTCATCGGTACCTAACCAGCTGAGTCAGAACGGAGGAAACATCGGCGTGTTCACCGGGAGCCAAGTGACTGGGTCGGGACACGTCCTATTCATCGGGAGCGAAGAGACTGGGTTGGAACGCGTCCTGTTCATCGGCAGCCAACCGACTTGGATGGAATAGCCGGAACGGGGTCTGGCGTACCTCAAACGGAGGAAAACGGCCTTTTGTTTGACCATGTACGGTCAAAACGGGGTCCTGTTCATCGGGAAGGGTCTGGCGTACCGCAAAACGGAGGAAACAAACTTGTGTTCGAGTGCCTACGGTCGAAACGGGGAGCTGTTGATTCGGAGGGGTGTGGCGTACCGCAATGGAGGAAACAGAATTGTGTTGGAGCGCCTACGGTCGAAACAGGGTCCTATTCATTAGGAGGGGTGTGGCGTACCGCAGAACGGGACTCCATAGGCTACTGTTCATCCACCGTCTACTGCCTCGCTCCAGCCTCCATGGGTTATTGTTCATCCATCATCGACTTCCTCCAGCCGCCACCTGCTACTGTTCATCCACCATCGACTTCCTCCAGCCTCCACCAGCTACTGTTCACCATGGGGTCCTGTTCATCCAGCCTCCACCGGCTACTGTTCAACCAGCCCTCCACACGGGGTCCTATTCAACCAGCCCTCCATGGGGTCCTGTTCATCCACCCCAACCGGGCTCGGGTGTGTGGCGGCCTCCTCTCGATCGGGGTCCTGTTCATCCAGCGGCAACGACCTCGACTACCACAGGGTCTTGTTCATCCAACCCCCACCAGGAACTGTTCTCCAACGCCAACAACGGTCACTGTTCATCAAGAGATAGCAGCAGGTTCGATCGGCTTCAGTTAGCAGCAGTAGCAAAGGAATCCTCGGGTTCAGTTAACATCCAGGGATTGATCACTCGGGTTCAGTAACGTAGCTAGTGCAATCGCTCGGGTTCAGTAAGATAACGCCTTACTCGGGTTCAGTTAGATCCCAATGCCTCGCACCCACGCGCGTACGTGTACGAGAGAAATGTGCAATCCCTACGTCCATCGCTCGGCCCCGACACCCACCGTAACCGGGAACTCCCCGATATTTTCCTCGCCCTTGCTTCTACCATGATTTTTTCCGTCATGGACGACCCAAAGAATGTCATGGAGATGCGTCCCCGGCCCACCCAGGATGAAAAGCCCATTTTCTGTCATGATTTTTTTTCATAGAAGTAGGAGCCCACCACACCTATGATGATACGTGCTTTTGTCACAATTATCGTCATAGAAGTGTCATAAGCATGAGAGAGAAAAATCTTGTTCGGTCCAAAATGTCACGGATGTGTCTTTTATTGTAGTGCATGCACATACACTCTAGCATCTATCAAGCAATTGGCGATCACTAGGTCATCTATATATGAGTATATTGACTAAGGAGTCAAATGAGAACATTTGATCGTAGGTCATACTCAACGTTTAAGCACAAGTGGGGTTACCACTTTTACATAAAGCATCATTGTGTTCACACAATTAGAGTTGCTTTAGCTCAGTTTTAGAGCAAATCTCCCCCTAGATGTGATATCCCCCCCCCCCCTAAGAGGGACGAACTAACCTTGGGTTTTTTCGATGATGACGTGGATGTTGAAGATGTGGACGCTCAATGTTGATGTAGATCTTTCGGAGCAATCCATTGGAGTGATGCACTTTGAATACCTACATGGGTTAGTCACACAAGGAACATACAAGGATATCCATAGACATAGAGTGAAACACACATATGATGATGTCCATGAAAGCATTAGGTCACCTTGTCCCTTGTCTTACCAATAAGAGGGTTTGTGACTCCATGAACTAGTGCTAGATATGAAAGTTGATTGCACTTGTCCTCGCCAAAATGAATATGAGTGAAGTATGTTGGCGGAGTCACCATCAAGAACTCTCTAGTTCTTCTTCTTTGGGATCCACATCAACTTGATGGGAATACTTGGAGTTGTAGTCATACTTGATAAAGTAGAACTTGACGTAGTCTTGGGAACCCACTTGACCATGGCCTTAGGAGCTTCTTCAAATGAATCAATCTCTTCTTGAAGCTTGTCCTTGCCTTTTAACTTGTGGTCTTGTGGTGTAAGATCATCTTGAGCTTGTGTTCCCTTTAAAGAGGTGGGGTCATACTTATCTTGTTGAGGAATAAACTTCGTCTTGGGGTATTGATCTTCTTTCCATTCAGCTCCATTGGCATTGAACTTTCGTTCAAAACCAACACCTTGATTCTTCCGGTGCCTTCCTTGCTTACGTACAATTTCCTCGAATTTCTTACTTCTGACAAGGCTCTTGTAAACACCTTTCTCTATAACTCCCCTCAATAAGCTATTTTCTTGCTCAAGTGTAACTTGGATAAGAGAATCATTAGTGGAATCAAGAGAACTACTGGAAGCAACAATATTGGATTTAACATGATTATCGTTACTACTAGAGGAAGAATCCTTCTTGTTCTTGTTGCTAGATTTTACTTGTGGCATATAAGTAAACAAGAGGAGACGTTTGGCAAGATAAGAAGAACTCTTCTTTTGAAGGTCATAATTGATAGCTTTTAGGAACTAGTGCTCTTGCTCTAAATTTAGCTTCTCGAAGCATAGCTTCTCATGAGTCCTTAGGAGCTCCCTATGATCCTCTAGAGTTGTTTCATGAGCTAACTTAAGAGTGTTTAGTTCTTTAGTTAGACACTTTTTTTTGAGGAACTGAGACAGTGGGAGAGGCTCCCACTGTTTATATATTAAACATCATAACACAATCACAGGGTGTTGTTACAACATGTACAAGTCCTTCCCCATCTCACTTTGTAGTGGGGATAGTAGATGGCTATAGGGTACTATTAATCAGAGGGTAGGTGTCGGCGTTCTGGGAACGGGGGTCCCCAGACTTGCCTGCCTGCGGCCTGCGGCGTGGCTCGAAGGAGGCCCAGCGCGGCCCATCTTCATCAACGCAAGCTCAAGACCCTCGCGAGGGGCCAAGCCTCGCGGGGCGGACGACAAGGAGCTTCCTCAGGCACGGCCTCGTCAGGCTGGCTCATGAGGAGGCGGAGAGTTCAAGGTAGGGTACCTCGCGAGGTGCCCATGAAGTAAGCCATGACGACCGAGGGCGCCCGGTCGGGCGCCACGACTGTGATGTCCTCCTTTCCTCTTTGGTGCAAAGGGAGCAAGCGCAGCGAGCATCAAGCAAAGGCATCCATTTGTGCAACAAGACCAGGACCAGCCCAACGGCTGGAAGGGAGTCATCGTGGAGCCCAAGTAGGCGTCATCACCAGAGCCTTTGGCAGGCGAGGACCAACTTTAGTCAGGATAAGTGTACCCGCTGTTCCCCTTCAAAATGGCCAATTGTTGGCGCCCTTCCCGCTCAATATTTGGGAAGAGGCCCAGGGCCTTCGCCTATAAATAGAAGTAGCCACCCCCAGAGCAGGGGATCCGAGATCCGGAATCCTCGTCAAGAAACCAGTAGCTAGAGCGACTGAACACACCTAGCAGTTCATCGCACCCGCCAAGAACAGACCCTCGCGAGGCTGTTCTTCCTTGTACTGTTCCTCATCAGCCCAAGAGGCAATCCACCACACCACACACTGGAGTAGGGTATTACACCACAATGGTGGCCTGAACCAGTATAAATCTTGTGTCTCTTGTGCTGTTCTGTTTGGTAGTTTAGGTCCCAACGATTCGGCGAGGTGCGAGACGGTGGAAGGTTGGATCTCCGCGCGCACCCCAGTGTTCGAACCTCAAGGGTCTGCCGGAACCCGAAATCCGACAGTAGTGAGTCTAAAAGTAAGAAGATAAACTCTTTCTTATTGTCTTTAACCCTATACTGTAGAAGACTAAAATCCTCCCTGAATCTGGTCAGCCAAGAGTGGTATGAGGGGTTTATATCTCTGAATAGTTTCTTATTTATTTCTTTCCAAATGCTCCAGGATGCTTGTAGGATGATTTCCATGAATAAAGGCCAGCCCCAAGTATTTTTAGCTTGTTCTAGCCAGGACAGCCGAGTGGCTTGACAACCAGGGTCCAAACCAAAGGTGGACCAACAATTCACGCTGAAGGGGCACGTGAGGATCATGTGATCTATGTCTTCTTCTTTTTGGCCACACAGGAGGCAGTTGAGGTTAGTACCAACGTTATAGTGCCTTCTTTTCAACATGTTTCTTGTGTTTAATCTATTAGAGAGCAGGAGCCAACCAAAGACCTTGAGTTTGGCAGTGACCTTTGGTTGCCATAGCCAGTGGTATGTTTTATGGGCCTTCATATCCCGGAAGCAGAATTTGTAATATTTGCTCGCTGAAGATTCTCTGCCTGTCCAAGGGTAAGTCTAGACATCCTTTGTGTGTTGACTGTTGTCAATGGTAATGTGAGCCATCATTCTTTGCATATCTTGTACTTCCTCAAGGGCTTGTCTGGAGAGCTGTAGAAAGAATGCTTCTTCAAGGGAGTTGATGGTCAAGAAATCCTTGACCAAACAGTCTTCATTTCTCACATAAGAAAATGCTCTAGGATGTGTGTCTGTTAATATTTCATCAAGCCATAGGTCTTTCCACATTAGTACATTGTCTCCACGGCACATTTCAACTTTTGAGATTCCTCTGAATATAGGGGTTAACTTGAGAATGTCTCTCCACCAGAATGATTCACATGGGTCAGAGGCATGTGGGATTTTATTGGTATATTAGGTGGACCATAACAAGTCAACCCATGGTAGATCATGGCGGTTGTAAAATTTGTGTAGATATTTCGGTAGGAGTGCATCACTTTGTATCTTAAGGTTTATGATCCCAAGTCGTCCACACTTTTTTTGGCCTGCAAACTCTGTCCCATGCAGCTAACGAGTTACATTTTTCTCCTTGGTCTGTCTTCTTTGTCCAGAGGCATTTCCTTCTTAGTTTAACCAGCAACTCAAGTATTTTTGGTGGGAATCTTAGTGTGCAGAGTGCAAAAATTGTGAGTGAGGTGATGACCATGTTTAGTAAAAAAAAGTTTGGAGCCATACGACATCATGGACAATGTGGATGTGAGCCTTCTTTCCATATTACATACAATAGGCATTAGGTCTTGGATAGATGGTTTGGATGTGGCAAGGGGTAATCCGAGGTACGTGAAGGGCATTGTTCCAATTGTACAACCAAAAATTTGTGCTATATCTACTTAAGTCCTCTTTAGTTAGACACTAAATATCCTTCTTATCATTGTCATTCGTTTCATCTTGATTAGCATGATTAATAGCAATTTCATCGTAGTTTTCATCACTAGCGTTGTCAACAAGTAAATCATCATCACCTAGCAAATCATCTTCATCACTATTGAAATCAACATACTCTAGGTGTGATACCTTAGTGCCTTTAGCAATGAAGCATCTTCCAATTCGTTCATTTGATGAGTCAAAGATGTCGTAGGAGTTGGATGACACAAGTGCAAGTCCGTCAACACCTTCATCTTGAGTATATTTGGAGTCAGAGTGATAGCTTCTCTCGGAGTCAGAACCGGATACCCATTCACCAATGTGAGCTTGATGTCTTCGTTTTGTGTAGCTCTTTGATGACTTGTCCTTCCTTTTCGAATCCTTGCTTCTACGAGAGGGTCTTCATTCATAATGATCATCGGTACTCCTTCTCTCTCTTAGTGGTGATTCATCTCTTTTACTTCTCCTTTTTGGTGAGTCTTCTCTTTTCTTGTAGGGAGTCATACACTCATTGGAGTAGTGTCCGGGTCTTCCACAATTGTAGCAATTATGATCACGACTAGAAGATCTTTTGTCATTGTAGGATCTTGACTTGGAGCTTCTCTCTTTGCTTCTATTCTTGTAGAACATGTTGAAGTTCTTCACCCTTAAGCTCAATTATTCATTGGAGACTTGCTTCTCACTTGATTTTGTAGGAGCATCACATGAAGCTTTGTAATCACCGCTTGACTTTTTGTGGAGCTCTTCCTTATCCTTGAGTAACATCTCATGAGCAACAATTCTACCAATGACTTCCTCTGGCTTGAGATCTTTGTAGTTGGGCATCATTTTGATCAAGGTGCACATGGTATCATACTTTCCATCCAAGGCTCTTAGGATCTTCTTGATGGTGAATTTGTCGGTCATCTCTTCATTTCCTAAGCCGGCAATCTCATTTGCGATGAGAGCAAGCCTAGAGTACATCTCAGCGACTCCTTCACCATCCTTCATCTTGAACTTATCAAGTTGATTTTGCAGCACATCTAATTTTGATTCCTTGACGGACTTGGTACCTTCGTTTATATCAACCAAAGTATCCCAAATTTCCTTTGTTTCTCAAGGCGGCTGATTTTATTGAATTCTTCGGGGCACAATCCGTTGAAGAGAATATCGCAAGCTTGAGCATTGTATTGCAACATCTTCATTTCTTCCGCGGACACTTCACGATCCGGTTCTTTTCCATCCTCGAAGAAATCACCTTGCAAGCCAATGCGAACAATAGCCCAAACGACGGGGTTATGACCAAGAATATGCATTTTCATCTTATGCTTCCAACTAGCAAAATTAGTACCATAAAAGTAAGGACCTCTACGATGGTAATTTCCCTTGCTAGATGCCATACTCTCCTAGGTTGTGAAACCTCAAGGCTATTATCACCAAAGCTATGGAAATCAAGGCAAATGGAGACCAAAGCTTATGATACCACTTGTAGGATCGAAAGTAGGCCACATCTCTCACTCATGAAGTTATTCTTCTCGAGGAGAAAAATCGTGCTCTTCGAAATATCTATAGAAATTCAGAGTACCTTTTGAATCTGAAGGACATGCCTACCTCATCATCACCATACCCGAAGAAAGAAACTTGAGTACATGGGTATGCGCACCACCCTAGGTTTGTGCCAAGCTTGGGGGAGGTGCCCCGGCATCGTATCACCATCACTTTTATTATCTTTACCTATCTTAGTTTGATCCTTATCTATTTCTTGATTTAGTAGAATAAAAGTTTAGTATAATCTATTTTTTGAGTGCTAGTTTCATAATCTATCTATCTATGTAATCGAGTTGAGAGTTATATAATAAAGAGTAGTTTGAGTTTTGCTTCTTTAATTTTGTGTTTCAATCTTAGCAAGGAAAATAATGGTATGATCATATGCTAATCCCATGGAAAGTAATAACTTTACATAAAGAAAAGTATAAGTGGTAAAATTTATTGGAAGTTAACAAACTTAGTATTGGTCAATGATGCAATTCATGAAAGATTAATAAGGGAAGAGAAGATTCACATATAAATATACTATATTGGACATCTTTTATGATTGTGAGTCCCCATTAAATATTCTATGTCAAATTGTTGACGTTTGACAAGGAAGGCAACGTAATGAGTTACATTTTCTTATATTCACATAGAAGTTATATTGTCATAGATCCTCCAACATGTGGTGCTTTCTCAATATCTTTGCTAGCCAAAAATCCGCACCAAGTAGAGATACTACTTGTGCATCCAAAACCCTTAAACCAGTTTCGTGCCATGAGAGTCCACTATATCTACCTATGGATTGAATAAGATCCTTCAAGTAAGTTTTCATTGGTGCATAAAGCAACAAAAATTGCTTCTAAAAATGTACGATCTTTTATTGTAAGGGAAAATAAGCTTTGTACGATCTTGTGATGGTAAAGAAATTAAAGCGACGGACTGCATAATAAAGGTTGCTATCACAAGGGGCAATATAAAGTGATGTCCCTTTACATTAAGAGCTTGCACATTCAAAAATATAAAGCGCATGACAACCTCTGCTTCCCTCTGCGAAGGGCCTATCTTTTACCTTTATGTATTTACTTTTCATGCAAGAGTCAATAGTGTTCTCCATAATTACATTTTCATTTTTTTCTTTGCATGCACCTTGTGGTGGGGAAAGATCTAGGCATAGATATCCAGCTGGATTTGGGCGATCATGGGTTGTTATTATTGACATTACCCTTGAGGTAAATGAGTTGGGAGGCGAAACTATAAGCCCCTATCTTTCTATGTGTCTGACATAAATTTTTGCTCCATATATATTGTCGTGAGTGCCAGCAATCATAGAAGACTAAATGATAGTTGAGTATGTGGACTTGCTAAACAAAAGCTCTTACATCAGACCCTTCCTAAAAAAATGATGAATTGTAATTTCCTTGTTCATTGAGAACATAGTTTGTTTGTTTTCAAGAAAGTATATGCTTTATACTTCATTGTTGTGACGAATTGTTACGTGCTCATGAGAAGTTTTATGATAGTATATATTATTGTTTTGATAATGATCATGATGCTGCTATGTCCATTTTTTGTTTTTATAGACACATCTCTCTCTCTCTCTCTCTAAACATGTGGATGATTATCGATATCGACTTTTGCTTGAGTACAAGCGAGGTCTAAGCTTGGGAGATTTGATACGTCCATTTTGCATCATGTTTTGCTACTGTTGTCTATAATGTTTTTTATAATACTTTATGGAGCAATTGTAATGTATTTTCTCTCTTAATTTGCAAGATATACATGAAGAATGTTGGGGATATAACATTTGGGTATGACCCGCCCAGGAGGGGTCGGGTCATACAACTGGCGACTTAAAGATAAATATGGCGGGTCATGAAGAAAGCCTATTGAAGGCCCAAGACCCAGGGGCGACTTGAGGCCCAAGAGGATGAACCGCCATATGTGTAACTTGTATTGTATGACAAGCTTAGTTGGTCGCCGAGCCGGACACGCTGTGTATGAGTCGGCCGGGACTCTGTAAGCCGCCGGGTGTCGGTGTCAAAACCGGCGGATCTCGGGTAGGGGGTCCCGAACTATGCGTCTAAGGTCGATGGTAACAGGAGACATGGGACACAATGTTTACCCAGGTTCGGGCCCTCTCTATGGAGGTAATACCCTACTTCCTGCTTGATTGATCTTGATGAATATGAGTATTACAAGAGTTGATCTACCAGGAGATCGTACTGGCTAAAACCCTAGAAGTCTAGCCTGTATGACTACATCCGTTTCCGGACTAAACCCTCCGGTTTATATAGCCAGAGGGGACTAAGGTTGTACAAAGTCGGTTACAGAGAAAGGAATCTTTCATATTTGATCGCCAAGCTTGCCTTCCACGCCAAGGAGAGTCCCATCCGGACACGGGAGAGAGTCTTCGGTCTTGTATCTTTACAGCCCATTAGTCCGGCCCATTTCCAATAGGCCGGACGCCCGAGGACCCCTTAGTCCAGGACTCCCTCAGTAGCCCCTGAACCAGGCTTCAATGACGAGGTGTCCAGCGCGTAGATTGTCTTTGGCATTGCAAGGCGGGTTCCCCTTTCCGAATACTCAAGATAGTCTTCGGACGCAATGAACGTGTCCAGATCTGCAACACAAGTACCACACACACAGCCGTAGAGAGTGCAATATTTCACGAGTCCCATCCGCTGACAACTTTTTGCAAGATGACATCATGTTTACCCCGGTCATCATTTCGAACCGTTTTCGTCTGCCGTTCTGTGTTTCGAGATACGGTTTCTATTGGCACGTCTTGTCAAAGCAGAGATCATGTCCCCTTATTGCGGGATTCTCATCAATACGGGCGTGGGTAATCCAACCGTGTCGTTTATACAGCCCTTGGGAATAGGCGAGTTGGGAGGTGAGTGGGGAGGCGTTCAATATTCACTACCTTTATAAGGGGATAAGGATTCCCTTTCTTCACCCACACCTTCTCTCTTCCTCTGTCCTTCCATTCTCGAGCTCCAGCGCCCAAGTTCTCATCTTCTCCGCCTCAAGCAAGCACTCCACCATGTCCGGGACTGGAGAGCAAGGCAAGTGGATGGCCTCCTCCGTTAAGGAGAAGGACATCGTCGAGCTCCGGGAGGCCGGGTATCTGGCGAAGGAAATCGCCCACCGGCTTCCGGCCAAGGGGCAAGTTGTCCCTATACCGAAGCCCAACGAGAGGGTGGTGTTCATCCCTCACTTCGTTCGTGGGTTAGGGTTTCCTATCCACCCTTTCGTCCGCGGACTGATGTTTTATTACGGGTTAGATTTCCATGATCTAGCCCCGAACTCTTTCCTCAACATCTCGGCATTCATTGTCGTTTGTGAGGCCTTCCTCCACATCCAGCCCCACTTTGGACTGTGGCTCAAGATCTTCAACGTGAAGCCGACGGTGGTGGATGGCCAACACGCGGAGTGCGGAGGAGCCATGGTGAGCAAGATGCCCAACGTCACATGGCCCAAGGGCACCTTTGTGGAGACTGTCAAGGAGTGGCAGAAGCTGTGGTTCTACATCATAGAGCCCCGTGACTCCACCTGGGCCGCGACCTCCGAATTCAAGTTTGGAGCTCCTATGCGGCTTCCCTCCCGGAAGGAGAAGGGCCCAAATTGGTCTTCGTCGGATGAGCTGATAGCGCTGCAAACGCGCATCCAAAGCATGGTGGACAAAAACATCAAGCTCGTCGACGTGATCCAGGTGATGCTAGTTCGCCAGATCCTCCCCTGCCAAAGCCGAACTTCCCCTTTATGGGAATTCAATCCGGAGAAGCACCAAACCTTGGTGAGGCTCTTCGGAACTACTCACGAAGATGCCTGGAAGTTACTCTTCAAGGGCAACGAGAAGCCACCGGCCCTAGACTCGGACTGCGGGCGTGATCTTGCCCATCCCGCCAATGCGATAAGTCCTTCACGTCTCAAGGCGTATGATACGTCTCCAACGTATCTATAATTTTTTATTGCTCCATGCTATTATATATTATGTTTTGGATGTTTAATGGGCTTTATAATACACTTTTATATTATTTTGGGGACTAACCTACTAACCCAAGGCCTAGTGCAAGTTGCTATTTTTTTGCCTATTTCACTATTTCGCAGAAAAGGAATACCAAACGGAGTCCAAACGGAATGAATCCTTCGGGAGCGTGATTTTTGGAACAAGCGTGATCCAGAGGACTTGGAGTGGACGTAAAGAAATCAATGAGGAGGCCACGAGGCATGGAGGCGCGCCTGCCCCCCTGGAAGTGCCCCCCACCCTCGTGGGCCCCTCGTGGCTCCACCGACCTACTTCTTCCTCCTATATATACCCATGTACCCCGAAAACATCGAGGAGCACCACGAAACCCTATTTCCACCGCCGCAACCTTATGTACCCGTGAGATCCCATCTTGGGGCCTTTTCCGGCGCACCGCCGGAGGGGGAATTGATCATGGAGGGCTTCTACATTAACACCATGGCCTCTCCGATGATGTGTGAGTAGTTTACCACAGACCTTCGGGTCCATAGTTATTAGCTAGATGGCTTCTTCTCTCTCTTTGGATCTCAATACAAAGTTCTCCTCGATCTTCTTGGAGATCTATTCGAATGTAACTCTTTTTGTAGTGTGTTTGTTGAGATCTGATGAATTGTGGGTTTATGATCAAGATTATCTATGAACAATATTTGAATCTTCTCTGAATTCTTTTATGTATGATTGGTTATCTTTGCAAGTCTCTTCGAATTATCAGTTTGGTTTGTCCTACTAGATTGATCTTTCTTGCAATGGGAGAAGTGCTTAGCTTTGGGTTCAATCTTGCGTTGCTCGATCCCAGTGACAGAAAGGGAAACGACATGTATTGTATTGTTGCCATCGAGGATAAAAAGATGGGGTTTATATCATATTGCTTGAGTTTATCCCTCTACGTCATGTCATCTTGCTTATTGCGTTACTCTGTTCTTATGAACTTAATACTCTAGATGCATGCTGGATAGCGGTCGATGTGTGGAGTAATAGTAGTAGATGCATGTAGGAGTCAGTCTACTTGTTGCGGACGTGATGCCTATATACATGATCATGCCTAGATATTCTCATAATTATGCACTTTTCTATCAATTGCTCGACAGTAATTTGTTCACCCACCGTAATACTTATGCTATCTTGAGAGAAGCCACTAGTGAAACCTATGGCCCCCGGGTCTATTTTCCATCATAATAATCTCCCGTCAACTAGCTATTTCTGGCGCCGTTCATTTTGCATTCTATACTTTCAATCTTTATCATAAAAATACCAAAAATATTATCTTATCATCTCTATCAGATCTCACTTTTGTAAGTGGCCCTGAAGGGATTGACAACCCCTTTATCGCGTTGGTTGCAAGATTCTTATTTGTTTGTGTAGGTACGAGGGACTTGCATGTGGCCTCCTACTGGATTGATACCTTGGTTCTCAAAGACCGAGGGAAATACTTACGCTACTTTGCTGCATCACCCTTTCCTCTTCAAGGGAAAACCAACACATGCTCAAGAGGTAGCAGCATACTCTCTACTTGCTTGTTCAAGGAGGGTAACTAAACTTTACTAATTTATTCTTTCAGGTATGGATAGAGAAAGTGGATCGGATTCACTGTCCGGCTCCGCTGCCCGAAGAACCAGTCATCCCGCTCCTGGCGAAGATGCTGGTCCCGGCGCCCTATCAGCCGCCGGAGAAGAAGGCCAAGAAGAAGGCCAAGGGGGCCAAAAGTGGCCTCCGTCGCAAGGGTGCTTCGGACATGACGTCTGAAGACGACGAGATCCATTCCTCCACCGCCAAGGATGACGAGGAGGAGGAGGAAAACAACCCTCCCCTGATGGGGGAAGGAAGAAGAGGGTGGCCTCCACAAATCTGGAGGCGGAGGCGCCCAAGAGGGGGAAGGGCCCCCTCGCGGATCACTCCGCGTGGGACGTTGACAACAGCCCGAGCGACCCCGCCCCAAGCAAGCCCCTGGCCGCATCGTTAGTACTAAAAAAGCCCAGATGCATCCATGTATCTGGCCTCTCCTTTTTATGGTATTAATATGGTTAATCATGTTATTGCAGTCCGGCCCAGGACAGCTCCCAGCGATCCTCATCAAGAGGTTCGTTGAATTCAAAGGCAATGGCCAGTGAGTCATCGCCGGCCGCTTACTCTCCCAAGGCCAAGGGTGACGATGAGGTGCTGTCCCAAAGGACCTTACCAGGCCAGGGAGAGGTTCAGGAGGCCGTCAGGGTGGCGCCGGAGGGTGAAACCTCGGTCGCCGAACACCTGGGGAAGCGGGTCCCCATGCAGACCGGTGATAAGGGCCGTGCGCAGTTTGGACCCCAGTCGGACACGGATCCGGAGACCCAAACAGCTCCGGAATCCGGTAAGAAGCCTCCTTCAAGAGAAGGAGGTGTGCCTATCCCGGCGGTGACCTCTGTCCAACCAGAGGCACTGGATAATCTGCTGGAAGTGCTACGAGGCGCTTCCATTGTGGATGAGCACCATATCCTTATGGGTACGATGATTGAAAAGGTTCGGTCCGTCAAGAGTGGACTGATCGAAGCCTGCAGCAGCCTGCTGACAGGTTTTGAGGTAAGCGACACGAAGAGAAAAGTCCCAATATAGACAGTAGCCCCTGAGACACTGTCCGGTGTTCGGAAAGAAAAGCCGGACAGAGGATCAATTAATTTTCGCAGGAAACTAACTAAATGTGTCTTATATGAATAAGCAGGCGTCGTTGCTGGCCGCGACCTCACACACTGCCGAAGTCTCCGGACTAAAGCAGAGACTGGAGCAGGCCGAGGGAGAGCTCGGCCAAGCGAGGAAACAGCTAGAAGACCAGCAAGGTATGCAATGACTTGCTATATATTCGGAAAGAATAAATTATGTGTATTGGCCGTAGTGTCATGATATGTGTAGGAGCGACGATCGAGGTCGAGGCCCTTAAAAAGGCCCTGGCCGAAGCCGAGGAGAAGGCTGCCAAGGAGCAAGCCGCCCGCAAGAAGCTCAAGGCCAGGCTTAACGAGGTCCAGCAAGAGCTCCAGGACGCTGTGAAGAAGTGTGATGCCTTGGAGTGCGATGTTTCGGCTCGAGAGATCGAACTCGCCAAGGCTCGTCAAAGCGCGGAAGAGGCCCGGGTTGAAGCCCAAGGCACCCTCCAGGAGATCCAGGAAGTCCAGAAGATCGCAGCGGGTAACAAAGCAAGTATGTGAAGAAGAAGTATTTCTTACTAACCCAGATTTGGAGTTCTCCAGGGGCGTTTGCGGACCTGCCACACAGTGTATCTGACGCTGCGGAGTTCTTCAGAGCCGAAGAAGGGAGCTCAACGGAGAAGTTGTTCTGGTCGCAATATCTTGCGCTAGAACATCCAGTGCCATTTAGCGATCAGCTGAAAAAGCTGGTCGAGCTACATAGGGTGGCCGAGCTAGCTATGAAGGATTTGATAATCCGGCTGTGGCCAGCCGAAACTATATCCAGCAGCTACTTCGGGCTCGTGAAGCGGCTGGTGAGCGCCTGTCCTCGGCTGGCCATCATCAAGCGGTCGGCCTGCAGGCGCGCGCATGGCCTTCTCCCGCGTCAAGATGTGGTGGGCGAAGATGGATGCCGTCAAGCTTGTGACCGAGGGGCCGCCCGAAGGCAAGGAGCACCGCATGCACAAGTGGTATTTTGGAGACGTCCTGGAGGGGTCTCGCATTGTGGTGACGCAATGTGCGCAGGACATCATCTTTGAATGAATACATTCATGTTGTCCTTGTCTTGTATGATGAAATAAATTTGTTAGGTAATATAGTGTTTGTTTAAAATATTTTCACCTCCAATGCGGCCATGTTGTGTGAAATCTGAGAGTTGGCCAGTCGTCGGCTTCTGCCCCCACGTAGGTAGTACGGGGGTGTTCGGGATGTAATCTAAACACTCTTGATCCAATTATTTGGTCCTTGAAGGAGGTGTTTAGCGCAACGAACCAGGCAATCAGACTATTCGGCTTGAACACCCTCACTTAGCCATAGGAGTTTGACGATAAAATTTTAGGCGCAGCCCCTGGTATCTGAACTAGGAGGCTGTAAACACCTAATCGGGCAAGTACCGATCCCTCGCATAATGTGGAAAAAATCTCTAAGGATTTGAGACCTCCGAAGAGCTGACCGGCTCTCGCCGCATCATGGCAGTCAATTTTCGGCTTTCTCTACTAAGGTGCTCCATCGGGTAAACCAGGGCACAATCATGGTAGTTCTCCCTTTACTACCTTAGCCGATATAGCGGAACGTAACATAGCAAGCACAGGAGCCGGGCAACCCAACTATTGACCAAAGACATGATTCGGAGCCAATGCATATAGTGCAAAATTCGGCGTGCCGAACTATACTGTAAGAAGTGTTCGGACTTTGTTGCCATAGTGTGGGGCGCTATGAAGCTCCTGGCAAATATGAAACGTACCAAAGTGTACGGGTGCTATCTGACAAGGCTATCAGTAGAAAAAGGAAAACAGAAAGGGAGCAAAGGTAATGAGCTGGGGCCCTAAAATTTGGGTCGCAAATTGTTTCCATTATAGTTTGGTTAATATGTCAAAGCGCATTGATACAAGTAGTGTGATAAGCAACAGGCTATTTGACATGCCACAACCAAGGGAGAGCTATGTGTGGGTCCTGAAAACAGGTACTGCGATCAAAAGTGATCGGTCATGACGACCATGGATTGAATTTTGGGGCGACTGGCTCTATCGCATAGACGTCCCTGAGCGCGCGCTAGCACTCCCTCTTGGGGATGTGTGTAGCATATATCATGTTCACCGTTTTGACCTGAGGGGGAAACTTCTTATGTCCTCCAGTGTTCGGTTGCCGGGGCTCCTCGTCATCGTCCTCGCTTTGCGATCCCTTTTCCTTGCTCTCGGCGTTTAACTTGCCGGCCTGTTTAAAAACCCAACAATCTCTGTTGGTATGATTGGCTGGTTTGTCTGGGGTGCCATGGATCTGGCACGGACGGTCGAGTTTGCGGTCCAAGCTAGATTGCCCTGAGTTGTTTCTTTTATATGGCTTCTTCCGCTGAGCGGCCTTGGAGCCACTGAATCCGGCATTGACTGTCGTGTCATCGGTGTTGTCACCATTGTTTCAGCGTTTGTGTCTATTGCGTCAGAGCTTGCCGTTGCTATTTTTCACCTAGGAGGTGCCCGTTTCACTTGTTGTGTTTTTACTACGGGCCAGCCAGCTATCCTCACCCGCACAAAAGCGGGTCATGAGTGCCGTGAGGGCTGCCATGGACTTCGGCTTTTCCTGACCGAGGTGGCGGGCGAGCCATTCATCGCGGATGCTATGTTTAAAGGCCTCTAGGGCTTCGGCATCCGGACAGTCAACGATCTGGTTCTTTTTAGTTAGGAACCTAGTCCAGAATTTCCTGGCTGACTCTCCAGGCTGTTGAACTATGTGACTTAAGTCATCGGCATCTGGTGGCCGGACATATGTACCTTGGAAGTTGTCAAGGAAGGCTTCTTAAGTCCTCCCAGCTGCCAATAGAATTTTCTGGCAAACTGTTTAACCAGTGCCGAGCTGGCCCTTTGAGTTTGAGTGAGAGATATTTGATGGCGTGAAGGTCCTCTCCGCGGGCCATATGGATGTGGAGAATAAAATCCTCGATCCAAACCGCGGGGTCAGTTTTTCCATCGTATGATTCGATATTTATGGGTTTGAACCCTTCTGGGAATTCATGATCAATTACTTCGTCAGTGAAGCAAAGAGGGTGTGCGTCGCCTCTATATCGGGCCACGTTGCAACGTAGCTCCGATGGAGTCCGTCTGCGGTTTTCGGCCCGGGCGTGACTAGGCTTGTCACGTCCGAATAGATAGCCGTCGTCACGTGTCGGGGCACGCCCTCGTGATCAGTAGATCGATCTAGTGTTTCCTGCTCTACTCTCTAGGTCCTGCCGAAGGTCATATGTATAACCCCGAGCTGCTTTATCTTTGCCTTTACGACGAGGTGGGACAGGCTGGTGTTCGTCTTGAGTTGCCGCTTTGTCCCGGCCGCGTGGTGGTCGGTCAGCCGCATTGTGCGATGATGGTACGGGCTCTGGTGCCTCATCATCAAACTGAGGTAGCAATTTGCGCTTCTGGTAACTTTTGGCTGGGCGCTTAAGGCTGTAATCTTTGGTTTCTAGGGCATCAGTTCATCTATCGTTGAGCAGATCTTGATCAGCTCAAAGCTGCTGCTGCTTCTTTTTCAGGCTCCTTGCGGTAGCTATTAACTGGCGCTTGAAGTGCTCCTGCTCAAGAGGTTCCTTAGGGACGATAAAATCCTCGTTGTCGAGGCTCACCTCCTCCTCGGAGAGCGGATGATAACTACCATCCTCCGAGTCTTCGTATATGGCCTGTTCATCAGGGCTAACTTGCCCATCTTCCCGATTGTCCTGTTCGGCAATTTGTTTGTCTAGGTCTTCTGTGTCTTCGGCGCCGTACGGAGTGTTATCATCTCCTGTGTCGGTGTTGCTGTCTTTGTTGCAGCGTGATTTAGAGCGGCGCTGCTGACGCCGACGTTTTGGTTGTATCTTAGGAGGGTCATCCTCAACTGGTTTTTCCTTGTCATCGCCACTATTATCTTTTGGTGCATCCACCATGTATACGTCATATGAGGAAGTGGCCGTCCATTGCCCGGTGAACGGCGGGTTTTGGGCCTCCTCTCCTCCGGCATCGTCTTCCATACCGTCGATGTCTTCGGAGTCATAATCAAGCGTGTCGGTTAGGTCTTCGACAGTGCCTATGAAGTGGGCGGTGGGTGGGAAACGAAATTCTCCATCACCAGCCTCCAGCTCAAACTGGATATAATTCGGCTGAGAGTCCCCCGCTAGGGATAGATTCTTTAATGAGTTCAACACATCGCCCAAAGGTGAGTGCCGGAAGATGTCCACGGCACTGAATTCGGCGATCGATGACCGATCCTGCTCGACACACGCGGACGCACATGATTCGGAACTTATAGCCAGAAACGAGTCCGAGGTTCCGGTGACACAGACATCACCCGAGGTTAGGACTGTGTGCGGCTCCAACGCCGTGGAATCTGCGGCTTCCATGGCGGGGTTGAGCTTCCTGTCCTTGGATGGCGCGACCTGCTCCGGATCTAAGGCTAGAGGGGTTGCAGGTGCAATTTCTGGGCATGGCCCGATGACAGATTTAAGTCATGTTCATCATGGCGACGGGAAGCGACTGCCGTGGACTCAAATCCGTCGAAGATCAAGTCTCTGCGGATATCCGCGACGTAGTTCAGGCTCCCGAATCTGACCTGACAGCCAGGGGTGTAGCTATCGATCTGCTCCAGATGGCCAAGCGAGTTGGCCCGCAGTGCGAAGCCGCCGAACATGAAGATTTGTCTAGGGAGGAAAGTCTTCCCATGGACAGCATCGTTGTTGATGATTGAAGGAGCCATCAAACCCTTTGAGGATGGCACAGTGGAACTCTCAATGAAAGCACCAATGTCGGTGTCAAAACCGGCGGATCTCGGGTAGGGGGTTCCGAACTGTGCGTCTAAGGTCGATGGTAACAGGAGACAGGGGACACAATGTTTACCCAGGTTCGGGCTCTCTCTATGGAGGTAATACCCTACTTCCTGCTTGATTGATCTTGATGAATATGAGTATTACAAGAGTTGGTCTACCACGAGATCGTAATGGCTAAAACCCTAGAAGTCTAGCCTGTATGACTACATCCGTTTTCGGACTAAACCCTCCGGTTTATATAGACACCGGAGGGGACTAAAGTTGTACAAAGTCGGTTACAGAGAAAGGAATCTTTCATATTTTATCGCCAAGCTTGCCTTCCATGCCAAGGAGAGTCCCATCCGGACACGGGAGAGAGTCTTCGGTCTTGTATCTTCACAGCCCATTAGTCCGGCCCATGTCCAACAGGTCGGACGCCCGAGGACCCCTTAGTCCAGGACTCCCTCACCGGGCATCAACCTATGTATATAAAGGGGTGACCCGGCGGCGGGTTAGGGCAAGAAACAACATGTCAAGAACTAGGTCAAGTGTATTCGCTCCCTGGCGATCAAAACCCAAGCAATACAACCTAAAGCAGGAGTAGGCTTTTACCTCATTGAGAGGGGCCGAACCTGGGTAAACTCTTTGTGTCCTTTGTCACATTTAACCCCTTCAAGCTAACCTAGCGGCAATGGCTCCACACCTAAGTCCTTTCAGTAGGGCATCTGCCGTGTTAAGTCCACGACAGTTGGTGCCCACCGTGGGGCAAGCGCACGGTGGTTTCGAGTTCTTGAAGGGTAGCTTCGCAGGGATCAAGGGATACGCCATGGGCCGGATGACCAAGAGTCGTCGCGGCAAGCTCTACATCGACGATGCTGGCTGGGGCCTCGAGGCCGGCTCAATCTAGTACGGGTACCGGGTCCCCTTCGGCGGAATCCACGTCTTCATCGGCAAGATCGGTGAGTCGGGACCTGAGCCGGACACCTGCACTGACCTTGTTGAGACGGCTCAGCGTGCACGACCCGCCAAGGTTCAAACCGCTGTGAAGCGTGCCTTTGTTGGTTTTATCCATGGGGCGGATCTTGAGGAGGGATCTGTGTCCAGGGGTGAGACGGTGATCTACTCTGATGGTGAGTCCTCAACTGGCGAGATCGATTCAATGTATTAACTGCAGGATGGCAGGCTTGGGGGTTTTTCTGATGGTGACAGTATTCCGGAACCCTATGAGCCGCCGAACAGGGTTGCAATCTGTTGGGTTCTACGGTAGGGTGCGTCGACTGCAAATTAAACTTTTCCTACGCGCAGAACATCCAGGAACATGCTACGGGAGATGGATCACAGTTCGTTACCACTAGACGCGCGGTGCCCTGCAGCGGAAGAAGAGTTGGGGCAGTGCGTCCGCGTGGATCATCTCCTCCTCGTCCGATCTCCCTTGAACAGCTGGTCGTCCGATCCCACGTACGAGTTCGCTGGAGCGGCGCAAGTGCACCGCCTCTAACGGTATCCGCGCGTGCAGGAGGAACACCGTGCGGCGGACTGCTAGGTCCGATCACACAGTCGGCGGCGAGTGGAGGTGGCTATTCTCAACACATGCAAACCCTAGTCGCAGTGCCGAAGCGATCAACCGCATGAGTGTGCCGCACCTCCACTTTATATAGGCATCCGTCGCAGGCTCAACACTTGGGCCTCACACGGACCCTAAAGCCCAAAGTCTACTCGGTCACGTTCCTAGTCCAGTTCGGATCACATCCGACCAGTGTCCTACGAACTGACCTCGTAGGTTCCTTCCCTTAAGCGGGCGACCCCTTAGGTTCAAGTCGGCTTGGTCACAGTTCGGATCACCTCCGACCTGCACGGTTGGTAGCGGCCTCTAGCAAGGCATGCCAACCACCAAGAAGACTATGAAGCTGGTTAGGCGAACCTGTACAACGTGTCACATTTCTGTTCCCTTTGCCACACGATATATGTTGTCGGGCTCAAGGCGAGACTGTCATCCATGTGCTAGCCCGACCTCTTTCTCGTTCCTGTGATGCCGACCACAATCCGGCTTATCTCATAATCCTTGTCGCATGGCCATGTTGTTCCTAGTCAGATCACACGAGGGGCTCAGAGTATATCTCTCCTGATCGGAGGGGCAAATCCCGTCTTGCTTGACCATGTCTCGCAGCATGGGACCGGACAAACCCGAAACCTACCTTTGCAATACCCAGTCACGGAGTAGCGTTTGGTCGGCTCAAAGCAAGTCTGTCACCATCCCGAGTACATGCGTCAGCTCAAGTCTTAGGACATAGAACGTATGTTGTACTAGAGACTCACAGATGACATATCGCTGCGTCTCATAGTTGGGTCTGTCCGACTCAGACCTTATCTCGACTCGGATCCGACTACGTCGAATCCGACCAGACCTTTCCAAGTCCATATTATCCGGTTAGCATCCAATGCTTCATGGCTAGTGAGACCGAGCCATCGACCGTGTCATATGCTAATCTAGTCGGCTGCGCGTCCACACAGCCCTTTCGACTAGGGACCTTTTAGGACAGTCATCATACAATGCATAGTCCCACAAACAAGTCACGTACTTGCTCATACACATCATTGATAATGTCCAAGGACTATCTTTATTCATAAACACATAGGAAATATCATCATACATGATTGCCTCTAGGGTATATCTCCAACACAATCTTCATGGCCGGCATGCAACCGGTGCTCGGTCCAACAACCGTCGCAGCTATGACCTCTAGCTCCACGGCTACGGCGACGGCTGGTGCTAGCAACTCTGCGCGCCCGCCGGCTCAGCTTCTGACCGAACTATTGGATGTCCCAGCGCCTTTAATGGGGGCAGAGGTGCTACCTCTTGAGCACTGTGTTGGTTTTCCCGTGAAGAGGAAAGGGTGATGCAGCAAAGTAGCGTAAGTATTTCCCTCAGTTTTTGAGAACCAAGGTATGAATCCAGTAGGAGGCTACGCGTGAGTCCCTCGCACCTACACAAAACAAATAAATCCTCGCAACCAATGCGATAAGGGGTTGTCAATCCCTACACGGCCACTTACGAGAGTGAGATCTGATAGATATGATAGGATAATATTTTTGGTATTTTTGTGATAAAGATGCAAAGTAAAATAAAAGCAAAAATAAAAAGCAAAGGAAATAACTAAGTCTTGGAAGATTAATATGATGAAGATAGACCCGGGGGCCATAGGTTTCACTAGTGGCTTCTCTCGAGAGCATAAGTATTTTATGGTGGGTGAACAAATTATTGTTGAGCAATTGACAGAATTGAGCATAGTTATGAGAATATCTAGGTACGATCATGTATATAGGCATCACGTCTGAGACAAGTAGACCGACTCCTGCCTGCATCTACTACTATTACTCCACTCATTGACCGCTATCCAGCATGCATCTAGAGTATTAAGTTAATAAAAACAGAGTAACGCCTTAAGCAAGATGACATGATGTAGAGGGATAAATTCATGCAATATGATAAAACCCAGCCTTGTTATCCTCGATGGCAACAATACAATACGTGCCTTGCTGCCCCTATTGTCACTCGGAAAGGACACCACAAGATTGAACCCAAAGCTAAGCACTTCTCCCATTGCAAGAAAGATCAATCTAGTAGGCCAAACCAAACTGATAATTCGAAGAGACTTGCAAAGATAACCAATCATACATAAAAGAATTCAGAAGATTCAAATATTGTTCATAGATAATCTTGATCATAAACCCACAATTCATCGGTCTCAACAAACACACTGCAAAAAGAAGATTACATCGAATAAATTTCCACGAGAGAGGGGGAGAACATTGTATTGAGATCCAAAACGAGAGAAGAAGCCATCTAGCTACTAACTATGGACCCGAAGGTCTGAGGTAAACTACTCACACTTCATCGGAGGGGCTATGGTGATGATGTAGAAGCCCTCCATGATCGATGCCCCTTCCGGCGGAGCTCCGGAATTATGTATTTGGCTCCGTATCTGATCATTTGGGGGTACGTAGGTATATATAGGAGGAAGGAGTACGTCGGTGGAGCAACAGGGGGCCCACGAGGGTGGAGGGCGCGCCCTGGGGGGGGGGGGGGTAGGCGCGCCCCCTACCTCGTGGCCTCCTCTTTTGTTTCTTGATGTAGGGTCCAAGTCTCCTAGATCTTGTTCGTTTTAAAAATCACGTTCCCGAAGGTTTCATTCCGTTTGGACTCCGTTTGATATTCCTTTTCTGCGGAACTCTGAAATAGACAAAAAACAGCAATTCTGGGCTGAGCCTCTGGTTAATAGGTTAGTCCCAAAAATAATATAGAAGTGAATAATAAAGCCCAATAATGTCCAAAACAGTAGATAATATAGCATGGAGCAATAAAAAATTATAGATACATTGGGGACGTATCAAGAGGTAACCCCGGAGACTCAAGAACGGCATAAAGCGGATGTTGCTAAGCTACGAGATGAGATAGCTCAGGCCAGGGGAGAACTCGCGACCGAGAATACCAGGATGGCCACGGAGCGAGCCGCTTTAGACGCTCAGGCACAGTGGAGTCAGGCAGAGTCTTTCCGGCTTACCCTGGATCAAAACGCTTCGAACGCTGTCATGAGGAGGAGGCACCAGACCAGACTGCCTACAGAGTTTGAGGCTAGAAATCTTTTTAACACGCCCGGGGCAGGTACCATGACCCGCCCGGGGTAAACCGGGCTGTTGAGGCACCCGTGACCGGAGCGCCGGTCCAGCCACGTGCTACAGACCCGCCTCGTTTGAATTCAACTCCGCCTAAACACATCCCAACGCCACCGGGTCATTATTCTAACCCTCTGACAACATGATCGCAGCGGTGACGCGATTGGTGGCTCTCGCTGTGGAAGGTGAGTTACCAGCTGCGATAGAGATACGGAGAGCCATCGAGCTCCTTCGGACTGCAGTGGCTCAGCAGGCGGCTTATTCATACAGCCGTGATCGGATACATTCAACCCCTCACCCAAGCTGGAGTTATAGCAGGCATATCGAGTCACCGACCGTTTCAAACAGCGAGCAGCACCATGACCCGCCCCGCATGTCACGCCCAATATGCGATACTATCCTAAAGAGACTCGAAGGTACCACCAAGGACAGAACCGCATATTGACACGCATTTGCAAGGTGGATATCATTACACCAACATTACATAATAGATGGGGATACATACAAAAGGCACAAATGCCCCAAGAATACATCAACATCATACAAGAGATCAACATCCGACTACGGATGAAACACAAACAGAATCTCAAACAATATCCACCCTGCTAGCCCAGGCTGCCGACCGGAACCTAACCCAAGATCGACGAAGAAGAAGAAGAGCTCCAACACGAGTAAACATTGCTCTCGCATCATGATGATTGCATAACCTGTACCTGCAAACTATTGTTAGTAATCTGTGAGCCACGAGGACTCAGCAATCCCATTACCATGGGTATCAAGACTAGCAAAGCTTAATGGGTAAGGAACGGGTAAAGTGATGAGGTTGCAGCAGCGACTAAGCATGTATGGTGGCTAACTTACGAATGCAAGAGTAAGATGAGAAACTACGCAAGCGGTCGCCAACTAGTAACGATCAAGAAGTGATCCTGTACTACTTACATTCAAACATAACCCAAACCGTGTTCACTTCCCGGACTCCGCCGAAGAGACCATCACGGTTACACAACGCGGTTGGTGTATTTTAATTGAGTTTACATCAAGTTCACTACAACCGAATATTAACAAATTCCCATTTGCCACATAACCGCGGGCACGGCTCTCGAAAGTTTATACCCTGCAGGGGTGTTCCAAGTTAGCCCATTATAAGCTCATGATCCGCGGAGACAATCCTCCATCGCGGGACATCCGATCAGACTCGGGGTCCCGGTGCACAAGACATTTCGACAATGGTAAAACAAAACCAGCAAGACCGCCCGAATGTGCCGACAAATGCCGATAGGAGTTGCACATATCTTGTTCTCAGGGCACACCGGATGAGTCAAGCTACGAGTAAAACCAGACCTTGAGTTTCCCTGAGGTGGCCCCGCAGGCTGCTCGGTTCGGACCAACACTCAGAGGAGCACTGGCCTGGGGGGCTAAAATAAAGATGACCCTCGGGATGGCGACTCTCTAGGGAAAAGTATAGGTGGTGGTTAGGCAAATGGAAAACCAAGGTTCGGCCTTGCTGGAAGAGTTTTATTCAAGGCGAACTGTCAAGAGGGTCCCATACCCCTCATCGTGTTAGGGACGCAAAATCAAGGAACATAACACCAATATGACGAAAGTAGGGTGGCAAGAGTGGAACAAAACACCAGGCATAAGGCCGAGCCTTCCACCCTTTACCAAGTATATAGGTGCATTAATCAAAATAAGAGATATTGTGATATCCCAACATAAACATGTTCCAACATGGAGCAATCTTCAACTGCACCTGCAACTAGCAACGCTATAAGAGGGGCTGAGCAAAGCGGTAACATAGCCAAACAACGGTTTGCTAGGAAGGGTAAAAGGTTAGAGGCTATCATGGCAATATGGGAGGCTTGATAACAAGTGATAGGTAGCGCAGCATAGCGATAGAACGAAGCAACTAGCATATCAATGATAGTAGTGAGATCCAAGGTGACGGTCATCTTGCCTGAAATCCTGCTAGGAATAAGAACGAGTCCATGAACAAGACGAAGCCACGTAGACGAACCAAGCGTAGTCGAATGAATCCTCATGATCGCAATAAAACAGGAACTATCGAGAAGAAGCACAACCGGAAAGAAGCAAACACACGGTAAACACTCAACACATGAACAAGGCATGATGCTCAACCAAGTATGATGCATGACAAAGCTATATGATGCTACTCATGGCAATAGATAATGCATACAAGGGCAACACATCAATGCAAGTTTAAATGAGGCCGGAAACAACATATAACAATTCCGGTAAGTCCTCATATGCAAATTTTGAAATTGGTCCAGACCTTATTAGAACACAATGTTGAAGTTGTTAAACATCAATTTAAAATGCATCAAGATGATCTACACAGTTTTCTAGTCAAGTTACATATAAAGTTCATTTAATTCGGAGCTACGGCCTAGAAGATATGAGCAAAACAAGTTGAACATGGCATTGATGTAAAATGCATTCAAACATCAAGCAAACACACTCAAAACATGGATGCAACAAGGTAACATGAAACTACATGCAAAACTAAGCAAGTTTCATATAGAGCAAACTCAAAACGAAGGAACGGTTCAACAGATACACATGAAACAAGTTTAAAGGACAAGCTGTCCAAAACAGCAACTGATACGTCTCCAACGTATCTACAATTTTTGATTGCTCCATGCTACTTTATCTACTGTTTTGGACTATATTGGGCTTTATTTTCCACTTTTATATTACTTTTGGGACTAACCTATTAACCGGAGGCCCAGCCCAGAATTGTTGTTTTTTGCCTATTTCAGTGTTTCGAAGAAACGGAATATCAAACGGAGTCCAAACGGAATGAAACCTTCGAACATGATCTTCTCACGAGCGTGATCCGGAGACTTGGAGCCTACTCCAAGAAGTGCAGGCGGCGGTCACGAGGGTGGAGGGCGCCCCAGGTGCGCCCCACCTCGTGGGCCCCCTGACGCTCCACCGACGTACTCCTTCCTCCTATATATACCTACGTATCCCCAAACGATCACAACGGGAGCCAAAAACCTAATTCCACCTCTGTACCTTCCTGTATCCATGAGATCCCATCTTGGGGCCTGTTCCGGAGCTCCGCCGGAGGGGGCATCCACCACGGAGGGCTTCTACATCAACACCATAGCTCCTCCGATGAAGTGTGAGTAGTTTACTTCAGACCTTCGGGTCCATATCTAGTAGCTAGATGGCTTCTTCTCTCTTTTTGTATCTCAATACAATGTTCTCCCCCTCTGTCGTGGAGATCCATTCGATGTAATCTTCTTTTTGCGGTGTTTTTGTTGAGACCGATGAATTGTGGGTTTATGATTCAGCTTATCTATGGATAATATTTGAATCTTCTCTGAATTCTTTTATGATTGAGTTATCTTTGCAAGTCTCTTCGAATTATCCGTTTGGTTTGGCCAACTAGATTGGTAGTTCTTGCAATGGGAGAAGTGCTTAGCTTTGGGTTCAATCTTGCGTGTCCTTACCTAGTGATGTAAAGGGTTGCAAGGCACGTATTGTATTGTTGCCATCGAGGATAACAAGATGGGGTATTTATCATATTGCATGAATTTATTCCTCTACATCATGTCATCTTGCTTAAGGTGTTACTATGTTTTTAACTTAATACTCTAGATGCATGTTGGATAGCGGTCGATGAGTGGAGTAATAGTAGTAGATGCAGAATCGTTTCGATCTACTTGTCACGGACGTGATGCCTATATACATGATCATACCTAGATAACCTCATAACTATGCTCAATTCTATCAATTGCTCAACAGTAATTTGTTCACCCACCGTAGAATATCTATGCTCTTGAGAGAAGCCACTAGTGAAACCTATGGCCCTCGGGTCTATTCTCATCATATCAATCTCCATCACTTTATTTACTTGTTTTGCTTTTACTTTTTACTTTGCATCTTTATACCAAAAATATCAAAAATATTATCTCTATCAGATCTCACTCTCGTAAGTGACCGTGAAGGGATTGACAACCGCTAATCGCGTTGGTTGCGAGTAGCTATCATTTTGTGCAGGTACGAGGGACTTGCGCGTGGCCTCCTACTGGATTGATACCTTGGTTCTAAAAAACTGAGGGAAATACTTACGCTACTGTGCTGCATCATCCTCTCCTCTTCGTGGAAAACCAACGCAAGCTCAAGACGTAGCAGGAACTAGGCATCTCGCAAGCATCAAAACAGCATGCTACATCACCTCAACATGAAAATAAAAGGCATGGACATGATGTAAAGGTAAAGCATTACAAAACATGAACAGTGAGCTATATCTACAAACCACTAGAACATGCTCAAAAGAACATGGGAATATTGCAAATAATAACAAATTCACATACTTGGCAGAAAAATTATTGAGCATGACAGAAAATAACATCAGGTTGCAATGTTTAGAGCTATCAAAAAACATGTTACAGCAAGCTATCATGGAAAACTTGAGCATGGGATGCTAGTACTAAAAGCGCTTAACAAAACTTCCTTAGTGAACTTATTCCAAAGATCGACCTAAAAGATGGTAGCATCCATGCAAACATGGCAAATGATATGACACGTTCAGATTGGTGAAAATAACAGTACATGGCAGGAACAACGATAAGTAGGCATGTTGGTGAGCTTGTACCACTCACCACAAGGCATTTCATGGCATGTGAAGTCAACCAAAAGTAATATGGCATAATTATTGAAGCTAAGAATGGCAAGATCAAGTTCATAGGAAGCACGGATCACTAGCAAAACACATGGAAAAACTGAACTTAATGTTAACAGACTGACAGCAACATTATTTAGCACGCTTGGAGCATGATAACGACACTCTCGAGCAATCCATAATTGCACCCAAGGGCATGGATGGATAAAGCATAATAGTTAGATCAAAACATCCTAAGTGAACATCTCCAGATTATGCATGGATTCACTTGTAGCAGCAGGTTTACATAGCATCACAATGTAATAGGAAAAGGGCTTAGCAAAAACACTTGTCTGAAAACAGCAACATCATGGAGCCTACTTTTGCATGCTTGTGCTAGTCACCATAGAGCTCCTAAAAATACAAGACTTGCACCACTATAAACGGCATGATGTAGCTCAAAACATGTAGATATCAAGCACATAAGATGCGCACACAAAATGCAATGAAAAAGACAAATCAACAAGTTCTGTTAAAATACAGCAGACAACATCATATAGCACTTTTCAACAATGATTAGGGCATCAAGATGAACTCAAACAAGCATACCAAAATGGACTGAAATGTAGAGCGTCTCACAGTGAACATTTTGATATATCATACATGCAAAACGGAGCTATGAGCAGGAACTTATGGCAGGTCAAAGATGCACACATAATATGAAAATCCTGGGGACTTAGTGAAAATTTGGACCTCGGGGAAACGGGACGAGGGGATGCGGGACAGAGCGATCCGGGGACGAGGGCGCGCGTTTGGATGGACGTGGTGGTGGATCTCATCCACCCGTGGTGGAACCGGCTCCAGCAAGGTCAACGCGCCTCCGGCGAAGTCCGGCGAGCTGGCGAGGTCAGAGGAGAGCGGGGCCGACAGGATCTGGCGATGGGGCGGCGCGGGCCGGCGAGGGACGACCGGGCGGCGCTGGGCGGCGCCAGCGCGGGGGTCCCGTGAGGCGAGGGCGAGTGGCCGGGGCGGCGCCGGAGGCGAGGCGGGGCGCCATGGCTGTGGGCGGCGGTGCGCGCGGCGGCGGCGGCGGCGCGGGCGGCGAAGCGGTGGCGGAGTCCGCGAAGCCATGGAGCACCGGCGAGGCGGGCGCGGCGGCGGCGGATCCGGCTTGCGCGTGCCGGATGGGCTCCGCGGGCCGCGGCACGGTGGGCAGCTGGCGCGGACGCGCGGTAGCGCCCGATTGGACGAGGGCGGTGGCGGGATGACGTGGCGGCCCGTCATTGGTCCGCGCGATGTGGAGGCGGCGGTGGACATGTTCGGCACGGCGTGAACGTGTCCGGCGGCGCGAGGAGGAAGACGCTAGGGTTTGGACTGAGGATTTTCGGAGGGGGAGGTGTTTATATATGTAGAGGGAGCTAGGAGTGTCCAAATGAGGTGCGGTTTTCGCCCACACGATCGTGATCCAACGAAGGGGAACAAGGAGGGGGTTTAGATGGGCTAGTGGGCTGTTATGGAGGGGTGCTGGGCTGCAAAGAGAGAGGGGCTTCGGGGTTGCACGGTTAACCGTTAGGGCGTCAAACGACCTCCAAATGGAACGAAAATTGACAGGCGGTCTACCAACTCCATAACAACACCGCACGCCAAGTTTCATCCCATTCCGAGAACATTTTATGCCACTCACAAAACGAGGTTGGAGGGGTGCAACAGGTGCGTGTGGGAGTGCCGGATAGCGAAACGAACAACGGGGAAAAGACCGGGTGCAAGTTTTGAAAATATGAGGATGCAATGCATATAATGACATGGCAAAATGCAACACGCAAGCAAATGACATGGCAAGGATGACGAATAAATGGAAGACCCCTGGCGCATCGGATTCGGGGCGTTACACCGCAGGCGTGACCCGCCGCGCACTGGCAATGATGTCCAGGCTTTGGTGGACCAGGGCAGGGCGCGACACGAGGCTGAGCTGGCAGCTCAACAACAATCACCGGTTTGTCCATCAACGTCGGTGGGGGCGGGAGTGACCTCTATAACCTTGGGTGTTCCATGTTTAGTGCCAGCTCTACACAATGAGCGCTTGCCTAAGGATTTCAAAGGCCCCCGTAAGGTGCCTAACTATACGGCGAATCAACCCCCAGAGGCTTGGATTGAAAGCTATGAGATGGCTATGGAGATGTTGGATGTTAGTGATGCGGCGTGTGCTAAATATTTCACCATGATGTTGGATGGGCCGGCTCATAACTGGTTGAAAGGATTACCCTCTAACTCCATTGGTTCATGGGCTGAATTGAAGTCCCGTTTTATTCAAAATTTCAAGGATACATGCAAGCAGCCCATGTTGATTCTTGATTTAGTCACTTGTGTCCAGGGCGAAGGCGAGTCCACGACCCATTGGGTGCGCCGGATCTCGACAATTATTCATTCCTCGGACAGTATTAACGTCAGTTCAGCTATCCTCATGTTGGAGAAGAACTGTCATTTTTCTTCCCCTCAAACAGAAGCTAGGGCGGCTTAAGCGCCATTGTAATGATATGGGGGAGCTCATGGCGGCTCTCGTCAAATGCGCCGACTCAGATAGTATCAAAGATCCAGAATCTGATGAGGAGAAGGCTGGAAAGGGGAAGAAGAATAGCAATGGAAAGGGGCAGCAACAGAATACAGCGGGTCAAGGTAACAATGGTAAGCGCAAGCACACGGACGGTGGCTCAGATTTTGTGGCTAACACTAATGTGGAGAACAATGATCGTCGCCGCAAGGGAAAGTTCCAGTCTCAATCTAGAGGGTCAAGGTCTAATCTAGAGGAGATGTTGAACCAACCCTGTCCAAAGCATAGCCGGCCTGATAAACCATCAACGCACACGCGGAAGGATTGTAGCATCATGAGGGAGTACAGGAATTACCACCTCAACCAGGACCACAATAATGGTAATGGCCCGCACGGTGGGGCAGGCTCCGACTCACAAGGGCACGGTTTTGACGGCGGCGGCTCAAACTCCGGTTTTCAGGGCCAAGGCAATCAAGGTGGCTTTAATCAGCAGTCTGGTCAAGGAAATCACCAGCAGCAGTCCGGTTACCAGAGTAATCTGAAGCAGTTGAATAGTGGACAGTATCATGTGTTCACCACAAGTTTATGCAAACAAGACCAGAAGATTCATAAAAGGGCAGTGAACGCAGTTGAGCTGGCGATCCCTCGATACTTGCGATGGTCCGAACATCCTATTCTTTGGAGCCGTGAGGATCACCCGCCCCGGGTTGACAATCCGGGTCAGTTAGCTTTGGTGGTTGTGCCTCAGGTTGGTGGTACAGGTTTAATAAGGTTCTCATGAATGGAGGTAGTAGCATCAATATCCTTTACTATGACACTTCCTGTCGTATGAACTGATAAAGATCTCAAGCCATCTAACACCGTTTTCCATGGTGTGGTGCCTGGTAAGTCGGCGTATCCGGTGGGTAAGATAGCTTTTGAAGTGGCTTTCAGTGATGTTCATGATTTCAGAGCTGAAACGCTAACCTTTGAAGTGGTCAAGATCAAGAGTCCTTACCACGCTCTGTTTGGACGGACGGCCTATGCTAAATTCATGGCACGACCTTGTTATTTTTATCTGCAACTTAAGATGCCGGGTCATAAGGGTACCATCACAGTGCATGGGGATAGGAAGATAGACTTGGAATGTGAAGAAGGCGATGCTGCTTATGCTGAGTCTGTTTGTGCAATAGAGGAGTTGAAGTTTTACACGGATAATGTTGACCCGGCAGATATGACACCTTTGAAGAAACCAACCACAGAGCATGACCCTCTGTTGAAGTTTAAGTCAGCAGATGACACTAAGTTGGTTAACTTTGTTCCTGGCGACTCATCCAAGCAGTTCAGTATCAGTGCTAATTTGGATCCGAAATAGGAAAGCACGCTCATCGAGTTCATCCGTGAGAACCGAGACATCTTTGCATGGAAGCCTTCAGACATGACAAGTGTACCGAGGGAACTCGTTGAGCACACTCTCAATATTGATCCCAAATTTAAACCAGTAAAGAAATTCCTTCATCATTTTAATGAAAAAAGGCGTAAAGCCATTGGTGAAGAAGTGGCCCGGCTCTTGGCGGCAAGGTTCATTGTTGAAGTGTTTCATCCTGAATGGTTGGCTAACCCGGTGCTGGTACTTAATAAAAATGGCACTTGGTGCATGTGTGTGGATTACATAGACCTTAATAAAGCCTACCCGGCTGATCCTTTTGCTCTCCCTCGTATTGATCAGATTATTGATGCTACAGCGGGTTGTGAGCGTTTGAGTTTTTTGGATGCTTATTCTGGATATCATCAGATCAAGATGGTAGTTAAGGACCAGGAGAAGACAACCTTCATCACTCCCTTTGGAGCCTTCTTCTATGTTTCTATGCCTTTTGGGCTCAAGAATGCCCAGGCAACTTATCAGCGGTGTGTTCAAAATTGCCTTCATGACCAGATTGGACGCAATGTTCATGCTTATGTGGATGATATTGTTGTGAAATCCAGGAAGAAGGAAACCTTGATAGATGATTTGAAAGAGACCTTTGGCAATCTCCGGGTCTACAAGATGATGCTTAACCCGGCCAAATGTGTCTTTGGGGTGCCAGCAGGCAAGCTCTTGGGTTTTTTTGTTTCCGAAAGAGGCATTGAAGCTAACCCGGAGAAAATCAAGGCTATCACTTCCTTGGCTAAACCGGCGTGTATTAATGATGTTCAGCGTCTGGCGGGTCGTGTTGCGGCCTTGAGCAGGTTCATAAGCCGGTTGGGAGAAAAGGCTATCCCTCTGTATCAGATGATGAATAAGAGGATCACTTTGTCTGGAGTGATGCTGCTGATGAGGTGTTTGAGGCATTAAAAAAGGAGTTGGCTGAGCCGCCGACCCTTGCAGCTCCTATTGATAAGGAGCCCTTGTTATATGTGGCTGCTAATAGTCGAGCCGTCGGTGTGGCAATTTTTGTGGAAAGGAAAGAATCAGGCAAGGAATATCCGGTTCAAAGGCCGGTTTACTACGTCAGTGAGGTGCTCATTGAATCTAAACAGAGATACCCACATTAGCATAAGCTGGTTTATGGAGTGTTCATGGCTAGTCGCAAGATAAAGCAGTATTTCCTTAGCCATCCCATCACTATGGTCAGTTCTGCTCCCTTAGGGGATATTATTCAAAACAGAGAAGCCACAGGTCAGGTGGCGAAGTGGGCTAGTGAGCTTGGACCCCATGGTTTGAAATATATGCACCGGATAGCTATCAAGTCTCAAGCATTGGTGGCTTTCATCAATGATTGGACAGAGTTGCAGATGCCTGAGGAGAAGCCGGATATCACATATTGGACTATTCACTTTGATGGATCCAGGCAGTTGGAAGGCTCGGGGGCTGGAGTTATTTTGACTTCCCCACGAGGTGATAAATTGTGTTATGTATTAAGGTTAATGTTCCCTGATGTCTATTACACAACCTTCTTGTTGTAGACGTTGTTGGGCCTCCAAGTGCAGAGGTTTGTAGGACAGTAGCAAATTTCCCTCAAGTGGATGACCTAAGGTTTATCAATCCGTGGGAGGCGTAGGATGAAGATGGTCTCTCTCAAACAACCCTGCAACCAAATAACAAAGAGTCTCTTGTGTCCCCAACACACCCAATACAATGGTAAATTGTATAGGTGCACTAGTTCGGCGAAGAGATGGTGATACAAATGCAATATGGATAGTAGATATAGGTTTTTGTAATCTGAAAATATAAAAACAGCAAGGTACCTAATGATAAAAGTGAGCGTAACCGGTATTGCAATGCTAGGAAACAAGGCCTAGGGTTCATACTTTCACTAGTGCAAGTTCTCTCAACAATAATAACATAATTGGATCATATAACTATCCCTCAACATGCAACAAAGAGTCACTCCAAAGTCACTAATAGCGGAGAACAAACGAAGAGATTATGGTAGGGTACGAAACCACCTCAAAGTTATTCTTTCTGATCGATCTATTCAAGAGTTCGTACTAGAATAACACCTTAAGAAACAAATCAACCAAAACCCTAATGTCACCTCAAGTATCCGTGGGTATGATTATATGATATGCATCACACAATCTTAGATTCATCTATTCAACCAACATAAAGAACTTCAAAGAGTGCCCCTAAGTTTCTACCGGAGAGTCAAGACGAAAACGTGTGACAACCCCTATGCATAAGTTCACAAGGTGAACCCGCAAGTTGATCACCAAAACATACATCAAGTAAATCACGTGAATATCCCATTGTCACCACAGATAAGCACATGCAAGACATACATCAAGCGTTCTCAAATCCTTAAAGACTCAATCCGATAAGATAACTTCAAAGGGAAAACTCAATCCATTACAAGAGAGTAGAGGGGGAGAAACATCATAAGATCCAACTATAATAGCAAAGCTCGCGATACATCAAGATTGTGCCAACTCAAGAAGACGAGAGAGAGATCAAACACGTAGCTACTAGTACATACCCTTAGCCCCGAGGGTGAACTACTCCCTCCTCGTCATGGAGAGCGCTAGGATGATGAAGATGGCCAGCGGTGAGGGATCCCCCCTCCGGCAGGGTGCCGGAACGGGTCTAGATTGGTTTTCGGTGGCTACACAGGCTTGCGGCGGTGGAGCTCCCGATCTAGGTTTCTTTCTGGAAGTTTGGGGTTATATAAGAGGTGTTGGAGTCGGGAACAAGTCAGGGGCTCCCCGAGGCGGCCACGAGGTAGGGGGGCGCGCCCCCCACCCTTGTGGTGGCCTCGGGGCTCTTCTGGCCCACTTCCGGTACTCCGTGGGCTTCTTCTGGTCCAAAAATGATCTCCGTCAAATTTCAGGTCAATTGGACTCCGTTTGGTTTTCCTTTTCTGCGATACTCAAAAACAAGGAAAAAACAGAAACTCGCATTGGGCTCTAGGTTAATAGGTTAGTCCCAAAAATCATATAAAATAGCATATAAATGCATATAAAACATCCTAGAAGGATAATATAATAGCATGAATACTTCATAAATTATAGATACGTTGGAGACGTATCAGCATCCCCAAGCTTAATTCCTGCTCGTCCTCGAGTACGTAAATGATAAAAGAAATAATTTATGAAGTGTGAATGCTAGCAGGTGCACAAGTTTGATCAATGATAATTTCAATCACCTTTTCTAGCATCATTATATGTCATAACAGTAGCTCATATCATAAAGCTTCTCATGATCAAGTAACAAGCTATTCACATGTTAAAGTATATATCATAAATTTTCTTGAAAACTAACAAAATGTTCTCAGTCATCAAACAATTGCAATTCATCTTATTTTCTGGAAGGGTCTATGTAAGAGCTTTGATTTAGCAAATCCCACATACTCAACTATCATATAGTCTTCCATGATTGCTAGCACTCAAAGCATATTTGTAGAACAAATAGCATCCATCGAACACAGAGAAAGATAGGGGCTTAATGTTTCGCCTCCCAACTTATTTATCATATAGATAATTGTCAACAGTAATAATTCATGATCAAATATATTTGAAGGCCATATATGCTTAGATCTTTCCATCACATGTTGCTTGCCAACTAAAGAGTAGGTTGGAATGAGAAGGAATACTACTGACTCTTCATAAAAGTAAAAGATAGGCCCTTCGCAGAGGGAAGGAGGGATTTGCAGAGGTGCCAGAGCTCGAAGCAAAAACAGAGATGAAAATAATTTTGAGAGGTATGCTTTCATTATCAACATAACGACCAAGAGTTCCCAATATCTTCCATACTAGATACATTATAGGCGGTTCGCAAACAGAAAGGTAAACATTTTACTCCCCCTCCACCAACAGTCACACTCCACGGCTTGTCCAAAACAGCGGGTGTCGTCCAACTATCAACAATCCTGGGGGGGTTTGTTTAAATTATTTGCGAATTTGTTTTTGATCTTTTGATCATAAGACTGGGCATCCCAGTTACTAGCCATTTTCTCGTGAATGATGAGCAGAGTCCACTCATCATGAGAATAACCCACCTAGCATGGAAGATACTGACAGCCCCTAGTCGCTACATGAGCGATTCGGGCATACAAAACAGATTATTATTTGAAGTTTTAGAGTTTGGCACACACAAATTTACTTGGAACGGCAGGTAAATACCGCATATAGGTCGATATGGTGGACACTCATGGAATAAACTTGGTTCAAGGAATTTGGATGCACAAGCAGTATTCCCGCTTAGTATAGATATTTTGGCTAGCAAAGGATTCTAAATAGCAAGCACCACATGTTAGAGGATCCATAACAATATAACTTCTATACAAATATACCCAAGGATAACTCATTATGTTGTCTTCCTTGTCCAACTTCAACTAATTTGCTCAGGTTTGAAAATAATTAATGGGGCTCACAATCATAGAAGATGTCCAAGATAGTATATTTATATGTGAAATCTCTCTTCCTTCAATATTCTTTCATGAATTGTTCAAATGACCAATACAATGTTTGCTAACCTTCAATAAAAAATTACCACCTCTACTTCTTATATGTGAAGGCATTACTCCCCATGGGAAAGGCATATGAAACATATATAATTTCAGATTTAGGACATTCAAATCATTCAACCATTTACTCATAGTATATAAGTGAAGCACACGAGTAAATGACAAACTACCCCAAAAAGATATAAGTGAAGATCAATGAGTAGTTAAATAATTATGTAGCTATGTGAAGTCTCTCTCTGATTTAAGAATTTCATATCTTGGTATTTTATTCATATAGCAAGCAAAACAAAAGAAAATAAAATGACGCTCCAAGCAAAACACATATCCTGTGGTGAATAAAAATATAGCTCCAAGTAAAGTTACCGATGAGCGAAGGCGAAAGAGGGATGCCATCCGGGCATCCCCAAGCTTAAACTTTTGGTTGTCCTAAATATTACCTTGGGGTGCCTTGGGCATCCCAAGATTAGGCTCTGCCACTCCTTATTCCATAGTCCATCGAATCTTTACCCAAAACTTGAAAACTTCACAACACAAAACTTAACAGAAAACTCGCAAGCTCCGTTAGTATAAGAAAATAAATCACCACTTAGGTACTGTTGTGAACTCATTCTAAATTCATATTTTTTTGAACCTTGAAATAGTAGGAGAACCTCCCACTGTTATATTTGTATTAATATGGTGATGTACAATTTACATAGTGTCTATACATGTGTCAACACCCCATTTGGGGTGTGATAGAATGCTAGACTACAGAGGAGAGAATGATAGGGATGAGATGTTTATGCTTTTCCTTGACCCTATAGGTAAGGAGAGAGAAGTCTTTCTTAAATCTGTCCAACCAAGAAAGTTTTGTTGGAACAATCCCCCTGAAGTGTTTATTGTTACGTTCCTTCCATAAACTCCACGCCGCAAGCAAGAACATCTCCATGAATAGAGGCCGATTCCAGTGTTGTTTGGCCACAGCCACGTTATGAAGGCGTGACATTCCTTAAATTCATATTGGTGTAATATCTAATGTATTCCAACTTATCTATGGTTCATACCCTCTGATACTACTCATAGATTCATCAAAATAAGCAAACAACACATAAAAAACAGAATCTGTCAAAAACAGAACAGCCTGTAGTAATCTGTATCAAACGTATACTTCTGGAACTCCAACAATTCTGAAAAAAATTCTGGACGTGAGGAATTTGTCTATTAACAATCTTCGAAAAGAATCAACTAAATAGCACTCTCCAGTAAAAAATGGCAGCTAATCTCGTGAGCGCTAAAGTTTCTGTTTTTTACAGCAAGATCATAAAGACTTCACCCAAGTCTTCTCAAAGGTTCTACTTGGCACAAACACTAATTTAAAACATGAAAACACATCTTAACAGAAGCTAGATGAATTATTTATTACTAAACAGAACCAAAATCAAGAAACAAAAATAAAATGGGTTGCCTCCCAACAAGCGCTATCGTTTAACGCCCCTAGCTAGGCATGATGATTTCAATGATGCTCACATAAAAGATAAGAATTGAAACATAAAGAGAGCATCATGAAGAATATGACTAGCACATTTAAGTCTAACCCACTTCCTATGCATAGGGATTTTGTGAGCAAACAACTCATGGGAACAATAATCAACTAGCATAGGAAGGCAAAACAAGCATAACTTCAAAACCTTAATCACATAGAGAGGAAACTTGATATTATTGCAATTCCTACAAGCATATGTTCCTCCCTCATAATAATTTTCAGTAGCATCATGAATTAATTCAACCATATAACCAGCACATAAAGCATTCTTTTCATGATCTACTTGCATAGAAATTTTACTACTCTCCACATAAGCAAATTTATTCTCATTCGGAATAGTGGGAGTATCATAAGAAACTCGAATACTATAAATTGTTTTCATATTAAAAGAGTAATATTCAAAATAAGGGTAATCATAATCATGACAAGTTTTATAAATATAATCATCACTACTTTTTGGAGCATAAGTTTCATCACAATAATCATCATAAGTAGCAACTTTGTTCTCATCATAATCAATTGAAACCTCTTCCAAGTAGTGGAATCATTACTAAATAAAGTCATGACCTCTCCAAATCCAATTTCATAATTGTCACAATAAGATTCAACGCCCTCCAAAATAGTGGGATCATTACTTCCTAAAGTTGACACTCTTACAAACCCACTTTCATCAATATATTCATCATAAGTAGGAGGCATGCTATCATCATAATAAATTTGCTCATCATGACTTGGGAGCCTAAAAAATATCATGTTCATTAAACATAGCTTCCCTAAGCTTGGGAGAAACATTAATTGCAGCAAATATATTCTCAAACATATCATTCTCATCAAACATAGCATCCCCAAGCTTGGGTCTTTTCATATCATAAGCATAATCACTCTCATCATTAATAGTATGGATAGCACCAATAGTATAGCAATTATCTTCGTCACAATGAGTAATAGGAGCAACATCATTTGGGAGGGATACCTTTTCACCTTTGCTTCTCCGTCTTTTATTTTTTGTCTTCACATTATGTGTGGGTTTAACCCTCTTTTTTGAGCTCCTTATTGATGAGATTGGTTGAATAGAAAGCTCCCCCTCGTTACCTGATTCATCATAAGAAATAATAGGAGGATATTGGGAAGTCTCTTACCTTTCATTAGTATTCTCTTCATCTTCTATTTGTTTTCTTTTCTTTATGTAATTGGCAATATAAGGATTTTCAATGCAATTCACTGCGCAATACATAAAATTTTCTTGATCAAAATCAAGAAATCTATCAAGATTAAATTTTGGAATACCCTCAGTTATACGTTTCATTTCTTTATACCACAAAGACTAAGCTCTTTATGATGCTCAAGGGTAATCAAGTTATCACAATTTTTTGACACAATTTGATCATGAAACAAATAGCATTGGAGCTTTAAATGACCATGTTCATTGCAAAGTTCACAAGGATGACGATAAATATTGAATCTTTCAGCATAATCATCTAGCCTTTCTTGAAACCATTTAGTTTCCAAATACTTATGACTCTTGCAAAATCTATCTTCTCTATTTGGTGTGTACTTGCAAACTCTATGCACTCCACAAAAGTTGGCATGCTTATATGACATATTTTCATCATGACTAGTGCAGTCATCATTAGTACTATGGATATTCAAAGATTTTGTACTAATAACATTGCAATCATGCTCATCATTCAAAGATTTAGTGCCAAACATTTTAATGCATTCTTCTTCTAGCACTTGAGCACAATTTTCTTTCCCATCATTTTCATGAAAGACATTAAAAAGATGAAGCATATGAGGCAACCTTAATTCCATTTTTTGTAGCTTTCTTTTATAGACTAAACTAGTGATAGAAAAAGAAACTAAAAGATTCGATTGCAAGATCTAAAGATATACCTTCAAGCACTCACCTCCCCGGCAACGGCGCCAGAAACTGCTTGATGTCTACTACACAACCTTCTTCTTGTAGACATTGTTGGGACTCCAAGTGCAGAGGTTTGTAGGACAGTAGAAAATTTCCCTCAAGCGGATGACCTAAGGTTTATCTATCCGTGGGAGTCCTAGGATGAAGATGGTCTCTGCTACCTATTGAGCTTGCGTTGGATTTCCCCGAAGAGGAGAGGATGATGCAGCAAAGTAGCGTAAGTATTTCCCTCAGTTTTTGTGTCAGGACCCCGATTCCAAGTCACATCGACCTAGCCGGTAACACCTCATATCACTTTGCGGCCTCACGCACGGTATTCCCACGGGTGTCGCCTTACAATGGCCCGGGACCGTTTAGCCTTTTGGCTCACGTATATGATAGTGTCGCTAGCATCCACATGACAAAGAACCGGGCCGACATGGCTAGTCATGAACCCAAAGCGGCGCTAACCTATGGGGACAGGCATACATGAATCACATCGAGCATGTCGGTCATCAACGTATATATTCGGGCTGTAGCAGGCTAACAGGACTCCGGTATCCCGGGCTGTAGCAGCTAGGCAGGACTCCGAATACCACCGCGTGACATTTCCCGAAGGAACAGACATAAGGCAAGTGAAACACATGCTTGCCATCAAGTGTCCAAGCAGTAGTCTTTGGGCTAGCAGGACTCCGTGAACCGGGCTGTAGCGGACTACTATCGCTCAGAAGCACAAGACTACATTTCCCCATATGAGAGGCTGCCAAGGACAAACAACTAGTTTGTCGGATCCCACCCATACCAAGCATTTCAATCATACACGCAATATGCCCGATATGAGTAAATACAACAAGGCATCACAACAAAACTCTACAACTCAAAATACTTTATTTAAGAGGCTCCGAGGAGCCATACATAACATATTCATACATGTAGGGGTCACATGACCCAACACTCAAGTCATACAAGCATACAAGCACATGCGGAAGCAAACTAGTCTGAGTACAGACTCTAGAAAGAAAGAAAGCTTGTTGGAGCCTTTCTATCTACAAAGGCCCTTCACAAGTCTGAGATCACCACCTGGGTGGCTAGCTCACTCGTCGAAGTCGAGATCTACATAGAATCCATCGGAGGGGGTAGTGTTGTCCTCTGAAAAACATTAATTAAGCAAACATGAGTACGGAGGTACTCAGCAAGTCTTACCACAGAATCCTATCATACATGCACATTCTCAAGAAGGTGGTGGAGTTATTTGCAGCAAGCCAGCTTTGACTCTTTGCTAAGCTATCCTACGTGACACCACTTTGTAAAGCATTTGTCGTACACGAGTCCACTAAACACCATCACAATACTCCACCGTGGATCCTCTCGTCATCCCACGAGAGGGCCATCCACGATACTCACACTTATCTTGAGGCTTTTAGTAGTATCCATTTACTTGTCTATGAACTGATATAGGTAACCCAGAAGTCCTTCTCCGTGGACACGGCTATTCGAATAGATCATATCAAACCCTGCAGGGGTGTACTTCTTCACACACGCTCTCACCACTTACCGCCGTTTACACGACATGTACTCGGCAACCTTCAAGCGGAAGCCCAACGTGGGTGTCGGCCATAGCCTGCCTAAACACTCAAGTCCCTAGTCCAGGTTTATCGCCTATTCGGGTTCCATCCGCAGGGAGTCCGGCCGAGGTTTCCCATACAGCCCCGAACGATGTGTGCAGGGTTCCCGAGATACCAAGCAGGCACTCGGTACACAGACCACGTGCCTACCGCAACACAACCCACCCCTAAGGTCAGCGTTGTATGCGGCCCCAACATGCTACAAACACGAAACTACTTGCAACTCCGGACTAAGAACAAGGGTGGTTAAGAAGCGAGAGGGTCCATTGGTTTCGGGCCCAATGCGTGGTAGTAGCTAATTCATGGATCACAAACACAGATCTCAGTTCTTAGGATCGGCTTCAATGAAACAACCCACCATGTACTCCTACATGGCCTCTCATCGATACCTTTACCAAAACGTGTTCAACACTTTCACTCTCGAACCAACACAACCTTTCACTCCAGTTCATCATCCCGATGAGCCGACTGACACAACTCTAAGCATAGCAAGCATAGCATGATAGGAATCACAAACATGGCTCAATCAACTCCTACACATACTAGTGGGTTTCATCTAATTCTTGTGGCAATGACAGGTCATGCAAAGGAAGTGGGTTCAACTACCGTAGCACACAACAGTTTGAATCGCGTTGTCTTAATGCAGAAACGAGAGCGAAGCGAGAACATGGGTTTGTATCGGAATGATCAATGAGTTGCTTCCACGATGGAGCGGGGTAGAATCTGCCCTTGAGATGGATAGTCGAGGTTATCCTCGGGGCGTAACCTATCACGAAAAGCATACCAAAGTAAACACACATGACAATATGCAACAATATGATGCATGCTATGACATGGCAATATGGATGTGTGTTGGCCTAGTGCAAGCTGAAATAATAGGGGATGAACTCATTTGAATCAAAGATTCAAATGATAGCTCATTGAAATAGCCCTAAAGGTGCATTATCTTATTCTGGTTAAACAGCAAGGTTAACTTGTTTTAACATGCATGAAACCTGTACCAATGGATAGAATGGATTTTCTGATCATTTTTCATATATAAATCTTTGCATTTGGATTCTGAGATAAAAGTTATAAGCATTTGAAATTTGAATTATATTACGGAATTTCTTGTATTAGAATAAATCCAGAAATTAGATTAATCGTCGACCATGCGCCACATATGACGTCGAGGTCAACAGAGACGTCCAGGTCAAACCTGACAGTGGGTCCCGCGTGTCAGGGTAATTAGCTTAACTAATGTTTAATTAAAACTAAACCTATTTAGTTAGCAGGGCTGGGCCCCATCTGTCAGTGACTCATCGGAGTCAACGAGGGCCCACGTAGTCAAGGTCCACGTCCGCTGCACCGGCGACTAGCCGCCGGAGAGCCCGACGCGGTGGAGGAAGTGCTTTTGGCGATTCCGGCGACCAAACGAGCCGCGGAGGGTGGCTACGGGTAGCTGGGAGCAAGCCGCGGCTATTGGTGGAGCCGGTTGGGGTGGGGGTGGCCGGAGTTGGCGCCGGCGACGAGCTAGGCGGCCGCCGGGGTTCGGCTGAAGATGAACTTGGGGTTAGAGGGGTCGGTGAGGTGCGGGTAGTGCATGGTTAGACCCCATGGGGTGCGGTGAGTGTGATGGACACCATGGGGTGGCCGGAGAGTGACCGGGAGCACGTCGGCGACGAGCTCCACGGCGGCGGGTGCGGGTGAGCGTGGTTCGGTTGCTACGCTGCACGAGACCGAGAGAGAGAGGAAAGGGGAGGTAGATGGGCTCACGGGCGACGCGTAGAAGCTCTCGTCGAGGTCGGGGACGGACCGGAGCGACGGCGGCGTTGAAAGGGATCTCCGGCGACGGCGAACTCGGTCGAGGTCGGTGGGGTGAACTCGGCTCACTTGAGCAGGCGAGGCTCGGCTGGTTCGGGGTAGTGGAGTGCGGCGGAGCTCCTGGACAAGGTGAGGAGGAGCACGGACGGCGGGGAGCACGGTTACAACGATGGTGCGGCGGCGGCGGCGTCGGCCAAGGCGGGGGAGCACGAGGGAGAGGAACCGGGGAGGAGAGGAGGTGTCCAGGGGGTTCGGGGGAGAGAGAGGAGGCGATCCTCAGCGGCAGCTGGCGAGAGGAGCGGCGAGGCGGCGACCAGGTGCATGGCACCCATGCGGTGCCCGCCGCCGAGCACCTGGCTGCTGGGCTGGGCCGGCAGGTGGGCCGGGTAGGGAGGCGCCAGGTAAGTCCTTCCTGTTTTTATCTTTTTCTAATTTTCTGCAACTTTGTGGAGTTTTCTAAAATACCAGAACAGTTTTAAAATTCACCAAAATGCTCCTGGTCCATTGTTGGAATATTTCCAACATGAAACATTTAGTTTGGCAATTTTAGACATTTAAAATATTTTATATAATTTGAAATGCTCAAGTTCAAAACTTGTGAATTAATCCAAGGACCTTTGGATGACCTAGAAAATGATGCACCACTTTTGACATAGGCTCAAACCAAAGCAAAGATGATGAGCATTTTGAAGGGCATTTCAGGTTCATTGAAATAATTTTAGTAAACCCTAGTTGAATTAAGGGGGGTGTTACGGGGTTTCCTGCCTTCCCCATTTCAAATTCAAATGAAATTTAAACATGATGCACACCTAATGCATGGTCTAAGCGGGATGTGACAACTCACCCCACTCAAAAGAATCTCGTCCGAGATTTAGGATCTGTTCTAAAAAGGTGGGATACTCAAGTCGTAGACGATCCTCCCTTTCCCAAGTTGCTTCTTGCTCGGAATGGTTTGACCATTGAAATTTTAGAAACTTGATATTCCGACGTCGAGTGGTGCGCTCGGCTTGATCGAGAATCTGAGCGGGATGTTCTCGATAGGTGAGGTTATCTTGGAGATCAAGCGTTTAGTGGTCCACTCCACGGATAGGATCCGAGAAGCAACGCTGAGTTGGGAAGCGTGGAAGACATCATGGACTCGGAAGATGCGGAGGTAGTTCAATTGGTAGGCAACTTCTCCTCGTTTGGCAAGAATGCGAAAGGGTCCAATGTAACGAGGAGCCAACTTGCCTTTGATACCGAATCGATGGGTTCCCTTCAAAGGAGTAACCGGAGGTAAGCCTTCGCCAATTTCATAAGCCATAGGCTTATGCTTGCGATCATATTGGCTCTTTTGACGAGATTGGGCTGTTTTCAATTTCTCACGAATAACGCGAACCTGCTCTTACGCTTCTGAATCATATCCGGGCCAAGAGTTGTCTCTCCCGGTTTCGACCAGTTAAGAGGCGTTCGACATTTCCGTCCATAAAGAACTTGAAAGGGCTTTGCCCAAGCTGGCTTGATAACTATTGTTATAAGCGAACTTCGGCGAATGGAAGGCATTTCTCCCAATTCATGCGAAAGAGATGACAAAAGCTCAAGCATATCCTCTAGGATTTGGTTGACCCGTTCTACTTGACCACTTGATTGAGGATGGAAGGCGGTGCTAAAGGAGAGCGAGTTCCCATAGCGTTTTGGAAACTTTCCCAAAATCGAGAGGTGAAGAGACTTCCACGGTCTGAGTTAATCTCTAATGGAACACCATGAAGAGACACTATTCGAGAGATGTACAAATCAGCTAGCTGGCTAGCGGTTATACTCTCACGAGCGGGTAGGAAGTGGGCTACTTTGGAAAGGCGATCAACGACAACGAAGATAGCATTATTTCCTCTCTTGGTCCTGGGAAACCGGTAATGAAATCCATACCGATTTTATCCCATTTCCATTCAGGAATTTCCAAAGGTTGAAGGGTACCAGCAGGCCGTTGATGCTCTGCTTTAACTTCGACGACGAGCGTCGCAATTAGCAATGTATTGAGCGATTTCCCTCTTCATCCTAGTCCACCAAAACCTCTGGCGTAGGTCTTGATACATTTAGTACTACGGGATGAATGGTGAGAGGAGAGTCATGAGCTTCCTTAAGGATCAATCGCCTCGAGTTGCGCACCTTGGGAACCACTAGGCGGTCTCCAAAGAACACGACACCTTGTTCATCAATGGAGAAACAATCTGCGACTCCTTTCTTGATGTTTCTCCTGATCACGGAGATTCCCGGATCTACCTTCGTGCTTTGATGATCTGATCCATAAGGGTAGGTTTCGCCACCGTGGTGAAAGGAATCCTCGAGGAACAATGTGGAGATTAAGCTACGAAATTCCTCGTGGAGAAATGGTTGACTTTGTTGTAACATCAGGTTGTTACAATAAGATTTTCGACTTAGGCGTCGGCCATGACATTGGCTTTGCACAGGGTGTAAGATATTCCTAAGTCGTAATCTGTAATCAACTTCGACCAACGTCTTTGCCTGAGATTCAAATCCGGTTGGGTGAAGATATATTTCAGACTTTGGTGATCGGTGTAGATTTCGCAGCGATTACCAAGAAGGTAATGTCGCCAGGTTTTGAGTGCATGAACCACTGCTGCAAGCTCTAGATCGTGTGTGGGATAGTTATCCTCATGTGGGCGCAACTGTCGAGAAGCGTAGGCAATCACATGAAGATCTTGCATGAGTATGCAACCTAGTCCTTGTCGCGGCGGCGCAATAGATAATAAAGTCCTTAGAAAATCTGGTGGAACAAATGCGGGAGCAGATGTCGAGCGTCTTTTCAGTTCTGAAAGCTGAACTTCGCCTTGTGGCATCCATTCGAACTTTTATCTTTCTTGAGGAGTTCGGTTAGAGGTTTAGCAACTTTAGAAATTCTCGACGAAGCGGCGGCAATAGCTCGCTAAGCCGAGAAACTCGAACTTGCTTGACTGATTCAGGTGGAGTCCAATCAAGGGCGGCTTGAACTTCGCTTCGGGATTGACAGCAATGCCCTTACCGAGATTACATGGCCTAGATAGGTCACTTACGGTAACGAATTCACACTTAGAGAATTTGGCATAAAGGCGGTGCTCTCGAAGTTTCATCAATACTAGCCGTAGATGTTCGGCATGCTCTTCTTCATTTTTGGAGTAGATGAGTATATCATTGAGGTATACCACGACGAATTTATCCAAATACTCCATGAAGATTGAGTTCATTAACCGAGAGAAGGTGGCTGGAGCATTGGTTAATCCGAAGGACATGACGGTGTACTCGTATTGGCCATAACGAGTAACAAAGGCCGTTTTGGGAATGTCCCCGTTCTTGATTTTGATTTGATGGTAGCCCAACCTCAAATCCATCTTGGAAAAGACTGAGGATCCAGCGAGCTGATCATACAGATCGTTGATCCTGGGGAGCGGATACTTGTTCTTGATAGTGACCAAATTGACAGGTCGGTAATCCACAACCATCCGATCCGTACCATCCTTCTTCTTGACGAAGAGGACGGGGCAAGCCCATGGAGATGAACTAGGACGGATGAAACCTTTCTGCAAGGACTCATCGAGTTGTTTCTTAAGTTCAGCTAGTTCTAGGGGTGCCATCTTATAAGGTCTTCTAGAGATGGGAACGGTTCCGGGAACAAGATCTATCACGAACTCGACATCCCTGTCAGGTGGAACACCTGGCAGTTCCTCTGGAAAGACATCCGAAATCACGGACTACGGAATATCTTGAGGTGCGGAAGGGGTTGGCATTTAAGGAGTAAAGTGGCGCTTAGACACTCGGGTTAAAACATTCACTTTGTCTTGCCGAAGGATGGGTGAGTTGAACAGTTCTAGTAGAGCAATCAATCTTAGCATAATGGGCTGACATCCAGTCCATACCCAAGATGATGTTTATGTCCGAGGACTTAAGAGCTATTAGAGAAGCAAGAAAGACTAATTTGTCGACAAGAATTTCATTCCCATGACTTATTCTCGAGGTTTGCCATCTAGAACCAGGAGTTTGAATTTCCATGGAGGTATGCATGTCACAGAATGTGGTGTTGTGCAGTCGAGCATAGCTCTCAGAAATAAATGAATGAGATGCTCGATATCAAAAGAACAGTTGCGGATGGCAATTAACAAGGAGCGCATCGAGAACGGCGTTAGGATCCTCATAGGTTTCTTCAGCGAAACATAGTTGACATGGCCACGAACGGTGGCAACTGGTTTAACATAGGGCACCTTTCTGCTGGCTTGCCACGGCCAATGCACTTTCCAACTTGATGGGGTTGTTCAGGGGACACTCACGGATGTAGTGGCCGTCTCTCCACACTTGAAGCAAGTTATCACATTTGGGCGTGGAGCAGCATTAGCGATGGGGCCTCCATAAGTCTTAGGCGGAACATCTGCTGGTTGGGGCGAGGCACCTCAAAGGATGGCCTCGGGGTGAACACAGGTGGTAGAGCAGTATTTGGAATCAAACCCGGCGCTTCGGGATCGAGCGGATGAAGACCCAGAGTCACGGATGTGCTTATGTGAAGCCTCAAAATCAGACTGCCCGGTTTGGTGCCGATAGCCTTATTGACTAGCCGGAAAGAGGTGCACTCATGCGAGGCGAAGGTCTCGGCGTAGCTCGGGGCTAAGTCCTTGCGGAACCTTGCACGCTTCTTGGCATCGGTAGAAACTTCTTGGGAGCATAACGTGCTAACCTCCCAAATTCACGGTTGTAGGCATCCACCGTCGACCTACCTTGGGTGAAACTGCAGAATTCCTCCTTTTGCGATCCATAAGACCTTACGGGATATGATGCTCACGGAAGGCGGCACTGAATTCAACCCAAGTTGTAACTTGTCCAACGGACGCATAGCCTCATAATTCTCCCACGAGAGACTAGCAGGGCCTTCAAGATGATAAGCGGCAAAGGTAACCTTGTCACCTCAGCCACGTTAGCGAGCGCAACTTATGGTGGATGCTGCGAAGCCAATCATCCGCGTCGAGAGGCTCAACGGAATATTTGAACTTTGGGGGGTATAGCTTGACGAAGTCATTGAGTGAAACCACATCATTTCTTGGCTGGCGTGCGGTGTTTTGTTCAATCCGCTCCAGTAAGCGATTGGTCTCATGCTTATTATGCGTTCGCTTCCAAATAACCTCGGCCAAAGATGGCGGTTGTGGCAGATTCACATTCCTGGCTGCACTAGCTTCTCCCTGCTCCGGAGCAGCAGGATTGTTGCGGGTGTTGACCATCCTAGGAGACAAAGCAAAGGTTTAAACCAGGATGGCAGAATTTAACAAGGAAGTGCGGAAGGTAATGGATAGCATGGAATGCAAAGATGTTCATCCGTATGACATGGTAATATAAAACTGCCATATATATATACCAGCGGTCATACACACCATTCATAGTTTAGTACAAGCTGACGGGTACAACTATAAGGAAGGCGTTACATCTCATCGGAAGCATTCCAACTCCTATACATTATTTTCTACACTTCCAGCGATACACACTAAGTCATATTCCACAAGTCACGCAGGACGGTGGAGATACAACTATTACCACACTAGGAATACTACTACTAACTTAGGCAGCTCCATAGTAGTCCTCATAGAAGTCACCACCCAAGCCTGGAAGTGGAACATGATCATCCGGAAACAGACAATCATGTGGGGCCTGTGGACCATAAGGACTCGGATGTGGCCGTGGTCCAACAAACGGTGGCAGACGAGGCCCACGAGGAGGAGTGATGCCCCCAACCTCGTGCCACTCCATAAAGTATGGCAGACTCGCCCGCACAGGGTACAAGTCCCTCATGTCCATATATCCGGCTTGCACGGCAGGTGCAAACCGAGTCGAGTAGCCAGTGATCGAGCGGGCATTAAAAAGCTCCATCGCAAGGCCGGTTCTCACGGTCCTTGTCCTCCAAAGATCTCAAGAGTAGTGCGAAGGAGTGAGTCCTCATGGGATGCATCACTGTACAAACCCTGAAGGTAGCCATGCGCCCCAGGGAGGGATGCTGGCATGTAGCGAAAATTAGTGTTGCCCAGCAAGGGAGTTCTGGCTCGAATAATAGTCATCATAGAATAGGCTGCATCTTGCACGGACATTCCAATAGTGATCCCGAGCCCATAAGAACAGTGAAGTGGTTCAGTAGCTCCGGGATAAGATGGATAAATCCGGACCGTGCATAGATATTGGCTTTGGTTGAAATCCCTAAACTGCTCCTCGACGGTATATTCAGGATACCATCGGTAACCAGTCTCAATCATCACCCGAACCAGCATTGCCGTGTGACCACACACACCAATGCAACGGGTCAGACGAACCACTTGGTTCTGGGGACGGGTGGCCATCTGAAAGCACAACCACAATTGCAAAGACATTAGAATTTTTAGGGAAAATCGGACAGCATAACATCTGTAAATGCTCAAAATCAGATTTGAGACATTCAAAAACAGATTGCAAAACCACTCAACAACATCATATCAAGGTTCTGGTTCAACCGATAGCATACTAAGAATTTAGTAGCACTGAACTGAGGATGTAACCAACAATCCTATAAGTTACTACGGATTAGTAACACGTGAACCTGATAGAGAGAAGAGAGCCTAGTCCTATACCCACGTCGAATGAGAAGAGGATGACTCAGATCAGAGGGCATAAGGTAAAGGAGTAAAAAGAGCCTTACGTTCCTTCCCACAATCAATTCCCTACATATAACTAAAGCATTTCTAGACTCAACTTGACCAGTTTGGCTTAGCGAACCTACAAGCAGCCCTACTCGATGCCAGCGCTGTCGGGACCCGATTCCAAGTCACATCGACCTGGCGGTAACACCTCATATCACTTTGCGGCCTCACGCACGATATTCCCACAGGTGTCGCCTTACAATGGCCGGGACCGTTTAGCCTTTTGGCTCATGTATATGATAGTGTCGCTAGCATCCACATGACAAAGAACCCGGGCCGACATGGCTAGTCGTGAACCCAAAGCGGCGCTAACCTATGGGGACAGGCATACATGAATCACATCGAGCATGTCGGTCATCAACGTATATATTCGGGCTGTAGCACTGGGCTAACAGGACTCGGTAACCCGGGCTGTAGTAGGCTAGGCAGGACTCCGAATACCACCGCGTGACATTTCCCGAAGGGACGGACATAGGAGGCAAGTGAAACACATGCCGCCCGTCAAGTGTCCAAGCAGTAGTCTTTGGGCTAGCAGGACTCAGTGAACCGGGCTGTAGCGGACTACTATCGCTCGAAGCACAAGACTACATTTCCCCATATGAGAGGCTGCCAAGGACAAACAACTAGTTTGTCGGATCCCACCATACCAAGCATTTCAATCATACACATAATATGCCCGATATGAGTAAATACAACAAGGCATCACAACAAAACTCTACAACTCAAAGTACTTTATTTAAGAGGCTCAGGAGCCATACATAACATATTCATACATGTAGGGTCACATGACCCAACACTCAAGTCATACAAGCATACAAGCACATGCGGAAGCAAACTAGTCTGAGTACGGACTCTAGAAAGAAAGAAAGCTTGTTGGAGCCTTTCTATCTACAAAGGCCCTTCACAAGTCTGAGATCACCACAGGTGGCTAGCTCACTCGTCAAGTCGAGATCTACATAGAATCCATCGGAGGGTAGTGTTGTCCTCTGAAAAACATTAATTAAGCAAACATGAGTGCGGAGGTACTCAAAGAAGTCTTACCACGAATCCTATCATACATGCACATTCTCAAGAAGGTGGTGGAGTTATTTGCAGACAAGCCAGCTTTGACTCTTGGCTAAGCTATCCTCGTGACACCACTTTGTAAAGCATTTGTCGTACACGAGTCCACTAAACACCATCACAATACTCCACCGTGGATCCTCTCTCGTCATCCCACGAGAGGGCCATCCACGATACTCACACTTATCTTGAGGCTTTTAGTAGTATCCATTTACTTGTCTATGAACTGATATAGGTAACCCGAAGTCCTTCTCCGTGGACACGGCTATTCAATAGATCATATCAAACCCTGCGGGGTGTACTTCTTCACACGCTCTCACCACTTACCGCCGTTTACGACATGTACTCGGCAACCTTCAAGCGGAAGCCCAACGTGGGTGTCGTCCACAGCCTGCCTAAACACTCAAGTCCCTAGTCCAGGTTTATCGCCTATTCGGGTTCCATCCGCAGGAGTCCGCCGAGGTTTCCCATACAGCCCGAGCGATGTGTGCAGGGTTCCCGAGATACCAAGCGGGCACTTTCGGTACACAGACCACGTGCCTACCGCAACACAACCCACCCCTAAGGTCAGCGTTGTATGCGGCCCCAAAGATGCTACAAACACGAAACTACTTGCAACTCCGGACTAAGAACAAGGGTGGTTAAGAAGCGAGAGGGTCCATTGGTTTCGGGCCCAATGCGTGGTAGTAGCTAATTCATGGATCACAAACACAGATCTCAGTTCTTAGGATCGGCTTCAATGAAACAACCCGCCATGTACTCCTACATGGCCTCTCATCGATACCTTTACCAAAACGTGTTCAACACTTTCACTCTCGAACCAACACAACCTTTCACTCCAGTTCATCATCCCGATGAGCCAGACGACACAACTCTAAGCATAGCAAGCATAGCATGGTAGGAATCACAAACATGGCTCAATCAACTCCTACACATACTAGTGGGTTTCATCTAATTCTTGTGGCAATGACAGTCATGCAAAGGAAGTGGGTTCAACTACCGCAGCACACAACAGTTTGAATCGCTTTGTCTTAATGCAGAAACGAGAGCGAAGCGAGAACATGGGTTTGTATCGAATGATCAATGAGTTGCTTGCACGATGGAGCGGGGTAGAGTACGCCCTTGGATGGATAGTCGAGGTTATCCTCGAGGCGTAACCTATCACGAAAAGCATACCAAAGTAAACACACATGACAATATGCAACAATATGATGCATGCTATGACATGGCAATATGGATGTGTGTTGGCCTAATGCAAGCTGAAATAATAGGGGATGAACTCATTTGAATCAAAGATTCAAATGATAGCTCATTGAAATAGCCCTAAAGGTGCATTATCTTATTCTGGTTAAACAGCAAGGTTAACTTGTTTTAACATGCATGAAACCTGTACCAATGGATAGAATGGATTTTTCTGATCATTTTCATATATAAATCTTTGCATTTGGAGTTACAGATAAAAGTTATAAGCATTTGAAATTTGAATTATATTCGGAATTTACTGTATTAGAATAAATCCAGAAATTAGATTAATCGTCGACCATAAATCGACATGACGTCGAAGTCAACAGAGACGTCAGGTCAAACCTGACAGTGGGTCCCGCGTGTCAGGGTAATTAGCTTAACTAATGTTTAATTAAAACTAAACCTATTTAGTTAGCAGGGCTGGGCCCCATCTGTCAGTGACTCATCGGAGTCAACAAGGGCCCACGTGGTCAAGGTCCACGTCGGCTGCACCGGCGACTAGCCGCCGGGGAGCCCGACGCGGCGGAGGAAGTGCTTTTGGCGATTCCGGCGACCAAACGAGCCGCGGAGGGTGGCTACGGGTAGCTGGGAGCAAGCCGCGGCTATTGGTGGAGCCGGTTGGGGTGGGGGTGGCCGGAGTTGGCGCCGGCGACGAGCTAGGCGGCCGCCGGGGTTCGGCTGACGATGAGCTTGGGGTTAGAGGGGTCGGTGAGGTGCGGGGAGTGCATGGTTAGACCCCATGGGGTGCGGTGAGTGTGATGGACACCATGGGGTGGCCGGAGAGTGACCGGGAGCACGTCGGCGACGAGCTCCACGGCTGCACGAGAGCGAGAGAGAGAGAGGAAAGGGGAGGTAGATGGGCTCACGGGCGACGCGTAGAAGCTCTCGTCGAGGTCGGGGACGGACCGGAGCGACGGCGGCGTTGAAAGGGATCTCCGGCGACGGCGAACTCGGTCGAGGTCGGTGGGGTGAACTCGGCTCACTTGAGCGGCGAGGCTCGGCTGGTTCGGGGTAGTGGAGTCTGGCGGAGCTCTGGACAAGGTGAGGAGGAGCACGAGCAGCGGGAGCACTGTTCTGACGATGGTCTTGGCGGCGGCGTCGGCCAAGGCGGGGAGCACGAGGGAGAGGAACCGGGAGGAGAGGAGGTGTCCGGGGGTTCGGGGAGAGAGGAGGCGATCCTCGGCGGCAGTGGCGAGAGGAGCGGCGAGGCGGCGACCAGTCGTGGCACCCATGCGGTGCCCACCTTGAAAGCACTGGCTGCTGCTCAGCAGCGCAAGCAGCTCGGGCGGCCATTGCTTGGGCTGGCCGGGCAGTGGGCGGGTAGGGGGCGCCGAGTAAGTCCTTCTGTTTTATCTTTTCTAATTTTCTGCAACTTTGTGGAGTTTTCTAAAATACCGAACAGTTTTAAAATTCACCAAAATGCTCCTGGTCCATTGTTGGAATATTTCCAACATGAAACATTTTGGTTTGGCAACTTTTGGACATTTAAGATATTTTATATAATTTGAAATGCTCAAGTTCAAAAACTTATGAATTAATCCAAGGACCTTTGGATGACCTAGAAAATGATGCACCACTTTTGACATAGGCTCTGAACCAAAGCAAAGATGATGAGCATTTTGAAGGGCATTTCAGGTTCATTGAAATAATTTTAGTAAACCCTAGTTGAATTAAGGGGGGTGTTCAGGGGTTTCTGCCTTCCCATTTCAAATTCAAATGAAATTTAAACATGATGCACACCCTAATGCATGGTCTAACTGGGATGTGACATTTTGAGAACCAAGGTATCAATCCAGTAGGAGGCCACGCGCGAGTCCCTCGTACCTACACAAAACAAATAGCTCCACGCAACCAACGCGATTAGGGGTTGTCAATCCCTTCACGGTCACTTACGAGAGTGAGATCTGATAGAGATGATAGATAATATTTTTGGTATTTTTGGTATAAAGATGCAAAGTAAAATAAAAAGCAAAGTAAAAAAGCAAAGCAATAATAAAGTGGTGGAAGATTAATATGATAGAGAATAGACCCGGGGGCCATAGATTTCACTAGTGGCTTCTCTCAAGAGCATAAGTATTTTATGGTGGGTGAACGAATTACTGTTGAGCAATTGACAGAATTGAGCAAAGTTATGAGAGTATCTAGGTATGATCATGTATATAGGCATCACGTCCGAGACAAGTAGACCGACTCCTGCCTGCATCTACTACTATTACTCCACTCATTGACCGCTATCCAGCATGCATCTAGAGTATTAAGTTAATGAAAACAAAGTAACGCCTCAAGCAAGATGACATGATGTAGAGGGATAATTTCATGCAATATGATAAAAAAAACATCTTGTTATCCTCGATGGCAACAATACAATACGTGCCTTGCTGCCCCTACTGTCACTGGGAAAGGACACCGCAAGATTGAACCCAAAGCTGTAACATCCCAAATTTCCCATTTGGAATGTTTTACAATTATAGCTAAGCATCTATGCATATTGTTTGAATTTGAGTGACATTTGAAGTTTCAGAAGATTTTGAGTTTGATGGAATTTGAATTCAAAATTTGGCAGTTGAAATTTATTTCAAAACTATGCCTGACAAATACTTGAGAAAAAGTATGAGAGGAGTAAACATGACACTCCAAATATGTCAGAAGAAAACTTTGCCAAAAAAATTTGAATTCAAATCTGAATTTTATTTGGGATTTTAGAAAATGATTTTTTTAAAGTTTGAGTTTTGCCCCTGGAAAAATGTTCAAATTGTAGGGAATATTCCCCTGATCATTTTGATATATATATGTCCTATATAAAATATATATATTTAATTATATTTCTCTCTCTATTTCAAAAAAAGGAGACCTCGGCGCCACCAGCTAACTGCCCAGCCAGTGGGCCGGCCAGCCATAGCCTAGCTAGCCCGAGCCCACCTGCCCGAGCCCCCTCGCCGAACCCCCTACCCTTCGGCCAACCGACCGAATCCCCTCCCCTCTCTCCCTCTGACGCCCCAGACCCACCCCGCCTTTCCCCTCTCCCACGCCAACAACCGCGCCGCCGCTCGCCGGAATCCCGACGAATCCGGGATCCTCCCGATCATCGCCCGATCCGCCCCTCGCCCAAGTCGGTGCCCCCCTATATAAACCGACCCCCTCGACCCTTTCCCTCATTTTCCCCCTCGCCCGACCCTCTCTCTCTCGCCGCAATCGCTCATGGAGCACCGCTTTACCGCCCCATTTATCACCGCCCAGCCGCCCGAACCCCGAGCTTCCCGACTCGACCACCGAGCCCCCCTTGCTCCGCCGCACCCGCCGGAGGCCTCCGCCGTCGTCCCCGACCACCGGAGCCCCCACACCGTCGTCGCCCGAGCCGCCGTCGACCATCGCCGTCGTCGCCGCCACGGTAAGTCGCCGGAGAACCCCGTCGCCGTTCGGTCTAGATCCTAGGGTTTAGATTAGAAGTACGAAGGGGTACGGTTTATTTAGGTTTTAGTTTAAAGATCCGGTTTTATTTACGGTTTATTTTGGTTAGTTAGGTTTAGTTTAGACCGGCCCGACTCGGTTTAATTCCGCGTGCACGTTTTAGTTATTTGACGCCCGATGCGTTAGATAGGCCCATTAGCGGTTTTTCTTTTAGTTAATATTTTTCGTTTCTGTTTTTAACAGAATAGTTTCAGATTTGTAAAATCCATATCTTTTAATCTACTTAATATTTTTAATTGATTCTTTTTTTGTTGGTTTGCAAATTTATTGTAGTTTCTGTAGAAAATATGTTTGGCCATGTTTAAATTATTTAAAATTGTTTTATTCTAGATTTAGGCAGATTAGTAATTCTGCTATAAAGTGAGTTAGAATTATTTTATTTTAGTGATTCTTTTTGTCACTACTTTATTTTGACCTTGCCTAACCGTAGGAATTTATTTGGGCATTTTAGATTTAATAAAAAAAAGTTTTAATCAGAATCATGTTGTTCCTATTTATTTAACTAGCTACTGTTTTCCTATTGTTTTATTTAGCAAATAATTTTATTTTTCCTATGTGATAGTTTATTTTAGGTTAGTTTCTGTAACTTTAGATCAGGAACTTTTATTTACAATAAATAGAATTTTTTTTTTCTTGCTAGGATTGTTATAGGCATAATAGGAGTTCTATAATAGTTTTTGATGTGATTCTTTTTGCTCCTAGTTGCATGATGTTTTCTTTTCTGTTAGTTAACAAAAACCCATGCTTAGGTTATGTTAAGAAAAAATTGGTTGTGTAAAACTATTTCTTGGTTGTTGTTTGATGTGGTGAAAGCATTGATTTGGATTTCTTCGAACTTTCTTTGGGTTTTGGTTCACTTGTTTCATGTGTTATATTAGTATGCTGTTATGATAAGTGATCATATGTTTGTATGCTTATATGATTGTTGTTTGCCTCGGTAGAATTTCCGAAGTGTGAAGCTTGCTACCACGAGTCCCTAGCTTTCGAAGATCGTCAGCAAGGCAAGTCATTGATCATATTTTCTTTTAGTATACCTATGATTTTATTGCATTAGAATTATACCTCCCCACCATGCATGCAGTAGGAGAATTTGAAGTTATGTTCTTGAGTAGTATCATGAGGTAGGATGAACCCAATTCCCCTTGTTACCATGGCCCGGGACGAAGTAGTTTATTTTGCTATGCTCGTAGACGGGGTTGGTTGAGTGAATCATAAGTGAGATGTGAGAGTCAAGATGATGACAACCCCATGACTTCAAGATCAAGATGGACTTCAAAATTCACTCTGGGTGGAGGACGGTTGACGGGCACCTGGAGAAAACCAGTGGTTGGCGGGATGCATGGAGAAGCGCCATGACATCTTGCGTAAAGCTTCACCCAGCCACGAAGAGACGGATGGATACCCATTGACCGAAGCTTACTGCAGCAGCCGCAAGCCATTATGGGCTCGGCTTGGTCAACCCTAGTTGTGACTCTGGCGGACGGTGCTACGAGATGTAGAAGAACGGTAGGATTGGATGGGTACCGGCGGTGGCGGAGGAACTCTTCGGAAGACCTGTTTACGTTCGTCCGTCTTCAAACACCATGAAGTGCGAAGACTTAAAGGAGGGAGCGAATCTTGCGGGTAAAGTCATAAACCTCTGCAGAGTGAAGATCTAATCGGTTAGCCGTGTCCCGATTCTGGACAAATTGAGCCTCTGGAACACTGGAGTATTTCGGATATCTCAACACCAAAAATTAATAAATTAATTGAGGGGATTATTTAATAATTGGGAATGAGACATTAGTTGGCGGAACCATCTCAATAACTACCAACATATTGTAGTATTTGCAAACAAGTCCATTGTTGTAGGGTAAAACTGGCTTTTTCGCAAAACAATGAAACTTAGAGCCCCACAGCCAAATTGCATATAGTGTTAGTAATTTTTATTGTTATTCTCTCTTCATGACTTGCCAGCATATTCAAAATGCTGACCTACACGGATGCAACGTCTTATGTTGCAGAGGAGTATTCCGATCAGGAGTGAGGCTACGATCCGCGCTTGGCGATTGCCCTATGGAGTCGGATGGACTCGCTATTTCGTCTACGCTTCCGTAGTTTATTTAGTTTATTTCTCATGAGTTGGCCTTCGGCCGAATTTATTCTATTGTAATAAAGACTCGATATGAGAATCGTGTAATAAATTTAGGTGTGATTGAACTTTGATTATTTCATCAATGTCTTGTGTGTGCCAAAGCATGATCTTGGGATGGTACAGCTACACGAGACTTGACCGATTTTGGGTCGGTCGCTACTGAGAGATGGTATCGAGCACACGCTGACCGTAGGACGTAACCCCTAGGATCGGAAAGCCATAGGAAGAGACTATTTATTTTATATCCTTATCATTCCGTAATTGTCACAGCCCCAGATCAACCCTAGAGCTTGCTTGTAACTAGTAGCATTGCATCCATGCATCATGTTTAATTTCCATGAAGTTTGAAATGGGGACGATCAAGCCCTAGCACTAAAGCAATTCAAATAGGTTCAAATTCAAAAATATTTGCAAAAACCCAAATTGGTTTGCAAAAATATTCATGATTAATGGGAAAGGGTGAAACCCATATCCAGAGATGATGGGTATTTTTCCAAGGCATTTTTTGGATTTTGAATAAACAATATTGTATTTGAATTGGGGCATTTAAATACTATTAATATTTTTTTTTAAATGCTCCAACAATTCTGAAAAATAGTTAAGGGCCTCTGTAATAATTCAGTTAATGCCCACAATTATTTTCAGGATTTATTTAAATGGTTTAGTATTTTACTAAACTAAAACAAAACATAAAATAGAAAACAGAAATAAAGAAAGAGAGAGAGAAGGATTACCTGGCAGCCCACCTACCTGGCGCCCCAACCGGCCCAACCTCCTCCCCCCCCTGCTGGCCGGCCCAGTTGGCCCAGCCCACCACCACCTCGCCAGTCGTCACCTACCTCTGCCAGTAGGCAGAGGAGGGACACGGCGATCGCCCCCGAGCACGCCACGCCTCCTCCCTGCTCGCCTGCATCACCGAGACGCCTCGTGCGTTCTCCTCGGCGCCGCCCGACCCCCTGGACCCCCTCCCTCACTCCCTGGACCCCATTCCCTCCTCTGCTTCCCGCCCGCGCGCACCACCGAGCGGCCTCGTCGCCGATCGCCGTACCCGCGGCCACCGCCACCCCCTCTCCTCCCCGGCATGCCCCCGAGCTCCGCCGAGCCCTCTCTCCCCTCCTCACCGAGCCTCCCGACACCGGAGCGCCCCGAGGCGCCGCCCCGCCACTTTCCCCCTTCTCGGACCCGCCGGACTTCATCGACGAATTCGTCGGCTCCGGTGCCTCCCCGAGCTCGCCGATGCCATCGTCGCACTCACGGTGAGCCCCCGAGTTGTTTCCCCCTCTTCCCCGACTCGTTCCCCTCCTCTAGCCACCATTCCCACTGCGGCCGAAGCTCGCCGCCGCCGTGCCTCGTCGCCGGCGTGGCTAGAGCCCCATTGGCTCGAAGCCAATCCCACCTCCGTGCTCAGCACAGCACCAGGAGCACGTAGCACGCGCCAACACCCCCCCTAGCGCCCTGCATCGCCTAACCCGCCGTTGGCCGAACTCCGGCGGCCGCCAACCTCGTCGCCGACGTCGATTCCGGCCGCCCCGAGCTCAAGCCCCTCCACCAAGAGCTTCGGCTCCTCCCCAGCTCCTCCTAGATGCTCTCCATGAGCCATTTAGTCGCGGAGTGGCAAAACCACTCTTGCCGCGTCTGGCTCGCTTGGCGGTTAAACGCCGGCAGCCGACTTGACTTTGACCATGTGGGCCATGTTTGACCCTGTTGAACCTATGACAGGTGGGGCCGAGGCCTGCTTAATAATTAGGTTTAGTTTTATTTAAAATCTAATTAAGCTAATTACTCGACGTGTGGTCCCCACGTCGATTTGACTGATGACCCGTTGACCCCTGACGTCACGCTGACCTCATGCTGACGCAATAAATGAATTTCTGGATTTATTCTGATATAGCAAATTCCAGAATATAATTCAAATTTCACATGCCTATAACTTTTAATCTATAGCTCCAAATGCAAAGATTTATATATGAAAAATGATCAGAAAAATATGAAGAATCTGTTTATGCCATGATCATGCATGTTTGAACAAGTTAACCTCACTGAATAGGATGAATCATGTTTAGGGTAATTTATGAAATAGCATTTGGAGTTGGAGTTCAACCTTGTTTGAATTCCACTTCAACTAACTTGGATTATTATTGCATTAGGTGAATTCAGTACCTTAATATGACATGTCATTCATGTGAATGTGCATTGCATTGATTGTGTTCTCTCTTGTTTGCGGTAATTGTCCCTCCCGGTGAGCGATGTACCGACGATGAGTTCGATGACACCGATGAAGAACTATATTATCTTCAGAAGTGCCAGGAAAGCAAAACCCCCTTGTTCATTCCGATATAATCCCACTCTCTCGCCCCTGCTCTATTTTACTGCATTAGGACAACAACGACTCATGTGTTACCTGCTGCGGTAGCTGAACCCCTTGATCCTTTGCATGACCTGTCATTCCACAGTAATTAGATGAAACCCACTAGCATGAGTAGGAGTTGTTTGAGCCATGTTGTGCCTACTCATTTATGCTTGTTTGTCATGCCTGCTACTGCTTAGAGTTGAGTCGGGTCTGATTCATCGGGAATGAATTGGAATTGTTATGAACATGTCCTATTGTGTATGAGCTAAGTGTGTGAACACGATTTGGTAAAGGTAGCGGTGAGAGGCCATGTAGGAGTACATGGTGGGTTGTCTCATTGAAACCGTCCTCGTGAACTGAGTTACTGTGTTTGTGATCCATGAAACAGTTACTACCACGCATTGGGATCCTTAATTGACCCTCTCGGCTTCTTAACCACCCTTGTCCTCAGTCCGGGAGTTGCAAGTAGTTTCTGGTGTTTGTAGCATGCTGGGGGCCGCACGCAACGCTGACCTTAGGGGTGGGTTGTGTTGCGGTAGGCACCGTGGCCGGTGTACCGAGTGCCCGTTTGGTATCTCGGGAACCCTGCACACATCGTTCGGGCTGTATGGGAAACCTCGGCGGACTCCTGCGGATGGAACCGAATAGGCGATAAACCTGGACTAGGGACTTGAGTGTTTAGGTAGGCCGTGGCCGACACCCACGTTGGGCTTCCGCTTGAAGGTTGCCGAGTACATGTCGTGTAAACGGCGGTAAGTGGTGAGAGCGTGTGTGAAGAAGTACACCCCTGCAGGGTTTAATATGATCTATTCAATAGCCGTGTCCACGGAGAAGGACTTCTGGGTTGCCTATATCAGTTCATAGACAAGTGAAAGTGGATACTCTAAAATGCGCAAGATAAGCGTGAGTGCTATGGATGGCGTTCTCGTAGGGAGACGGGAGCGGGTCCATAGTGGTGTATTGATATGGTGAATATGTGGACTCGTGTGCGCCACCTCAAAAGAGTTACTTGCAGTCGTAGTTCAGGATAGCCACCGAGTCAAAGCTGGCTTGCTGCGGTCAAACTCCACCACCCCTTTTGATAATGATGCATATGTAGTTAGTTCGATGTAAGTCTTGCTGAGTACAATTGTACTCACGTTTGCTATTTTATGTTTTGCAGAGAGACGTCAGTCTCGCTAGTAGTTCCACGTGGACTTCGACGTTTAGCTTGTTACCTCAGCTACGATCTTGTGCCCTCGGCAGATCTCGGTAGATAGTCGCTTCTCAGCCTTCTTCATTTATAGTTATGCGTACTCAGACATGATTAGCTTCCGCTTGTGTTTCGACTTGTATGCTCTGAGTGTTGGTCATGAGACCCATGTTTGTAATATCTCGCTCTTCGGAGCCTAATGAATAATATTCTGAGTCGTAGAGTTATGTTGTGATGCCACGTCGTATTTACACATATTGAGCATATTGTGTGTATGTTTGAAATGCTTGGTATGTGTGGGATCCGACAAACTAGTTGTTTATCCTTGGCAGCCTCTCATATGGGGAAATGTAGTCTCGTGCCTCCGGCGATAGTAGTCCGCTACTGCCCGGTTCACGAGTCCTGCTAGCCCAGACTACTGCTTGGACACTTGACTGGCGGCATGTGTTTTACTTCGTTCCTATGTCATCCCTTCGGGAAATGTCACGCGGTGTTATTCGAGTCCTGCCTAGCTCTGCTACAGCCGGGATACGGAGTCCTGTTAGCCCAGTGCTACAGCCCGAATATATCGTTGATGACCGACATGCTCGATGTGATTAATGTATGCCTGTCCCCATAGGTTAGCGCCGCTTTGGGTTCACGACTAGCCATGTCGGCCCGGTTCTTTGTCATATGGATGCTAGCGACACTATCATATCGTGAGCCAAAAGACGCAAACGGTCCCGGGCCATGGTAAGGCGACACCGTGGGAATACCGTGCGTGAGGCCGCAAAGTGATATGATGTGTTACATGCTAGATCGGTGTGACTTAGGATCGGGTCCCGACAGCGTTGGTATCGAGCTTTGATGCTCAGAGGATTACCAAGCCAAACTGGTGAAGTTGTGTCTAGAAATGCTTTAGTTATGTAAGGGAATTGATTGTGGAAGGAACGTAAGGCTCTTTTTACTCCTTATACCTCATGGCCTTCGATCTGAGTCATCCTCTTCTCTTCTACGGGTTTAAGAACTAGGCTTCTCATCTATCTATCGGGATGACGTGTTACTAATCCATAGACCTTTAAGATTGTTGGTTTTAATCCCAGCCAGTTCCTACTATTTCGTATGATAACCGTTGATCTCGTAATCTTGTTATGATGTTGTTGAGTGGTTATGCCACCATTTTTGCAGGATGTCTCAAATCATTTTGAGCATTTACAGCCGTTATGCTGTCCGAGTCATCCCAGGTCTCTAAATAGTCTGATGCATTTGTGAATTCCTTCTTCCCGTTCCTGATGTCCTTTGGGCCAGATTAAGCACACCAACCAGTCAGTTGAGGTACTCTGTTGCCTCGACATATATGTTGGAACTATTATTATGACCCTAGGTGTTAGGAAGTCACCTAGCAATTTAGCAATGCTTTTGTATCCCAAGTGTGATGATTCTGGCCATCATTTTCGAAGGCACCCCGTGATGCCATTTGGTAGTAGGTAATCTACTCCTGAGTTTCTGAATCCGAGATTCATCCTACTTCATGTTGTTAGTATTTGCTAGTGCCTTTAGGATATTAGTAACCTTGCGATAGTCCTCAAGGTCCATGGTATTTCCTTCTTCCAAATACTACGAACCGCTTATGGCAGAAGTTCCTTGTTGAACCAAAAGATCACAACTAGAGTGCTCTTGAGGAGTTCTCCATTCATAATTGTGAATCTGCCAACTCTATCTTTCTGCATGGGTTATCCGGGAGAAATGATGAGCTTGCTCGACATACTAATCTGTGCATCCACAACTCAGGAAATTATATGTTCCTCTGAGTTGCTCTCTTCAGTTGTATTCCAACCATCCTCTATCAGTTGATAATCAAGGGTATGCGTGCATTTGTTTATCGATGCCTATTACTTTTGTGGTCCGTCAAGCCATTCTATTTCGGAATGACTAGGAGAAACAAACTCCAGTACCTCATCCATATCCAGGATTGGGTCGAAGCAGTTGTATCCCGCAGATCAAAACGCCAATTCAGCCTTTGATTCTGTTCTACCTTGGAGTGTTACCATCTTTATGTCAAGAATGTCATGGGAATTGCACAACCTCCTAGGAATTCTTGATGCAGTGATACTTCTCACCATCATTGTTCATTTCTCAGTTCCGTGTTGATGCAACCGGAAAGCCGACAAGTGAATTGTGATGTGTGAAATCAATACCCCGAGCAACTTGTTGCTTGGTAGTGCATGGACAATATTCTCATTCTTAGCGTGTTGGTCATTAAACCATCATCCTAAGATTGATCGTGCTACCTAGTCCTTATTTTCGGTGCACTCTTCGATTGATGAGTTAGGATCTTGTCTAGTCCTCACTCATTTGATCATATCGTCTTGCCCTGAAAAGCAAGATTGCTCTCGAGCTTAGTAGCATACCGGTGGTTCATGACTTTCCAAATATCTTCTTGGAAGTGTTATCAGGTTGTCACCTGACCGCTATGTTGAGTTCGTGATCATACTGGTTTTCTTCTAAACCACCCCTTCTCCAAGAATCTGTGTTGGATACCCCTGAGCTAGTCGGTTAAGCTAGACAACAACTTGGAGAGTTGGAAGATAAAAGCTTGTCCAACTTAGTTCGTTCCAAAGGGATATTCTTGTGTAGTGTGTGTTGAAGAAGGATGATATCTTCATCGATTGGTCCCTGTGATCAGTTGCTGGATCTATTATCCTATCAATTCGTTGACTTGAGTATGGGCCATTGTCAAGTCAAATCAGTACCAACGGTGCTCGTAATGTTTTCTTACTCGTGGTTGACCCCTCGAGCATACACCATTATACCTTTGGTCTGACCAATGCTATCACCGTGTTCACATGATGGTGGAAGTCCAGTGATATGGAAATTCCGATGAGTTGCTGTTGAGCCCATCAGTAGCATTTCGTCTCCCCCCCATGAGTCGTGTTGAACATCAACCTAGTGTTGGAAATTTGTGTAAGCATTTCTTCGTGTGCCGTTCATGAAGCTTATGCTTGGATGGTTGAAGAGACTTCCTCGAATTTATGTGTTTTAGGTGTAAGTTGCCGCCATGAATTTGAGAAAGGTTTGTTTTGTTCCTTTGGAATCATCCCAAGTCAGTCATGCACGTGCGAAGTATTCTATGGTCTGATAGACTGATCATCTTCATTCCATATGGATTCCATAGCACACCAAGCCACTGATTGAATTGTTCAAGGAGAAGGAGTTCCTTCATAACAACTAGTCATGACTTATGATAGGACTTCGTTATCCTCGATGATGGTTCCCAACCTGAACTCGGTAGTATTTTTATCATAAGACTACTACGTGGTCATGCTTGCCTTGGACAATGGGTTCATGGGTTTGTAGCGAACCAGCTCATGTTTTGGAGCTTGCTACCGTAGTTCATATCCCGAGAATCTCGCAACATTTTTCCGTCGATTTGTGTTGCAAACTTTCATCCTTTCCTCTAGACTCGATGAGTCTGGAATATCCTAACACCAATCGGATCTGAATCTCAGGCAGATATGATGGTTGGAACATTCGAACAGTTGCATTTCGTTCCCAGCTTGCACCGTCCTTGTGCTATCTCGCTATAGACTGTCTTCTTAGCAATTCTTGTCCAGGTTTATCTTCAAAAGTGGACTTACCATGGGTCCCCCCCCCCCCACCTTCGATGATAAGCAAAATCATCCATTGCGTTGTCTTCAACAAGGTAGTCCACATCATCCATTCTAGTCCGGGTGTACCATTCCTTTGCATCCCACCAAATGATCGTTGTGAATTGCCTTAGGCTGGTATGGAGAGTCTCAATGATCTATGGATCAAAAGTAATTCTTTTTGCCACTTAAGGGAATAGTTCTTTGCGTCACCTTTCTCGAGGTGCCCCGTTATTGGATCATGGTAAATATTTCCTCACCACCTTGACACCATCCACCGTCTCCCTAAGCGTGGAATTGTTGCCACCAATCAAACCCCGTTGTTGTTCTTCCATCCCTCTCGATGTATCTTGTGTCTCAACTCGAGATGTGTCACCGTCTCAGTCCGTGAGTTGATCATGTTTACTTGATCTTCGTGAAGGTCGAATCATGTAGGGTTTTCCCCTTCTTTCTGTTGTCGTGTCGAGTGAAGACCTCGAAAGCAAGGACGTCAAGACCAAGATGATGGAATGAATCAACATTTTCGAGGAGGGCAAATGGATCATGAAGATTGTGATAGTTTGTGACTTCCCTTTTCCTCCTACCTCACGTCTTGAATCTCGGGGCGAGATTCTTGTTTAGTGGGGGTGAGTTGTCACAGCCCCAGATCAACCCTAGAGCTTGCTTGTAACTAGTAGCATTGCATCCATGCATCATGTTTAATTTCCATGAAGTTTGAAATGGGGATGATCAAGCCCTAGCACTAAAGCAATTCAAATAGGTTCAAATTCAAAAATATTTGCAAAAACCCAAATTGGTTTGCAAAAATATTCATGATTAATGGGAAAGGGTGAAACCCATATCCAGAGATGATGGGTATTTTTCCAAGGCATTTTTTGGATTTTGAATAAACCATATTGTATTTGAATTGGGGCATTTAAATACTATTAATATTTTTTTTAAATGCTCCAACAATTCTGAAAAATAGTTAAGGGCCTCTGTAATAATTCAGTTAATGCCCACAATTATTTTCAGGATTTATTTAAATGGTTTAGTATTTTACTAAACTAAAACAAAACAGAAAATAGAAAACAGAAATAAAGAAAGAGAGAGAGAAGGATTACCTGGCAGCCCACCTACCTGGCGCCCCAACCGGCCCAACCTCCTCCCCCCCTGCTGGCCGGCCCAGTTGGCCCAGCCCACCACCACCTCGCCAGTCGTCACCTACCTCTGCCAAGAGGCGCAGAGGAGGGACACGGCGATCGCCCGAGCACGCCACGCCTCCTCCTCGCTCACTTTGCATCACCGAGACGCCTCGTGCGTTCTCCTCGGCGCCGCCCGACCCCTGGACCCCTCCTCACTCCTGGACCCCATTCCTCCTCTCGCTTCCCTTCCCCAAGACCACCGAAGCGGCCTCGTCACCGATCGCTGCACCCATGCCATCGCCACCCCTCTCCTCCCGGCATGCCCCGAGCTCCGCCGAGCCCTCTCCCCTCCTCACCGAGCCTCCCGACACCGGAGCGCCCGAGGCGCCGCCCGCCACTTTCCCCTTCTCGACTCCGCCGGACTTCATCGACGATTCGTCGGCTCCGGTGCCTCCCGAGCTCGCCGATGCCATCGTCAGACTCACGGTGAGCCCCGAGTTGTTTCCCCTCTTCCCGACTCATTCCCTCCTCTAGCCACCATTCCCATTCGGCCGGCTCGCCGCCGCCGTGCCTCGTCGCCGGCGTGGCTAGAGCCCCATTGGCTCGGGCCAATCCCACCTCCGTGCTCAAGACAAGACCAGAGCACGAGCAGCACGCGCCAACACCCCCTAGCGCCTGCATAGCCTAACCCGCCGTTGGCGAACTCCGGCGGCCGCCAACCTCGTCGCCGACGCCGATTCCGCCGCCCGAGCTCAAGCCCTCCACCAAGAGCTTGGCCTCCCCAGCTCCTCCTAGATGCTCTCCATGAGCCATTTGGTCACGGAGTGGCAAAACCTCTCTCTGCCACAGTTGCTCATCGGCCAAGTTAAACGCCGGCAGCCGACTTGACTTTGACCATGTGGGCCATGTTTGACCCTTTTGAACCTATGATGTGGGGCCCAAATTTTTAATAATTAGGTTTAGTTTTATTTAAAATCTAATTAAGCTAATTACTCGACGTGTGGTCCCCACGCCGATTTGACTCGACGACCCGTTGACCCTGACGTCACGCTGACCTCATGTTGACGCAATAAATGAATTTCTGGATTTATTCGATATAGCAAATTCCGAATATAATTCAAATTTCAAATGCCTATAACTTTTAATCTATAGCTCCAAATGCAAAGATTTATATATGAAAATGATCAGAAAAATATGAAGAATCTGTTTATGCCATGATCATGCATGTTTGAACAAGTTAACCTCACTGAATAGGATGAATCATGTTTAGGTAATTTATGAAATAGCATTTGGAGTTGGAGTTCAACCTTGTTTGAATTCCACTTCAACTAACTTGGATTATTATTGCATTAGGTGAATTCAGTACCTTAATATGACATGTCATTCATGTGAATGTGCATTGCATTGATTGTGTTCTCTCTTGTTTGCGGTAATTGTCCCTCCCGTAGAGCGATGTACCGACGATGAGTTCGATGACACCGATGAAGAACTATATTATCTTCGAAGTGCCGAGCAAGCAAAACCCCTTGTTCATTCCGATATAATCCCACTCTCTCGCCCTGCTCTATTTTACTGCATTAGGACAACAACGACTCATGTGTTACCTGCTGCGTAGCTGAACCCCTTGATCCTTTGCATGACTGTCATTCCACAAGAATTAGATGAAACCCACTAGCATGAGTAGGAGTTGTTTGAGCCATGTTGTGCCTACTCATTTATGCTTGTTTGTCATGCCTGCTACGCTTAGAGTTGAGTCGGGTCTGATTCATCGGAAATGAATTGGAATTGTTATGAACATGTCCTATTGTGTATGAGCTAAGTGTGTGAACACGATTTGGTAAAGGTAGCGGTGAGAGGCCATGTAGGAGTACATGGTGGGTTGTCTCATTGAAACCGCCCTCGTGAACTGAGTTCGTGTTTGTGATCCATGAAACAGTTACTACCACGCATTGGGATCCTTAATTGACCCTCTCGGCTTCTTAACCACCCTTGTCCTCATCCGGGAGTTGCAAGTAGTTTCGTGTTTGTAGCATGTCAATGGCACGCAACGCTGACCTTAGGGGTGGGTTGTGTTGCGGTAGGCACCGTGGGTCTGTGTACCGAGTGCCCGCTTGGTATCTCGGAACCCTACACACATCGTTCGGGCTGTATGGGAAACCTCGGCCGGACTCCTGGATGGAACCCGAATAGGCGATAAACCTGGACTAGGGACTTGAGTGTTTAGGTAGGCCGTGGCCGACACCCACGCTGGGCTTCCGCTTGAAGGTTGCCGAGTACATGTCGTAAACGGCGGTAAGTGGTGAGAGCGTGTGAAGAAGTACACCCTGCAGGGTTTAATATGATCTATTCGAATAGCCGTGTCCACGGAGAAGGACTTCGGGTTGCCTATATCAGTTCATAGACAAGTGAAAGTGGATACTCTAAAATGCGCAAGATAAGCGTGAGTGCTATGGATGGCGTTCTCGTGAGGGAGACGGGAGCGGGTCCATAGTGGTGTATTGATATGGTGAATATGTGGACTCGTGCGCCACCTCAAAAGAGTTACTTGCGATGTAGTTCAGGATAGCCACCGAGTCAAAGCTGGCTTGCTGCAGTCAAACTCCACCACCCCTTTTGATAATGATGCATATGTAGTTAGTTCGATGTAAGTCTTGCTGAGTACAATTGTACTCACGCTTGCTATTTTATGTTTTGCGAGAGACGTCGGTCTTGCTAGTAGTTCCACGTGGACTTCGACGCTTAGCTTGTTACCTCAGCTACGATCTTGTGCCCTCGGCAGATCTCGGTAGATAGTCGCTTCTCAGCCTTCTTCATTTATAGTTGTCTCGTACTCGGACATGATTAGCTTCCGCTTGTGTTTCACTTGTATGCTCGAGTGTTGGTCATGAGACCCATGTTTGTAATATCTCGCTCTTGGAGCCTAATGAATAATATTCTGAGTCGAGAGTTATGTTGTGATGCCACGTCGTATTTACACATATTGAGCATATTGTGTGTATGTTTGAAATGCTTGGTATGTGTGGGATCCGACAAACTAGTTGTTTATCCTTGGCAGCCTCTCATATGGGGAAATGTAGTCTCGTGCCTCCGAGCGATAGTAGTCCGCTACAGCCCGGTTCACCGAGTCCTGCTAGCCCAAAGACTACTGCTTGGACACTTGATCGGCGGCATGTGTTTCACTTCGTTCCTATGTCTGTCCCTTCGGGAAATGTCACGCGGTGTTATTCGAGTCCTTCCTAGCCTGCTACAGCCGGGATACCGGAGTCCTGTTAGCCCAAAGGCTACAGCCCGAATATATACGTTGATGACCGACATGCTCGATGTGATTCATGTATGCCTGTCCCCATAGGTTAGCGCCGCTTTGGGTTCACGACTAGCCATGTCGGCCCGGGTTCTTTGTCATATGGATGCTAGCGACACTATCATATACGTGAGCCAAAAGACGCAAACGGTCCCGGGCCATGGTAAGGCGACACCCGTGGGAATACCGTGCGTGAGGCCGCAAAGTGATATGATGTGTTACATGCTAGATCGGTGTGACTTAGGATCGGGGTCCTGACAGTAATTCTCCCCTGTTCATTTCTGACTTCTCTCCGATTTTCAACATTCTAGATGGCCGCCGAGTTCACCCCAGTTATGCTACCGGAGTTTTGCCAGCCAGATGAGACGATGCCTTTCGGCAAGAAGCTGGTCCGGATCGTGAAGAAGCTGAAGATTGATCTGCCCTCGATCACCGGGAAGCCTACCAATGCACTTCCGACGGATACCCGCTACAGGATTGAGGTGCACATTCTAGGGAGGACCTTCGGAGGACATTCAGAGCCTATTGACTTTGAATTTACCGATTTCAATTGGATCCTCGGAAGAGACATGGCGATTTATCGTGCACTTGGACATCTCCGAGAAGAGTACAGGGCCGAGCTCGACCCATCAGACCTCGCCATGATTTCTCGCAGAGCTAGGAATGGAGATATTATCCGCATCAGAGAGGACGACTCCATTCTCTCATATGTCCAAGACTTGGAGTGTCTCCTCAGAAACGGGAGATCCGCACTCACCAGAACTCAAGGTACACAGAGGCTGTTGTTCCGTGAATCTGAACCGGAGGAGAAAGCACACGCAGACTTCCTTGACTATGAAGAAGAAATCAAGGATTTCATGGAGAGAGTCGACAAGCTGAAGATGGATGTTGCCGCATTAGAGGAGAAGATGGACTTGGGAGAGGACCTTTTTCGAGTGGAGATGACGGACCTCTCGTGAGCAATGACCAGGATTATGAAGGAGATCCACCAAGAAAGCCGCAAGAGGAGGCGCCAGATCGAGGACGCCACACGGAGGACGCCGCACTGAGGGACGCAAGGATTATTGAAGAAGACATTTAGTCGACCGCCATGTTATTTTATTTCCGTCGATCAGTTAGGCCGTTATTTTCGATTAGTCGTGAGAAATTGTAATCCGAGATTGAACCATGTTTAAGTTGATTGAATAAATGATTGGTGTGATTATGATTGTGCATGCATATGGGTAGTGATATTTTCTCATTAGACCCTTGTTCTATTCTAATTTTCTCATCCACCCCAAAACACCAGATGCCTCCGAGACGTGACCCCGGTCTCAACTTTCCGCCGGAGCTCACCCAGCTGATCCAGCAGCAGAATGCCCTCATGCAGATGCTCATCCAGAACCAGAACAACAACAACAACAACAATCCACCGCCACCACCCCCTGTTGACAACTTGACCCGCTTCCTAAGGCTGAATCCGCCAGTGTTCTCTAGCAGCACTGAGCCGATTGTGGCCGATGATTGGCTCCGCAAGGTCGGAAGGGAGTTAGCCACTGCTGGATGCACAGATGCAGAGAAGGTGTGCTTTGCTGCGCATCAACTTGATGGACCTGCAGCCTCTTGGTGGGAGAACTACACCGCCACTTATCCCATCGCCACCATCACGTGGGATCAGTTCCAGCAGGCTTTCCGCACCGCCATGTTTCAGCTGGAGCCATGAGTCTCAAGAAGCGTGAGTTCCGCAACTTATGCCAGGGAACCGTCATCGGGGGCAAGACGGATGAGTTTAGCAAGTTAGCTCGCTATGCCCCGGATGATGTGGCCACAGATGCCGCAAAGCAGGAAAAGTTTCTCGAGGGACTCAATGACGAGCTGGGTATGCAGCTTACGGTGGCTACCTTCAACAACTACCGGAGCTGGTAGACAAGGCCACCATACTTGAAGGCAAGCAGCAGCAGATTGATAACATGCAAGCGGAAGTATGGCCAGGGAAGTACAACTCGAGCTCAGCAAGCCCGTTATGCCCCATACTGGAGGGCATACCCATCACACCCATGGAGGACATAACCATGGAGGAAATGGGAACAACCGCAACCAGACAACAAGGCAGCAATGGAAACGGCAATGGCAACCAGCATCGTCCCCGCCCTGCTCGTAAAGATCTGAGTCACATCACTGCTTCAAGTGCCGTAAAACAGGGCACTATGCCACCGACTGCCCGGAGGCCAAGCAGAGGAATGGAAACGGCAATGGAAGCTCAGCAAAGAAGCCCAACCCTTTTCCTCGTGCTCAGTGAACCACATTGACGTGAAGGACGCCTATGATCAGCCGGATAATCGTGGTTGGTAAGTTTTATTAAATTCACGCTCAGATTGGTACTCTTTGATTCGTGCAACGACTCATTCATATCAAGGGTAGTTGTGGAAAAGTACGGGTTGCCCACTAGAACCCTTAGAAACCCTCTTCACGCCGGGCCCGCAGAGGAGAAATGATGGCAGGTTTAGGCTATCATGCAACCTCAACATCGGAAACCATAAATTTCCCGCAGACCTCATAGTATTGGAAACCTGCACCTTGGATGTGATCCTAGGCATGGATTGGTTGACGAAGTTTGAAGGAAACATAGACTGTGCCAAGAAGTCGATTCTGCTCACCACCCCGGAGCGTAAGAGGATCAAGTATGTATCCGCACGTATCCCGATGAAGAATCAGTGCATTCCCTCATGGGAGTTGTTCAGAGGAAGTGCCGAGTGCAAGATTTTCCCGTGTTTCCTGAGGAATTACCAGAATGCCACCGACGTAGACATTGAATTTCTGATTGAGTTATTGCCCGCACAGCCCCAATATCCAAGAGACCCTATCGGATGCCCCGAACGATTTGAAAGAGATCAAGAACCAAAAAATTAATGAGCTATTGGAGAAAGGATATATTCGGCCAAGCTCGTCACCTTGGGGAGCCCCAGTTCTTTTGGTAGAGAAGAAGGATGGAACCTTGAGAATGGTTGTGGATTATCGTCGCTGAACGATGTGACCATCAAGAACAAGTACCCTCCGCCGATGATTAATGACTTATTTGATCAGCTAGTTGGAGCCAAGGTATTCTCCAAGATCGATCTTCGATCGTGGTATCATCGCTTGAAAATCCGTGAAAAGGATATACCCAAAACAGCATTCACCACTGGTATGGTTTATATGAGTATACCGTCATGTCATTCGGATTGACTAATGCCCCGCATACTTCATGAATTTGATGAACAAGGTATTTATGGAATATCTGGACAAGTTTGTCGTGGTGTTCATCGATGATATACTGATTTTCTCCAAGAGCGAGGAAGAGCATAAGGAACATTTGCGTCTAGTTCGAGAAACTCCGAGAACATCAGTTGTATGCCAAGTTCAGCAAATGTGAATTTTGGTGAAGGAAGTCGGATTCCTCGGACATGTTATTTCAGGAGAAGGAATAGCAGTTGACCCCGCCAAGGTTGTGTCACCACCGATTGGCGATCGCCCACCTCGACCAAGGAGATCCGCAGTTTTCATGGACTCATGGGATATTATCGGAGGTTTATTGAGAATTTCTCGAAGATTGCCAAGCCCATGACCGAGCTGTTGAAGAAGGACGCCAAGTACATTTGGACCGAGGATTGTGAAGCCGCTTTCAGGAATTGAAGAAACGCTTGGTTACAGCCCCAAGATTGATTTTGCGGACATACACAAGGATTACGGTATATTGTGGCGCTTCTCGTCGTGGACTCGGAGGAGTACTCATGCAGAAGGAAAGGTTGTAGCTTATACCTCCGCATAGCCACGACCTCACGAGATGAATTATGCCACACATGATTTGGAGTTAGCAGCCGAGTGCATGCACTCAAGACTGGAGACATTTCCTTATCGGAAACCGCTGTGATGTTTACACGATCATAAGAGCTTGAAGTATATTTTCACGCAGAAAGAGTTGAACCTCGTGCAGAGGAGATGGCTAGAGTTAATCAAGGACTATGACATGAGATTGCATTACCACCCGTGAAAGGCTAATGTTGTAGCAGATGCTTTGAGCCGTAAGAGTTATGTAAATACTCTTATAGCGGAGGATTACCCAGAGTTAGTCGATGACCTCGAGATCTTCGATCGAGATAGTTCCGAGAGGATATGTTGCAGCTCGAAGTTCAGTCCACTTTGGCCGAAAGAATTCGTGAAGCCCAAAAGTCGGACAAGGAAATTGATGAGATAAAGAAAAGGATGAATGAAGGAAAAGCTAAAGGGTTTCGTAAGGATGAATACGGAGCTATATGGTTCGAGGATCGATTTATGTACCCAATGATCCCGAACTCGTGAAGCTAATTCTTCAGAGGCTCATGATTCACCGTACTCGATTCACCCCTGTAACACCAAGATGTATCTGGATTTGAAGGAAAGTTTCGTGGACAGGTATGAAGAAGGATATTGCCGAGTACGTAAAGATGCGATGTTTGCCAACGAGTAAAGGCGAAACATCGGCCAGCAGGGTTACTTCAACCTTTGCCGATTCCCGAGTGGAAATGGGAAAACTTGGAATGGATTTTATCACAGATTACCCAGACCCGCTCAGGTTATGATTCCATCTCGGTAGTGGTTGATCGATTGACCAAGGTAGCTCATTTCATTCCGTGAAGACTACCTATACCAGCGCTTAAGTTAGCCAAGATATACATGACCAGGATCGATGTCCGCATGGAGTTCCGAGGAGTATCGTGTCGATAGAGGAACACAATTTACCTCAAAGTTTTGGAATCAGTTGCATGAAACTTTGGGTACGAGGCTGGAGTTCAAGACAGCCTTTCATCCGCAGCATGATGGACAGAGCGAGAGAGTCAACCAGATCCCGGAGGACATGTTGAGAGCTTGTGCGCTAGACTATGGATCTAGCTGGGATGATAATTTGCCATACGCCGAGTTCTCGTACAACAACAGCTTATCGCACCATCCAAGATGGCCCTTTCAAGCTCTATATCAAGGAGGTGCGTAACACCATTGTTGTGGGATGGTGTTGGAGATCAAAACTTTTCTGTCCCGATCTTATCGAGAGATTCCAAGAGAAAGTCAAGCTGATTCGAGATAGACTCAAAGTAGCTCACCGAGGCGTAAGAGTTATGCCGACAAAGAACGCAAGGAAGTAACTTACGGCGGGAGACCGGCATATCTTCGTGTGTCCCACTTCGTGGAATCAAGAGATTCGTGTTAAAGGAAAGTTAGCACCCGGTTCATTGGCCCCTACAAAATCCTCGAACGTCGTGGAGAAGTTGCTTACAAGTTGGAATTGCCGGAAGGATTGTCCGGAGTTCATGATGTCTTCCATGTTTCTCAGCTGAAGAAATGCCATGCCAACATGGCCGATATTCCGTTGAGAGACACAGTTCCCCTAGAGGCCATATAGCTTGACAGTGATCTGACTTATGAGGAGAAACCCGTCCGAATTCTTGAAACTGCGAACAGAGTCACCCGCAGCAAGATCATCAAGTTTTTCAAGGTGCTGTGGAGTCATCACTCCGAGGAGGAAGCCACCTGGGAGCGAGAAGAAGACCTCCGAGACCACCCGCACCTATTTGTTAGTTAACCCAATCTCGAGGGCTAGATTCATCTTAAGGTGGTAGGTTTGTAACATCCCAAATTTCCCATTTGGAATGTTTTACAATTATAGCTAAGCATCTATGCATATTGTTTGAATTTGAGTGACATTTGAAGTTTCAGAAGATTTTGTGTTTGATGGAATTTGAATTCAAAATTTGGCAGTTGAAATTTATTTCAAAACTATGCCTGACAAATACTTGAGAAAAAGTATGAGAGGAGTAAACATGACACTCCAAATATGTCAGGAGAAAACTTTGCCAAAAAAAATTTGAATCCAAATCTAAATTTTATTTGGAATTTTAGAAAAATGATTTTTTTATAAAGTTTGAGTTTTGCCCCTGGAAAAATGTTCAAATTATAGGGAGTATTCCCCTGATCATTTTGATATATATATGTCCTATATAAAATATATATATTTAATTATATTTCTCTCTCTCTATTTCAAAAAAAAGGAGACCTCAGGCGCCAGCCAGGCCAACCGGCCCAGCCAGCCGCCGAGGCGGCCCACCAATGGGCAGGCCAGCCCGGCCCAGCCCGGCCCCGAGCCCACCTGCCGAGCCCCTCGCCAACCTCCTACCCTTCGCCAACCGACCAATCCCTCCTCTCTCTCCGACGCCCGGACCCACCCCGCTTTCCCTCGCCCACGCCAACCACCACACCACTCGCCGAATCCCGACGAATCCGGATCCTCCCGATCCGCCTCGCCCAAGTCGGTGCCCCCTATATAAACCGACCCCCTCGACCCTTTCCTCATTTTCCCCTCGCCACCCTCTCTCTCACCGCAATCGCTCATGGAGCACCGCACCGCCGCCGCCATTGTCACCGCCTGCCGCCCGAACCCTCGAGCTTCCTCGACTCGACCATCGAGCCCCTTGTTCGCCAAGACTCGCCGGAGGCCTCCGCCGTCCCCGACCATCGGAGCCCCTGCACTGTCGTCCTCGAGCCGCCGTCGACCATCGCCGTCTGCCGCCGCCACAAGAAAGTCGCGGAGAACCCGTCGCTGCTCGATCTAGATCCTAGGGTTTAGATTAGAAGTACGAAGGGTACGGTTTATTTAGGTTTTAGTTTAAAGATCCGGTTTTATTTACGGTTTATTTTGGTTAGTTAGGTTTAGTTTAGACCGCCCGACTCGGTTTAATTCCGCTGCACGCTTTTAGTTATTTGACGCCGATGCTAGATAGGCCCATTAGCCGCTTTTTCTTTTAGTTAATATTTTCGTTTCTGTTTTAACAGAATAGTTTCAGATTTGTAAAATCCATATCTTTTAATCTACTTAATATTTTTAATTGATTCTTTTTTGTTGGTTTGCAAATTTATTGTATTTTCTGTAGAAAATATGTTTGGCCATGTTTAAATTATTTAAAATTGTTTTATTCTAGATTTAGACAGATTAGTAATTCTGCTATAAAGTGAGTTAGAATTATTTTATTTTAGTGATTCTTTTGTCAGTACTTTATTTTGACCTTGCCTAACCGTAGGAATTGATTTGGGCATTTTAGATTTAATAAAAAATAGTTTTAATCAGAATCATGTTGTTCCTATTTATTTAACTAGCTACTGTTTTCCTATTGTTTTATTTAGCAAATAATTTTATTTTTCCTATGTGATAGTTTATTTTAGGTTAGTTTCTGTAACTTTAGATCAGGTACTTTTATTTACAATAAATAGTATTTTTATTTTTTCTTGCTAGGATTGTTATAGGCATAATAGGAGTTCTATAATAGTTTTTGATGTGATTCTTTTTGCTCCTAGTTGCATGATGTTTTCTTTCTGTTAGTTAACAAAAACCCATGCTTAGGTTCTGTTAAGAAAAATTTGGTTGTGTAAAACTATTTCTTGGTTGTTGTTTGATGTGGTGAAAGCATTGATTTGGATTTCTTCGAACTTTCTTTGGGTTTTGGTTCACTTGTTTCATGTGTTATATTAGTATGCTGTTATGATAAGTGATCATATGTTTGTATGCTTATATGATTGTTGTTTGCCTCTGTAGAATTTCCGGAGTGCGAAGCTTGCTACCACGAGTCCCTAGCTTTCGAAGATCGTCAGCAAGGCAAGTCATTGATCATATTTTCTTTTAGTATACCTATGATTTTATTGCATTAGAATTATACCTCCCCACCATGCATGCAGTAGGAGAATTTGAAGTTATGTTCTTGAGTAGTATCATGAGGTAGGATGAACCCAATTCCCCTTGTTACCATGGCCCGGGACGAAGTAGTTTATTTTTCTATGCTCGTAGACGGGGTTGGTTGAGTGAATCATAAGTGAGATGTGAGAGTCAAGATGATGACAACCCCATGACTTCAAGATCAAGATGGACTTTAAAATTCACTACTGGGTGGAGGACGGTAGACGGGCACCCTAGAGAAAACGAGTGGTTGGCCGGGATGCATGGAGAAGCGCCATGACATCTTGCAGAAAGCTTCACCCAGCCACGAAGAGACGGATGGATACCCATTGACCGGAAGCTTACCTCAGCAGCCGCAAGCCATTATGGGCTCGGCTTGGTCAACCCTAGTTGTGACTCGGCCGACGGTGCTACGAGATGTAGAAGAACGGTAGGATTGGATGGGTACCGGCAAAGGGCGGAGGAACTCTTCGAAGACCCTGTTTACGCTCGTCCCGCCTTCAAACACCATGAAGTGCGAAGACTTAAAGGAGGGAACGAATCTTGCGGGTAAAGTGCGCAAACCTCTGCAGAGTGAAGATCTAATCGGTTAGCCGTGTCCCCGGTTACGGACAAATTGAGCCTCTAGAACCTGGAGTATTTCGGATATCTCAACACCAAAAATTAATAAATTAATTGAGGGGATTATTTAATAATTGGGAATGAGACATTGGTTGGCGGAACCATCTCAATAGCTACCAACATATTGTAGTATTTGCAAACAAGTCCATTGTTGTAGGGTAAAACTGGCTTTTTCGCAAAACAATGAAACTTAGAGCCCCACAGCCAAATTGCATATAGTGTTAGTAATTTTTATTATTATTCTCTCTTCATGACTTGCCAGCATATTCAAAATGCTGACCTACACGGCTGCAACGTCTTATGTTGCAGAGGAGTATTCCGATCAGGAGTGAGGCTACGATCCGCGCTTGGCGATTGCCTTATGGAGTCGGATGGACTCGCTATTTCGTCTACGCTTCCGCAGTTTATTTAGTTTATTTCTCATGAGTTGGCCTTCGGCCGAATTTATTCTATTGTAATAAAGACTCGATATGAGAATCGTGTAATAAATTAAGGTGTGATTGAACTTTGATTATTTCATCAATGTACTGTGTGTGCCAGCATGATCTTGGGATGGTACAGCTACATAGAGACTTGACCGATTTTGGGTCTGGTCGCTACAAAAGCTAAGCACTTCTCCCATTGCAAGAACTACCAATCTAGGTGGCCAAACCAAACGGATAATTCGAAGAGACTTGCAAAGATAACCAATCATACATAAAATAATTCAGAGAAGATTCAGATATTGCTCATAGATAATCTTGATCATAAACCCACAATTCATCGGTCTCACTCAACAAACAAACTGCAAAAAGAAGATTACATCGAATAGATCTCCATGAGAGAGGGGGAGAACATTGTATTGAGATCCAAAAAGAGAGAAGAAGCCATCTAGCTACTATGGACCCGAAGGTCTGAGGTAAACTACTCACACATCATCGGGGGGGCTATGATGATGTAGAAGCCCTCCGTGGTGGATTCCTTCCCATGGAGCTCTAACAGGCCCCAAGATGGGATCTCGTGGATACAGAAAGTTGCGGCAGTGGAATTAGGTTTTTGGCTCCGTATCTGATCGTTTGGGGGTACGTAGGTATATATAGGAGGAAGGAGTACGTCGGTGGAGCAACGGGTGGCCCACGAGGGTGGAGGGCGCGCCCTGGGAGGGTGGGCGCGCCCCCCTATCTCGTGCCCACCTCCTTTCTTTCTTGACATAGGGTCCAAGTCTCCTGGGTTATATTCCGTTTCTTCGAAACACTGAAATAGGCAAAAAAACAGCAATTCTGGGCTAGGCCTCCGGTTAATAGGTTAGTACCAAAAGTAATATAAAAGTGGAAAATAAAGCCCAATATGGTCCAAAACAGTAGATAATATAGCATGGAGCAATCAAAATTATAGATACGTTGGAAACGTATCAGGCATCCCCAAGCTTAAGTCCTGCTCGTCCTCGAGTAGGTAAATGATAAAAAAAATTGATGCGGAGTGCTACTTGGTATAATTTTAATGTAATTCTTCTTAATTGTGGTATGAATATTCAGATCAGAAAGATTCAAGACAAAAGTTCATATTGACATAAAAATAATAATAATTCAATCATACTAACAAAGAAATCATGTCTTCTCAAAATAACATGGCCAAAGAAAGTTATCCTACAAAATCATATAGTCTGGCTATGCTCTATCTTCACCACACAAAGTATTTAAATCATGCACAACCCCGATGACAAGCCAAGCAATTGTTTCATACTTTTGACATTCTCAAAAAAAAATCAATCTTCACGCAATACATGAGCGTGAGCCATGGATATAGCACTATGGGTGGAATAGAAGGGTGGTTGTGGAGAAGACAAAAAGGGAGAAGATAGTCTCACATCAACTAGGCGTATCAATGGGCTATGGAGATGCCCATCAATAGATATCAATGTGAGTGAGTAGGGATTGCCATGCAACGGATGCACTAGAGTTATAAGTATATGAAAGGTCAACAAAAGAAACTAAGTGGGTGTGCATCCAACTCGCTTGCTCACGAAGACCTAGGGCAATTTGAGGAAGCCCATCATCGGAATATACAAGCCAAGTTCTATAATGAAAAATTCCCACTAGTATATGAAGGTGACAAAACGAGAGACTCTCTATCATGAAGATCATGGTGCTACTTTGAAGCACAAGTGTGGTAAAAGGATAGTAACATTGTCCCTTCTCTCTTTTTCTCTCATTTTTTTATTTGGGCCTTCTCTCTTTTTTTATGGCCTCTTTCTTTCTTTCTTTTTTATTTTTCGTCCGGAGTCTCATCCCGACTTATGGGGGAATCATAGTCTCCATCATCCTTTCCTCACTTGGGACAATGCTCTAAAAATGATGATCATCACACTTTTATTTACTTACAACTCAACAATTACAACTAGATACTTAGAACAAAATATGACTCTATGTGTATGCCTCCGGCGGTGTACCGGGATATGCAATGATTCATGAGTGACATGTATGAAAGAATTATGAATGGTGGCTTTGCCACAAATACGATGTCAACTACATGATCATGCTAAGCAATATGACAATGATGGAGCGTGTCATAATAAACGGAAGGGTGGAAAGTTGCATGGCAATATATCTCGGAATGGCTATGGAATGCCATAATAGGTAGGTATAATGGCTGTTTTGAGGAAGGTATATGGTGGGTGTATGATGCCGGCGAAAAGCGCGCGGTATTAGAAAGGCTATAAATGGTGGAAAGGTGAGAGTGCGTATAATCCATGGACTCAACATTAGTCATAAAGAACTCATATACTTATTGCAAAAATCTACAAGTTATCAAAGCAAAGTATTACGCGCATGCTCCTAGGGGGGTAGATTGGTAGGAAAAGACCATCGCTCGTCCCCGACCGCCACTCATAAGGAAGACAATCAATAAATAAATCATGCTCCGACTTCATCACATAACGATTCACCATACGTACATGCTACGGGAATCACAAACTTTAACACAAGTATTTCTCAAATTCACAACTACTCAACTAGCATGACTCTAATATCACCATCTTCATATCTCAAAACAATTATCAAGCATCAAACTTCTCATAGTATACAACGCACTCATAAGAAAGTTTTACAAATCTTGAGTACCAAGCGTATTAGGATTATTTAAGCAAATTACCATGCTATTTAAGACTCACAAAATAATCTAAGTGAAGCATGAGAGATCAATAGTTTCTATAAAACAAATCCACCACCGTGCTCTAAAAGATATAAGTGAAGCACTAGAGCAAAACTATATAGCTCAAAAGATATAAGTGAAGCACATAGAGTATTCTAAAAAATTCCAAATCATGTATGGCTCTCTCAAAAGGTGTGTACAGCAAGGATGATTGTGGTAAACTAAAAAGCAAAGACTCAAATCATACAAGACGCTCCAAGCAAAACACATATCATGTGGTGAATAAAAATATAGCTCCAAGTAAAGTTACCGATGGAAGTAGACGAAAGAGGGGATGCCTTCCGGGGCATCCCCAAGCTTTGCCTTTTTGGTGTCCTTAGATTATCTTGGGGGTGCCATGGGCATGCCTAAGCTTAAGCTCTTGCCACTCCTTGTTCCATAATCCATCAAAAGATTTCACCCAAAACTTGAAAACTTCATAACACAAAACTCAACAGAAATCTCATGAGCTCCGTTAGCGAAAGAAAACAAAACACCACTTCAAGGTACTGTAATTAACTCATTTTTTATTTATATTGGTGTCAAACCTAATATATTCCAACTTCTCTATGGTTTATAAACTATTTTACTATCCATAGATTCATCAAAATAAGCAAACAACACACAAAAAACAGAATCTGTCAAAAACAGAACAGTCTGTAGTAATCTGTAACTAACGCAAACTTCTTCAACTCCAAAAAATCTACCAAAATAGGAAGACCTATAAAATTTGTTTATTGATCAGCAGCAATTGGAATCACTATTTTATCACGTTCTGGTGATTTTAAACAATTGTTTTTGTGAACAGGAAGTTTCTGGAAATTACAGCAAGATCAAACAACTATCATCCAAGAAGATCCTATAGGTTTAACTTGGCACAAACACTAATTAAGACATAAATACACATCTAACAAGAGGCTAGAACAAATATTTATTCTTAAACAGAAGCAAAAGCAAAAAAACTAAAAATAAAATTGGGTTGCCTTCCAACAAGCGCTATCGTTTAACGCCCCTAGCTAGGCATAAAAGCAAGGATAGGTCTAGGTATTGCCATCTTTGGTAGGCAATCCATAAGTAGCTCTCATGATAGATTCATATGGTAATTTTATTTTCTTTCTAGGGAAGTGTTCCATGCCTTTCTTTAATGGAAATTGGAATCTAATATTCCCTTCCTTCATATCAATAATTGCACCAATCGTTCTAAGGAAAGGTCTACCAAGAATAATAGGACATGAAGGATTGCAATCTATATCAAGAACGATAAAATCTACGGGCACATAATTCCTATTTGCAACAATAAGAACATCATTAATTCTTCCCATAGGTTTTTTTATAGTGGAATCCGCAAGATGCAAGTTTAGATTGCAATCATCAAAATCACGTAAATCTAGCAAATCACACAAAGTTTTGGGAATAGTGGAGACACTAGCACCCAAATCACATAAATCATAAAACTCAGGATCCTTAATATTAATTTTAATGGTTGGTTCCCACTCATCATAAAGTTTTCTAGGGATAGAAACTTCCAACTCAAGTTTTTCCTCATAAGATTGCATCAAGGCATAAACGATATGTTTAGTAAACGCTTTATTTTGACTATAAGCATGAGGAGAAGTTAGCACGGATTGCAACAAGGAAATACAATCAATTAAAGAGCAGCTTTCATAATTAAATTCCTTGAAATCCAAAATAGTGAGCTTAGCAACATCTAGGGTTTTGATTTCTTCAATCCCACTTTTATCAATTTTAGCATCAAGATCTGAAAACTCCAAATTTTTGGAACGCCTTCTAGGTAAAGGTGGATCATATTCAGTCTCATCATTATCAAGATTCATATTGCAAAACAAAGATTTGATAGGGGATACATCAATAACTTTTAGACTTTCATCTTTATTTTCATAGGAACTAGAAGAACACGCTTTAATAAAGGCATCTTTCGTAGCACGCATCCTAGCGTTTCTTTCTTTACACTCATCAATGGAAATTCTCATGGCTTTGAGAGACTCATTGATATCATGCTTAGGAGGAATAGATCTAAGCTTTAAAGAATCAACATCAAGAGAAATTCTATCAACGTTCCTAGCCAATTCATCAACTTTAAGCAATTTCTCTTCAAGCAAAGCATTAAAATTCTTTTGCGAATTCATAAACTCTTCAACACTAGTCTTCAGAGGGCATATTATTAAAATTTCCATAAGATTTGTTGTAGGAATTTCCATAATTATTAGAGGGATTACTAGGATAAGGCCTAGGATTAAAGTTTCCTCTATACGCGTTGTTACCAAAATTATTCCTACCAACAAAATTCACATCCATAGATTCATTATTATTCTCAATCAAAGTAGACAAAGGCATATCATTAGGATCAGAAGAAACACTCTTAGTAACAAATAATTTCATAAGTTCATCCATCTTTCCACTCAAAACATTAATTTCTTCTATCACATGCACTTTTTTATTAGTAGATCTTTCAGTGTGCCATTGAGAATAATTAACCATAACTAGTCGTCGACCCGTGCATTCGCACGGACTAGTATCTATTTTAATTTGATTTTCTGTTTTGTTTGAATTCAAACATTTATTTCTTTTATACATGCTCCAATTCCATATTTTCATTTATGAATTTCGCATGTTCACATGTAAAAAATCAATATTCTATATTCATGTGGCATATTGTGAAAAAAAAATATTTGCAAGTTTTGGGAATATGCTACAACATTTGGTTAATTTTACAAAATGGCTATTATGTATATAACATGAGTGTATATCATATTTACTATAAGTAAAAATTAGAAAATAAATATCTTACTCTAGATTCATAGTGCTACATATAGATTTGGTGTATCGTTTTTGCAAACCATTAAAGCCTAGCTGTTAAAGGCCAATGACGTATAGGTATATGCATTAGCATTTTAGTCAACTTATATCATATAGTATATCCTTGCTGAAATTATGGTTGGTTTACGCTATGCTACTAATTTACTTCAGTTTTCTTGACGTGCAATTCATACTACTCATAGTTTAGAATGGGATATATATCTTCATTTTCTTTTATTACAAACTTAGATGGAGATGTTAGACCAACCGATTGAATGAAAACGGTCATTGTACAAACTTGAGCTTGTGATGTGGCTACACCAAATTCCAGTATCTAGACGTCTGCACGGGCTAGCACTAAAAAAACACATAGTTGTGACATTTTCAGTATGTTCATTTTGCAAATTATTTCCACAATTATATAGAAAAAAATATTCAAATTATTATTATCCAAGTATATTAAGTTCTCAACTGCTTCAAACTTTCCATAGGACAAAATATTATATTCTTTGAATAAGCTCCTTATGGCCTGCATTATATGTTAAAGAAAATGAATTGATGGATACCGGGATGTTTGAATAACCTTAGTGAGCTTTGAAGTATACATAGTACTATGTACAACCGGAAAGAAATAAGAGCTATACTATAATATTCAAAATGAAAACCAACTTGCCTACTTATCGGTTTGACGTTGATTGAAATTGAGGAAAAATTGGACCCTACAATCTAATACTAAAACTGAAATATTAGACTTTAAACAAATGACATGCAAATAAAATACTGATTAAAAACATGTAGCAGTTTATCATGGTTATCCACATTGATTTAGAAACTCCTAATTAGGCATTTTACATATTCATATGATTTCAAACCAGCATTACCTTGGGACTTCTTTTATTTCTTAGAAATAAGTTATATAGTACACCATTTTTTTTTGCCGTTCAGCATGAGTAGTTAGCTATCCTCTTAATAGAAGTTATATGGTATTCTTTTTGCTTTCTTAGATTTTCTGGTATTGTTTTTTGGTTGATACACCATTGGAGATCTAACATGTATATAGTTCTACTTCCAAAAAAATACATGTATAGTTATCTCTTGTCATAGCTAGTTATAATTGTGAACAGTCAAACAAAGCGATGTTGCATTAGATGGCATGTAACACATGTTTGATCACATCGACTATATTTATTTCAGAGAAGCTAATCAATCTCTTGTCATAATAATGACAAAACATATAGTAGTAGAAACATATTAAAACCCCTTATATTTATTTACAAAGGGAGTGCAATATATATGCAAAGATCAGTGGCATACGTTTATACGGAAATGTTGTAGTAACATCCACTCCAACAACATGTGACTTAGATCACTACCAGTTACATGAAAAATGTTGCACGACCTTGTAAATTACCACCAAGTCCTCCCACCGAGTGGAGTTTCTTCCTTCCAACCGAAAAACTGGCCCTGATTAAAAACTGCTTACGATCTATAAAGTAGAACAAAAGAACTGATTAGTAAAGATTAGCTTAATATTAAAAAACATAGATTTTGGTCCTTTTAGTGAAGGCTGACTACTAAAGTAGCAGTGCACGAAATATCTGTCATATGTATATCAACGGTACTTTCTTAAAAAAAGGTACGTATATCAACGCTACCCTTTCCTAGCTTTTCTTAAAATGGATGCAGCAGTGGGAAGCTAGAGGCGCATGCCATGAAGATTTCATTTTACATCAGTGACAACAGCAGGCTATAATAGATAGGAGAAAGCATGCATGATCCTTTCTGGTACAAACATCATGTTAACATAAATTACATTGCCATGGAGGACATCGAGTCCAATGATTTTAAAGAGTTCTTCTACTGTATTAGATATGTACGAAATACATATAGAATGAATGCACGCATTATGAAGAGAATATGATTAATTAGTGTTCTGTGTTGTATCAGACTTGCAGTGAGAAAAGTAAAAATTAGGTGAAAAATGTGTTGGTTTCTACCAGAAACACATGTATAGATAAATATTCTACTATAGGATGAAGTTTATACAAAACTCCTACATTGCTCGGAGCAAGTAACAAAATTCGTGGCTGCCATGGGCTTTCCGCATTTTGTCTGTTCTCCACAAACGAAAACCTGTCAAGGACCTCGGTGCCCGAGACAGCGGGACCTCGACTACGTAGTTCGTAGTCTCGGTGGATAGGAGCGCTAGGGTCTTTGCCTAACTGCTCAATGATGCAGGAGATGAGATTAAGAGTAGAGAGAGAGAGATGGGAGATAATGATTCATTGCTTGCCGTCAACGAGTGCTGATTACATGATATATAAAGGCCCCATGGGCTGCTAACAAACTGGAAACTATGCCTAACAAACTACTCCTTTATTCTAGGAACCAATGCATACGGATCACGCCTTGCCATTTGTGGCCGTCGTTTGTTGCTCCTGGTCGCGTGGCCCGCGCATGTACGCAACGCCCCACATGACATCTCCCCCCCCCCCCCCCCTCGATGAGCAGCTCGTCCTCGAGCTGAAAAGCTGGGTAGCGCTCGACGAAACTGTCAAGATCCTCCCACGTAGATGATGATGCAGCTTCGCCCTTCCAGTGGACGAGGAGCTGGCGAACACCACGCGCGAGGCGTGAACGAGTCAAGCGTTCCGATTCCGGGACAGCCGCACCGTTGTGGATCGGAGGCAAACCCGGCGGCGCAGTTGGAGGCGTGCCGAAGAACTTCTTCAGGAGGCCCACGTGGAACACGTCATGGAGGCGCGAGCGAGCCGGAAGCTCAAGGCGGTAGGCAACGTCGTTGACGACCTCTGAAATGCGGTACGGACCGTAGAAGCGCGGCTTTAGCTTGCCCCTGGTTGGCAAGTTGAGAGAAGACGTGACGCGCTGGCGAAGACGAAGCCACACCCAATCGCCGACGACATGCCGAACGTCTCGATGCGTCTGTCGTAGTAGGACTTGTAGACCGCCTGCGCCTGCTGTAGACGATAGAGGACGTCTGCGAGTAGCTCGTCCCGCTCTGCCATGCTCTTCGCCACGGCCGCCACCCTCGTGTCGCCCGGCTCATAAGAGCGGATAGTGGGAGGGTCCCGGCCATACACGAGCTTGAACGGAGTTTCTTGGGTCGTTGTCTGGTAGGCGGTGTTGTAGATGTACTCGGCCCATGGAAGCCACCGGAGCCACTGCCGCGGACGATCCCCTGTGAGGCAACGTAGGTACATAACAATGATCTTGTTAGCAGCCTCCGTTTGGCCATCCGATTGTGGATGAAACTCCGACGTCATGTGCAGCTTCGTCCCGGTGAGGCGCATGAGCTCCCGCCAAAAAGCCGAGGTGAAGACGGGGTCGCGGTCAGAGACCATGGACTGCGGAACGCCATGGAGACACACAATCTCGGCGAAGAACACATGTGCCACCGACTCCGCCGTGTACGGGTGGGCCAACGCCATGAAGTGGCAGTATTTGCTAAAGCGATCCACCACGGTGAGGATGACGGACTTCCCGCTCACGCGAGGGAGTGCTTCCACGAAGTCGATGCCTACGTCAGTCCACATGGTCGTGGGCACCGGCAGCGGAAGCAGCAGACCGGCGTGGATGCAAGTGCTCGGACTTGTACCGCTGGCAAGTACCGCAGGCGCGGACATGCTCTTGCACCGTCTTGCGAAGGTTGGGTGCGTGGAAGTCGCGGTGGAGACGATGCAGCGTGCGCTGGACGCCTTCGTGCCCGTCGTCGTGCACTGCGGTGAGGAGCTCCTGGAGTAGTGGGGACGTCGGCGGGATGTAGAGGCGGCCGCTGAAAGTGACGAGGCCGTCGGAGAGCGACCACGGCAGCTGCCGAGCGCCCGCCGTGATATCTTCGCGCAGCGCGACGAGCGCCGGGTCGGTTGACGTAGCTTGACATAGGCGATCGATGAAGTCGAAGCGGGGACCAGATATAGCCATGACCGCCGTCTCCTCCATGTCGCGGCGGGAAAGGGCGTCCGCCACCGTGTTCGTACTACCGGCCTTGTACTCCACGGTGAAGTCGAACCCCAGAAGTTTGCCGACCCAATGGTGCTGCGGAATGGTTGCCAAGCGCTGGTCGAGGAGGAATTTGAGACTGTAGTGATCAGTTTTTACCACAAATTGGCGCCCCCAGAGGTACGGTCTCCAATGGCGAATAGCGAGCACCAGGCCGATGAGTTCCCGTTCATATGCTGCCAGGGAACGGTGACGAGGCGTGGCCGGCCGGCTAAAGAAAGCCACCGGGTGCTGGTCCTGGAGAAGGACGGCCCTAAAGTCGTACGTAGAGGCGTCACGCTCGAGGATGAACGGCCGTGTGAAGTCCGGCAACGCGAGTACGGGAGCCGTGGTGACCGCCGTCTTGAGGGCGGTAAAGGCTGTTGCCGCCTCCGGCGACCAGGAGAAGCCGTCCTTGCAAAGGAGGGCCGTCAGGGGCGCGGCGACCACGCCAAACTCCTTGACAAACTTGTGGTAGTACCCCGCAAGACCGAGGAACCCCCGGACCGCGCGCGCCGAGCGCGGCTGCGGCCACTCGGCCACCGCCTGCACCTTTTCCGGATCCATGGCCACTCCTGCAGCTGAGATGGTGTGACCAAGGTAGGAGATTGACTCGACGACGAACGCACATTTGGATCGCTTGACGAAGAGCCGATGCTGGTGCAGGACGGTGAAGACGGTGCCCACATGTCGGAGATGATCGGCCCACGTCTCGCTGAAGATGAGGATGTCGTCGAAGAAGACGAGAATGAAACGGCGCAGGTACGACCGCAGAAGATCGTTCATGAGCGCCTGGAACGTCGCCGACGCGTTGCAGAGGCCGAACGACATCACCAGGAACTCGTAGAGGCCGTCGTGGGTGCGGAAGGCGGTCTTGGCGATGTCCTCCGCGCGCATCCGCACCTGGTGGTAGCCGGAACGCAAGTCGAGCTTGGTGAAGAAACGAGCGCGCCGGAGCTCGTCGAGGAGTTCGTCCACCACCGGGATCAGAAACGCATCCTTGACGGTGATGGCGTTCCGGGCGCGGTAGTCGATGCAGAAGCGCCAGGACCCGTCGGGCTTGCGGACCAGCAGGACCGGCGAGAAGAATGCGGAACATCTCCTTCTGATGATGCCCTGGGCGAGCATGGCGGCGCACTGACGCTCCAGCTCGTCCTTGTGCGCGGCCGGGTAGCGATACGGACGAATGGCCACCGGGGCGGAACCGGGCAGCAGGGTGATGCCGTGGTCGCGGCCGCGGGGTGGTGGCATGCCGGAGGGTTCGGCGAAAATGCCGTCGAACTCGGCGATGATGGCGTCGAGGAAGTCACGGCCGCTGCATGATTTCAGGGCTGGTCCGGCCGGTCTGCAATGCCGCGCCAGCACACCTGATGGTCCCCCTGCCAGAACGTCATGGAGAGGGTGCGGAAATCCCACAGGATCGGTCCAAGCGTTGCAAGCAATGCATGCCCAGGACGACGTCGTAGCCCGCGAGCGGCAAGGCGAGGAAATCCTCCAAGAACGCCTCTCGGTCGATGTGGAAGGGCACGGCTCGGTATGCGCCCTGGCACGGAACGCGCTCGCCGTTGGCCACCATCACGCGCATCTTCTCGGGGGTGGGGGATGGCAGTGTGACGCGGCCGGCCGCCTCCTCGGCGATGAAGTTGTGGGTGGAGCCGGAGTCGATCAGGGCGAGGAGGGAGACACCCCCCAGCGTGAGATGCATCTGCATGGTCTCGCTCATGCGCACGCCAGCAATTGCATGGAGCGAGATCTGAGGGTCGGTCAGCAAGGCATCAGCGGTGGCAGAGGCAGTGTCGAGGAGGAAGATGCGCTGACACACGCGGTTGTGGCCCCGGCCAAACTTCTCATTACAATTGAAGCAGAGGCCCAGGCAACGGCGTTCCTCCATCTCCACCTGTGACAGGCGCTTAATTTGGTGCCCTTCCGGGAGAACGGGTGCATGCTGGGGTGCGGCTGGTGGTGCCGGTGCAGGGAGCGCGGGGCGTGGTACGGGCGCTGGCAGGATGCCCTTCTGCTGAAAACGAACCGGTGGCGCGGAGGCAAGTGCGCACTGGTCGCGCAGCTCCAGCTTGCGGGCGAGACTCATGGCGACGGCGAGGGACTGCGGGTTGTGGATCTCCACGTCGAGGCCGAGGGGTGGCTGGAGGCCCACGGTGAAGATCTGAACCTTCTGTGTCTCCGATAAGTAGCCTGCCCGGGGAAGGAGCGCCTCAAACCGCTCCTGGAAGTCGATGACGGACGTCGTGCGCTTGCACACAATCAGTTCGCCCAGCGGGTTAGAGCGCAGGGGTGGCCCGAAGCGGAGGTTGAGCAGCTCGGTGAAGCGGCGCCACGGCGGTGTGCCCTCGTCGCGCTGGACCTACATATACCACAGCTGGGCAGTACCCTCAAGATTATATGACGCCATCCACACTTTCTCCTCCTCGGCGATCCGTTCTTGATGGAAGAAGGACTCGCATCTGTTGATGAAAGCGAGAGGATCGGACTTGCCGTCGAACTTGGGGAAATCCATCTTCTGAAACCGCGGGGGTCGATCGTTGTGGTGCTGCCCGTCGTGGGCCCCGTCGGCGCCCAACGAGGAGGCGGACTTCTCCTTCTGCAGTGCTGCCACGGACGTCTGCAGGGACGACACAGTTGCAGTCAAGGCCTCGAGCAGCTTGGCCAAATCAGCGGTGGTTGGTTCCGTCATGGCTGAAGTAACCGAGGCGGCGGCGGATGGTGGCGATGGAGGTGTGCTGGGCGGTGGTAGCGCGGAAGAAGAAGCGGAACGCCTGGAACCTGATACCAAGTTGTCAAGGACCTCGGCGCCCAAGACAGCGGGACCTCGACTACATAGTTCGTAGTCTCGGTGGATAGGAGCGCTAGGGTTTTTGCCTAACTGCTCAAAGGTGCAGGAGATGAGATTAAGAGTAGAGAGAGAGATGGGAGATAATGATTCATTGCTTGCCGAGTGTTGATTACATGATATATAAAGGAGCGTTGCTATACACACGACAAAATTGGACGATCTTTGGACGATGCAGTACATCTGACCATACGTACGCAGAGCAAAAACTGGATGCATCGTCAATCATCCATCATCCTCAGTTCGTGTGGGCAAACTGTCGTCTGCACAGTAGTTCTGTATATAAAGGCCCTATGGACTGCTAACAAACTGGAAACTATGCCTAACAAGCTACTCCTTTATTCTAGGAACCAATGCATACGGATCACGCCTGCCATTTGTGGCCGTCGTTTGTTGCTCCTGGTCGCGTGGCCCGCGCCTGTACGCAACGCCCCACATGACAGTCTGAAGTACAGCTTTATCACAGTACACATCTTTATCCACTGGATGCACCATTATGAGTAGAAAATACATGTCATTTTAGTTTACTTACAAAATTATGTTGTCAACAAAAGGCAAGCATGCATAAGCACTCCATGATTTTTGTACAAATTACATACTGGAAGCGAAACAATTTTCGATGAATTAAAGAAAAAGCTCTAGGATTTCTCTATAAATTATGCAATGGAGCTCGTCAATACCTTACTGGATTATTAAGATGCTATCATGTTTCTCTCCAATCTAGCTACATTGCAACACCAGAAGTAATTTCACTCATGAGAAGTTTATTCTGAGACATAGTAAATTGCCAATTAGTCAGTACTAATCCCTTTGTAGTATACATTAATTTAAGGAAAAACTAGTCTGGACATAAAATGTTGGCGCCGCCTCGTTGCAGCGCCGCTCTTCTTCTTCCTCTATCTCACACAACTCTCTTTTCTCTGTTGCTTTGTTCTTCTCTCAAGAACACATGAACGCACAAGGTGGGAAAACTCAGAAACCCACACGTACACACACCTCACCGTGGAGAAAAACTGCTTTGCCTTATCTCCATCGGTGACACCACATACGCTACATTTTGCTGTGCCCTCACCGCCTCTTTCATTCTTACTAAATCAAAGGTATTTATACACGGCCAGGGCCAACGGCCTGGTCCACAACCCATGCACACGCACCCACTACGGTTAGCACACGTCCATCATCTCCTAGAATCACTCCAGGTCTAGATGGTTCGGCCACTAACTTGACCGTCCACTACTACCTCAAAAATTAACTGCATGCATCTAGCTAACAACTCTACGGATGCAAAGCTACTCCAACAAACCGAACCACTTGCCGTGTCATCCGACTCAACCTGAACTAATCCATCACGCTCCAGCCTTGTCGCATATTGCCGACTCTCACGGCAATCGCCGTATCGCACGACCTTGCCGCCTCGCGCAACATTGCAGCTTCACACTGCCATCGGCATCTTGCCGTGCTCGCCGTATCGCACGGCAGCCCGGCATCTCGCCTCCTCCGCACGCCTTCGCTGAAACCTTGCCGCTAGCTACTCCCTAGACCGTCTAAGACTACATGCAAATAGCAAAACTAAATATACGGATACATGAATCAAAATTAGTGCTAACATAAAATACATTTGATTCTTGGAAGTGTCACTACCTTACTACAATATGTTACAAAAATAGGCATACTTCTAATTTCTGTAATTTATTGAACAGCACATTAAAATGCTCTGTGCACAGTGTTTATGATCAACTTCAGTTCTAAAAATCACTGTGAGATGCACTATCAATCTGAAATTAACTCTGTATGACATTCCGAGCATCATATTAAGGGCTTGAATTTACTAAATGGCAAAAATGACAGATTAACTACCCGTGCGCTGATCCATAACATATACATCACAGCCAACTCTTGCATATCATATCTAATGAACTGCCGAATTAATACAAATGTGTGTTGTTTGTCAAACCTGTCATGCTTTAGTTCATAGTAAACTTAGTATATCCATCTCTAAACTTGCATACTACATGCTTAACTGTTGCAGTCACCAAGATTTGACCTGCTGTTAGTAGTGTGACGAGCAGTGTGATTTTGTGGCTTATATAACCTCTGGAATGATAGAATGATAAGAAGACAATTTGCAGGTGAAGTACATTCGTACTATTGTTAATATTGGATTTAACTTTTCCAGTTAAATAGATTTCTTGCTCTGAATTATTAATCCGGCAATCATACCATAATCATCACTCATCAGTATAGGTTCCACTCTTGTTTGTAAACTCTGCAGACTATATGTATATGGCTAGGTAATGACAACATAAGGTGTGGTTGCAGGCACAAAGTAAAAGATCATGGTGAAGTATAAAGCCCAAAACACATGCTCTACCAAATAAATTTTGAAACAGAATAGCTTGCTACTTTACTCATGGTTTGGCATGTGGATTGTACAATGGCGTACCTCAGGTGGAGCACTGACGGTCGATGTTCCGTCGAAGTTGTACATCGTTGTTCCAGACAAAATGGTAGAACGACAAGACTGGACACTTCCGTATAGGGGCTTGAGGCTATCTTTGATGTGGCAAAGAGAGCGTTCCATGTGGAGTCCATGCCCAACACACATTAATGACGTGCTTGAGCAGGACACAACATCCGAGTCGGCGACACCCTCCATTTTTGCAGCCTGCATAGGCACCTCACTTGCTCCCCTTGCAGCGTGGTGGCGCTCTCATGGGTGGTCGGGGAAAAGAGTGGCATGGATGGGGGTGTGACCACAGTGAAGAGCGCGGGAGCACAACTTTTCCAGTAAAATAGCTTTCTTGCTCTGAATTATTAATCCGGCAATCATCACTCATCATTATTGGTTTACTCTTGTTTGTAAATTCTGCAGACTATTTGTATATGGCAAGTTAATTACCATAGAAGCTATGGTTGCAGGCACACAGTAAAAGATCATGGTGAAGTATAAAACCGAAAACACATGCTCTTCCAAATAAATTTTGAAACATAATAGCTTGCTACTTTACTCATGGTTTGGCATGTGGATTGTACAATGGTGTACCTCAGGTAGAGCACTGGCGGTCGGTGTTCCGTCAAAGTTGTACATCGTTGTTCTAGAGAAAATGCTAGAACGGCGAAACTGGGTACTTCCACATAGGGGCTTGAGGCCATCATTTATGTGGCAAAGAGAGCGTTCCATGTGGAGTCCATGTCCGACGCCCATTACTGACTGCTCAAGCAGGACACAAAATTAGAGTCGGGACGCCCTCTATTTCTGTTCTAGGGCTTGTTGAGCTGTGCCCTCAGCATTAACCCGTATGGATCCTGTGTTTTGTGTGAACTTGGTGTGTGTGTGTGTGTGTTTGAACCTTTGTGGATTGTTGGCTTGGGCATGTGCTTTATAATATAAAGCGGGGCAAAAACCTTTTTCGGTAATGCTATACATGACCAGTTTTATTAATAAACAGCTAGAGATAAAACAGTACATCTATTGGGGAGAGAGTACCTCTGGTGAGTGCCAAACGCATCAGTAGACATGGACGATGTCATCCGGATAAAACGATGATATTGTTGTTATTGTTTCAACGAAGTATTATTTGTCTCCGATGGCTTGATATGCTAGATATATACTCCAAGTATCTGCAAAATGGTGCCATGCATCTCAGTATCCACAGGGGAAACCTCTGTAGACGACTATCAGATTTGATGACATTGGTGTTGTGGATACAGGCCGTGAGTTGCGACTAACATGGCACAAAGACACGGGCGCGTAGATTTAGCAAATCTGACTTCCCAATCAGGTTCCGGCAAGATGTGCCAGTACATACATACGTACACATAGCCATATACAAATTAAAAGAGAAGTATTTCTTCCCGCATCTAGCACACGCATGTGAGATTGAATTGATGGAAATAGGTTCTTGATCATACATGCCTTCAGATTCACGAAGCTCGACTTGAACATAAATATAGACGTACGTGTACAACCTCCTAACCTAGCATGCACTACCAGCATGGATGGGGGCGTGACCACAGCGAAGAGCGCGGGAGCGCAGCAGAGGTCAGGGAGGGAGGTGGGTCGGAGGAGCTTCTCCGGAGGCCAGGTGGTGCGGACGCAGGCTATCGGTGGAGATCGGGATGGGAGGAGGTCGCCGGTGGTCGGGGTAGAGGGGGCGCAGGACTACCGCGGAGGTAGGGGTGGGAGGTGGCGGCGGAGATCGAGGTGGGCGTGGCGGCGCTTCGGGAGGAGCGAGGGCGTGGCGACTGGCGGCGCTTTGGGGAGGAGGCGGAGATGGAGAAGGTTGGATGGCTTGTTGGCTCATAGTAACCCCACGCAGGAGACGCATGAGATTGGAATTTCTCTGGGCTAAAAACGAAGGCCCATATGATACTCCTACAACCGTGATAACATTTAATCTGGACCGTAATAATTCGGTCCTATCGGATAAACGGCTGATAATTTCGCAGGAGACGCATGAGATTGGAATTTCTCTGGGCTAAAAACGAAGGCCCATATGATACTCCTACAACCGTGATAACATTTAATCTGGACCGTAATAATTCGGTCCTATCGGATAAACGGCTGATAATTTCTAATTAACGTGGTAATTTCTAGGGAGTCTAGAATTAGTATAGGTATAGATAGATAGATATTATCTAGGAGTTTAGTAGCTTCTCTTAAAGTGATTTCTATAAAAGTGCTTCCCGTGGCTGAATCTAAAAAATTTCTAGAAGCAAAATTCAATCCGGCATAAATTTTTTGTATAATCATCCACAAATTCAAACCATGAGTAGGGCAATTACGTATCATTAATTTCATCCTCTCCCAAGCTTGTGCAACATGTTCATGATCAAGTTGCGTAAAATTCATAATATTCTTTCTAAGAAAGATGATCTTAGCGGGAGGAAAAATACTTAGAGATAAAAGCATCTTTGCACTTGTTCCAAGAATCAATACTATTTTTAGGCAAAGAGAAAACCAAGCTTTAGCATGATCTCTAAACGAAAAAGGAAATACATTCAATTTAACAACATCATTATCAACATCTTTCTTCTTTTGCATATCACATAAATTAACGAAACTATTTAGATGAGTAGCGGCATCTTCACTAGGAAGGCCGGCGAATTGATCTTTCATGACAAGATTCAACAAAGCAGTATTGATTTCACAAGATTCAGTATTTGTAAGAGGAGCAATCGGAGTGCTAAGGAAATCATTATTATTGGTATTGGTAAAGTCACACAATTTGGTATTATCTTGAGCCATCGTGACAAACAAGCAATCCAACACACGAGCAAACAAAAAGCAAACGAAAAAGAGGCGAACAGAAAAGAGAGGGCGAATAAAACGGCAAGGCTGAAGTGGGGAGACGAGAACGAGAGGCAAATGGCAAATAATGTAATGCGAGAGATAAGGGATTGTGATGGGTACTTGGTATGTTGACTTTTGCGTAGACCTCCCCGGCAACGGCGCCAGAAATTCTTCTTGCTACCTCTTGAGCTTGCGTTGGATTTCCCCGAAGAGGAGAGGATGATGCAGCAAAGTAGCATAAGTATTTCCCTCAGTTTTTGAGAACCAAGGTATCAATCTAGTAGGAGGCCACGCGCGAGTCCCTCGTACCTACACAAAAAAAAATAGCTCCACACAACCAACGCGATTAGGGGTTGTTAATCCCTCCACGGTCACTTACGAGAGTAAGATCTGATAGAGATGATAGATAATATTTTTGGTATAAAGATGCAAAGTAAAATAAAAAGCAAAGCAATAATAAAGTGCTGGAAGATTAATATGATAGAGAATAGACCCGGGGGCCATAGATTTCACTAGTGGCTTCTCTCAAGAGCATAAGCATTTTACGGTGGGTGAACGAATTACTGTTGAGCAATTGACAGAATTGAGCATAGTTATGAGAATATCTAGGTATGATCATGTATATAGGCATCACGTCCGAGACACATAGACCGACTCCTGCCTGCATCTACTACTATTACTCCACTCATCGACCGCTATCCAGCATGCATCTAGAGTATTAAGTTAATGAAAACAGAGTAACGCCTTAAGCAAGATGACATGATGTAGAGGGATAAATTCATGCAATATGATAAAAAAAACCATCTTGTTATCCTCGATGGAAACAATGCAATACGTGCCTTGCTGCCCCTACTGTCATTGGGAAAGGACACCACAAGATTGAACCCAAAGCTAAGCACTTCTCCCATTGCAAGAACTACCAATCTAGTTGGCCAAACCAAACGGATAATTCAAAGAGACTTGCAAAGATAACCAATCATACATAAAAGAATTCAGAGAAGATTCAAATATTGCTCATAGATAATCTTGATCATAAACCCACAATTCATCGGTCTCAACAAACACACCGCAAAAAGAAGATTACATCGAATAGATCTCCACGAGAGAGGGGGAGAACATTGTATTGAGATCCAAAAAGAGAGAAGAAGCCATCTAGCTACTATGGACCCAAAGGTCTTAGGTAAACTACTCACACTTCATCGGAGGGGCTATGATGATGTAGAAGCCCTCCATGGTGGATTCCCCTTCCGGCGGAGCTCCGGAACAGGCCCGAAGATGGGATCTCGTGGATACAGAAAGTTGCGGCGGTGGAATTAGGTTTTGGCTCCGTGTCGATCGCTTGGGGGCAATGAGGTATATATAGGAGGAATGAGTACGTCGGTGGAGCGGCTGGGGCCCACGAGGTGGAGGGCGCCAGGGGTGGGCGCGCCCCCCTACCTCGTGCCCACCTCCTTTCTTTCTTGACATAGGGTCCAAGTCTCCTGGGTTATATTCGGTGAGAAAATCACGTTCCCGAAGGTTTCATTCCGTTTGGACTCCGTTTGATATTCCGTTTCTTCGAAACACTGAAATAGGCAAAAAAAACTGCAATTCTAGGCTGGGCCTCCGGTTAATAGGTTAGTCCCAAAAGTAATATAAATGTGGAAAATAAAGCCCAATATGGTCCAAAACAGTAGATAATATAGCATGGAGCAATCAAAAATTATAGATACGTTGGAGACGTATCAGTCTCTCTGAAACAACCCTGCAACCAAATAACAAAGAGTCTCTTGTGTCCCCAACACACCCAATACAATGGTAAATTGTATAGGTGCACTAGTTCGGCAAAGAGATGGTGATACTAGTGCAATATGGATAGTAGATATAGGTTTTTGTAATCTGAAAATATAAAAACAGCAAGGTAACTAATGATAAAAGTGAGCGTAACCGGTATTGCAATGCTAGGAAACAAGGCCTAGGGTTCATACTTTCACTAGTGCAAGTTCTCTCAACAATAATAACATAATTGGATCATATAACTATCCCTCAACATGCAACAAAGAGTCACTCCAAAGTCACAAATAGCGGAGAACAAACGAAGAGATTATGGTAGGGTACGAAACCAGCTCAAAGTTATTCTTTCTGATCAATCTATTCAAGAGTTCGTACTAGAATAACACCTTAAGACACAAATCAACCAAAACCCTAATGTCACCTAGATACTCCAATGTCACCTCAAGTATCCGTGGGTATGATTATACGATATGCATCACACAATATCAGATTCATCTATTCAACCAACACAAAGAACTTCAAAGAGTGCCCCTAAGTTTCTACCGGAGAGTCAAGATGAAAATGTGTGCCAACCCCTATGCATAAGTTCACAAGGTGAACCCACAAGTTGATCACCAAAACATACATCAAGTAAATCACGTGAGTATCCCATTGTCACCACAGATAAGCACATGCAAGACATACATCAAGTGTTCTCAAATCCTTAAAGACTCAATCCGATAAGATAACTTCAAAGGGAAAACTCAATCCATTACAAGAGAGTAGATGGGGAGAAACATCATAAGATCCAACTATAATAGCAAAGCTCGTGATACATCAAGATCGTGCCAACTCAAGAACACGAGAGAGAGAGATCAAACACATAGCTACTGGTACATACCCTCAGCCCCGAGGGTGAACTACTCCCTCCTCGTCATGGAGAGTGCCGGGATGATGAAGATGGCCACCGGTGAGGGATCTCCTCTCTGGCAGGGTGCCGGAACGGGTCTAGATTGGTTTTCAGTGGCTACAGAGTCTTGCGGTGGCGGAACTCCCGATCTAGGTTTCTTTCTGGAATTTTGGGGTTATATAAGAGGTGTTGGAGTCGGGAACAAGTCAGGGGGTCCCCGAGGCGGCCATGAGGTAGGGGGGCGCGCCCAGTGGGGTAGGGCGCGCCCCCACCCTCGTGGTGGCCTCGGGGCTCTTCTGGCCCACTTCCGGTGCTCCGTGGGCTTCTTCTGGTCCAAAAATGATCTCCGTCAAATTTTAGGTCAATTGGACTCCATTTGGTTTTCCTTTTCTGCGATACTCGAAAACAAGGAAAAACAGAAACTTGCACTGGGCTCTAGGTTAATAGGTTAGTCCCAAAAATCATATAAAATAGCATATACATGCATATAAAACATCCTAGAAGAATAATATAATAGCATGAATACTTCATAAATTATAGATACGTTGGAGACGTATCTATCCCTTTTACTAACAATGCAGCTGAGTATGAAGCCTTGCTCCATGGTCTTCGGATGGCTAAGGAGATGAATCTAAGCCGGGTAAGGTGCTTTGGCAACTCAGATTTGGTGGCTCAGCAGGTTTCAGGAACTTGGGATTCCAAAGATCCACTCATGGCGGCTTATCACCGAGAGGTTGATGCTATGATGGTCATTTCAAAGGTTATCAAGTGGAACATATTGATCGCAGGAAAAATGAGGCGGCTGATGCTTTGAGCCGACTAGGATCCCAGCGTAAGCCGGTTCCTCCTAATGTTTTCCTTGACATTTTGCATAATCCTTCGGTTAAACTGCCTACGGAGGAACATCTTGCTATTCCTAACCTGGAGGCACAATTGGTGGCGGCTCTTCATGCTATTCCTGATTGGACAGTTCCATATTTGGCTTATATGACCCGGGGTGAGTTACCTGAAGATGAAGTTTTGGCCAGACAGATAACCCGGCAATGACTATTGTCAACGGAGAGTTGCACAGATGTAGTGTCACAGGGGCGTTTCAATGTTGTGTTTCTCCTTAGGAGGGCCGTGAGATTCTACGAGAGATTCATTTAGGAGATTGTGGCCATCATGCCGGCTCTAATTCTCTCGTGGCTAAGGCTTTTTATCATGGGTTTTATTGGCTGACGGCTCATGCTGATGTAGAGGATTTAGTCAGTAAATGTGATGGTTGTCAGAAATTTTCAAGACGAGCTCATGTTCCGGCTCAAGAATTAAGGATGATTCCAATAACTTGGCCGTTTGCAGTCTAGGGGTTGGATATGGTTGGGACTTTTAAAAGGTCTAAGGACAAAAAGACTCACCTCTTGGTGGCAGTTGATAAGTTTACAAAGTGGGTGGAGGCAGAGCCGGTTAGTAAGTATGACGCAGCAACGGCGGTTATATTCATCAAAAAGGTGATTTTCCGTTTTGGTTACCCTCACAGCATTATAACTGACAATGGCACGAATCTGTCTAAAGGCGCTATGAAATAATTCTGTCAAGGAGAGCACATCCAGCTTGACGTTTCATCTGTGGCTCACCCCCAGTCTAATGGTCAAGTTGAAAAGGCCAATCAAGAAATCTTGAGAGGCATCAAGCCCCGGCTTATGGTCCCTTTGCAAAGAACGCCGGGTTGTTGGGTGGAGGAGTTGCCCTCAGTATATGGGGCATCGATACTACCCCCAACAGATCTACGGGTTACACGCCTTTCTTCATGGTTTACGGAGCAGAGGCGATTCTCCCTAGTGACATCCTTCATGAATCGCCCCGTGTGGCGGCTTATGCTGAAGCTAATAATGAAAAAGAAAGTCAGGATGCTCTTGACCTTTTGGATGAGGAGCGTGACCTTGCGGCGGCTCGTTCAGCGATTTACCAGCAAGATCTGCGTCATTATCATAGCCACCGGATAAAAACCAGGACCTTCAAGAAGGAGATTTGGTGCTCTGGCTCATCCAGGATCAAACTGACATGCACAAGTTATCCCCACCTTGGGAAGGGCCCTTTGTGGTTAGCAAAAATCTGAACAACGGGTCATACTACCTTATCGATGTTCGAGACCACAAGGACTCACGCACGTCGGAGGAGGAGACCCGCCGATCGAGGAATATTGCTCATCTTCGGCCTTATTACACCTGAGCCACCGACTCTTGTGATGTACATACTTCTGTCAATGTATATATTATGATTAGTATAATAAAGCCGGCATCCCTGATTAGTCAGGGCCTCTGTCGTTTCATTTCTGAAAATATGAGTCTTTATTGTCACTTCATAAGATCACATGGGGGCTTCCTGTTCAATGAATATAGCTCGCTCACCCATCTTGATCCCGCCTCCGGCCACCTTATTTGTCACATGGGGGCTTCCTACTCATCGAGCATAGCTATTCACACCCATGAGATCTGGTTCTCAAGCCGATTCATTGGACATTTGGGGGCTTCCTGTTCAATGAACATAGCTCGCTCACCCATCTTGATCCGGCCTCCGGCCACCTTATTGGTCACATGGGGGCTTCCTGCTCCCCGAGCATAGCTGTTCACACCCATGTGATCCAGTTTCCAAGCCGAACATTGATTTAAACCTGCCTGTTTGCTTGACGCTGCTCCGCTAGGTGACCCACCGAACTCTTGACAATTACTCTTTCCATAAGACCCTGAACTTGTCAAGGTTAAAGTGGCGGCCTTTGTCACGTGAGAGCCAGCTTACAGAGATCTAGGATAAACTCACCCGTTGTCGTAGTCTCTCCGCTATGTGGCCCGTTTGTACTCTTACCAGTTACTCTTTTCAATAAGACCCTGAACTGGTTAGGGTTAAAACAACGGATTTATGTCACGTGAGAGCCGGCTTATGGGATCAAAACGATTTTTTTTCAAAACAGAATAGAGCTGAACTCTTATGGGCCTGTCAAGCTTCCGTCTTGTAGTCTTACATATTTACAACATCGATATGCTACTAGTCTACAAGTTTGATATCATATTTGAATAAGTATTTGGTTTTTAGACTTTAAGTCGCCAGGACATATCATGTTGGATGTTATGACCCGCCCTGACGAAAACTGCCAGGGCATTTTTTCTTCAATGTGTGCAGATGCAGATAACATGATCTACTTTCCATAATCTTTCATGGCAAAAGAATAAGTACCATCAGTTTTCCAGAGGATAAAACATGCACGATGGCACGAAAGACCATTGTTTTACTGGTCTATTACATGGCTCCGCGAGCCCAAATGATTAAGTGTTTTTCAGGCAACGTCTGGTGACGCAGATTATGAGCCGTCCAACGGATCAATCTTCCTGGTCTTGGTGGGTTGAGCCTTCCGGGTCATCCCGCGCCACTTCTTCTTCTGCTGCTTCCGTCTTCTGGAAGTTCGGCGATGACCAATTGATACCCATTAAAGCTTGAAACTCAGCTTCATCACCGATAAGTTCAGTTGGATCAATGTCAGGAGCAAAAGTATGCTTATGGATTGGAGGAATAAGATCCACAACGTCGTAAGCCGGCGTCTTCACTTTTGAGTTGTCTGCTGTATAAGCTGCCTGATACCTCGACAGATCAGTCTCTTCGGCAATTTTACTCTCCACTGGACGCATCTCTCTCACACAAGCAGCCAAGTATTTCTTGTCAAAAGGAGTTCCATCCTCTTTGAAGCTGGGGTAGCCGGTAGCTAGCTCGACCAGGTCTTATTCGGCCTGCCATGCCTTTGCCCGACTCAATGTCGTGATGGCACCGACTCTAGCAGCGGACCGCTTGGTTTCCACAATTCTTGTAGGCAGGACAGATAACTTGTTTAAAACATCCCTCATGAGAGACAACGCTTGCTTGGTTTGTGAGATGGCGACTATGGCGTGCTGAGCTCTTGTGTATAGTTGCTCCACCAGCGTGTAAGCCGCCTTGAGTTTTATCAGCATGTTTGGGCCAAGATTGGTACTCCTGGGGCCTATTCAGCAAATTACACGGTTAAATCATCTACAAAATTGAGAATATGGAAGTGATTATACTATTTAAAGTGTTACTTACCAAGATAGCGACAGTCATCTGTGTGATATGACGCTTTAAGCTGGTCAGTTCGGTGGTAACCTCTTGCAAAGAAGTTTCAGCGTTTTCTGCTCTTTATAGCAAGGCAGCCTTTTCTTCAGCCCACGCAGTTCTTTCGGCATTAAATCCGGTTTTCAGTTTTTCTGTTTCATCCAAGCTAAATTTGAATTTGGCGTCAGCTTTCCGGGTCTCAGCTTCTTGCACTTCGAGTCAGGTCTTTAAATCGGCCAATTGAGATTGAAACTGGGTGGAAGCCTCCTGTAAGCAAAAGGTTGAACAATTATGCACAGCTATTACAATCTAAATACAGAAAAAGTGCCAAGCCCTTTGCAAGCAATAGCACTTGGCACTTGGGGGCTAATGGGTGCAGAAAGTTTCTTTTTCTGAAGCAGTGGCTGACAAATCCGGTTCATCTTTTTCAAAGATAACCCGGCCTGTGAGGGCTATGAGGCGAGATTTCATTTACAAGATAATTTACTAAATCTGGTTCAGGATGTTATCATTATCATCTTTTGGATTAAAGTCTTTGCCATAGTCAAATATAATCTTTCCTATGCCTAAGACTTGGGGCTGAAGGAATATATCTTACAAACAAGGCAGAAGTTGGTACCTCATATTTCTGGTGCATGTGTTTGACCATGTCAATCTCCAGATCACGGCTAGTGTGCACCTAGTTAAGGTAGCCGGAGAATATTTAATTGATGCTCAGATGAGAGTATTTGGCCATGTCAAATCTGACCTTGCGCTTCTCGATCAAGTCTTCTTTAGCAGAATGTCTTGCTAAGGCTGTGGGATTTCCTGGCTCTTGGAATCCAGTGCCGGTGATCAGAACATCTTCAGTGCCTTGGTCAGAAGGCTTAATTGGGCTTGGCGGGTTAGCATCCAATGGATCAATGTTCATAAAATCGGTGGAGGCGCTAGGATTTTCTGGTGGCGGGTCATCAGCACTTGCCGCCGGATGTTGCACAGAAGCCTCAGACACCGGTGCTTGCTTCTCCAGTCCACGATCTTTTGGGTCTTCGGCCAGTTTATTACTTTTTGCCTTCTTGCTAGGCTTTGCCATCCCACTGCGGAAAAGAGGCAAGGTCAGTATATGTACAGAAATGTGAAATAACAAAGATAAAGTCTTTACCCAGGGGCAGTCTTGAAAGGCGGAAGCTAGGTCTGAGATGAATCACTAGAAGAGGAGTGAGAAGTCACCTGGTAATTTGAGTTGGAAGGATTAAGTGGTTGGCGAATAAGACACGCCTTGGGATAAAAAGAGTTGGAATTCTGAAGCACGTCGTTCTGGCGTTTGCGTGGGGCTGGTGTGTTGGGTAACCCGGAGGAAAGTTCTCCACCTCCGCTAGTCCGAGTTCTGCGCCGGTTCTCATGTTGTTGTTGCTTCAAAATAAAGTTGGGATCCAAGTAAGCTAAAGGGTGACAAAACCTTACTTTTCGGGTCACTTGTCGAATTTTCTGTCTCGGTGATACGTCTCCAATGTATCTATAATTTTTTATTGTTCTATGCTATATTAAATTCTGCTTTGGACATTAATGGGCTTTATTATACACTTTTATATTATTTTTGGGACTAACCTATTAATCGGAGGCCCAGCCGGAGGGGGCATCGATCACGGAGGGCTTCTACATCAACACCATAGCCTCTCCGATGATGTGTGAGTAGTTTACCTCAGACCTTCGGGTCCATAGTTATTAGCTAGATGGCTTCTTCTCTCTTTTTGGATCTCAATACAGTGCTCTCTCCCTCTCTTGTGGAGATCTATTCGATGTAATCTTCTTTTGCGGTGTGTTTGTTGAGATTGATGAATTGTGGGTTTATGATCAAGTTTATCTATGAACAATATTTGAATCTCCTCTGAATTCTTTTATGTATGATTGGTTAGCTTTGCAAGTCTCTTTGAATTATCAGTTTGGTTTGGCCTACTAGATTGATCTTTCTTGCAATGGGAGAAGTGCTTAGCTTTGGGTTCAATCTTGCGGTGTCCTTTCCCATTGACAGTAGGGGCAGCAAGGCACGTATTGTATTGTTGCCATCGAGGATAACAAGATGGGGTTTATATCATATTGCACGAGTTTATCCCTCTACATCATGTCATCTTACTTAAAGCGTTACTCTGTTCTTATGAACTTAATACTCTAGATGCATGCTGGATAGCGGTCGATGTGTGGAGTAATAGTAGTAGATGCAGGCAGGAGTCAGTCTACTTGTCTCAGACGTGATGCCTATATACATGATCGTACCTAGATATTCTCATAACTATGCTCAATTCTGTCAATTGCTCAACAGTAATTTGTTCACCCACCGTAATACTTATGCTCTCGAGAGAAGCCTCTACTGAAACCTATGGCCCCCGGGTCTATTTTCCATCATATTAATCTTCCAACACTTAGCTATTTTTATTGCCTTTTATTTTACTTTGCATCTTTATCATAAAAATACCAAAAATATTACCTTATCATATCTATCAGATCTCACTCTCGTAAGTGACCATGAAGGGATTGACAACCCCTTTATTATATTGGTTGCGAGGATTTATCTTTTGTGTAGGTGCGAGGGACTCGTGCGTGTTCTCCTACTGGATTGATACCTTGGTTCTCAAAAACTGAGGGAAATACTTACGCTACTTTGTTGCATCACCCTTTCCTCTTCAAGGGAAAACCAACGCGGTGCTCAAGAGGTAGCAAGAAGGATTTCTGGCGCCGTTGCCTGGGAATCTACGCAAAAGTCAACATACCAAGTACCCATCACAAACCCTTATCTCCCGCATTATATTATTTGCCATTTGCCTCTCGTTTTCCTCTCCCCCACTTCACCCTTGCCGTTTTATTCGCCCTCTCTTTTCCGTTCGCCTCTTTTTCGCTCGCTCGTGTGTTGGATTGCTTGCTTGTCACCATGGCTCAAGATATTACTAAGTTGTGTGACTTTACCAATACCAACAATAATGATTTTCTTAGCACTCCGATTGCTCCTATTACCGATACTGAATCTTGTGAAATCAATGTTGCTTTGTTGAATCTTGTCATGAAGGATCAATTCGCCGGCCTTCCTAGTGAAGATGCCGCTACCCATCTAAATAACTTCATTGATTTGTGTGATATGCAAAAGAAGAAAGATGTGGATAATGATATTGTTAAACTAAAGCTATTTCCTTTTTCGCTTAGAGATCGTGATAAATCTTGGTTTTCATCTTTGCCTAAAAATAGTATTGATTCTTGGAATAAGTGCAAAGATGCTTTTATCTCTGAGTATTTCCCCCCGCTAAGATCATCTCTCTTAGAAACGATTTTATGAATTTTAAGCAACTTGATCATGAACATGTTGCACAAGCTTGGGAGAGGATGAAATTAATGATATGTAATTGTCCTACACATGGCTTGAATTTATGGATGATCATACAAAAAAATTATGCCGGATTGAATTTTGCTTCCAGAAATATTTTAGATTCGGCCGCGGGAGGCACTTTTATGGAATTCACTTTAGGAGAAGCTACTAAACTCCTAGATAATATTATGGTTAATTATTCTCAATGGCACACTGAAAGATCTACTAATAAAAAAGTGCATGTCATAGAAGAAATTAATGTTTTAAGTGGAAAGATGGATGAACTTATGAAATTATTTACTACTAAGAGTGTTTCTTCTGATCCTAATGATATGCCTTTGTCTACTTTGATTGAGAATAATAATGAATCTATGGATGTGAATTTTGTTGGTAGGAATAATTTTGGTAACAACGCGTATAGAGGAAACTTTAATCCTTGGCCATATCCTAGTAATTCCTCTAATAATTATGGTAATTCCTACAACAATTCTTATGGGACTTTAATAAGATGCCTTCTGAATTTGAGACTAGTGTTAAGGAGTTTATGAATTCGCAAAATAATTTCAATGCTTTGCTTGAAGAAAAATTTCTTAAAGTTGATGAATTGGCTAGGAACGTTGATAGAATTTCTCTTGGTATTGATTCTTTAAAACTTAGATCTATTCCACCTAAACATGATATCAATGAGTCTCTCAAAGCCATAAGAATTTCCATTGATGAGTGCAAAGAAAGAACCGCTAGGATGCATGCTAAGAAAGATTGCTTTATGAAAGCGTGTTCTTCTAATTCCTATGAAAATAAAGATGAAGATCTAAAAGTTATTGATATGTCCCCATTTAAATCTTTGTTTTGCAATATGAATCTTGATAATGATGGGACTGAATATGATCCACCTTTACCTAGAAGGCGTTCCAAAAATTCGGAGTTTTTAGATCTTGATGCAAAAATTGGTAAAAGTGGGATTGAAGAGGTCAAAATTTTAGATATTAATGAACCCACTATTTTGGATTTCAAGGAATTTAATTATGATAATTGCTCTTTGATAGATTTTATTTGCTTGTTGCAATCCGTGCTAAATTCTCCACATGCTCATAGTCAACATAAAGCTTTTACTAAACATATCGTTGATGCTTTGATGCAATCTTATAAAGAAAAACTTGAGTTGGAAGTTTCTATCCCTAGAAAACTTTATGATGAGTGGGAACCTACTATTAAAATTAAAATTAAAGATCATGAATGCTATGCTTTGTGTGATTTGGGTGCTAGTGTTTCCACGATTCCAAAGACTTTGTGTGATTTGCTAGGTTTCCGTGATTTTGATGATTGCTCTTTAAACTTGCACCTTGCGGATTCCACCATTAAGAAACCTATGGGAAGAATTAATGATGTTCTTATTATTGCATATAGGAATTATGTGCCTGTAGATTTTATTGTTCTTGATATAGATTGCAATCCTTCATGTCCTATTATCCTTGGTAGACCTTTCCTTAGAATGATTGGTGCAATTATTGATATGAAGGAAGGGAATATTAGATTCCAATTTCCATTAAGGAAAGTCATGGAACACTTCCCTAGAAAGAAAATAAAATTACCTTATGAATCTATTATGAGAGCCACTTATGGATTGACTACAAAAGATGGCAATACCTAGATCTATCCTTGCTTTTATGCCTAGCTAGGGGTGTTAAACGATAGCGCTTGTTGGGAGGCAACCCAATTTTATTTTTAGTTTTTTGATTTTTGCTTCTGTTTAGGAATAAATATTTGATCTAGCCTCTAGTTAGATGTGTTTTTATGTTTTAATTAGTGTTTGTGCCAAGTTTAACCTATAGGATCTTTTTGGATGATAGTTATTTGATCTTGCTGAAAATTGCAGAATCTTTCTGTTCACGAAAATAATTTTTATAAATCACCAGGACGTGATAAAATATTGATTCCAATTTATGTTGATCAATAAACAAATTTTCTAGATCTTCCTATCTTAGCTGAATTTTTGGAGTTCCAGAAGTTTGCGTTTGTTACATATTACTACAGACTGTTCTGTTTTTGACAGATTCTGTTTTTTGTGTGTTGTTTGCTTATTTTGATGAATCTATGGCTAGTAAAATAGTTTATAAACCATAGATAAGTTTGAATACAGTAGGTTTAACACCAATATAAATAAAGAATGAGTTCATTACATTACCTTGAAGTGGTGTTTTGTTTTCTTTCGCTAACGGAGCTCACGAGATTTTCTGTTAAGTTTTGTGTTGTGAAGTTTTCAAGTTTTGGGTAAAAGAGTTGATGGATTATGGAACAAGGAGTGGAAAGAGCCTAAGCTTGGGGATGCCCATGGCACCCCAAGATAATCTAAGGACACCAAAATCTGAATCTTGGGGATGCCCTGAAGGCATCCCTCTTTAAATCTATTTCCATCGGTAACTTTACTTGGAGCTATATTTTTATTCACCACATTATACGTGTTTTGCTTGGGGCGTCTTGTATTATTTGAGTCTTTGCTTTTTAGTTTACCACAATCATCTTTTCTGTACACACCTTTTGAGAGAGACACACTTGATTCAGAAATTATTAGAATACTCTATGTGCTTCACTTATATCTTTTGAGTTATATAGTTTTTGCTCTAGTGCTTCACTTATATCTTTTAGAGCACGGTGGTGATTCTGTTTTATAGAAACTATTGTTCTCTCATGCTTCGCTTAGATTATTTTGAGAGTCCTACAAAACAGCATGGTAGTCTACTTTGACAATGATAGGCATTCAAGATTAGTAAAAAAAATCTTAGGAGTGTGTTGAATATTATGAGAAGTTTGATACTAGATAATTGTTTTGAGATATGAAGATGGTGATATTAGAGTCATGCTAGTTGAGTAGTTTTGAATTTGAGAAATACTTGTGTTAAAGTTTGTGATTCCCGTAGCATGCACGTATGGTGAACCGTTATGTGATGAAGTCAGAGCATGATTTATTTATTTATTGTCTTCCTTATGAGTGGCGGTCGGGGACGAGCGATGGTCTTTTCCTACCAATCTACCCCCCCTAGGAGCATGCGCGTAATACTCTGCTTTGATAACTTGTAGATTTTTGCAATAAGTATATGAGTTCTTTATGACTAATGTTGAGTCCATGGATTATACGCACTTTTCCTCCTTCCACCATTGCTAGCCTCTCTAATACCGCGCAATGTTTGGCGGTATCATACACCCACCATATACCTTCCTCAAAACAGCCACCATACCTACCTATCATGGCATTTCCATAGCCATTCCGAGATATATTGCCATGCAACTTACCACCCGTTTCGTTTATTATGACACGCTCCATCATTGTCATATTGCTTCGCATGATCATGTAGTTGACATCGTATTTGTGGCAAAGGCACCGTTCATAATTCTTTCATACATGTCACTCTTGATTCATTGCATATCCCGGTACACCGCCAGAGGCATTCACATAGAGTCATATTTTGTTCTAAGTATTGAGTTATAATTGTTGAGTTGTAAGTAAATAAAAGTGTGATGATCATCATTTTTAGAGCATTGTCCCAAGTGAGGAAAGGATGATGGAGACTATGATTCCCCCACAAGTCGGGATGAGACTCCGGACGAAAAAAAAGAGGCCATAAAAAAGAGAAGAAAAGGCCCAAATAAAAAAATGATGAGAGAAAAAGAGAGAAGGGACAATGTTACTATCTTTTTACCACACTTGTGCTTCAAAGTAGCACCTTGATCTTCATGATAGAAAGTCTCCTATGATATCACTTTCATATACTAGTGGGAATTTTTTCATTATAGAACTTGGCTTGTATATTCCAATGATGCACTAATCATGCACGCAAATGTGTACGATCAAGATCAAGGACTTACGGGAAGATATCACAACACAACTCTAGACACAAATTAAAATAACACAAGCTTTATATTACAAGCCAGAGGGCTCGAATACATAAGCTCGAAAACACAAGAGTCAACGGAAGCAACAATATCTGTGTGCAGACATGAGTTAGACAAGTTTGCCTTAAGAAGGCTAGCACAAAAGCAACATCGATCGAAAAGGCAAGGCCTCCTGCCTGGGAGCCTCCTAACTACTCCTGGTCGTCGGCGGCCTCCACGTAGTAGCATGCATCAACGGTGGCATCTGGCTCCTGGGCTCCGACATCTGGTTGCAGCAACCGGAAAGAAGAAGAAAGGGGGGAAAGGGGTAGCAAAGCAACCGTGAGTACTCATCCAAAGTACTCGCAAGCAAGGATCTACACTACATATGCAACATTATCAAAGGAAGGCTGTATATGTGGATTGGCCTGCAGAAATGCCAGAATAGAGGGGAGAACCTAGTCCTATCGAAGACTAGCATCTTCTGCAAACCACCATCTTGCAGCAACAGGAGGGAGTAGAGTAGCATAAAGTAAAGTAGTAGAAGTGTTATCAACCTCGGCCAGAGATCCTTTGTCGTCTCCCTGCGAGAAAGCAATCCCAGAGCCATACTATCCAGTTATCACCTCATATCCATGTCTCATCTCAAGTATCCAGTTCTAGTTGTATCGATCAGGATACAACTCCAAGTGTCTGCTACCGTAGGACAGGCTATCGATAGATGTTTTCTTCCCTGCAAGGGTGCACCAACTTACCCACCACGCTCGATTGACTCCGGTCGGACACACTTTCCTGGGTCATGCCCGGCCTCGACCAAACAATACGCCGCAACCTGACCTAGACTTAATAGAGAGGTCAAGCACGCCGGACTAAACCTATGCCCCCAGGGGTCATGGGCCATCGCCCCGGGAACTCCTGCATGTTGCGTGGGCGGCCGGTGAGCAGACCTAGCTACCTCCTTCAACAAGGCAGGAGCTTACGCAGTCCAACCCGGCGCGCGCCGCTCAGTCGCTGACGTCTATTAAGCTTCGGCTGATGCATACGACGCAGAACGCCCATGCTATGCCCACGTGATGGTTAGTGCTATCAGGCCAGAGGCCCCTCGGATCAAATATCCAAATCGTAGTGGATTAGGAATGCGCGGTAACAAGCAGAGACTCACGAAAGATGTGACCCTGTTGCCCCGTCTCGAGGACTTGCGGCAAGGGCTAGGAATGCCCGGCCACACCTCGTAATTATCTCGCGGGCACCCTCCAGGTCAACCCGTCTCCACATCACTCGCAATTAAGCTCGCACAGGTACCCCTCAGGGCCGACCCGTCTTTAGTAACGTGGTTCAGTGTAAGCCATAGTAACCATAATAACTGTGTGTCTAACACCAAGGGGAAAACCTGAGGAATCACCCTTGAGGATTCCACTCGATGTAATCATCAAGGTGAACGTAAGAGGAATCACCCTCGAAGTTCACACTTGAGGGGTTGCACGATAGAGTCGTATCGGAAGTAGTTAAGGCGGAATCACCCTCGATGACCACGACCGAATAGCTACACTACAGGGTAACATCAGAAGTGCTGATGAGGCCTCACCCCCGGCACTCGATAGTAACCCAGTAGTGTCGAGCAACTAAGGGGGAAAGTGATGTGCGGTGTCGGGGCCTGGTCTTCGATCACGTTGATCGAGTCATCGATGATGTAGCAGGGGCAACAAGGACAAGGTGGGGGGTCAATGATGGATCACTAACCAACCTATACTAAGCAGTTTAGGATAAGCAGGTAAGGTACAATGAGCAGGTTACAAAAGCAGGCTATGCATCAGAATAGGAGCATACAATAACAGTAGCAAAATCTAATGCAAGCATGAGAGAATGGAATGGGCGATATCGGGATGATCAAAGGGAGGGCTTGCCTGGTTGCTCAGACGAGAAGAAGGGGTCGTCGGTTACGTAGTCGATCACAGCGACATTGGCAGCCGTCACGGGGAGAAACAGTAAATACATAGCAAGCAAGTGCATAAACAGGAGAACAGGCAGAGCTAGACGTGTTCTAACGTGGGGCTACACGTTACCGACGAAGGGGATAACATCCGGGAATGCTTTCCTGAAGTTTGGCATTTTCGGACAGACGAACCTGAGGGGGAAGGTTGCATGTTCGCTATGCTAGGGATGTCTGGCAGACGAACGGACTGCGTAATCAGGTTCGTCTCGTCGTTCTGAGCAAATTTCATATATAAAACTTTTTCATCCAAGTTACGGATTATTTTATATCTCTCCCTAATAATAAAGCACGGATCGGGTCTCCGGGTTCACCGTCGCGCCGTTTTTCAGAAAAGTCCCTACTATTTTCTGGTAATTAACCCGCGGTACTAATTTAAGTGGTCAACTGTGAAAAAACGTTTCGTTCGTGGGCTGACGCACGGGCTCTCCTCCCCCCTGCGTAGCGCCCCCCGAGCTCCAGATCGGGAGGGAGCTCCCGATCCAGCCCTCGCTGCCCGCTGCCTTCAAGGCTGGCCTCGCCACCGGCCGCCACGCGCGCGCGTCGACCATAGCCGACCTCCCTACTTCGCCCCCTCTTATGGTTGTCCCTCTTCTCCGCTTTCCTTCCCTCTGCTTCTCTCCCTCACACAAGGATTGCCTCTCCTCTTCTTCTACAGAGCAGCCATGGCCACCAATGACCGCCGCCTCGCCGGATCCAATCGGAATCGACCTCCTGCGGCTGTATCCGCCCCATCCCGACCTCGCCGACCTTCCCCGGTCTTCATAGCGATCCATCGCAGGTCTCAAGACCAGGGCCTCCTCAATTTTAGTAAGTTTTGTTTGTCCGTCCCACAATCCCATTATCTAGCAGCAACCGCCGCCGCCGCCAAAGCAGCAGCGCGCGGCCGAGATCCTGTGGGCGGCGCGCCGCCAATGAAGGCCCCGGCTGGCGGTGCCGTCGGCCGAGAAGCCCGTGCACGATGACGATAAGCGCGAGGGCCTTGCTAACTGGACACCCTGCTCGCCTTCCCGAGGACGACGAGCACGACAAAGGCGGCGGCGGAGAACGAGGCCAAGGCCAGCGCAGGACAAGGTGAGCCGCTATTCAGTTGCCATTTTAGTAGGACGGATGGCCGATCGAACCAGTGATATGTCGAGCTTTTATTGAGATTTTGTGATTGGAAGCTTACTCTGTTTTGGCCTACAATGTAGGGACGGGGAAGACCACCTTCATGCACCATCTGATGTGTCATATGCAAGCATCGGCGAATATGAGGGGTTATGTGCTCAACCTTCACCCTGCGGTGATGACACTGCCATTTGGAGCCAACACTGATATCCGCGATATTGTGTGTTACAAGGAGGTGATGAAAGAGTACGGACTTACCTCACTCAACCTGTTCTCAACCAAGTTTGATGAGGTACGCATCTTATATGCATCTCGAATGTTTAGAATGGTAATGTGCACTATTTACATACTCTATTAGGCTATAAAAAAATATCGTCAATTAGATCAATTAACTCCAAATCGTAACCATGTCCTAAGCTCCATGTCATGATTCTCAAATAATGCATCTTTTATTTTGTCATCGGCGACCGTTTTCCAGTGAGATAGTTCCTCGATCTGGCCAACTATGGTTCATAGGAACTGGTTCGTATTTTCTCCCGTTGCAACGCACGGGCATTTGTGCTAGTTAATTTTCAAAGATCTTGGTATTTTCTGGAATTACTGCTAATCCGAATTAAATAGGAAAATTGCTATGTGTACACACCCAAAGAGGCTGACATGTGGGGCTAGGGGACTGGTTGACCACCAAAGGTTGACCACCAATGTATGCTTGGCCCACATGTCATAGGCTACACCTAGCCAATTTAATAAAAAAATAACCTAATCAAATGGAGCCCACATGTCATCTGCACATTAGGCTAATTGATCTACTAATTTAAATCCTAATCTATGCTAGTCAAACAAGGGCCGGCCACACATGGCTGTGGCAAAAGCCAGCCACACACACACGGCGCACACACACAACTCACGCACACACACGCTGCGCTCTCACACACCACGGTCATGGCCTTTGCCGTGGCTAGCAGCAAGCGAAAGCAGGCAGGGCAGCATGAAGATCGCAAGGAGTATCTGCAGTCTTGGCAGCGGTACGCTGCAGCAGCGCCAGCAAGAAACGGAGCAAAGAAGCAGCACGCACACGCAGTAGGGGCTGGCGAGCATGGGACAGCAGCAGCGACAACCGGCAGCATCGGCAACAACAACAGCAGAAGAAGTAACAGGCGGCAGCTAGCGCACGCACGTACACGGGGGTTCGAGCTCGACGGAGATGACGGCCTACGGAGACCAAATCGAAGGGCTAAAAGGGAGTCCGAGGGAGAAGCTCACCCCGGTTCTCCTGACCGAGGTTAGAGCATTACTAGTAGAGCCTTCAAACCCTCAAACCCCTAAAAATAACTGCTTTTTTACAGTTTTCGCGGAAAAAACGCCGTAGACTAGAACCTCTAAACCCTCAAACCCGTAAAAAAATTTAGAGGTCCAACCCTCAAACCAGTTTTGTAATCCGAGAAGTAGGGGTCGAGAGGAAAATCGCCTCGACCAAGACTCGCTCGCTCGCCTCGCCGCCCGCTCCTCGCTAGCTGGAGCCAACTCCTCCTCCCGCCTCCTTCTCCGGCCATGGAGGGCCCCGCCGCCCAGCGCCTGCCCCGCCGCCTCGCCCCCTGCCCCCGCCCCGCCGTGGCCGACGTGGTGGCGGCGACCCGTCGGGCCAAGCGGCGGCGGGCGGGCCTCGCCGCGTCTCCTCCGCCTCCCGGCTCCCCCCTGCCCCGTCCCCCGCCCCGCCCCCGCCCACGGCCCGCGCCGCCCCAAGAAGAGCCGGCCAAGGCGGCCGGTGAGGCCTCGAGGGGCTTCCTCCAAGGTCGTCGGCTCGTCCCGGCCGTGAAGAAGCCGCGAAGAAGCCGCGCCGCTGCCGCCCCCCGCCCGCCACCGTCGCGAACCTCCTCCCGCCGCGCACGAGGTGTTCGAGGAAATGGCAACCCCATCCTCGTTCATTGACCTCCTCCAAAACGCGGAGGTGGACCTCGGAGCTCCGCCTCTAGACCCCTTTAGGGTTGGCGACGACTTGGAGGAAAAGCAGGAAGATGAGGTGGATGAAGGGGATGACGAGGAGGAGGTGGCCGAGATAGGGGTGGAGGCATTCACCGCCGCTTCCCGCCCACACGCGCGGTCGACAAACTACACCGAGGCAGAAGATGTCCTCTTGGTTCGTGCTTGGGCAGCTGTGGGAATGGATGCTACCACCGGCACCGATCAAACCGGTAAACTCTATTGGCAAAGGATCGAGGACGTCTATTGTAGGATCAAGCCGAAGAATAGTGGGTTCATCCATCGCACTTTCCGGTCGCTTCAAGGCCGGTGGGAGTTGATCAAGCCCGCTTGTACTCGTTGGAGTGCAGCCATGGACCAAGTGAGGGATGCACCACCTAGTGGAACCGTGGAGAGTGACTATGTGAGTACATATTTCTTCACTATTTTGATTATGTGTGTGCACTATGCTATTGGTGGGTTCTTATGTGATTTATGTGTGGTTGATAGGAGACAACTGTCGGCTTGAGGTACAAGGAGATGGCTGCCTAAGGGCAAGCCATTCCCACTTAAGCATGTTTGGTCAATTCTTCAAACCTTTGACAAGTGGAAGTTGAGGGATCAAGAGACCGCACCCAAGAAGTCGGCAATGCTAAGGATGGACGATAGTGAAGATGAGGAGGAGAGGAACGTGGGCAAGCCCGAGGGAAACAAGAAGGGCAAGCTAAGGGTGAAGATGGAAGAAGAGGCGTCAAGCCTAAGGGAGAAGATGGACCACATGATGAAGGCAAGAGAGGAATTGACAACGAAGACATTAGAGATGAAGCTTCTTATCACCGAGAAGAAGAAAGAGGTCAAGATTGCACAAGTTGAAGCAAAGCGTGAAGAAGCAAAGCGCAAGGCCGAGTTGGAGGAGAGGATGATCAAGCTCAAAGAGGCAAAGGTATGGAAAGAACTCATGGTGGAAGAGAAAGAGCGCATGATGATGTCCAAGAAGGACATGGATCAAGACCAATTGCAATGGTGGAAGGACTACAAGGAGGACATCGCGGAGAGGAAGAGGATGTTCCGTGTTGCGTCCTCTACTTTTCGAGGTGACACTCCGATGAGTAGTTGTGGTGATGGCGGTGTGTACGACTCCACCGGTGCCGATGGAGATGCTTGATGGAGCCCGCTTGTGGTCTAGGAGATGGCGCCGAGGTGCAACTTTTGGTGATGTTGCCGATGAGAGGAGGAAGATGATGATTTTGTGATGTAAACTATTAAACCATGCATCAATGATTGTCATTTGGTAGTTTGTTTGGAAGTTGATTGTGTTCTTGTTGTCATAAATTGTGAGATGTCGAATGATAGTTTTAAAGGTTAGGGTTGAGGCAAAGACTAGAACCCTCAAAGCAGTTTACGGGATGGGTTTGAGGGTTCTAGTCTTTGCCCCTGTTTTTCAACCCTTAAAAGTGTCAAAATCTGGCACTTCTCAACCCTTAAAACTGCTATAAGGGTTTGAGGGTTCTACTAGTAATGCTCTTAGAAGGTTGGAGGCGGCCCGGAGCAGTGGCAACGCTGACGAGTTGGTGACGTCCGCGGCAGAGAAGGGCTCGATGGCGAGCACACGTACAAGATTATTGCAGAATATTATTCTACCAAGTGGCCGTCTATTCTGCAATATATTCTGCAATAATCTTGTACTTCCCTGTATACCTATATTGTACTTTTTTATGCTTTCCTCTCTGTACTTTTTGTTTAAAGAAACTATACTTCTATTTATATAACAGAACTTTACCATAGTAGTTTCTTTCTATAAATTTCTTTCACAGGTAGGTTAGCGTATTAGCTTGCTGCTATTTCGAGGGTAAATTGTTGTGTTGCATTGTTTCTAATTAACTGTTTTCATATTGTTTTTGGAATATGTGTATTTGTTTTCCTATAAATTTTTTAGGTATCATTTTTAATTTTATTATGTGAATACTGTTTTATCCCTATGTGTTTTCGAAATGCTATGGTTGTCTTAGTTTTTCAAAATCGGAAACAGATCGTGTCGTGAGGACAACTTAACTGCTGGCCATAACTACAGAGTTGGCATTTACTCTGTCCATCCGTCCGCTCGGCCCAAATCTCTCTCCCTTTCTCTTATCTCACGCGCGGACGCTCCTCCTCCTCCTCCTCCTCTCTCTCTCTCTCTCTCTCTCTCTCTCTCTCTCTCTCTCTCTCTCTCTCTCTCTCTCTCTCTCTCTCTCCACGAAAATCCGGTGCCGCCCCATGAACAACCGCTCCCTCTGAGCAACCGCCGCCCGCTGCAACCGCGCGCACGACCCCCTCCCTCTTATCCAGGTCCGTTTCATTTCTCTTTCTCCCCCACACTCCTGTCCGCTGCGTTGCTGGGTACAGCGCTCTGCGAATCTGCCGCAGATCTCGTGTAGCGGAGTTCGGTATCGCCGCCGCAGTAGCCACAGTTCCGATTTGTTGCTCTTTTTTCGCCTCTCCCTTTGTCTCCAATGCTCTGCTCTGCTTTCCCCGCAGCCGTTTTCGTCCGCAGCAGAGGGGAAGCTTGGTGGTGGTCGATTTGGTAGGGTTTTGATACTTGGTGAAGCAAGGATTCTTCTTGTAGATCGATTTGGTTGGTGTATCCGCAGGCATGTTGTCTCCACCTAAGAGCCCGATGGCCGAATCAGCGCAAGGTTCGTCCCGCAGATGTTGTGCTTGGGATTGTGATGTTCTGATGTAGTACATTTTTTAATTTTGTTCCTAGGATTGATTTGCTCATGTGTGGTTTTGGCATTGATTGGCAATGTTTTTATTTATTATATATTTGGTTGTGGATGTGAGATTATTTATTTCTCAGGTGTAGTAGATATGTTTGATGTTTCAACAAGTCTATTGTATGACATGCACTGTGTTGATGCTTGTTTTTGGTGAAATGTTTTCTGTACTTCACTGAGTTGTAGTTTTGTATTGCTCCTCCATGTTGTTGTTGTACTTCACTTGTGTAGTACATGTGTACTTCTTATTTATTTCACAATTCTTCCTTATGTTGTAGTGTGGTGAGTTTTATTTGTATATTTTCTATAACTGTTGTGATTTTAGGGTTTAGAATTGGCCACGTGTATTTCTTTTACACATATGCTTTACACTGCTCATGATAATACATTGCTATTTATTTTTCCCATATTGCATTGTAGTGCTAGCAGAATTGTTGTATTGCTTTAGTAGTTTCCTTTGTACTTCTGTTGTTGTACTGCTTTCTAGCATTGGTGTAGTACTTCTGTTGTTGTTGTGTTTATTATATGAATTATATTTATTTCCTTTTGCGCAGCGGATACAGTTGAGAATGTTGCAGCGTCTGAAACTTATTCATTGTCTTCTTTGATTTTGTTTGCAGAAGATTCTGTTTCCCGATCAGAAAATGATATAACAGATGTTCTATCTGATTTTCGCTTAGAGCTTGCTGGAGAAGATGGTAATAAGGTTGATGAGGCTGCGAATACGCCTGAGGAATCCCTGCTGCGAATACACCTGAGGTCATTCCTGCTCATAGAATCGGAGGTCTAAGGCATTGAATGACACGCAAAGTCAGCCTGCCAAAGAATCCTCTAGCCCTGTTGGAAGGGGTGAGCATGATATTGGCTCTTTGAAATTTCGGAGACGCATCACAGATCCGCTGATGGTACAGAGGCTGTGACTCAGCCCGAGGATGTCGCTGATCACCGAGGCTGAGAAGTTAAGGTGGCGGAGAAAATAGCAGCTGCTCGAAATCGCAGGTCAAAGGCATTGCACGATATTTCATCTCTGTTGGGGATATTACTACTGGGCGTAAACCGGCCAGGAGAGGCCGGGATAACTTCATCAGTAGTTCATTATGCTCGAAGCCCATGAAGACAGACGGAGACGCTGTGTAAAGGCCCAGGGCCCAGAACCGGTTTAAGGCCTGTAGCTATAAACCGACATTGATATGTAACTTGCATTGTAAGGTAGAAAGAGCGGAGACTGAGCCGGACACGTTTATGAGCCAGCCTCGGGACTCTGTAAACCGACGGGCATCAACCCATGTATATAAGGGGACGACCCGGCGGCGGTTCAGGACAACAGACAATAACTCGAGACCCAGGCAAAGCGTATTCGCTCCCTAGTCATCGAAACCCCATCAATTCCAGCACAACTAGACGTAGGCTTTTACCTTCATCGTAAGGGGCCGAACTAGTATAAAACTCTCTTGCGTCCCTTGTCCGCTTTAACCCCTTTAAGCTAACCCGTAGCGATGGCTCCACGACTAAGTCCTTTCATGAGGACATCTGCCGTGACAAAACCACGATAGTTGGCGCCACCGTGGAGCTATCGCACGATGGTTTCAAGTTCTTGGAGGGCAGCTTCAAGGACTCAAGGGTTACGCCAGGCCGGATGACCAAGAGTCGTCGCGCAAGCTCTACATCGACGATGCAGGCTAGGGCCCCGAGGCGGCTCAATCGAGTCTGGTACCGGTCCCTTTGGTGGCATACACGCCTTCATCGGAAGATCGGCGAACCGGGCCCTGAGCCGGACATCTGCACCGACCTCGTCGAAACGGCTCAGCGTGTGAGATCTGCCCGGGTCAAGCCCGTCATAAGGCGTGCCTTCGTGGGAGTCATCAATGGAGGGGAATATGAAGTCAAATCGGAATCTGGTGGTGAGACAGTCGTTTATTCTGGCGACGAGTCATCGACCGGAGAGACCGAGTCGTTATATCAACTACAAGATGGCCAGATTGGGGGCTGTTCCAATGGCGACAGTATTCCGGACCCCTCTGATCTGCCAAACCAGGTTGCGATCTTCATGGCCGGTATGCAGCCGGTGCTCCACTCTTCGACCGCGGTAGTGATGATCTCCGGATCAGCGCCAGCGACAGCGCCCAGGGCAGGAGGTCCTGTACGACCGCCGGCTCAGATTCTATCTGATTTGTTTGACGCATTGGCAGCACTGATGGCGGAGGCTAACCCGGCAGATCAGGAGGCACACAATGCGGAAATTGCGAAGGTAAAGGATCAGATTACTTAGGCCAAAGCCGATCTGGCAGCTGAAGATACCAGGATGGCCGCGGAGTGAGCCGCTTTGGATGCGCAGACTTTCCGGCTTATGTTGGATCAGAATGCATCACACGAAGTCCTGAAAAGGAGACATCGTTCTCGCCTGCCTCCAATTTATGGTGCTAGGAACCTCTTTAACACCCCAGGGGCAGGGACCAGCAATCCGCCGGTGGTAAACCGGGCGGAGGTACCTGGGGCAGGGGCGCTGGTTCAGCCACGTTTGATGGATCCGCCTCGACAGAACAACATTGTGACGTAGCCCGTCCCAACGCCACCGGGTTATTATTCTACTCCGATGGACAATCTTGTTGCTGCCGCTTCACGACTGGAGGCTATCCCAATTGAAGGTGATTCTCCGGCGGCGGTTGAGATGCGTCGGGTTAAGGAGCTTCTTCGGACAGCCTTGGTTCAACAAGAGGCTTATTCATGCAGTCGTGATCGAATTCATTCCACCCCCCGTCCAAGACGGAGTTACAGTAGGCGTATGGATGAACCGGCCGTATCAAGCAATGCGCGGAATCGTTAGCCGCCCCGTGGCGAAAATCTGGCAGGGGGCGCTAGTGATGCTCAGGAGGTAGTGGACTGGGCTCGAGCTCGCAGGGAGGCCGAGTTAGCGCCGCAGCATGAAGCCCATCATCTTTCTCCGGTTCGTCCAACCACATCGGTAGAGCCAGGAGTCACCGCTAGTTCCTTGGGGGTGTCATGTCTCGTACCAGCGTTGCGCAACGTGCGCCTGCCCAAGGATTTCAAAGGCCCGCGCAAGGTGCCGAATTACACTGCCGATTTATCCCCTGAGACATGGGTTGAAAGTTATGAGATGGCCATGGAGATGCTGGACATGGATGATGCGGCATGTGCAAAGTATTTTACCATGATGTTGAAAGGGACGGCCCGTACTTGGCTAAAGAGTTTACCGGCGAATTCTATCAGGTCATGGGCCGAGTTAAGAACCCGGTTTATCCAGAATTTCAAGGATACATGTAAGCAGCCTATGTCGATTGTGGACTTAGCTGCCTGTGTCCAGGAGGAAGGAGAGTCAACAACCCGATGGGTGCGCCGGGTTTCGGAAATTTTACATTCATCAGACCGCATCAATGCGGATACTGCAGTTCTGACCTTGGAAGGCAATTGCCGGTTTGAACCTCTGAAGTTGAAGTTGGGACGGCTAAAACAACATTGCAATGATATGGGAACCCTCATGGCTGCTTTAGTGAAGTATGCTGACTCTGATAGTACCATGGATCCCGAGTCTGATGATGATAAAGCAGGGAAGGGAAAAAAGCGCGGCAACGCCAAGGGGCAGCACCACAACCCGGTGGGTCATGGAAACGGCGACAAACGTAAAGCAGTTCACAGCTTGGACTTTGTGGCTAATACTACCACCCAGGACAAGGACCAACGGCGCAAGGGTAAACCGCCCCAGCGCGGTGGAGCACCTAGTCCTAACCCGGACCGCCTATCTTACTTATTGAACCAGCCCTGCCCGAAACATGGGACGAAGGAGATGCCGGCCACACACCTCTGGAAGGACTACTACATCATGCAAGAGTTAAAAAACTCTAATGCTTTCCGGTATGACCATGGACCAGGTGGCGGCTCAGGCCCTGGATCTCATGGGCCGGGTTATGGTGGAGGAAATTCCGGTTCAGGCTTCCCTGGTAATCAGGGCGTACATAACAATCAAGGTAATCAGGGAAACCAAGGTGGATACAATCATCGTGGCAATCAGCAAGAAGAAGAACAATCGGGTTACCAGAGCAACCCGAAACAGTTGAATAGCGGGCAGTATCATGTTTTCACCACTAGCTTAGACAAGCGTGACCAAAAGCTTCATAAGAGGGCAGTGAGCTCCGTTGAACCGGCGGTGCCCGCTACCTCGCTGGTCGGAGCAGCCGATTGTGTGGAGCAGAAGATCACCCACCCCGGGTTGACAATCCGGGTCATCTGGCATTGGTGGTGGCACCTTAGGTGGGAGGTTATAAGTTCACCAAGGTACTCATGGACGGAGGAAGCAGTATCAATATCCTTTACTATGAAACTTTCCGTCGCATGGGGTTAACAGATAAAAATCTTAAACTGTCCAATACGGTGTTCCATGGTGTGGTACCTGGTAAATCGGCGTATCATGTTGGTAAGATAGCTCTAGAGGTGGCTTTTAGGGACGAGCATGACTCGAGATCAGAAATTTTGACCTTTGAAGTGGTGAAAATCAGAAGTCCGTATCACACCCTGTTGGGCGGCCGGCTTATGCTAAATTTATGGCACGGCCTTGCTATGTGTATCTGCAGCTCAAGATGCCGGGTCACAAGGGAACTATAACTGTACATGGGAGCCGCAAGATTGCTCTGGAGTGTGAAGAAGGTGATGCGGCGTATGCTGAGTCGGTTTGTGCCACAGAAGAATTGAAGTTTTACAAGGACAATGTTGATCCAGCAGATATGACTTCGTCGAAGAAGCCAACTACCGAGCATGATCCGGCCTTGAAGTTTAAATTGGCTGATGAGACTAAGCTTGTTGACTTCGTACCTGGCGATTCGTCCAAGCAGTTCAAATCGCTTAACTTGATCCGAAATAGGAAAGCGCCATCGAGTTCATCCGTGAGAATCAGGACATCTTTGCATGGAAGCCTTCTGACATGCCAGGTGTCCCGAGAGAATTCGCCGAGCACACACTTAATGTTGATCCTAAGTATAAACCGGTCAAGCAGTTTCTCCGCCGGTTCAATGAAGAAAGACGCAAAGCTATTGGAGAAGAAGTGGCCAGGCTCTTAGCGGCTGGATTTATCGTTGAAGTCTTCCATCCTAAATGGTTGGCTAATCCGATGTTGGTCCTTAAGAAGAACGACACTTGGCGTATGTGTGTGGACTACACAGATCTCAACAAAGCTTGTCCAGCAGATCCTTTTGCTCTCCCCGTATTGATCAAATTATTGATGCTACGGCGGGTTGCGAGCGTTTGAGCTTTTTGGATGCATATTCTGGTTATCATCAGATCAAGATGGCAGTTAAGGACCAGGAGAAGACGGCCTTCATAACCCCCTTTGGAGCCTTCTGTTATGTGTCCATGCCCTTTGGGCTCAAGAGTGCACAGGCGACTTATCAACGGTGTGTGTAGAATTGCCTCCACAAACAAATCAGCCGCAATGTTCACCCCTATGTAGATGATATTGTGGTAAAATCAAGGAAGAAGGAAACATTGATTGATGACTTAAAGGAAACCTTTGGTAACCTGCGGGTTTACAAGATGATGCTTAATCCGGCTAAGTGCGTTTTTGGTGTACCGGCAGGCAAGCTCTTGGGCTTTTTGGTGTCTAACAGGGGCATTGAAGCTAATCCGGACAAGATCAAGGCTATCACCTCCTTGGCTAAACCGAAGTGTATCAATGACATTCAACGTTTGGCAGGCCAGATTGCCGCGTTGAGCCGGTTTATCAGCTGCCTTGGCGAGAAGGCCATTCCTTTATATCAGATGCTGAAGGAAACGGATAACTTCGTCTGGAGCTCTGCCGCAGATGTAGCATTTGAGGATTTAAAGCGGCAGCTAGCTAACCCGCCGGTTCTTGCTGCTCCGGTTGACAAGGAGCCACTATTACAAATTGACGGTACACGATCAGATCATCATCCGGAGACTATGAGCCCGGTCTGGTTTTCAATCAAAATCGAGGTATGGAGTAAACCGGTGTTTATCATAACCCAGAACGGTTTATACTATAAACCGGCATTATGTCCACAGGAGTTGTTTCTCCTCCAAGAGTTGGGTCATGCCCCTCACTACAACGTTGGTTGGCCAACCTTATGCCCCAAAGTCACAGGTATTACATATATGTCTGTGTTTGGTTATCTTTTATCGCCTTGGTTATACACCTTGGTCGTATATATACGTATGAGTATCATGACCCGCCCGGCGGAAAACCGCCAGGGCGCTTTGAGCTTTTTATCTGCAGGAGCAGTTTAAATAAATGGCTATGGATTATGAATATCATAAACATGTTGGTTTAAGCAAGCAGACAAAAATGCACGAAGGCATACCAGACCAAATGTTTTTAACTAGCCTATTACAAGGCGTTCCCTTGCCCACAAGGATAATTATTTTCTCAAATACATGTCGCAGCATGTCCAAGACTAAACCGGCCTCCGATTCATGATTGGTCACCAGCTTGGCCTGACGGTTGCGGGTCATCTCACGCCGGTTCAGCTTCTTCTTCTCTACCAGTGGCTGGAAATCAACAGTTGCCCAGTCGATCCCAGTTAGGGCTTGGAATACAGCTTCATCACTTATCAGCGTGGACGGTTCAATGTCAGGGGCATAAGTTTGCTTACAGATTGGCGGGATAAGATTCTGAGCTTTGGGGATTGGTGCAGCAACCCGCTTGTTCTTGTCATCATAGTTTGCTTGATAGTATGACAGGTCCGCTTCTTCAACTAGTTGACAAGCCAATGGGTGTACCTCCTGGTTTATGATCCGGAGATCATCTTCGCCAAATTCTGTCCCGTCTTCCTTCAAACTAGGATAACCTTGGGCCGCTTCAATTGGATCAAAGTCAGGTACCCATGCCTTTGCCCGGGTCAGTGCAGCCAAAGCGCTCGTCCTAGCAGCTGACTTTTTCAGTTCGTCAATCCGGGCAGGAAGCATGGATAACCTTTCTAAGGTATCCTTAATCAAGGTGGGAGGAGGATTGTTGTGAGAAGCAGTATATATGATCAGTTGCGCGCCGGTATACAGCTGCTCTATCAGAGTATAGGCTGCTTTTAACTTCTTCTGAACGTCATATCCCAAGTGGCCAATACGAGTTCCTATATCATTGCAAGGATTAGTAAACCGGTAGGTACATGAAAGAATATGGTCAAATCGGGAGTTAAGGATGCTTACCAAACACAGCTGCGGTCATGGCATGAACCTGCCGCTTTACGCTGGTCAGTTCATCAACCACCGGTTTAAGAGTAGCTTCTGCTTTCTCAGCCCTTTTGATCAAATTGGATTTTTCACTTTCCCAATCCGTCTGCTCCTTGTTGAAGCCTTCTTTCAGTTTCTCCATAGCGCCTAGAGCGCTGGTCAATTCTTCCTTCGCCTTGGAGGTTTCAGCTTGTTGCAATTTAAGGTTTTCCTGGAGATCAGCGGTTTGGCTCTCTTTTTTGCTCAGCTCAATATACAAAGAGACAGTCATATGGTGAGGTGACAGTACATACTTGAAGTACCAAGCCCATAACAAGTTATGCCCTTGGCACTTGGGGGCTAATGCATATTTGCTCTGTCAGACAATTTTTTCGAAGTCCCAAGCACAATACAAGTATTAAGCTTGGTACTTGGGGGCTAATGTGTATTTGCTCATAACTTGCTAAAAAAGGGAATTCTTCTACAAAGTCCCGCTTCATCTTTATACAGTTAAACCGGCCCTTGGGGGCTACATCGGTGAAGTTAAGATCCATTGTTGCAAGCTCGAGATTGCTATTAAAGTCCCGGTTTAAGTTGGTATCTTAAACGTCACTTGGGGGCTACTGGAATTGATAAGCTGCAAAAACAATACAGAAAGAGAAGCATGTATAAAGTTACCTCATATTTTTCTTTCATCATATTGACCAGACCGGCTTCATAGTCACGGCAGGTGTACAAACGGTTCAGATAGCCGGAATGAAGGTCTTGAGCGTTCAGATGGGCGTAGGTGGACAGATCAGCATTCCATTTGCCTTTGCCAATTGCAGAAAATTCCTCTTTGGCGGTATGCTTCGACAAACCGACAGGATTCCCTGAATTCGTATAGCCAATGACAATAATCAGAACATCATCATCTTTCTCCTTGGCAGCTCGTACTGGAGTGGCCGGTTTGTCAGTATCCTTGGCTGGACTTGCCGGTTTGTCAGTTCGGATAGGACTGGTCGGCTGGTCAACATGGCCTGTGGTGTCAACTTCTGCCTGCTCAGTAACGAAGTCCTTATCTTGAGGCGGTGGGTCATTCAACATATCATCAATATTGGCCTCTTCAGGATCTGGAGTCTTCTCCGGATTAACAACCACGTCTTCATCAGTCGGGGTGTTCAACCGAGCCTTCTTGCTTGGTCTGGGCTTAGCACTGAAAAAGTAAAATATGAAGGTCAGTATAGCGTATAAAACGCATATCAAGGATAAAGCAAGTGCATAACTTACCCAATAACCGTCTTGAGGGGTGGAAGTTTGGTGGCTGACGACTTGCCAGAGGATGAATGAGAAGTGCCCTGATAATTTGAATTAGACGGATTAAGTGGTTGACGAAAACAACCCGCTTTGGGGCGTGAAGTGTCAAGGGAATAAGAGACCTCTGATCTACGTTTCCGAACCGGACTGTTCGGTAAACCGTCGGAGGTAACTACCTGGCCGCTATGCCGGGTTGTGCAGCGTGCCTCATGCTATTGTGTCTTCATAAGAAAGTTCGGATCCAAGTAAGAAAGAGGGTGAGAAAATTTAACTTTCCGGTTTGCTCGATGGGTTTTTAGTGATGGCAAAGGGTTTGAATCAGAGGAAAGAACGATTACCTCTGCACCATCGGTGTGACTGACTTCAGCATCGTCCTGACAATAATCATCATCAATAAGGCGTATGAAAAATGAACCAAGTGAGTCAAGTTCTACCTCTAGTTCCGGATTACCCACATCATCATCGGCTGGTGGATCGGAAGATGCAGTTGTCCTTCTCTTGGCAGGCTTTTTAACAACTTTGGTTTTTGGACGAGTTGGCTTGACCGGTTTGTCTTGCGAGGGTTTCTTATTCCAGAATGGATCATCACCCTGTCAAAAAATCATCACATTTTCAGAACATATTGGGATAGAAGCAGTTTCAGATAAGCAGATGATATGATTCTTACAGCTGGCGGTTTGCTGATGGCGCAGAAAGGGAGTAGTCCAGTTTTAGCACAGACAGCTTCCGGTTCGTTCAACATCTTTTTTACAGATTCAGTGACTTCGTCTTCTGTAAGCTGAATATCAATGTGCCGTTGAGCATCCTTCGAACTACCAGTATACTCACACATCAAACCGGGGCGCCGGCTTAAGGGCAAAACGCTCCAGCTTATCCAAAGAGTGCAAAATCCACTCCTGTCAAACCGTTCGCCATAAAGGCCCTAAGCTTTGATAGTTGAGGAGCATATTTGATTCTCTCTTTACCAGTCAGCCTCTGTGGAAGAGGATGTGTGTTGCTCAGACGCTCAGGAAGGTAACCCAGTAGGGGATTTTCATTAGCTGGAGACGTATCTTTGCAATAAAACCAGGTTTGGTTCCATTCTTTTGGGTGACTGTGGAGATTAGCATGAGGAAAGGTGACTTCTTTTCTTTTCTGAATTGCCATCCCACCCAGTTCTGTGTTGGGTCCATCTTTGAACTTGGTGCGACGCTTTAGGTGAAAGAAATCCCTGAATAGTTCTACTGTGGGTTCCTCTTGAAGATAAACCTCACAAAAAACTTGGAAGTGGCAGATATTGGTCACCGAGTTAGGACCGATGTCTTGTGGGCGCAGTTGAAAGCTAGCCAGTACGTCCCGGAATTTTTTTGAACCGGGAGGGTTGAAACCCCGGCCTAAGTGATCAGCAAATACAACAACCTCTCCATCCTTGGGTGTAGGAGGACATTCCGGGCCAGGGACCCTCCAGTGAATGATATCTTTTTGGGTCAAAGCACCCGTTTTGACAAGGTTGTCTAACTGTTCCTCTGTTACTCGAGAAGGGACCCAGTTGCATTCATACACTTGCTTGGCCCTGACAATGAATGATCTACAACATGACAGTTACCAGTTTAAGAATTACAGCGGACAACTATACAGTGGTTCAAGGATATAAGCATATTGCTAAACCGGAGTTGGTAATCTTAAAACGGAATTTACTAAATAAGGGCTATAAGTGGAAGTACATTGGCGGTTCAACAAGGGGACTAATGGCATATACCGGTTCATCATTTTTCTAAAAGTTAAACCGCCTAGTCTGACATTGAAGATGCAAATCTACAGATGTGTAAGTGAAGGACAAACAGGTTTCGCAAATTGGCAGTATACCTTTGGATCTACCGTATATCAGAAAAGGGAAATATATTCAGGCCTAAGAAGCAGTGCCGAAACAGTGGAAGAAGGTTCAGATGGGATCTTCTATTTTAATGGGATGCATAGATGGAAACAGAGGCTAAGGTTATCATTATATAGAGCAAATATTCAGGATTCTATCAAGAGCTATCATATGAACAAAGAACACTGATAAACACCGAAGAACACCAAAACCCTAGAAGCAGATCTATGGTGGAGGGATGGAAAGTTTACCGATGCTAATGGAAGAGCGGAGAAGCACCGCGGATCTCTGGTACGCTCAGGGTGATGCAGCGGCCGGAGTTGAGGCAGAGGCGACGGTCGATGGTTGACGGTGGCGGCGGAGCTCCACAGGTCAAGCAGTGCGTGGAAGACGACGAAGCGAAGAGGCACGAGGGGGAAAGGTGAAAATGACCCCTCGGCCCTATTTATAAAGGCAAGGGAAAGTGTCAGGCGCGAAAATCGAGGAGCCAGAAATTTGGAAATAAGGCGGAGCTGTCGCCTCGATTGTCGGAGACCCATTAATGAAGATGTGTCATACATAGTTGTTAATGACAGATGACGTCACGACGGGTTACCATGGCCCGGGAAGATGACGTCACGGCGATTTACAAAATTTCGTGAAGATATTGAAGACGAAGTTTTCTTGAGTGACATGAACCAGTTCAAATCAGTCTGGGGCCTAATGTTAGGGATATTACTACTGGGCGTAAACCGGCCAGGAGAGGCCGGGTTAACTTCATCAGTAGTTCATTATGCTCGAAGCCCATGAAGACAGAAGGAGACGCTGTGTAAAGGCCCAGGGCCCAGAACCGGTTTAAGGCATGTAGCTATAAACCGGCATTGATATGTAACTTGCATTGTAAGGTAGAAAGAGCGGAGACCGAGCCGGACACTTTTATGAGCTGGCCTCGGGACTCTGTAAACCGACGGGCGTCAACCCATGTATATAAGGGGACGACGCGACGGCGGTTCAGGACAACAGACAATAACTCGAGGCCCAGGCAAAGCGTATTCGCTCCCTGGTCATCGAAACCCCATCAATTCCAGCACAACTTGACGTAGGCTTTTACCTTCATCGTAAGGGGCTGAACTAGTATAAAACTCTCTTGCGTCCCTTGTCCGCTTTAACCCCTTTAACCTAACCCGTAGCGATGGCTCCACGACTAAGTCCTTTCATGAGTACATCTGCCGTGACAAAACCACGACAATCTCAATGCACGGATATAGTTGTTCATCATAGTGCTGGTGTTTCCGATGGCCCTCCGAGTCCTGTAAACCCTGTCCCTATAATAAAGATTAGGACAACTTGTAGGAATGTAAAGTCACCTCCTGATGCTCCAGTACGCAGAAGCCCGCGTGTTCTGTCTAGACAATCACCTGATGACGATGGTAAACGGCAAAGTCCTAAAGTTATTCAGAGAGGCGGCTCTGCAAATCTTAATCCTGCTGCTTCAAAAAAAGGTGAAGGCAGCTAACCAGGCTATGTCCAAGTCTAAGGCACCTGTTGATAAGAAGAAGAATGATGTTCTTAAGCGTAAGGAGAAGGTTTTGTCCAAGGGCCAACAAACTAGAGGTAGCACAAAGAAGATACCTCGTGCTACTCGCAAATCTGTGCGTTTTGCAAAGGATGATGAGTTTGAGCCCGATGATGGTGATGATGGTGATGAAGAAGGCGACAATCACGAACCTTATGTTTCTGAAGAGGTTTCTGATTCTGGAGATGATATCGGGAAGGTGAATTTTTATTTCATTATTTCTTGTCAAGTGTTTCTTGCATAATATATTCTATACTTCCCTTTGATGTTATGATTGAACTGCCAATTGTGTAGTTACTGTACTTCTTATACTCTTCATTGAAATTTCTCAGTCTAATTTTTTTTGTAATTTCATTTTTTGTGTATAGTTATTTTTCATCTTTTTGTGTTATTTTTTAATGTTTTTCAGTATGAGTTTGTGGAGAGGCCTTTCAAGAGGAAGAGAGGCGAGGAAGGTGAGCCTAGCAACAAAGTTGAAAAGGTGGCGAAAAGCGCTTCAACACCACGATTAGGTGCTCTTTGAAGGAGGTCGCTCTTTGTGTTGCGTTGTTGAAGGAACGTCACTTGAATGTTCTTCATACTGCTGATCTTGTTCATATCAAAGACTTCAAGATCAAATCCAACATTAATCGCCGTCTTGCTTGTTTTCTGATGTATAATATTGATCCTAGGACCATGATCCTTGATCTTGGTGGAAACAAAGTTCTGGAGATCAATGCAGATGTCATTGAGAAGCTTTTTGCACTGCCTAATGGTGACGACTCTCCTCCAAGGCCTTCAGAGGATTATGGTGCTGCTTTGGTGAGGTTAAAGGATGAGCTTAGGATTCCAAGGAATAAAGATATAAAAATTGATGAGCTCTGGAATATTCGTCGATGATCCTCTTAGGGATGGCCTTGCTCTGAAGGTGTTTGGTCTGATTTTGTACAACAATTTTTTCTGCCCAGGGTATTCTCTACGTGTGAAGAAGGAGGCGACAATGGTTGAAGACTTTGACATTGTCAAGTTGAAAAACATGCAGATTTGTCAGCTGATTGTTGACGAGCTGAGACTTGCTATTGAAGCCTGGCAGAAAGAAGGTGCAAACTGGAGAGCTCTTCCTGGTTGTGTTATTGCGCCTGTTCTAGCTTATTTGGACTGTCTGGACCACCGCTCCATTAACTGTAAAGATAAGAAGTACCCCTGTGCCATCTACATGGATCCTAGGAAGCTTATGAAACTTGCCAATCTGGATATTTTGAAGAAAGGTGGCCCGGACCCTAGATCTTGGATCTTTGGCAAGTTGCCGGTGAGTTCTTTAGTACCATCCTTTGTAGTGCAGTTCTTTTAGTTGTAAGTATTATACTTTTTTGTGCTGTCCTGTTTTCTTAATTAGTAATTAATCTTATGTGAAGTTTGGAGGTAGGTGTTGTGGTAAGAGGTTAGGGGGTGTTGGGGGCGGGGGGTTGTCGTGGTTCTAAGTCTGACAATAGAATGGGGGTAGGTGTGGAGAGGCAAGATCCTAGCTATGGAGTAGTTGCATACGCAAAGATTTACTGAGTTCAGGCCCTTCTCGGAGGAAGTAACAGCCCTCGTCTCGGAGCCCGGAGGCGGTCGATGGATTATCTGCGTATGTGTTACTGAGTGCGAACCCTTCTACCGTGGAGGGGGTGGCTTATATAGAGTGCGCCAGACCCCAGCCAGCCCACGTAGTAGAGGGTTTAAGGTGCGTTAAAGCTAGGCGTTCTTCGTAGCGCCCTACATAAAGTGTCATTAAGGTCATAAAGACTATTTAACTTCTGAGACCGTTTGTATACCGAGTGGCTCTTGGACTCTGGTGGTCGAGTGGATCTTAAATAGTCGAGTGTCTTTGAATCTATCAGTGGATACCTACACGGTCATTTGGAAGGTTGCTTCTCTTGTGAGTCTCCTTGTGGAGGGTACCTTTGGGCAGGTCTATGACCCTACCCTGTACATGACTTCATCATTAGCCCCGAATGGATCGAGGTTTGAGTGAGGAAGGAGTTGATAATCTTTCCGACCTGTTCTTCGTGTTGTGAGTGCGTCTCACTTTGTGGATCAAAGACCTTTTAGTGATGGCATCAACTTCTCTTTCGATCGCCTTGATCCATTCTCCACGTTTGTCGAGTGAACTTTGTGAACACGAGGATTTCGGCGGCGGATCGGAGGAAATCTGTTGTCTAACGAGTTGTTCTGCGGTTAGCGGATTTCGGGATCGAATTTTGGGAAGCGCTTGCGGAGAAAACCGCGGCACTTTCGGATGGGATAAGACGATGATGCCTCGATCTTTGTGCCGCCTTTTTTGCCACGTATCGTGCGCGCGCGTGTTGCGGGATTGCGACGGGATTGCTTGGGCCTACCAGTCAGCCACTCGGGCGGCCCCATATAAAGCGCTGGTCGGGGTATTTTGAACAGTCGACCTCGGACTTCCCTTCTCTCGCCTCAAACCTTCTCGCCGTGCTCTTCGTTCATCCCAGCCCGAAGCTCGGTACTTTTCTCGCCGGGCGACCATGGTGAAGGACAAGACTGCCGTCTGAACGGGTGAAGAAGGCGGCGAAGGCTAAGGAGAGCGCCCGGTCGAGGGCGGTTCCTCTTCAGCGGACCAAGCTGCCGCAGGGCTGGGTCCAAGGAGAGTGGATCCGGTCAACCATCACCGAGAAAGATCTCACCGATCTGGCCAACGAAGGACTGATCCCCCATGGGTCGGTGAGGCTTCCGGGAACAGAGTGGCAAACGCAGCCTGAAGAGGGTGAGTGCGTCCTCCTGGCCACCCACGTAGATAGGGGGTTTTCTCTGCCGCCAAATCCTTTTTTCCGGGGGTTTCTGAACTTTTTTGGAGCGCAACTTCACCATTTCACTCCAAACTCCATTGTGTATCTTGCTGCTTTCGTTTCGCTCTGCGAGAATTTCTTGGTTTGTCGACCGCATTGGGGTCTCTTCAAGCACATATTCACCTGTCGCTCTCAGACGGTGAAGAAAACGAGCCCGAATGACGAGAGGACCCAAGTAATCTAGATGTGTGGGGGACTCGGGGTCCAGATGAGGGGGGGAGAGCGCCTTTCCAGCTATGACTCTTCCCGACTCGGTTAGAGGGTGGCAGTCGACCTGGTTTTACTGCCAAGACCAGCCGACGCCAAGATCGACTGGCTCCCTCCTTTCTCCATGAGTCAGTGAACAAGCCATCTTCCACAAGGTGTTACCAGAGGAGAAGGCCCAAGTAAAGCTGCTGATGGGCGTGTAGTCCAGCTTATTCGCGATGGGGTGACCGGCATGGATCTCCGGAGGTTTTTCTCCGACGGCGTATTCAGCCACTCCAATACCGAGGACATCCGATGTGGATGTACTCAGTGCGGATGATACCACTCGGGTCCATCCAGAGGAGGTCGATGGTGCCACGTTGGAGAAGTGGATGACTGCTATCACAGAAACAAGGACAATCCTCGCGAGCTAGGAGGATTCCACCACTCGACCAGAGTTACCAACGGACAAGGTATAACCGCTTATCTCCGATTGTGATTCTGCTGCATTCATTCTGTTTGATGCCAATTAAATCGACTGAATTTCACCTTGTTTTGTTGTCTTCTAGGTCACCACCGAGATGTACTCGATGCCCAGGGGCGCAGGAAACAATCAAGAAGAAGAAGGAAGTGGAGGTGAGAGTCCGGAGGAATGGGAGTCAACGGCGAGGAGGATGAGGAGGATGATGGCTCGATGATGAAGAGGAGGAGGAGGAAGACGTCGATCCTCCTCGCTCGGAGGGAAGGTCCAAGTTGGCGCACGACCCGGCGGGCGTGTGGTAAAGCTGTTGTGCCCACCGTCGGTCGACGGCGACCTAGGACAACTTCTCTCGCGCCGGTGAGAAACCGCCAAGCAGCCTCGGCGGCGTCGTCAAAGCCGTGAAGGCCCTGCCTAAGATGCGAATGGTCATCCCCACCATCTCCGGGTAACTAATGTAACCTTGTATTTCCTTATTCAACATGAATGAACTTTTGGTCGACTTGATGACCGATCAGCCGATTCTTGAAATCTACAACCGCTACCTCCGAGACTTCAGCCAAGCGGAAGATCAGGAAATGGAGGATCGGTCACCTCAACCTTGGTAAGATATTTGAGGTTTCGCTTTTAGTCGACTGGAGCTTTTAGTCGATTGGACTTCCATGTTTACTTCTGAATCTTTCTTGTAGTTCCGCCTCACGTCATTGATCTCCCCGATGATGACGAGGAAGCGCCGTTAAGGAAGAGGAAGGTCAAGAAAGCACTTGCTGGCAAGGCTGCTCAAGTCGCGGCGATTCCTGAGACGCTGATTTCCGAGGGAGGCAACCCTACTCGGACTTCTGTGTCTTTCGCTGTACCGTTGACAAGTGCTCAACCCACTTCATCGACCGCTGATCCACCATCTCTCTTTGCTACCTACCACGTCCCGGAAGACCAAGTAAGTGCTGCTAAGGAGGCCATGCGCCAGGCAGGGATCATGATGGAGCAGGTGAAAGCAGCTCGAGAGGCTAGTTAGGCGGCCTATGATGCCAGTTCAGCTCTCCAGAGCAATGTCCAAGTAAGTCAGTCGTCGCTAGCTTTGTTAGGATATACTATCTGAAACTGCTTTCTTCTAGAGATTTCCATATCTGTACACCCACTGGGTGTGTGTTTTGATTGAACTTTTGTGGGGGCACGCTGAGTGCACCCACTGGGTGTAGTCCTCGAGACTATGGTCGACTGCGTGCGATCGGCTATAATCTTTATGTTGTGATCTTCTTCACTCGACTTGGGCGGACCAAGTCGAATGGAATCAGAAAAACCGGTGGGGCACGCTAAGTGCACCCACCGGGTGTAGTCCCGAGACTATGGTCGATTGCATGCGATCGACTATAGTCTAAAGAACTATTTTTTTATGCGCTGACCGACCGACAATTAGCCATGTTTTAGAATCATAACCTTTTTTCCTCTTTTGGTCGATGATCGAACCAAATTGGTAAACCAGTGGGGGCATCGCTGAGTGCACCCGCTGGGTGTAATCCCGGACTCTTGTCGAATGTTTTTATTCGACCGTAGTCTTAGAAATGCTACTATTTTTCCTTAGTCACTTTCGGAAGTGATCTGTCTTTGATGTCTTTCGTTGGTTGACTCTTTGTAGAAATCTTGCGAGCTTGTGGCTCGCTATCTTGAGATTAGAGAAAAGCAGATTCAGCTTAACCTTGATTTGAAGCTTGCTCGGAGAATTTGCGAAGGCAAAGGATGAAGAAAAAGGTATGGCTGGTGAGAATTTTGACGATGCCTCTGTTTTTCTGCTCATTCTCAACTCTGTTCTCATTGTTGCTTTGCAGATAAAGCTGGAAGAGACTTTGAAGAAGAAGGACCTTGACCTTGCGAGAGGCATGTATAGGCTTTGGAGAAAATAAAGCTTCATGAAGAGAAGCTTGCCTCAGTCGACAAACTCGAAGATGAAAATGCCAAGCTGAAAGCCTCTCTTGACGCGGCTAACAAGGAAGTCAGTCGACTGAAGAACGACAAGAATGTTCTGTCTGACAAGGTTGGCCAACTGGCGGGGAAGCGAAACGACCTGGAGATTTATCTTGGAGGGTTCGCCAAGAAGCTGTTTCTCATGTTTGAAGGTAATCTCTTTTATCCGACAGTCTTGCTCTCACCGGCTCATCACATGATCTTTATTTTGAGTCTGAGTTGTGTTTTCAGAATTCTGCCAAAACTTTGAAGAAGAAACCAGTCGAGTGGAAACCAGCTTGGACCCCATCAACTCTCCTGTGAAGGACGAAGCTGCTATGAATGTGCTCCGACTGGAGTCTCGTGTTGCTAGCGTGGTGGATTATCTTGCTCGACTGAAAGTTGCAGTGTCGCGGATCGACTCGACTCTCGGCGAAATGACTCTTCGTAATGATCTTGAATCCGATGACTCGACCGAATGAGATTCCAAGTCGAGTGCAAGAATGGAAAAAGTCATCTGCCAGGTGTGGTGCTGATGTTGCTCTATCTCTGGTTCGTGTCCACTGCAAAGAAGCGCAAGAGGACAAGCTGGTGTCTCTCAAGGTTGCCAATACCAGGAAGCACGACTTCAGATCTTTCATGGAGACTTTCATCGCTGCTGCTACCCGTATTACTGACGGAATCGACCTCGACCAGTTTGTTGCACCTTCCAGTCCTTCGCCGGAGGAGTAAAAAACTTCTAAGTCCCACTTTAAATTTGCCTCGGAATGGCGAGTGGTTTCTGTAACCGATAAACTTTAACAGGCTTAACGCCTGAGCACCTTTGGATCCGTAGGACATTTATCCGAACTTGATTTTTCCTTTAACATGCTTTGCTTGCCTTCGAGACAACTTTATTCCTCATTCGGAAGATATTCCGTTGAAATTCCAATCGACTTTTGCTTCATCTATCCTGCAGGTAGAGGTGGAACACAGACTGCGACTGACCTTGTCGTCCTTACGGATCGGGACGAACCGCACATTGTGCTTGTGGCGAAGCTCCGAAGGAGGAGGTTGCAGTCGACCTGCACCTCGTCGTCCTTGTGGATTGGGATGGACCGCACGTTGTACTTGTGGCGAAGCTCCGAAGGAGGAGGTAGCAGTCGACCTGCACCTCGCCGTCCTTGCGGATTGGGATGGACCGCACGTTGTACTTGTGGCGAAGCTCCGAAGGAGGAGGCAGCAGTCGACCTGCACCTCGTCGTCCTTGCGGATTGGGATGGACCGCACGTTGTACTTGTGGCGAAGCTCCGAAGGAGGAGGCAGCAGTCGACCTGCACCTCGTCGTCCTTGCGGATTGGGATGAATTCCTTACTTAGGCGAGCACTGGGCTGCAGCTAAGCCCCAGTGGGAGGTTTGCTCTCCACTCGGTGGGTTTTTATTACTTAGGCGAGCACTGGGCTGCAGCTAAGCCCCAGTGGGAGGTTTGCTCTCCACTCGGTGGGATTTTTATTACTTAGGCGTAGTCTTGGGCTGCAACTAAACCCCAGTGGGAGGTTTGCTCTCCACTCGGTGGGATTTTTATTACTTAGGCGAGCACTGGGCTGCAGCTAAGCCCCAGTGGGAGGTTTGCTCTCCACTCGGTGGGATTTCTATTACTTAGGCGCAGCACTGGCTGCAGCTAAACCCCGAGTGGGAGGTTTGCTCTCCACTCGGTAGGATTTTTATCACTTTGGATGTTTTAGGCGAATCCTTGGGCTGTTATAAGCCCCGAGTGGGAGGCTGGCTCACCACTCGGTGGGATTTGAATACTTAGGCGAGTACTTGGACTGCAGCTAAGCCTCCCGAGTGGGAGGTTGGCTCGCCACTCGGTGGGGTTTTGTATACTTAGGCGAGTACTTGGACTGCAGCTAAGCCTCCGGGTGGGAGGCTGGCTCGCCACTCGGTGGGATTTTGTATACTTAGGCGAGTACTTGACTGCAGCTAAGCCTCCGAGTGGGAGGCTGGCTGCCACTCGGTGGGATTTTGTATACTTAGGTGAGTGGTTGGACTGCAGCTAAGCCTCCGAGTGGGAGGCTGGCTCGCCACTCGGTAGGGTTTTGTATACTTAGGCGAGTACTTGGACTGCAGCTAAGCCTCCGAGTGGGAGGCTGGCTCGCCACTCGGTAGGATTTTGTATACTTAGGCGAGTACTTGGACTGCCGCTAAGCCTCCGAGTGGGAGGCTGGTTCGCCACTCGGTAGGATTTCGAATACTTAGGCGAAGCGGATTCGCAGCTAAGCCCTCGAGTGAGGCGGCTGCGCTTTCGGAAAGGATTTTTTTACAAGCTTAGGCGAATCGGATTCGCGACTAAGCCACCCAGGGGAAATTTCAACAAAAGCAATAACAATCCTTTGGGAAAATTATAACATTCTTGTCTTGGATAAACAAACTTCAAAAGCACTTTTATTACATCTCAACCGAGTGAGTTTTTAAGTGTAAAAGGGGCGGAGCAGCTCCGCGTTCCAAGCTCGAGGCTCGTCGATCTGGCGATCAACGTTGTAGAGATGATATGCTCCGTTGTGGAGGACTCTTGTGACGATAAAGGGACCTTCCCAAGTGGGGGCAAGCTTGTGTGGTTTCTGTTGATCCACTCGGAGGACCAAATCTCCCTCTTGGAAGGCTCGACTCTTCACATTTCGGCATGGAATCGACGCAAGTCTTGGTGATAGATAGTCGGCGGATCAAGGCCATCTCTCTCCTCTTCCAAGAGGTCGATCGATCTTGCGGGCTTGTTCGCTTCTTCTTGAGTATAGCTCGACTCGAGGCGCATTGTGAAGCAGGTCACTCGGCAGAACTGCTTCAGCTCCATAGACCGGGAAGAATGGAGTTCTCCCGATCGACCGATTAGGAGTGGTCCTCAATCCCGGAGAACTGATGGAAGTTCGTCGACCCAAGCTCCTGCTGCATGTTTGAGATCACGCATCAGCGAGGTTTTAGCCCTTTGAGAATGAGGCCGTTTGCACGTTCGCTTGTCCATTCGACCGAGGATGAGCCATCAAGCATAGTCGACCAGCGTGCCTTGAGAGCGCGCGAAGGCTTTGAACTTGTCATTATCAAAGTTTGACCCATTGTCGGTGATGATGCTATGCGAACTCCATATCTGAATATCAACTCTCGATGAAACCGATAGCGATGCATGCATCGAGGTTCTTGATGGACTTGGCTTCGATCCACTTGGTGAACTTGTCATTGCTACTAGCAAATGGGTGAAACCGCTACGCGATTCTCAACGGTCCAATCATGTCCAATCCCCAAACAGCGAAGGGCCAAACGAGTGGAATGGTCTTCAAGGCTGAGGCTGGCTTGTGCGACATGTTGGAATAGAACTGACATCCTTCACACTTGTCGACTATTTCTTTTGCCATTTCATTTGCTTTCGGCCAGTAAAATCCCGCTCGGTATGCTTTAGCCACAATGGTCCGAGAGGACGCATGATGGCCACAGTCCCCAGTGGATATCCTCAAGAATTATCTGACCTTCTTCTGGCGTGATACACTTCTGGCCGACTCCAGTCGCGCTTTCTCTGTACAATTGTCCCTTGATCACTGTAAAGGCCTTGGATCGACGGACGATCTGTCGAGCCTCTTCTTCATTCTCTGGGAGCTCTTTCCTTAGAATATATGCGATGTACGACACTGTCCAGTCGGGAGTGATGACCACAACCTCCATAATCAGGTCGACCACGGCTGGGACCTCAACTTCAATCGGATCATTGGCACTCTTTTGCTGCGGGGCTTCTTCTGTGAAAGGATCCTCCTGTACTGATGGAACATGAATGTGTTCCAAAAATACATCACTGGGAATGGCTTCCCTCTTGGACCCTATCTTCGCCAAATCATCCGCAGCTTGATTTTTCAGTCGGGTATATGATGAAGCTCTAACCCCTCGAATTTCTTCTCCAGCTTTCTCACTACATTACAATAACCTGTCATAGCTGGACTTCTGACATCCCACTCCTTCATCACTTGATTAACAACCAGATCCGAGTCGCCATAGACCATAAGGCGACGGACGCCGAAATGAAATGGCCATCGCAACCCATACAGAGTGCTTCATATTCTGCTTCGTTGTTGGAAGAATCAAAGTGAATCTGGAGAACATACTTGAGCCTATCTCCTCGGGAAACCAATACAACCCCGCACTGAACCGTTCAAAGATCTTGGAACCATCGAAAAACATAGTCCGGTGTTCGAGTGAACTTGGGTCGGAAGTTGCTGTTCATCCACTCGGCGAGAAATCTGCTATTGCTTGGGACTTGATGGCTTTCTTTGCCTCGAATTTGATATCAAGGGAAGGAGTTCAATCACCCATTTTGCCACTCGACCAGTTGCATCTCTGTTATGAAGAATTTCCGACAAAGGCGTCGGCCGACGATCGTAATGGAATGATCAGAGAAATAATGAGCAACCTTCTTCGTGGTCATATAGATCCCATAAACAAGCTTCTGATAGTGAGGGTATCTTTGCTTTGATGGGGTCAATACTTCAGAAAGATAATAAACTGGGCGTTGAACTTTGAAGGTTTTCCTTCTTCTTCCCGCCGACCATAAGTGCGGTCTTGATGACTTGTCCGAAGGCTGCAATGTAAAGCAGCAAAGGCTCCTTGCTGATTGGAGCAGCAAGCACCGGCTGGGTGGAGAGCAGAGCTTTGAGCTGTGCAAACGCTGCATCAGCTTCTAGAGTCCACTCGAACTTGTCTGACTTCTTCATCAATCGGTAAAGAGGCAATGCCTTTTCACCGAGGCGAGAGATGAATCGACTTAAAGCGCCAAGCATCCGATAAGTTTACGGACATCGTGCACATGCATTGGGCGCTTCATTCGAGTATGGTGCCAACCTTTTCGGGTTAGCATCGATTCCTCGCTCGTAAACGAGAAACCGAGTAACTTTCCACCGGGAACTCCAAATGTACACTTTGATGGATAAAGCTTGATATCATACCTCCTGAGATTGGCAAATGTTTCAGCAAGGTCAGTCAACAGGTCGGAACCCTTTCGCGACTTGACCACTATATCATCCATGTATGCTTCCACATTCCGACTGATTTGAGTGAGCAAACACTTCTGAATCATCCTCATGAATGTGGCTCCGGCATTCTTGAGACCGAATGGCATGGTGACATAACAGAAGCACTAGAATGGAGTGATGAACGTTGTTTTAATCTCATCGGGTCCATACAGACGGATCTGATGGTACCCGGAATAGGCGTCTAGAAAAGACAACCTCTCGCATCCCGCAGTTGAGTCGACTATTTGGTCGATGCGAGGAAGAGGGAAATGATCTTTCGGGCAGGCCCGATTGATATGCTTGAAATCGATGCACATGCGCAACGACTTGTCCTTCTTGGGGACCATGACAACGTTGGCGAGCCACTCGGAGTGGTAAATCTCTCGAATGAACTCTGCTGATAGAGCCGAGCCACCTCCTCGCCAATGGCCTTTCTCTTCTGGACGGCGGACCGCCGAAGATACTCTTTAACTGGTTTGAATTTTGGGTCGACTCGTAGGCGATGCTCAGCCAGCCCCAGGAACACCGGCATGTCGCCAGGCTTCCATGCAAAGATGTCCCGCTCTCACGGAGGAACTGGATGGCGCTTCTTCCTATTTTGAGTCGAGTGTTGTTGAGATGTTGGTCGGAGCAGCATCGGGATCGGTCGGTGAATGTGAACCTGTTTCGTCTCGCCACGATTGGAATGCTGACTCCGTGGCGGGCTTCTTAGCTCGCAACAAATCACTTTCGGATCTGCAGTTTTCGATACTCTTGTAGCTCTACCACCGCCAACCGAGCATCGGCGATCTTAGAGCCTTCTGGAAGCACTCTTACGCCTTCTTCCGATTGCCCGTGGCGGTGATCACGCCCTTGGGACCAGGCATCTTGATTTAAGATACACGTAACATGGTCGGGCCATGAAAGCGCATAAGCTGGTCTCCCAGAATAGTGTGATAAGCGCTCTGAAATCAACGACCTCAAAGGTCAACTTTTCTTTCGGAAATGCTTTGAATCACCAAAACTACATCAAGAGCAATTTGGCGAGTGACTCAACCTTCTTTCCGGAATGACTCCATGGAAGCTCATATTCTCGGTGCTCGAGTCCGACATCGGAATGCCCATCCCTTTCAACGTCTCCGCGTATAATATGTTCAAGCCACTACCACCATCCATCGGGACTTTGGTCGGGTCGAGTGCCTTCGACAACCGGGTCAACCACCAATGCTTGCCTCCCGGGGGTGGCAATGTGCGTCGGTGATCGGTGGTCGAATGTGATGGCGGTGCAGGACCATTTCAGATAATTGGGAGTCGCGGAGCAACCAAGTTTACTTCCGATTAATAACCTTCAATCGACTTTTGCTTTCGGCGTCGGCAAAAATCATCGAGGTGGAATTGACTGGGGATATCCACCATCATCGCTATCTCTGTCCTCAACTTTGTCATCTCCTTATCCTTATCCTTGGGCTGTTTCCCTTGGGCTGCTGAATCAAGAGCCGACAATTGTCGAGTGGTATGTTTCGGGTAAATGAGTTTACCCTCTTCATCTTTCTTTGTATGAATATGACATGGTAAATCCAACACGTCGTTCCCATCCTGGTCTTTCACCTTCTTAGGGTTCCAAGGACCCTTGGGTTTCCCCTTGAACTTTCACGGGGTCCTTTGCCAAGGCCTCTCCGGAGCCGCTGGCTCGGCTTTGCGCTTCCTTCCATTGAATTTCCTCCGCCGGTCTCATTGGCGGCCGATTTATATTTACCACTCCAGAGCCGATCCTCTTCTTCACCATTTGCATATTTGGTGGCAATCTCCATCATCCGACTCAGGGTCATATCTCCGGTTCGACCAAATTTCAAACTCAATTCCCTGTTCTTGACACCTTCCTTGAAGGTACAGACTGCCTCGTGATCAGATACATTCTCGATTGTGTGGTGCAAAGTGATCCACCTCTGGATATAATCTCTCAAAGTTTCACTCGACTTTTGCACGCACGACTGCAACTCTGTCAAACCTGCTGGTCGTTTGCAAGTTCCTTCAAATGTCCTGACAAACACTCGGGCAAGATCTTCCCAAGTGTAAATACTGTTGGGTGCTAACTGATTCAACCACGCCCTGGCTGAACCCTCCAACATAAGAGGTAAATGCTTCATGGCTACCTCATCGTTGCCACCGCCGATCTGAACCGCCACTCGGTAATCTTCAAGCCAAGTGTCAGGCTTGGATTCTCCAGTGAACTCGCTGACTCCTGTCGCCAACCTGAAGTTGGGAGGAATCACTGCGGCCCTGATGGCTCTGCTGAAACACTCTGGTCCCGAGACATGAACTCTACTACTGGAAGGAACATCTCTATCATGGCCGTCTCGGTGAGCTCTGTTCCTGTCGACCAAACCTTGAACGATAATAGATCACACATCAAAGCCTGGTTCCCTGGGGTCGACTGGAACTCTTCGCCCAGCACTGTTTTGGCGTCTGTCGTCCTTCTGCCGAGGAGCGTATGATCCACCCCTTGGGGGAGGAGTGGGAACTCGACGTCGATCGTTGTGATCGAATCGGTGCTCATACTGCTCGCGGCCCTTGTATTGATCATCACGCCGGCCCCCACGTTCCTCACGCCTCGGGGGTGATCTTGGACTATGGGCCGACTGGAATGAATTCGCAGCGACGGATCGGCTGTGAACCCTGTTCGCGATCGATACAACCGCCCGGAGCAAATCCTGATTTGCTGCAAACCTCTACCGCCTCCGACCGGAAGGCTGAATTGACTCTGCTCTCTGGTGGCAGCTGCTAAATTCTGAATCGGAGTTCGATATACCTGGTTGGCGGTTGAAAGAGTGGCGTCGATTGGATTCGGAACCCTCGGTCGCATCGCTCCGTCAGTACTCGCTGAAGATTCTCGGTCGAGTGCGCTTAGCCAGGTTGGCCAAGCGCGCATCCTCCAAGGCACGAGCCTCGGGGGTTTCTCCAATGATAGGAGTGTGAAGTGCATCCATGTTCCGACGACGAAGCTCCTCCCTCTGGAGCAAAGTGAGAGGCTCGGGAAAGTACTCTTCGTGGGCATGCACCGGATCGCCTCCACCGCCACCTTCGTTGGTGCGGGTGAATCCAGGGGGACTGCGTGGTCCATCGACCATCAGAACCTCTGCCGCCGGTCATCTGCTATCGCATTGGACGCAGATCTCTCGGAGCCGGTCGGCAGGTCGAACAGGCCGTAGAGAGATTCGTCGGGCTCGATCGTCGCGACTTGGGGATGGCCGATGGCGGGGCCACCGCATGCCTCAGCCACCGCTGAAGCCTCGACCGACCGGGCAGCTTGCGCGGTGGGAGGCGGGAGTGAAGATAGCGCAGAGCCGACCCATCTTGGGTCGACGGTTGCCGCAGGAGGACGCCATGACACACGCACGAAAGTGCATCGCCCGCAGATGGGGAGCGCGTCCCACGTCAAGTGGAGCCTCCACGAAGCCAAGCGGAGTCGTCGGCGATTTAACGTGGCGCACCGAGACGGATCTCGTGGCCGTCGACCAGAACTCCACCTGAAACCATGATGCCGGAGATCGAAGAATCCCAACTTCTCCAACAATTAGCTAGAAGACCTGCCCCACAAGTGGGCGCCAACCGTCGTGGTTCTAAGTCCGCACAAGAGAATGGGGGTAGGTGTGGAGAGGCAAGATCCTAGCTATGGAGTAGTTGTATCGCAAGGGATTTACGAGTTCAGGCCCTTCTCGGAGGAAGTAACAGCCCTATGTCTCGGAGCCCGGAGGCGGTCGACTGGATTATCTGCGTATGTGTTACAGGGGTGCTGTCACATCCCAGTTAGACCATGCATTAGGGTGTGCATCATGTTTAAATTCCATTTCATTTTGAAATGGGGAAGGCAGGAAACCCCAGAACACCCCCCCTTAAATCAACTAGGGTTTACAAAAATTTATTTCAATGAACCTGAAATGCCCTTCAAAATGTTCATCCTCTTTACTTTGGTTCAGAACCCATGTCAAAGAAGGTGTACCATTTTCTAGGTCATCTAAGGGTTCTAGGATTAATCCACAAGTTTTGAACTTGAGCATTTTAAATTATATAAAATATTTTAAATGTTCAAAAATTGCCAAACCAAAATGTTTCATGTTGGGAATATTCTAACAAGTGACCAGGAGCATTTTGGTGATTTTTAAAACAGTTTTGGTATTTTTAAAAACCCCACAAAGTTGCAGGAAAATTAGAAAAGACTAAAAAAGGGAAAAACCCTTACCTGACGCCGTGCCCGGCCCACCTGCCGGCCCAGCCCAGCAGCCGCGCCAGCGAGCTGCTTGGCTCGGCTTGAGCGAGCAACTGGTGCCCGACAATGAGCTTAAAGCGCGCCACGCAGCTGGCGCCGCCTCGCTTCACCTCCTCGCCCGCTGCTGGGCGGCCTCCACGTCGTCGCCCGACCCTTGGACACGCCATTCGCCCCCCTGCCTCTCTCCCTCGCTCCCCCCTCGCCATGGCCGACGCCACCGTCGCCGCTCCACCGTCGTAGCCGTAGCCACCGTCGTCCCCGCGCCACGAGACCTTGTCCGGTCGCTTCGCCGTCGTCGACTTCGTCGAACAAGCCGAGCCCCGAGCTCTTGCTCGCCCCGAAGCTACTGCACCGACCCCGCCCGACTCCGCCACCGCCGGAGATCCCCTTCGCCGTCGCCGCCGCGTCAGATCGTCCCCGACCACGTCGTCTGGCTCTACGAGATCGCTGTGAGCCCGGCTACCTCCCCATCCTCTCCACTCTCTTCCTCGTGCACCACAACGACCCAACCACGATCACCCGAACGCACCGCCGCGGAGCTCGTCGCCGACGAGGCTCCGGCCACCCAACGGCCACGCCACCGTGTCCATCGCACTCACCGAGCTGCGTTGGGTCTAACTCTGCACTCCACGCGCCTCACCTTGCCCCCTAGCGACAAGCCCGACATCACCGAGCCCGGCCGCCGCCAAACTCGTCGCGGTGCCAACTCCGCCACCCGACCCGAGCTAACCCCACCAATAGACGCGGTTCGTCTCCAGCTCCACGTAGATGCCTTCGCGCCCCATTTAGTGGCGGAACGTGCAAAAGCACTCTGCTCCGCCCGCGCTTTGGCCTCGCCCGGCGGCTGACGCCGATGAGTTGACCACTAACCATTGGTGGTGGGCCTGTTGGACTCGCTGAGTCAATGACGGTGGACCCCGGTTAACTAATTAGGTTAGTTCTAATTAAAATTAATTAGTTAACCTAACTCTTGACATGCGGGTCCCACTGGTCAGTTTGACTGGACGACCCGTTGACCCTGACGTCACGCTGACCTCATCTTGGCGCAATAAATGAATTCTGGATTTATTTTGATATAATAAATTCGAATATAATTCAAATTTCAAATGCCTAAAACTTTTAATCTATAACTCCAAATGCAAAGATTTATATATGAAAATTATCAGAAAAATACACTCTATCCATTGGTACAGGTTTCATGCATGTTAAAACAAGTTAACTATGCTGAATAACCAGAATAAGAAATTGCACCATTAGGACTAACTCAAATGAGCTATCATTTGAATCCTTGATTCAAATGAGTTCATCCCTGCTCTTTCAACTTGCATTAGGCCAACACACATCCATATTGCCATGTCATAGCATGCATCATATTGTTGCATATTGTCATGTGTGTTTACTTTGGTGTGCTTTCATGATAGGTTCTCGCCCCGAAGATAACCTCGACTACCCATCGAAGGGCAGTTCTCTACCCCAGTTCCATCGGGCAAGCAACTCATTGATCATTCGATACAAACCCATGTTCTCGCTTCGCTCTCGTTTCTGCATTAAGACAACGCGATTCAACTGTTGTGTGCTGCGGTAGTTGAACCCACTTCCTTTGCATGACTGTCATTGCCACGAGAACTAGATGAAACCCACTAGTATGTGTAGGAGTTGATTGAGCCATGTTTGTGATTCCTACCATGCTATGCTTGCTATGCTTAGAGTTGTGTCGGTCGGCTCATCGGGATGATGAACTGGAGTGAAAGGTTGTGTTGGTTCGAGAGTGAAAGTGTTGAACACGATTTGGTAAAGGTATCGATGAGAGGCCATGTAGGAGTACATGGTGGGTTGTTTCATTGAAGCCGAACTTAGGCTGAGATCTGTGTTTGTGATCCATGAAACAGTTACTACCACACATTGGGATCCTAATTGACCCTCTCGGCTTCTTAACCACCCTGTTCTTAGTCCGGGAGTTGCAAGTAGTTTACGGTGTTTATAGTATCTTTGGGGGCACGCAGCGCTGACCTTAGGGGTGGGTTGTGTTGCGGTAGGCACGTGGCCCTGTACCGAAAGTGCCGTTTGGTATCTCGGGAACCTGCACATCGTTCGGGGCTGTATGGGAAACCTCGGCGGACTCCTGCGGATGGAACCGAATAGGCGATAAACCTGGACTAGGAACTTGAGTGTTTAGGTAGGCTGTGGCCGACACCCATGTTGGGCTTCCGCTTGAAGGTTGCCGAGTACATGTCGTGTAAACGACGATAAGTGGTGAGAGCGTGTGTGAAGAAGTACACCCCTGCAGGGTTAACTATGATCTATTCGAATAGCCGTGTCCACGGAGAAGGACTTCTGGGTTACCTATATCAGTTCATAGACAAGTAAATGGATACTACTAAAAGCCTCAAGATAAGTGTGAGTATCGTGGATGGCCCTCTCGGGGATGACGAGAGAGGATCCACGGTGGAGTATTGTGATGGTGATTAGTGGACTGGTATGCGACAAAATGCTTTACAAAGTGGTGTTACGTGGGATAGCTTAGCCAAGAGTCAAAGCTGGCTTGCTGCAAATAACTCCACCTCCTTCTTGAGAATGTGCATGTATGATAGGATTACGTGGTAAGACTTGCTGAGTACTTTTGTACTCATGTTTGTAATCAATATTTTTAGAGGACTATACTACCCCTCCGATGGATTCTTTGTAGATGTTGACTTGACGAGTGAACTAGCCACCGGTGGCGATCTAAGACTTGTGAAGGGCCATTGTAGATAGAAAGGCTCCAACAAGCTTTCTTTCTTTCTAGAGTCTGTACTTAGACTAGTTTGCTTCGCATGTGCTTGTATGATTGTATGACTTGAGTGTTGGGTCATGTGACCCCTACCTGTATGACTATGTTATGTGGCTCCTCGGGCCTCTTAAATAAAATACTTGAGTTGTAGAGTTTTGTTGTGATGCCTTGTTGTATTTACTCATATCGGGCATATTAGCGTGTATGATTGAAATGCTTGGTATGAGTGGGATCCGACAAACTAGTTGTTTATCCTTGGCAGCCTCTCATATGGGGAAATGTAGTCTCGTGCCTCGGCGATAGTAGTCCGCTTCTGCCCGGTTCACGAGTCCTGCTAGCCCACACTACTGCTTGGACACTTGGCCGGCGGCATGTGATTCATTTCGTTCCTATGTCTGTCCTTTGAAATGTCACGCGGTGATATTGAGTCTGCCTAGCCTGCTACAGCCGGGTTACGGAGTCCTGATAGCCAGTGCTACAGCCCAATTCATCGTTGATGACCGACATGCTCGAAGTGATTCATGTATGCTGTCCCCATAGGTTAGTGCCGCTTTGGGTTCACGACTAGCCATGTCGGCCGGGTTCTTTGTCATGTGGATGCTAGCGACACTATCATATCGTGAGCCAAAAGACGCAAGCGGTCCGGGCCATGGTAAGCGACACCGTGGGAATACCGTGCGTGAGGCCGCAAAGTGATATGAGGTGTTACCAGCTAGGTCGATGTGACTTGGAATCGGGGTCTGACAGCGTTGGCATCGAGCAGGGCTGCTGTGGGTTCGCTAAGCCAAACTGGTGAAGTTGAGTCTAGAAATGCTTTAGTTATATGTAGGGAATTGATTGTGGGAGGAGCGTAAGGCTCTTTTACTCCTTTACCTTATGCCCTCGATCTGAGTCATCCTCTTCTCATTCAGCGTGGGTTTAGGACTAGGCTCTCTTCTCTCTATCGGGTTCACGTGTTACTAATCCGTAGTAACTTATAGGATTGTTGGTTACATCCTCGATTCGGTGCTACTAAATTTTAGTATGCTATCATTTGAACCAGAACCTTGATATGATGTTGTTGAGTGGTTTTGCAATCTGATTTTGAATGTCTCAAATCTGATTTTGAGCATTCTGAGATGTTATGCTGCCCGATTTTCCTAGAATTCTAATGCCTTTGCATTATGGCTGTGCTTTCGGATGGCCACCGCCCCGAACCAAGTGGTTACGCTGACCCGTTGCATTGATGTGTGCGGTCACACGGCAATGCTGGTCCGTGATGATTGAGTCTGGTTATCGATGGTATCCTGAATATACCGTCGAGGAGCAGTTTAGGGATTTCAATCAAAGCCAATATCTATGCGCGGTTGGTTTATCCATCTTATCCCGACTCTTGAGCCACTTCACTTTTCTTACGGGCTCGGAATCACTATTGGAATATCATGCAAGATGCAGCCTATTCCATGATGACTATTATTCGAGCGAACTGCTTTGCTAAGCAACACCGATTTTTGCTATATGCGGCATCCCTCCACAGGGCGCATGGCTACCTTGAGGTTTGTACAGCGATGCATCCCATGAGGACTCACTCCTTCGTACTACTCTTGAGTTCTTTGGAGGACAAGGACCGTGAGAACCGGCCTTGCGTATGGAGCTTTTAATGCCCGTTCGACCACTGGGCTACTCGACTAGGTTTGCACCGCCGTGCAAGCGGATATATGGACATGAGAGACTTGTACCTGTGCGGGCGAGTCTGCGGACTTTATGGAGTGGCGTGAGGTTGGAGGCATCACTCCTCCTCGTGGGCCTCGTCTGCCACCGTTTGTTGGTCCACGGCCACATCCGAGTCCTTATGGTCCACAGGCCCCACAGGATTATCATTTCCTGACGATCATGTTCCACTTCAGTGCAGGTGGTGACTTCTATGAAGACTACTATGGAGCTGCACGAGATAGTAGTAGCATTCCTAGTATGGTACTAGTTGTGTTTCCACCGTCCTGCGTGACTCGTGGAATACGACTTAGTGTGTATCGTTCCGGAAGTGTAGAAAAATAATGTATAGAAGTTGGGATGCTTCCGATGAGATGTAACGCCTTTCCTTATAGTTGTACCCCGTCAGGCTTGTACTAAACTATGAATGGTGTGTATGACCGATGGTATATATATATATATATGGCAGTTTTATATTACCATGTCCTACGGATGAACATCTTTGCATTCCATGCTATCCATTACCTTCCGCACTTCCTTGTTAAATTCTGCCATCCTGGTTTAAACTTTTGCTTTGTCTCCCAGGATGGTCAACACTCGCAATACTCCTGCTGCTCCAGAGCAGGGAGAAGCCAGTGCAGCCAGAGACGTGAATCTGCCGCAACCGCCATCTTTGGCGAGGTGATCTTTGAAGCGAGCATAATAAGCGTGAAACCAACCGCTTATTGGGCGGATTGAACAAAACACAGCCGCCAGCCAAGAAGCGATGTGGTTTCACTCAACGACTTCGTCAAGCTGTATCCTCCAAAATTCAAATATTCCGTCGAGCCACTCGGCGGATGATTGGCTCCGCAACATCCACCATAAGCTGCGTTCATAGCGTGGCTGAGGCGACAAGGTGACCTTTGCGCCTATCATCTGGAAGGCCCTGCTAGTCTCTGGTGGGAAAATTATGAGGCTATCGTCCGGTTGGACAAGTTACAACTTGGGATGAGTTCGATGCCGCCTTCATGAGCATCATATTCGAAAGGTCTTATGGACCGCATAAGCGTGAGAATTCTGCAGTTTCACCCAAGGTAGGTGACGGTGGATGCCTCTGACCGTGAATTTGGGAGGTTAGCACGTTATGCTCGAAGAAGTTTCTACCGATGCTAAGAAGCGAGCAAGGTTCCGCAAGGGACTTAGCCACGAGCTACGCCGAGATCTCCGTCGCATGAGTGTACCTCTTTCCCGAAGCTAGTCAATAAGGCTATCAGCGCCGAAACTGGGCAGACTGATTTTGAGGCCTCACGCAAACACATCCGTGATTCTGGATCGTCATCCGGCTCTGGATCCCAGAAGCGCCGGGTTTGGGTTCCAAATACTGCTCTACCACCCAGGTTCACCCCGAGGCCATCCTTTGAGGCGCCTCGCCCCAACCAGCAGTATTTTTCACCCAAGACTTATGGAGGTCCAACTGCTAATGCTGCTCCACGCCCAAATGTGATAACTTGCTTCAAGTGTGGAGAGGCGGGCCACTATATCCGAGAGTGTCCCAGAACAACCCCAATCAAGCTGGAAAGTCATTGGCGCGGCAAGCCAGCGGAAAGGTGCCCTATGCTAAGCCGGTTGCCACCGCTCGTGGCCATGTCAACTATGTCTCTGCTGAAGAAACCTATGAGGATCCCAACGTCGTCCTCGATGCGCTTCTTGTTAATTGCCATCCGCAACTGTTCTTTGATCTTGGAGCATCTCATTCATTTATTTCTGAGAGCTATGCTCGATTGCACAACACCACATTCTGTGACATGCCTACCTCCATGGAAATTCAAACTCCTGGTTCTAGATGGCAAACCTCTAGAATAAGTCATGGGAATGAAATTCTTGTCGACAGATTAGTCTTTCTTGCATCTCTAATAGCTCTCAAGTCCTCGGACATAAACATCATCTTGGGTATGGACTGGATGTCAGCCCACTACGCTAAGATTGATTGCTCTACTAGAACTGTTCAACTTACCCATCCTTGGGCAAAACAAAGGATGTTTTAACCCGAGTGTCTAAGCGCCAGACTTTACTCATAAATGCCAACCCCTTCCGGACCTCGAAGATATTCCGGTAGTCCGTGATTTCCGGATGTCTTTCGGAAGAACTGCCGGTGTTCCACCTGACAGGGATGTCGAGTTCGTGATAGATCTTATTCCCGGAACCGTCCCAATCTCTAGAAGACCTTATAAGATGGCACCCCTAGAACTAGCTGAACTTAAGAAACAACTCGATGAGTCCTTGCAGAAAGGTTTCATCCGTCCTAGTTCATCTCCATGGGCTTGCCCGTCCTCTTCGTCAAGAAGAAGGATGGTACGGATCGGATGGTTGTAGATTACCGACACATCAATTTGGTCACTATCAAGAACAAGTATCCGCTCCCGGGATCAACGATCTGTATGACCAGCTCGCGGATCCTCGATCTTTTCAAGATGGATTTGAGGTTGGGCTACCATCAAATCAAAATCAAAACGGGACATACCTAAAAGCGGCTTTTGTTACTCGTTATGGCCAATCTGAGTACACCGTCATGTCTTCGGATTAACCAATGCTCCAGCCACCTTCTCTCGGTTAATGAACTCAATCTTCATGGAGTATTTAGATAAATTAGTAGTGGTATACCTCGATGATATACTCATCTACTCCAAGAATGAGGAAGAACATGCGAACACCTAAGGCTAGTATTGATGAAACTTGAGAGCACCGCCTTTATGCCAAATTCTCTAAGTGTGAATTCTGGTTACCGAAGTGACCTATCTAGGACATGTAATCTCTGGTAAGGGCATGGCTGTCAATCCCGGCGAGTTCAAGCCGTCCTTGATTGGACTCCACCTGAATCGGTCAAGCAAGTTCGGAGTTTCCTCGGTTTAGCGAGCTATTGCCGCCGCTTAAATCGAGAATTTCTCTAAAGTTGCTAAACCTCTAACCGAACTCCTCAAGAAAGATAAGAAGTTGAATGGGCGCCACAAAGGCGAGTTCAGCTTTCGAGGCTGAAAAGGCGCTCGACATCTGCTCCGTACTTGTTCCACCAGATTTCTCTAAGGACTTTATTATCTATTACGGCGCCTCGCGACAAGGACTAGGTTGCATACTCATGCAAGATCGTCATGTGATTGCCTCGCTTCTCGACGATTCGTCCACATGAGGATAACTACCCCACACACGATCTAGAGCTTGCAGCGATTGTTCATGCACTCAAAACTTGGCGACATTACCTTACGGGTAATCATTGCGAAATCTACACCGATCACCAAAGTCTGAAATATATCTTCACCCAACGGATTTGAATCTCGAGGCAAAGGCGTTGGGTCGAGTTGATTACAGATTTCGACTTAGGAATATCCTACACCCGAGCAAAGCCAATGTCATGGCTGGCGCACTAAGTCGCAAATCTTATTGTAACAATCTGATGTTACAACAAAGTCAACCAATTCTCCACGAGGAATTTCGTAAGCTTAATCTTCACATTGTTCCTCGAGTTCCTTTCCACCACAGTGGCGAAACCTGATCTTACGGATCGAATCATAGCTGCTCAGCGGTATGATAGAGGATATCTCGGATCAAGGAGAACATTGCTAGCGGAGCTGCTAAGTGTTTCTCCATAGATGAACAGTGTTGTCTTCTTTGAGAACCGCTTAGTGGTTCCCAAGAAACAACACTACGACAATTGATCCTTAAAGAAGCTCATGACTCTCCTCTCACCATTCATCCCGGTAGTACTAAAATGTATCAAGATCTACACCAGAGGTTTTGGTGGACTAGGATGAAGAGAGAAATCGCTCAATACATTGCTAATTGCGGCGTCGTCGTCGAGTTAAGCGAGCATCAACGGCCTGCTGGTACCCTTCAACCTTTGGAAATTCCTAAATGGAAATGGGATAAAATCGGTATGGATTTCATTACGGGTTTCCAGGACCAAGAGAGGAATAACGCTATCTTCGTTGTCGTTGATCGTCTTTCCAAAGTAGCCCACTTCCTACCCGTTCGTGAGAGTATAACCGCTAGCCAGCTAGCTGATTTGTACATCTCTCGAATAGTGTCTCTTCATGGTGTTCCATTAGAGATTAACTCAGACCGTGGAAGTCTCTTCACCTCTCGATTTTGGGAAAGTTTCCAAAACGCTATGGGAACTCGTCTCTCTTTTAGCACCGCTTTCCATCCCCAATCAAGTGGTCAAGTAGAACGAGTCAATCAAATCCTAGAGGATATGCTTCGAGCCTCTGTCATCTCTTTCGGCATGAATTGGGAGAAATGCCTTCCATTCGCCGAGTTAAACTTATAACAATAGTTATCAAGCCAGCTGGGCAAAGCCCTTTCGAAGTTCTTTATGGACAGAAATGTGAGCGCCTCTTAACTGGTCAGAAACCGGGGAGAGACAACTCTTTGGCCCGGACATGATTCAGGAAGCAGAAGAGCAGGTTCGCGTCATTCGTGAGAAATTGAAAACAGCCCAATCTCGTCAAAAGAGCCAATATGACCGCAAGCATAAGCCTATGACTTATGAAATTGGCGAGAAGGCTTACCTTCGGGTTACTCCTTTAAAGGGAACCCATCGATTTGATATTAAAGGCAAGTTGGCTCCTCGTTACATTGGACCCTTTCGCATTCTTGCCAAACGAGGAGAAGTTGCCTACCAATTGGAACTACCTCCGCATCTTTCGAGTCCATGATGTCTTCCACGTTTCCCAACTCAGCGTTGCTTCTCGGATCCTATCCGTGAAGTGGACCACAAACGCTTGATCTCCAAGATAACCTCACCTATCGAGAATATCCCGTTCGTATCCTCGATCAAGCCGAGCGTACCACTCGGCGTCGGAATATCAAGTTTCTAAAGGTTCAATGGTCAAACCATTCCGAGCAAGAAGCAACTTGGGAAAGGGAGGATCGTCTTCGACTTGAGTATCCCACCTTTTTAAGCAGATCCTAAATCTCGGGGCGAGATTCTTTTGAGTGGGGTGAGTTGTCACATCCCGGTTAGACCATGCATTAGGGTGTGCATCATGTTTAAATTCCATTTAATTTGAAATGGGGAAGGCAGAAACCCCGAACACCCCCTTAAATCAACTAGGGTTTACAAAATTTATTTCAATGAACCGAAATGCCCTTCAAAATGTTCATCCTCTTTACTTTGGTTCGAACCCATGTCAAAGAAGGTGTACCATTTTCTAGGTCATCTAAGGGTTCTAGGATTAATCCACAAGTTTTGAACTTGAGCATTTTAAATTATATAAAATATTTTAAATGTTCAAAATTGCCAAACCAAAATGTTTCATGTTGGGAATATTCCAACAAGTGACCAGGAGCATTTTGGTGATTTTTAAAACAGTTTTGGTATTTTAAAAACCCCACAAAGTTGCAGGAAAATTAGAAAAAGACTAAAAAGGAAAAACCCTTACGGCGCTGCGTGCGCCCACCTGCTGCCCAGCCCAGCAGCCACCGCCATGAGCTGCTTGGCTCGCCAGAGCAGCAACTGGTGCCCGACGGCGAGCTCGAGCGCCACGCAGCTGGCCGCCGCCTCGCTTCACCTCCTCGCCGCCTCGCTGCTGGGACGGCCTCCACGTCGTCGCCCGACCCCTGGACACGCCATTCGCCCCCTGCCTCTCTCCTCGCTTCCCCCTCGCCATGGCCGACGCCACCGTCGCCGCTCCACCGTCGTGTCCGTAGCCACCGTCGTCCCAGCGCCACGAGACCTTGTCCGGTCGCCGCCGTCGTCGACTTCGTCGAACAAGCCGAGCCCCGAGCTCTTGCTGCCCGGCTACTTGCACCGACCCGCCGACTCCGCCACCGCCGGAGATCCCTTCGCCCGTCGCCGCGCGTCGGATCGTCCCGACCACGTCGTGCGGCTCTCTGAGATCGCTGTGAGCCCGCTACCTCCCCATCCTCTCCACTCTCTTCCTCGTGCACCACAACGACCCAACCACGATCACCGAGCGCACGCCCGCGGGCTCGTCGCCGACGAGGCTCCGGCCACCCAACGGCCACGCCACCGTGTCCATCGCACTCACCGAGCTGCGTTGGGTCTAACTCTGCACTCCACGCGCCTCACCTTGCCCCCTAGCGACAAGCCCGACATCACACGAGCCCCGGCCGCCGCCAAACTCGTCGCCGGTGCCAACTCCGGCCACCCCGACCCAAGCTAACCCCACCAATAGACGCGGTTCGTCTCCAGCTCCACGTAGATGCCTTCCGCGCCCCATTTAGTGGCCGGAACGTGCAAAAGCACTCTGCTCCGCCGCGCCTGGCCTCGCCCGTGCTGCTAGACGCCATGAGTTGACCACTAACCATTGGTGGTGGGCCTGTTGATCTACTGAGTCAATGGCGGTGGACCCCGGTTAACTAATTAGGTTAGTTCTAATTAAAATTAATTAGTTAAACTAACTCTTGACATCACGGGTCCCACTGGTCAGTTTGACTGGACGACCCCGTTGACCCCTGACGTCACGCTGACCTCATGCTGACGCAATAAATGAATTCTGGATTTATTTTGATATAATAAATTCCAGAATATAATTCAAATTTCAAATGCCTAAAACTTTTAATCTATAACTCCAAATGCAAAGATTTATATATGAAAAATTATCAGAAAAATACACTCTATCCATTGGTACAGGTTTCATGCATGTTAAAACAAGTTAACTATGCTGAATAACCAGAATAAGAAATTGCACCATTAGGACTAACTCAAATGAGCTATCATTTGAATCCTTGATTCAAATGAGTTCATCCCTATTCTTTCAACTTGCATTAGGCCAACACACATCCATATTGCTATGTCATAGCATGCATCATATTGTTGCATATTGTCATGTGTGTTTACTTTGGTGTGCTTTCATGATAGGTTCGCCCCGAAGATAACCTCGACTACCCATCGAAGGGCGTTCTCTACCCCGTTCCATCGGGCAAGCAACTCATTGATCATTCGATACAAACCCATGTTCTCGCTTCGCTCTCGTTTCTTGCATTAAGACAACACGATTCAACTGTTGTGTGCTGCGGTAGTTGAACCCACTTCCTTTGCATGACTGTCATTGCCACGATAACTAGATGAAACCCACTAGTATGTGTAGGAGTTGATTGAGCCATGTTTGTGATTCCTACCATGCTATGCTTGCTATGCTTAGAGTTGTGTCAGTCCGGCTCATCGGGATGATGAGCTGGAGTGAAAGGTTGTGTTGGTTCGAGAGTGAAAGTGTTGAACACGATTTGGTAAAGGTATCGATGAGAGGCCATGTAGGAGTACATGGTGGGTTGTTTCATTGAAGCCGAACTTAAGAACTGAGATCTGTGTTTGTGATCCATGAAACAGTTACTACCACACATTGGGATCCTAATTGACCCTCTCGGCTTCTTAACCACCCTGTTCTTAGTCCGGGAGTTGCAAGTAGTTTACGGTGTTTATAGTATCTTTGGGGCATACGCAGCGCTGACCTTAGGGGTGGGTTGTGTTGCGGTAGGCACGTGGCCCGGTGTACCGAGTGCCCGTTTGGTATCTCGGGAACCCTGCACACATCGTTCGGGGCTGTATGGGAAACCTCGGCGGACTCCTGCGGATGGAACCGAATAGGCGATAAACCTGGACTAGGAACTTGAGTGTTTAGGTAGGCTGTGGCCGACACCCACGTTGGGCTTCCGCTTGAAGGTTGCAGTACATGTCGTGTAACGATTTATAAGTGGTGAGCGTGTGTGAAGAAGTACACCCTGCAGGGTTAACTATGATCTATTGAATAGCCGTGTCCACGGAGAAGGACTTCGGGTTACCTATATCGGTTCATAGACAAGTAAATGGATACTACTAAAAGCCTCAAGATAAGTGTGAGTATCGTGGATGGCCCTCTCGGGGATGACGAGAGAGGATCCACGGTGGAGTATTGTGATGGTGATTAGTGGACTGTGTGCGACAAAATGCTTTACAAAGTGGTGTTACGTGGGATAGCTTAGCCAAGAGTCAAAGCTGGCTTGTTGCAAATAACTCCACCTCCTTCTTGAGAATGTGCATGTATGATAGGATTACGTGGTAAGACTTGCTGAGTACTTTTGTACTCATGTTTGTAATCAATATTTTTGGAGGACTGTACTACCCCTCCGACGGATTCTTTGTAGATGTTGACTTGACGAGTGAACTAGCCACCGGTGGCGATCTAAGACTTGTGAAGGGCCATTGTAGATAGAAAGGCTCCAACAAGCTTTCTTTCTTTCTAGAGTCGTACTCGAGACTAGTTTGCTTCCGCATGTGCTTGTATGATTGTATGACTTGAGTGTTGGGTCATGTGACCCCTACCGTATGACTATGTTATGTGTGGCTCCTCGGGCCTCTTAAATAAAGTACTTGAGTTGTAGAGTTTTGTTGTGATGCCTTGTTGTATTTACTCATATCGGGCATATTATGTGTATGATTGAAATGCTTGGTATGAGTGGGATCCGACAAACTAGTTGTTTATCCTTGGCAGCCTCTCATATGGGGAAATGTAGTCTCGTGCCTACGGCGATAGTAGTCCGCTACAGCCCGGTTCACGGAGTCCTGCTAGCCACACTCTGCTTGGACACTTGACTGCGGGCATGTGATTCATTTCGTTCCTATATCTGTCCCTTGGGAAATGTCACGCGGTGATATTCGAGTCTGCCTAGCCTGCTACAGCCCGGTTACGAGTCCTGTTAGCCAGTGCTACAGCCCGAATTCATCGTTGATGATCGACATGCTCGAAGTGATTCATGTATGCTGTCCCCATAGGTTAGTGCGCTTTGGGTTCACGACTAGCCATGTCGGCCGGGTTCTTTGTCATGTGGATGCTAGCGACACTATCATATCGTGAGCCAAAAGACGCAAGCGGTCCGGGCCATGGTAAGGCGACACCGTGGGAATACCGTGCGTGAGGCCGCAAAGTGATATGAGGTGTTACCAGCTAGGTCGATGTGACTTGGAATCGGGGTCTGACAGTGCGAACCCTTCTACCGTGGAGGGGGTGGCTTATATAGAGTGCGCCAGGACCCAGCCAGCCCACGTAGAGGGTTTAAGGTGCGTTAAAGCTAGGCGTTACTGGTAACGCCTTCCATAAACTGTCATTAAGGTCATAAAGACAATTTAACTACAGACCGTTTGGATACCGAGTGGCTCTTGGACTCCTGGTGGTCGAGTGGATCTTCGTGGTCGAGTGTCTTTGAATCTGTCAGTGGATACCTACGATCATTGGAAGGTTGCTTCTCTTGTGAGTCTCCTTGTGGAGGGTACCTTTGGGCAGGTCTATGACCCTACCCCAGGTACATGACTTAATCAGGGGTCTCCCCCCACATATTTGGTTAACAAAAATAGAATATATAAATACTATCACCACATCCCACTCACACAAATTATTATATATGCATCTGTTTGTACTGCTTTGCATATATTGTTTGTACTGCTTTAGTGTTCATCTCAGCACACTCACACAAAGTTATTAGGTTTCGCATCTGTTCGTACTGCTTTGCATATATTGTTTGTACTGCTTTAGTGTTCATCTCATCACTTCTTGTTCATTTAGTAATGCTTTATACTTCTTTTTTATATTTGTTAGGTTATTATACTTTTTATTTTATTTAACTTTTGTCTATTAGTGTATTATTTTGTTGTATAAAATTTTTGCACTCTCTTTTTGCGATGGAAGGCATAGCGATATTATCTATTTTGATGAAAGCGTTGAAGTGACTGGTACCAATTATTGTGTGTATCCCAAGAAGAGGAAGTTTGAACCGTCCTCAGGAATTGTTCACACTAGTAGCCGTAAGTTTGCAGGAAGCAGTAGTGCTGCAGATGTTTCATCAGAAGGAGTGGGTACTTTGTTTGATTCCACTTTCCAAGAGCTTGATGCTGCAATAGCAAAGGCAGTTCAGTTGTCACTTCAGCTGCCTACCTCCAAAGAGACCGTCTGGCAACCTTCTTTGAGTTTTGCCCCCTGAGCTTGCATTTAATGAAGATGCTCACATGATTGTGTTGGATGCTGAGGTTGTCAATCTTGATCATTTGCAGAAAACTTTATCCCAGATCAAGGATGGTTTTGTAATGTACAAGACCATGCAAGATGGTCGCTGCAAGCCTTTTGAAGAGCACGCACAAAAGTATCTCACGGAGATTTCTAAGGGAGATTGTCCTACTTCCGGCGGAGATCTTTGGTCTTCTTCTTCTGCGGAGTGCATACATGTGCTGGTGGGGAAGGGAACACAATGATTCTACTGTTCCTCATGTAGATAAGGTGAGATATCTTTTGTACAAGTATGTTTCTGCTTTGCTATGATTTTCTTAATTATGTGTGTTTTGCTTAGCTGAGTACTGGTGGGCCAACATTATCTCAATTTTGTGCCCCTGGGCATCATGTGGCGTCAAGTGTTTCGACGCGAGAAGATCATCATGAAGAGACAGATGTACAACTTCTTTGGTGATGTTGGAGTTGCGAGAAACGGAAGCTGGTGTTCTTTGAAGCTGCTCATGAAGATCGATTGAAGTTGCCGCCGTCATAGTGATTCTACTACAGTCACAACTGCTCTTGAGAAGACATCCGCTGCTGTTGATCTTTGGCATTGGCGCTGAAGCTGTTCCGTGTCGGATGCACGAGATCCCATCATGTTGTGCGGCCGGATCTTGTAGTTAAAGCTGCACCATCTTCTGCGAGCAAAGACATAGGCAAGAAAAAATAATGTCCACACCCATCTCTAAGCTTTAAACCTTTTGCTATTGCGGTGATCTTTGAGTGTGTGATGTATGTATATGGGAAGTGGGTTTCTTTTGTGAAAAAATGTACAATATGTGTTTGGGAAACATTTGTGATACTTGTAATATGTTTATATCGATTAATCGATGTTGTGCTTTTGTGTCTGATGCCTTTTGTGCTTTACACTGTGTATGTATGTTGTCTTGCCTTTCCCTTGTTGAAGGTATATTTGTCTTGCTTTTAGTGATGTACTTCTTGTTAGCTCTGATAGCTCAACCGACTAGCACATCTTGATTTCAGAACTGCATTTGCAGTTGTTTACATCTTATTCTAGTTAAGCCTTTGCTTTATATTTGTACTTCTTGTGTATCTATAGTAGCTACACTTTTCATTATGTCATGAGGTTCTGTACTTCTCCTAAATTTGTTTATGTACTTCCTCTAGTTGTATATTCTGTACTTCTTTTAATGTACTTCTTTTTCTGCAGGTGATGATTATTTTGATCATTTGATACAAGATGAGGTTAAGATTCCAGATTCTGTTGAAAGGTTTTACAATGCAGTTACTTCTATAGAAGAAAAGGACAAGATTGCGTATGTTTTGTATTCTTATTTCCTTTGTTCTACCTTTTTTCATGTTTTTATAATTTTGATATTTCACCTGTGTCCTTCTGATTATTATGCGGTACATAATAATTTTCAGTGGAGAAGTTATGTTTGAGAATATCTATTGCAAAGCTACCGTATTGGATATTGCTAGAGCGTTTCGCCCTGATGGCATGCTTGGCACAGAAGTAGCGTCTGTTGGGATCTACATTTTATCAGAGAGGTATAAAGAATCTGAAAAGTTGGTTGTGCCCTACTGGATCACTGTAAGTTTGTTTCTTATATTTTAATCTTTTTGGCTATCTTTTTTTGCTTGCTACTTTATTTTTGTGAGCGTACCTTTTGTTTATGCTTGCTTTATTTAATATTTTTGTGCAGTCTAAGTTGTATCGTGGAGATATATCTGCTCCCGTGATTAAATGGTTTTCAAAGAGAGTCGGAGACGAGCGTATTGACAAGAAGGATATTGTGAGTAAATTATAATTTTGGTTATCTTGTGTGTGTGGTTTTGTTTTTTTGTGTTTTTAGTGACTTTTTGTTATTTTGCTTGTGCTTTATCTTGTTTTCGCAGATTGTGTTCCCAACTTTAGATCCTCCTCCTCCCAAAAGGTATCCAGCTGAGTCAGCTCGTATTGGTCACTAGGTGACCATCAGCATAGACATGAAAAGACATTGTTTCCAGTACGTTGATTATCTGTACGACAAGGATGACCAGGATGGGTGGACCATTTTCCTGAAAATGGTGAAGAATGTTAAGATTCTCTGGAGGGCTGTTAGCAATAAAATGGATATCCATCTAAAACCTGATAACATCGATAGTTTTGAGACCAGATATATGAGCACAGAGAAACAAGAAGATGGGTGAGACATGCGCACATTTTTTCTTATTACACACTTCTTTTTGCTAGATGGATAACACTTTTTTTCAGTTCATTCACATTATTGTTTTTTCCTTTTGTTGTGTATGAAGGTGTTCTTGTGGGTTTTTCATGCTGCCGACTGTTCAGTCGTGGGATGGTAAAGAACTTATGAACTTTGCACATGCTGACATTGCCAACATGAAGAAGACCATGCTTTTTAGTTGGGCTATGTCTGGTCATTTCAATATTGATTTTAACAAGATGTTCGGCTATCATCCAGGTTAGTATTTACTAGTTTTGTGTTTTGTTCTGATCAGCCTGTTATATAATTTTTTTACCTGCACTTCCAGTTGCATCATTATTGTACTTCTTGTAGATGTGATATAGCCATCATATCAGCAGTGTTATCTGTACATCTTTTTGCTACTTTTTTATGCAAGTTTTGTGCTAGATCACTCTCTTTTATGGTTTCACATGTCTCTCATGATATTTTGTACTTCATTTTTTATTTTAAATTTCTGTCTTTGTCAGTTTAATGTAGGTGAATGTATGAACATTGGGGATGAAAGCTTTTCACTGTTTGAGACCCAAAAGGTTAAGCCTTCTCATGAAGTTATTACTATTAGTAGCCAAGAAGATGTCGAGGTTCTAAAAGAGAAGCCCGTCATTACAAAAACACCATCCAGCAAGAAGAAACCGGCTATAGAGTCTGATTCAGATTTCGAGAAAATTGCTGTTGGACATGAATCTAGTAACACCGATGACTTTGTCAGGCCAATAATAACCACAAGGTCCAGCAGGCTGGCTCATGGTAAGGAGGGGACAATTTTCCCTGCAAATAAGATTAAGAAAGCTCCCGGGATCTGCGAATTTATTGTCCAATGAGCGTGCGCCAAAGAAAGCAAAGAAGTGGAGTCAGCCGGTTGAGCAGCTAAGGCCCGTCGAGTCTGATAATATCAAAATGCTAGGCTTTTGAAGGATTTCATGCTAAGCAAGCATGCAATTCAGAAGTATAAACTGTGCGTTCTTCTTGATCTTACTAGTTTTGCTAATATTTTAGATGTTTAGTTAATCTTGTGCTTCGCAATAGTATATTCTTATTCTTTCTATTTTTTTTTCTTGCTGCCATGTTTTTTGTGCTTTGAAAGCAAGTACCCTGCTTTTGGTTAAACAAGTTTGTACTGAATTCTGATAGTGATTCTAGTACTTCTCAAAGTTTTATTATTGAACTTCTTGGTTTTGTATTTTTGTACTTCCCTAATTTCAAACTTTGTACTGCCATGTATTGCTTAAACATGTACTGCCTTCATTAGCTTCTTCAAAATTGTAGATGCAATCATTTTAATAACTTATGTTAATTTAGTTTGTTTTATGTTCATTTTTGCCAATTGCAGAACAACTTTTGCTAGGTTCGTTCACGGTGTTGATGACACTGGTTTTGAGGTTGAGACAACTTTCACCGGTGAAGATTTCATAAGGAATTTTGCTCAATATGGGCAGATCGAAGGCGTGATGATGGACTTTGTCATTTCTAGCTTTAATTCTGATGCAACCATGAGTCATGTTTTTGCTTCTGGGAAGCGTGTACTTTTGAGCTCGTACTTCGTTGCGGTAATGTTTTTGATTCTATTAGCAAGTTTCTCTTATTTCATGTGTATGTTATTTTTCTTTTTGTATTTTGATGTGTACCCTATATTTTATGATCTTAAAGCACTTTTTCTTTGATGTGCAGTATGTTCTTGGACTGGATAATTTGACGAACACCACGAATTTTGATCTCGAGGAAGCAGTTAGGTCATTCCACAATTTGGTGAAGCCTTCACAAAATCTTTTGTTTGCAGACTTGGTTAGTATAGTTTGTTAAAATTTTCATTTAGGTGTTAGCATGTTCTTTTTTCTGCTTATTTTTGTAGTGTACACGGTTGTTTTATCTGTATATGTAACTACTTATTACACATCTGGTTGTTATTTTTAAAAACAGATCTTGCTCCCCAACTGTAAACCTGTTGGTACTTCAAATACTTTCCACCATTCGCTGTACATTCTGAACAAATCCCGTAAGACATTTGATGTCCTGGAGTCATTAAATTGGCGGACAAGAAGCAGCACTCAAATAACAAAGAGCGAGTTCCACAAACGTGATGTAAAAGAAATTGTGAGTTTATGCTTCTTTACTTTTATGTTTATAATTTTTTCTTGTTCCATTTTGATATTTTAGTAAACAGTTTCTTACACTTCAAGGATTGAGTTCACCTATGTTTTTACAGCGCAAAAGGTTTGATGCTGTTATGCAAGCTGTTTATGGCAAATAAGCGTGCAAGAAGAACAATATACCATGCTGGAGCAAGATTGCAGATAAACCCCACTACTTGATGCCTGCTCAACAGGGAGTTAATGAGTGTGGTATCTATTGCCTCAAGTTTGCGTGCACGTATGATGGGGATCGATGCGTAGAGCATATCAAGAACTACGATGTTTGTCCCTGCAGACTACCCAGTTTTTGTTTTATGAAGCGAAAAATATTTTATTCATATTTGTTTTTTTGCCGCTCATTGTGCTGACATTTTTATTTTTTGTCGCAGGACCGTTCTGAGGACTGGAAGGCTGAGTACATGTTCAGAGTTCTTTTCCATGAGGATAACAAGGTGCCTCTTGAGGACCTTCTGGAGGAAATCCAGTGCCTCTCCCCTACTTCTACGTTGTCAACACAGGGTGAAGAACTGCTGCTGATGTTAACTTAGCTCCCAGCTGAATGATTTGATGACGCACAATATGTAGTGCGACTAGGATTGTGCTAGACAATGTGTCCTTTTTGTAATCTAGACGATCTGTTGTGTGAAGAACTACTTTATTTGTGGGAATATTGTCGCCTTATCAGTATGCAAAACATCTCTGCTGGATGTGTATTTAGTGTGAATTATGCTGAAACATTTGGCATCAATTTTAAATTTATTGAAAATATATTCTTGTACTTCCACTATTGCTTATTGTACTTCCTACAATTGTATTTACTGTACTTCTTTTTCAACACAGATTTTTTACTCAAAATGTATTCTTTATAGCATCATTTTTTTCCTGCAAGCATTTTTTACTGAATAATTCATTTTTTAAATATAATAGAATATTTTACTTGTTATGGAAGGGGGGGTTGGGTAGGGGGTGACCCCCTCCCTTACACTGTCTTGTACCGAGTGAACTTGTACCCCATCTGTGTTAGCGCGAGGCCGAGCTGGGTGGGCCTGCGGTGAGCGCTAGCGAGGCGCTGGCCCACCCGGTGAAGCTGAGGTAGGAACGAGCTGTAGCAGGCGACGACGCGGCGTGCCGCAACATCGCATGTGGAGGCGAGTCCATCACACCAGAGCCTCACCATCTATCTTAGGTGTGTGTGTGTGGGGGGGGGGTAGGGGTAGGTGGGTGTGGTTAGGCACCATTTTATATACGTTTCTAAAAGGAAGGCAAACAGAAATGATACAGAAACATTATATGCGAAGTCGAGGCGTATAGTCACTGGTGTAGTACCTTGATTTTTTAAAGTACTTTATTTTTCAAAATTATAGAACTGATGTCATAATAGAATATGTACTTCCCTTAGTGTTACGTTTGTACTTCTTTATCTATGTATTCTGTACTTCTTTGAAACTTGTTGTCGGTGTCAAAACCGGCGGATCTCGGGTAGGGGGTCCCGAACTGTGCGTCTAGGCGGATGGTAACAGGAGACAAGGGACACGATGTTTTACCCAGGTCCGTGCCTCTCGATGGAGGTAAAACCCTACTCTGCTTGATTAATATTGATGATATGGGTAGTACAAGAGTAGATCTACCACGAGATCGAGAGGCTAAACCTAGAAGCTAGCCTATGGTATGATTGTTGTTAGTCCTCGGACTAAAACCCTCCGGTTTATATAGGCACCGAATAGGGTTAGGGTTACACAGAGTCGGTTACAATGGTAGGAGATCTACATATCCGTATCGCCAAGCTTGCCTTCCACGCCAAGGAAAGTCCCATCCAGACACGGGACAAAGTCTTCAATCTTGTATCTTCAAAGTCCAGGAGTCCGGCAGAAGGCTATAGTCCGGCTATCCGGACACCCCCTAATCAAGGACTCCCTCAGTAGCCCCTGAACCAGGCTTCAATGACGACGAGTCCGACACGCATATTGTCTTCGGCATTGCAAGGAGGGTTCCTCCTCTGAATATTTCATAGAAGATTTTGAACACAAGGATAGTGTCCGACTCTGCAAAATAAGTTCCATATACCACCGTAGAGATAATAATATTTACACAAGTTCAATCTGCTGACGTATTCCGTGGAGTGACATCACACCACGGCCAAGCCTTTATTCGAATTGTTTTCACTGTCCCACCTCAGCGCGTTTAGCGAGGCAGTTTCCTTGGCACGTCTTGTCAAAGCAGAGACCGTGTCCCCTTATTCCGGGATTCTCATCAATACGGGCGTGGGTAACCCAACCGCGCCATTGATTATGGCGCTTGGGAGATAAGCGAGTTTTATCAGGCCGGTGGGGACGCATAGCTTTGTCCGTCCATATAAAGGGATAAAGATCCACTTTTTCACACACGCCTTCTTCCTCCTTTGCTTATCCATTTACGCGCACTCGAGCTCCAGCGCCCAAGTCCGCACATCCCACCTCAACCTTCTCCAACTATGTCCGGAGCGGGAGGCAAGTGGATGGCCTCCTCCGTCACGGAGGGGCACATCAAAAAGCTGCGGAAGGCCGAATACTTGTCCGACGACATCGCGCATAGGCTCCCCAACAAGGGGCAGCTCATCGCCACCCCCAAGCCCCATGAGAGGGTGGTGTTCCTCCCCCACTTCCTCCACGGACTAGGGTTTCCACTTCACCCATTCGTCCGGGGGCTCATGTTCTACTACGGCCTAGATTTCCATGATCTGGCCCCGAATTTCATCCTCAACATCTCGGTGTTTATCGTCATGTGCGAGGCCTTCCTCTGCATCCAGCCCCACTTCGGCTTATGGCTGAAGACCTTCAATGTCAAGCCGAAGGTAGTGGGCGGCCGCCAAGCAGAGTGCGAAGGTGCCATGGTGGACAGGATGGCCAATGTCCTATGGCTCGAGGGCTCCTTTGTGGAGACCATAAAGGGGTGGCAATCGGGGTGGTTCTACATCACCGAGCCGCGCAACTCTCAATGGGCGGCGGCCCCTGAATTCCGATATGGCTTCCCTACACGGCTCACCTCATGGAAACAGACGGGCCTGACGTGGGGTAATTCGGAAGAGCTGAACGGACTTCAAACCTGCGTCCGAAACCTGGTGGACAAGAATCTCAAGCTTGTCAACATAATCCAGGTGATGCTCATCCGCTGAATTCTCCCATGCCAGCAACGGGCCTTCAACTTGTGGGAGTTTGATCCGGCACAGCACCGAACCTTGAGCCGGCTCTTCGACACTACGTACGAAGATGCCTGGACGGTGTTGTTCAAGGGGGCCGAAGCTCCCGCATCCGCTATCGAAGATCGCGGATTCAGCTCGCAGCATCAAGCCAGCGAGGTAAGTTATTTTACCCTTTACGGGACTCTTTTTTCATAGTTTGACTCTTTGCGGGATCTAAAACTCCCTCACCTTTTACAGGACTGGCTGAAGACGTCCGGACAGGTTGACTGTCCGGCTCCCTTGCCAGAAGACCCAGCGGACGCCTGATTGACGGGGCTGCTGGTTCCGGCACCTCACGTGGTGCCGGAGAAGAAGGCCAAGAAGAAGGCCACGGGAACTCGAAGGAGTTCCTGGCACCGGGTGTTGTCGGACTCATCGTCCGATGACTCCGAGGCGGACTCCCCCCGCGAAGACGAGGAGGAGGAAAAAGAGGCCTCTCCCACAGCGGGGGGAGAGAAGAAAAGGAAGGCCGCCCCAACTGGGGGGGCCGGAGGGTCCAAGAAGGGAAGGACCCTTCCTCCGGACTACCGCCAATGCCGACGACGGCGAAGAGGGGTGGGCACCAAGGACCAAGCCCCTGGCGAAATCGTAAGTGTCCGGACACCAGAATAACTCATGGTGTTCCATTTGTCGCACAGCATTTTCTAATGCCAAGTATAACCGTGCAGCCCGCCCAAGGACGGGCTCGACGATTCGTCGAGCGGCTCCCTGGATTCGTCGGAGGTGAATAGCACCTCACTTCTGACCGCCTCGTCTCCTCCCGCCGCGGATGGCGCCGGGTGGAGTCCCAAAGGGCCCAGCCAGAGGAGGTGGCCGAGGCGCCGCAGAAGGCGGCCTCCGGAACCCGGCTCAAAGGGATAAAACCTCAAGGGCTTCAAGTCCGCATGTGCGGACTCGTCACGGAACCTTCAAGTGGTTCCGGAGTCCGACAGCGACCCTTCCGTAAGAAGGGCAAGATCGCGACGCCGTTGACCTCCGTCCCAACCGAGGCACGGATGATTTGATGGAGCGCTTAACGGCGCTTCCATCAGCGAGGAGCACCGCCTTTTATGAGTGCGGTGATCCGAAAAGTTCATCCGCCAAGAGCGGGCTGGTAAGCTCGCCAGCCTTCTAACAGCTTTGAGGTATGTATTTAAGATATGTAAAATATTACCGCATAGACGGTAGCCCTGATGCTCGGTTTGGTGTTCGGAAAGAAATTGCGGCGAGGATCTAAAAGATATACGCAGGAGTCTAACATAAGTATGTCAATATGGGAATGCAGGGCTGCGCTGCTAACCTCTGCCGCCTTGGATCATGGAGGTTGATGCATTGAAGCGATTGCCTCGGCGGTGCGAGAACGAGCTCGGACTTGCCAAAAAGCAGCTCGAGGATAAGGAAGGTAAGTAATACCTTATAGGAGTATTTAAAAGATGTGGTTGCAAAAAATGACAGGAATAACGTGAATATTGCGGGGCCACGAACGAGGTGGCGACCCTCAAGGAAGCGGTGTCAAGGCCGAGCGCAATGCGGCGCGGAGCGCACCGAGCGAGAGAAGCAGGAGGCGCGGGTGGCGGAGGTGCGGCAAGAGCTCCAGGATCTCGTGGAGAAACATGAGAGTTTGGAGCGTGACTCAAAGACTCGAGAGTCCGAGCTCGCCTCGGCCCTTGAGAGCGCCAAGGCCGCTAAGGCCGAAGCCCAAAAAGCCTTCCAGGAGATTGAGGCGATGAAGAAGATAGCGGCGGGTAAGGCATTCTATATGCAAAGCAAGCATGTGAAAGTCAATTATCTGTTACTTACCCGAGGAGCTCTCCAGGAGCATTCGCAGATCTGCCCAGCAGCATGTATCCGATGCTGCCGCATTCTACCGAGCCAAGAGGGAAGCTCGACGGAGAAGGTGTTCTGTCTCGAGATCTTTGAGGCGGACACCCGTGCCCTTAAGCAACCAGTTGAAGCAGTTGGTCGAGCTCCATAAGGTGGCGAACAGGCCATGAAAGGCCTCATAGTTGGCTGTGGCCTAAGGAAGCCATGCACAGGAGCTACTTGGGCTGGTGAGGCGGCCGGTGGGCCTTTGTCCATGGGTTGAAGTCATCAAGTGCTCCGTCTACATCGAAGGTGCCCGTAGGGCCCTTGCCCTTGCTAAGGTGCACTGGGGCAAGATGGACGTTGAGAAGCTTGTGACGGACGGACCACCACCGAAGAAGGAGCATCGCAAGCCTGAAATGTGTTATGAGGGCGTCCTGAAAGGTTCCTGCCTTATAGCAGATGAATGCTCCAAAGATATAATTTTTGAGTAGACTCGCATTTGTTATCCTGTACGCTGTAAACTTGTTCATATGCGCTAATCAACACTTTTGAATTTAAAATATTACCTTCTGTGCGGCCGTTTATCAAATTTGAGAGATGGCGAGTCGTCGGCTTCAGCCCCATGCCACGAGTCTGCCGGGTGTTCGGGATAAACTTGAGCGCTCTTGTTCCCATTCTTGGGTCCTTCGAGGGAGGCGCTCAACGCAACGAACAAGGCAACCGGACTATAATGCTTGAACACTCTCACTTAGCCATAGAATTCTATAATTTTAAATTTCGGGGAAGCCCCTAGTATTCGGAAGACCGAGTTCGGGGCGCTATCCACGCCTAGGCTGGACAATGCCGACTCCTCGCTCTAAGAGGCATAAGTCTTTAGGGACTCGAAAACCTCTCGAACAGCGACCGGCTCTCGCCCTATCATGACGGTCAGTTTTAGCTTTCTCCACTGAGGTGCTTAACCCAGCTCAACCGGGGCACAATCGCAGTGGTTCTCCCAGCGCTACCTTAGCCGATATAACGGAACATAAGGTACCAAAACATGGGAGCCAGGCAAACCCAACTATTGACCCAAGACATGATTCGGAGCCGATGCATATAATGCTATAAGTTCGGGGTGCCGCACTTGTGAAAGTGTTCGGACTTATCACACCATATTGTGGGGTACTTAAGCCCCTGGTGTATTGCCCGTACCAAAGTGTACGGTTGCACAATGTCATAAATGAACATATATATATATAGAAAAAGGGAATTCAATAATAGGCAGAAGCTATATATTGTTTATTCAAAAGGGCTGCAGTAAGAGCAGAACAATACAAATAGTGCGATAAGAAAGGGACGGGACTTTTTAACATGTCCCCCTCCAGGGGTAAGCCACGGGATGGTGTGTAAAATAGATATATTGCTTGTAATAGAGACCACCTGGACACTCGACATAGCTTACAACTTCCCTGGCTGTTGTATCGTGTGTTCGGTGATTCCAATGCTGGACAGGGCTTCGTGAGAACGGAGTCCTAAAAGTAAAAAGAAAGAAGAAAACAATGACACAAACGGGAGCCCCCGGTGCGGTTGAGCCGCATTCTGGGCATGCCGTTGTCGTGCCCCTTCCCCTATACCCATGGTATTTCCAGAGCGTAATTATGTATGCGTAGTACTGGTTTCGCAATTTCGCGAGGGCTAGGGCTTGGGCTGAATTGCTATGCGTGCTCGGAACGTGCCAGGCAGTGTTGTTGTAGGTTACTCCAGGCGCGCTTGACGGTGTCTGGGCGTTTAATAGCCGGACTCGAGAATTGCCTTAGGAGGCTGCTTTGTACTTCCGCCGCGAGGGCCGCCATATGCTCCTCCGTCCGGAGAGAGCGTTCGGTGTTTCCATTGACCGTAATGACTCCTCGAGGGCCTGGCATCTTGAGCTTGAGATATGCATAGTGCGGCACCGCATTGAACTTTGCAAATGTGGTTCGTCCGAGCAGTGCGTGATAGCCGCTGCAGAAGATTAACTCCCGCTCGAAGTTATCCGGGATCCAAGACCACTTCAAGTGTAATCGAGCCTGCATGCTTGGCCTCTACACCTGGTATGACGCCTTTAAAGGTCGTCTTCGTGGGTTTAATCCTTGATGGGTCTATGCCCATTTTGCGACCGTGTCCTAATAAAGCAGGTTCAGTTGCTGCCACCGCCCATCGTGACTCGTGAGATGAAATCCGTCAATGATTGGGTCTAGAACCAATGCGGCGAATCCTCCATGGCGGATGCTAGTGGGTGGTCCTTCGATCGAAAGTGATCGGGCGGGAAGACCACGGGTTGAACTTTGGGGCGATCGGCTCCATCGCATATATGTCCCTTAGTGCACGCTCCGCTCCCTTTTGGGTATGTGGGTTGCGTATATCATGTTCACCGTCCGCACTTGCGGGGAAACCCTTCATCCTCTATTGTTCGCGGCCGGGGCTCCTCCTCGTCATCGCTATGCAGCCCCTTGTCATTGTTTTCGGCATTTAGCTTGCCTGCCTGCTTGAACACCCAACAATCCCTGTTGGTGTGATTGGCTGGCATTTCGGTGGTGCCATGTATCTGGCACGAGCAATCAAGTATTCGGTCCAAATTGGACGGGCCCGGAGTATTTATTTTAAATGCCTTTTTCCACTCACCGGGTTTAGAGCCTCTGAATCCGGCATTGACTGTCGTATCCTCAGCATTATCGCCATTAATGCGGCGCTTATGCTTGTTGCGACGAGACCTGCCATTGCTGTCCTTGGTATCCGAATTACCAGGGCTCTTGGTCATGTTATTACTGTGAGCTAGCCAGTTGTCCTCTCCCGTGCAATAGCGGGTCATGAGTGTTGTGAGGGCTGCCATGGATTTCGGCTTTTCCTGTCCTAGGTGCTGGGCAAGCCACTCGTCGCAGATGTTGTGTTTGAAGGCTGCAAGGGCCTCTGCATCCGGACAATCGACGATTTGATTTTTCTTGGTTAGGAACCGTGTCCAGAATTGTCTGGCCGATTCCTCTAGCTGCTGAATTATGTGGCTTAGGTCATCGGCGTCTGCTGGTCGCACATATGTGCCCTGGAAATTGTCGAGGAATGTGGCTTCCAGGTCTTCCCAACAACCGATTGACTCTGCTGGCAAGCTGTTAAGCCAATGTCGGGCTGGTCCTTTAAGCTTGAGTGGGAGGTATTTGATGGCGTGTAGGTCATCACCGCGAGCCATGTGGATGTGAAGGAGATAGTCCTCGATCCAAACGGCAGGATCTGTTGTGCCATCATATGATTCAATGTTTACGGGTTTGAAACCCTCAGGGATTTGATGATCCATCACTTCATCCGTGAAGCATAGTGGGTGTCTTGGCGCCTCAGATATTATATCACGACGCAGCTCAAATGAGCTTTGTTCATCGTGTTCGCCCGCCGAATTGCCATATCCGGCGTGACGGTTATCGTCATGTGTCGTGGGGCGCCCACGCGATCCATAGATCGATCTTGTCTGCATTGCCTTGTCCTCCAATATATCTCGCAGGTCTGGCGCATTTCCCCGCGCCTTTGTATTTTTTGAGCGGCGCCGATGTGCGGCTTGAGTTGAGGGCCGAGAGGCCTCTCTGTCGCGGCCACGAGGTGGCCGGTCAGCCATATCATGCACTGGTGATGTAGGTTTGGGTGCTTCCTCCTCTAATCAGGGTAGTAGCCTGCGTCTTGGGTAGCTCTTGGAGGGGCGCTCGAGTTCATACTCTTCGACCGCAAGGACTTCAGTCCATCTGTCAGCTAGCAAATCTTGGTCAGCTCTAAGCTGTTGCTGCTTTTTCTTGAGGCTGCTTGCCGTGGTCATGAGCCTGCGTTTGGAACGCTCTTGTTCGACGGGATCCTCGGGCACGACGAATTCGTCATTGTCGAGGCTTGCCTCATCTTCGGAGGGGGGCATGTAATTATCGTCCTCTACCTTTTTTTCTGCCGCTCTCTCATGAGGGCTGGCTTCTCCATCCTCCTGCGCTGAATCTTGCTGGAGGGGGTTGTCTTCGGCACTGTCCGGGGTGTTATTTTCTCCCGTGCCGGAATCGCCGTTTTTGTTGTGGCGGGATTTAGAGCGGCGCCGCTGACGCCGGCGCTTAGGCTGTTTCTTGGAGGGGTCATCCTCCGCTGTTCCATCGCCATTCCCATCTTTTGGGATGTCCACCATGTATATGTCATATGACGAGGTGGCCTTCCAAAGCCCCAATGGGCGCTGGTTATTGGTCGCCTCCTGCATCTTCGCCCATACCGCCGATGTCTTGAGTCAAGTCGAGCATGTCGGTTAAATCATCGATAGTGGCTACGAAGTGGGTGGTGGGTGGGCTTTGATTTTCTTCGTCGTCCGCATCCCAACCTTCCTGACCATAATCCGGCCAGGGATCTCCTGATAAAGAGAGAGACTTTAGTTAATTCAGAATGTCGCCAAAGGGCGAGTGCTAAAAGATGTCCGCGGCATTGAATTCCATGATCGGCGCCCCAATCAGATTCGATTGGGAGGGGCGCGGAAGGCTCGGAGTCCGAAGAGGAGTCCGGCACCTTGGAGTTACGAGCTTCGCAAAGGACGGGGTAGGTGTACGGCTCATTCGCGGTAGAGATCACAGCCCCCAAGGCGGTGTCCAGCCACCCATCCTCGGTCGGCGCGGTCGGCTCCGCGCTAAAGGTCGGAGCGGACTCTGGTGCGGCCTCCAAGACACTGTTCGGCGGCAGAGCTAGATCATGCCCCTCGTGATAGTGCGGCACGCTTGGCTGTGGCTCGAACCCGTCGAAGATCAAGTCTCCGCGGATGTCAGCCGTGTAGTTCAAACTTCCAAATCTGACCTGATGGCCAGGGGCGTAGCTTTCAATCTGCTCCAGATGGCCAAGCGAATTGGCCCGCAGTGCAAAGCCGCCGAATACGAACATCTGTCCGGAGAGAAAAGTCTCACCCTGGAGCGCATCGTTGTTGATGATCGAAGGAGCCATCGGGCCTAAAGATGACGACACAGAGGAACTCTCAATGAAAGCACCAATGTCGGTGTCAAACCGTGGATCTCGGTAGGGGGTCCCGAATCGTGCGCCTAGGCGGATGGTAACAGAGACAAGGGACACGATGTTTTACCCAGTTCGGCCCTCTATATGGAGGTAAAACCCTACTCCTGCTTGATTAATATTGATGATATGGGTAGTACAAGAGTAGATCTACCACGAGATCAGAGAGGCTAAACCCTAGAAGCTAGCCTATGGTATGATTGTTGTTTGTCCTACGGGACTAAACCCCTCCGGTTTAATAGGCCCCCAATAGGGTTAGGGTTACCACGAGTTGGTTACAACGGTAGGAGATCTACATATCCGTATCGCCAAGCTTGCCTTCCACGCCAAGGAAAGTACCATCCGGACACGGGACGAAGTCTTCAATCTTGTATCTTCAAAGTCCAGGAGTCCGGCCGAAGGCTATAGTCCGGCTATCCGGACACCCCCTAATCCAGGACTCCCTCACTTGTTGTTTGTTAAAATAATACTTGCAAAGTCTGTATGTGTGTGTGTGTGTCTATATATATATATATATATGTATTTACAATGTCAATGTATTTGTTTATATATACTTGCAAAGTTTGTTAAATCTATGAGTTTTATAGAACCAGATCAATTTTCAATGTCACTGTATTTGTTTATATATCAGTCATGACTCACATTAGCACATTACCATATAACTTTTTAGAGCAATATAACAAGTTAATTGTACTCATCCATCCAAATCAGCATATTTTTAAGTCTGAAATTGGTTGGCACAGTAGCTGTAGCACAATAGTTGTAGTATATATCATCTATGTTCTGTGAGTAACATACAACCCATGCAGCAATATGACAAGTTAATATATTATACAAGCTAATCAACATTTCTTTAATCTAGAGCTACTCCTTGTTGGTGTTTGTTTTGGCGCTTGATTATTGTTGTTGTATCTTGCTTTTTTTTGGGTGGGGGAGGTGGTGTTCGTTCTTCCTCTTCTTCGGTGTCCTCTTCATCAATATCATTGTCTTCATCATCATCATCTTCTTCTCCTTCCTGTTCATTGTCTTCATACTCTTCTTCCTCTTCTTCTTCCTCTTCTTCTTCTTCTTCTTCTTCTTCTTCTTCTTCATCTTCTGTAGTGGACATATTATTGTTCTTCTTAGATTTTTGATTTATTTTCTTCGCTATCTCCAAAGCAGCTTTGATCACTGGACAACTTAGAATGTTGTGCCCTGACCCAATTTTCTTGCATCCCTGGCATATCTTTACTTTTTTTATTCAGTTGTTTCTTTTCATCTTCGGGAAATTTTGTTGGACACGACCTAGTATTGTGCCCTGACCCAATCTCGCCACACATACCACATTTCCTCTTTCCTGTTTTAGTTTTATCATCTGTTTTTAGGACTGCTTCTTCCAACTTCATTTTCTTTCCAGCCACCGATGGTCTCGATTCAGCTGTGTTCTTATACCTGCTGCCCTTAGTTTTTGATATTGGTGGAGGTAAGATAGCCTTAGTTACAGATTGAGCATTGCATCCAGTACTAGGCATGTCATCATCGTCATGCGATGTTCTCGGCATCTCTGTTGATAATTAGTCAGGCTCAAAATGGTTTATATCTGGTAGAGTGCATGCATCACCATCATCATCATCTGCTACTGTTGATGAACCCACTGCTTCAACCCTGTTTAACACTTCTAGCAGGCCAACTTTTGCTGTTACGTGCTGGTCGTCTGACTTGCCTCCTGTTCTCACAATTTTCAAAGCTATTTGGAGAAGTTCATTTTGTTGATGCAGGAACGAAGACCCGTCAAATGATTCAGTCTTGTAGTCTCTCCTATCAAATGTTTCCCTTGCCTTCGCTCTCGTAGTGTACCTCTTTAGGATGTAGATATCAGGTACACTCTTCACTCTCAGGTGCTCGAGCATTGCAATTATGTGCATGCAGAACAGACCTAGGAGCAGGTTGTTTTTGTGCATGAAAAAAAATTAGTTTTCATCATGAAAAAACCATAAATAGTAAATTCACTTTTTGTATATTTTGGAATTGGACGTGTAAAAATTATTTGTGTTCTCTGTCTATATTTACCTGTATGCTCAAACAGCATGCACTCGCAGCTGTATTCCTCGGTCTCTGTGTTCGCAACAACTTTGAACTCATGGTTTGACCATGAGAACGTATCTGTTGGCTCATGGTAGGTCACAAGATAATTATGTTTGTCAACTGTAGGATCCTGGCTTGTTTTTATGCGGAAGAGTGTGCTATTTTTAAGTTTCCTCCAGAACTTGGTGAATACGGCTTTTGTATAGTGGTCACTGAACTGCTTCTCAAAACCGTAATGAGTTCTTGTGTTTGGGTTCTGTCTGCAAAATGTTTGAAGCAAGTGTGTCAGTATGGTTGTATGGAAATATCAAGTGCAAGAAGTTGTTGTACTTCTGTAAACTGTAACAACTGTACTTCTCCCCTGTATTATTTCTGTACCTCCCCGAAAACTGTAATCTACCACTTCTTTTTACAAAGACAAAAGAAATTTGAATTGATAGCGTAACATTGATGCCAATGTCTGTGCATTTTCAACTTGCCTCCTTGAAAATATGCAGTTGTTTACTTGCTCAGCAAATCGGTGCAGGTTTTGGTCCTGTTTGACAAATCCTTTCTTGAGTACGTAGTTCATACTTTCGCTTCGGTGAGTCGAAGTCATCCTTGCATAGAAAACCTCTTTGAAGTAAGCCGATATCCATTCCTTCCTGTCTGCCCTCATGTGCAGAATCATGTGATCATCATGAAGCTTGTATTTATCAACTAGCTGGTGCCAAGCTGTCTCAAATTCAGTTGGCATCAGGGGCCAATTTATGATTGCCTCAAACTCAGCCTTCAAAGTGGGGTGCAAGTTGTACAAGTATGAAATATGCGAGGTGTACTTGTTTGTTATATGCCATCGGCAAAACTTCTGTAGGGACTTGGTGAAAACTTGTTTTATCACAGGGGTCATCGAAGGGCACTGGTCTGATTAGAAAATGGAAGGGGCATGGTTAATGTTATAAATTTAGAACTTCTAATAATATAATGTTTGTATTTCTTGTATAGTAAAATTAGAACTTCTTTTTGCATAATGTCCCTGAACTTTTGGTATTTTCATATTAAAAACTTCTAAATTACTTGCATAGTTATTTCATATAAAAAACTACTTCTAGGTAAACTAACTACAATGTCAGTCTATATGTCCACGATCTATATAAATTGGAATGTGTTATACCTATTAAAATTATTGTAGGTTGCTTCCCGTTGTTGCATGCCAAGAAGGTTCTGAATAGCCAAGCAAAAGATTCTTCACATTCATCCCTTACAAGGGCACACACGAATATTGTTGACTGGAGATGATTGTTTACTCCTACAATTACTCCCAAAGGCATAAGGTACTGATTTGTCTTATAAGTGGTGTCAAATGTCATCGCATCACCAAAACCTTGGTACGCGCCCCTGCAGCTTGCATTAGCCCAGAAGATGTTCTTTATGCGACCAAACTCATCAATCTGGAAGTCGAAGAAGAATTCATTATGTACTGCTTTCATCTCAGCAAAGAATCCAAACAGCTTCTTGACGTCATCGATGCTATCTTCCTTAGAGTTAAGAAGCTTCCTGCATATTTCAATAACACAAAAGGTTGTACACTGTTCAGTAGCATGTTCTTTCTGAAGCTTTTTTAATGGTCATGAAATCACAAGCTGAAAAGATAGTGTATATCATTTTTGTTGTTACATGTTGATTAAATAGCGTCCTTGCAACGCCAAGAACTGACCGCCACCGAGGTATCCATATAGGATAGACATAATGGTATGGTGCTGAACATTCTGGAACTGGAGGAACTTAACATAATCCAATATAGTGGGATCAAATGACTTGTGGGAATGAAGAAACACAAGCATGGCAGGGCTCTGTATTAGTTGGTGGTTGTGCTCAAAATTGATGTCGACAATGACTATTGTATCATCGTGCTCATTCCCCTTTAATCGCAGCTTCCCCTTGCATCCACATCGCTTTGTCATCTTGTCCCGCTAACGCTCAGATTCAGAAACAGAGTTCACGTGCTCCCCTTCACGTGTGCAGTACAGGTATCTATTGAAACCACTCTTCTGTCCAATTCTTGTTCCAAGCGTGCCTGGCGTATCTATTGTAGAACACTCTGCACAGATCAAGTCCTTGAACACCATCCCCATCTTTGGTATAAGGTAATCTGGGAGGTCAAATTTCTGCAAAATAAATCCAAAATGTACATAAAGATGCCTAAGAAGTGAGTTCCATACAAAACAAACACACATACTTGTACTGCTATGAAAGTACTTTATTGTACTGCCATGTAACAATATTCTTGTACTGCTTTTATGACACCTTCATGTGAAGAAAACCAGCACAAAAAATGTTTTTTTTGTTCCAATCAACTGCACAGTGCCGGCGTGACAAACGTGCCGACCGTGTGCCAATACAACACTGAGGAGATAGTTGGTACAACCTTTTTTGGGTGTGTTCCCGCACTATGTGTGGTTTTAATGATCCTTATTAGACAAAGAAAAACTATACATATGCAATCATTTATTACTTGTTCATAGTACTGCTTTTTGTCGACGTTCTGGGAACGGGGGTCCCCAGACTTGCCTACCTGCGGCCTGCGGCATGGCTCAAGTGGGGGCCCAGCACGTCCCAGCTTCATCAGCTCAAGCACAAGACCCTCGAGGGGCCAAGCCTCATGGGCGGACGACAAAACCTTCCTCAGAGCAGCCTCGTCTGCATGCTCACGAGGAGGCGGAGAGATCAAGGCAGGGTACCTCACGAGGGTGCCCCGTGACACAAGCCATGACGATCGAGACCAGGCGGGCGCCGGCCTGCACAGTGTCCTCGTTTCCCCTTTGGTGCAAAGCAGGCAAGCACAGGCCAAGGCATCAGGCAAAGGTTACCACTTCGGTGCAACAAGACCAAGACCAGCAGAGCGGCAGGAAGGAGGTCATCGTGGAGCCTGTGGACGCGCCACCGCCAGAGCTTTGGCAGCCAAGACCAACTTTAGTCAGATAAGTGTACTAGATGTTCCCTTCAAAAATGGCCAATTGTTGGCGCCCTTCCCGCTCATTATTTGGGAAGAGGCCCAGAGCCTCCCTCTATAAATAGGACTAGCCACCACAGAGAGAGGGAAGAGAGATATTCACAAGAGAGAGAGAGAAGCAACTGAACTCACCCAAGCAGTTCATCGCACCAGCTCAAGAACAGCCCTCGCGAGGCTGTTCTTCCTTTGTACTGTTCATCATCAGCCCCTGAGGCAATCCACCACACCACACACTAGAGTAGGGTATTACACCAAATCGGTGGCCCGAACCAGTATAAACCTTGCGTCCCTTGTGTTGTTCATCGTTTGTAGTTTAGATCCTCGCTAACCATTCACGCATGAGCTGGTAGGGGAAAGATCTCCGAGCACACCCCAGTGTTCGAACCTCAAGGGTCTGCCGGAACTCGAAATCCGACATTTGGCGCGGCAGGTAGGGGTGCGCTGGAATCCTTCCTCCGCCGCCTCGCGTTTCGTCGCCTCGTCGTTCCATGTCAAGCGACCCGGCAACCGACGCCGACCACTGGGCGGCGTGGCCCGCCCACGCCGTGTCGCCAGCCCAGGGCGACCTCAACCTTGCATCTCAGGAAGCTCACGCTCCGCAAGGCGCCATGCGCGCGGCGACGCCGCCAGAAGACGCCGCCCTCACGCCGCGGCAGGTGCGGTCACGCCGAGCCTCAAGCCACGCCACGCCACGGCGCCAAGACACCCGACGGAGCAAAGCGAACTCAGGGCTCGCTCCACGGTGGCCCGAGAGCTGTTACGGTGCCGGCTTCTAGAGGGTGGGCGCGACGTGCTGTTGGAGCAGGTGGCCGAGCTCCTGGACGCCGCCGCCTCGGGAGCACCTCCTTCGCGTCGGCAGCCACCTCTCGCCCAGAGCTGCGTGCCGTGATGGCGGCCCCATGCGCGCCATGCAACCCCAAGCGGGCTCAGGCCTACTCGATGCCAACCTGCCAAGAAGACCAGCGGCAAGTCACATGGACCCGTGCCTCCGCCGGGCGAAGGAGCGCGACGCCGTGACCTTGGGCCTCGGCGGACCACCGCGCCACCACTCTCAAGACAGCGCCGGCCGGATCATGGCACATGGGGCACTACAGCGAGACCCACGGGCAGCATCCCTGCTTATGTGCCCCGCATGATGGATCAAGAGGCGACAAGAAGAAGACCATGGCTCGCCTTTGGGCCAAGCTGGGGCGAGGAGACACCACAAGTTGAGCTCTTTCAGGAACCCCAAGAGGGCATCGACGACCACGCCGGCGGCAGCAACTATCTGGTACCGTTAATTCCTCAGGAGCAAGCTTATGCTAACCATGTGCCGCAGGAGGTACAGGTCGCCGCAACAGATGGCGGCCCCAATGCTGCAGCCTCTTACACCTCAGGAGGAGGGCGTCGGGGGCTGCAGGAGAGGGGCCGAGATTCGGTTCGTCCTGCGCGCCAACGCAAGATGTTCTCGGAGGTAGGCCTCTCCCGGGAGGTGCCTCAGGCCTACCGCAGGCAGGAGGACCGTGGTCGTCGGGGAACTGGCTGGCACCGCCTACCCCATTGGCGCTGCCCTGGTTTCCAGCCGCCGCCAAGAGCGGTAGAGTGTGGCGCATGGGGCCCCTCATCTGGCGATATGAAGCAAGGCCACACTGTGAAGAAGGCCCAAAGCATGTGAAGCTCGCGCCACCGTGACACTCTCACGTAATAATGAGTGGGCTCTGACACGCCCGAGTCTCGTGAGCGCCGCCAGCCCCGGGGCTCCTCCCACGCCCAAGGGCAGCACTTAGCTCCGCTGGTGAGAAGACGTCAAGACTAGACTAGGAGCCGACGCGCCTTTTGCTTTTTGCATTTTCCTTTGTTGACAAGTTTCTTCGATTTGAATTTAAGTTGATTTGAGTTCGAGCCTTGCGTGTGTTTGGGGAAGGTGTTTAGTCTCATTCGAGCAATCTCGTGTTCTGGTTTCGCTTTATGTCCAAAGCTAGCGCTGGCTGCCCCCCCTCGCGAGCCCCTCGCGAGCTGGGCCGGGCCAATCGCGTCCACAGCTTGGACGGCTGTCACCACTCCAGAAGTTCTTATTGCAGGATCAATGGGTTCACCCAGAAGACACACATGGCGCTGTGGCCCCCACAGCCCCGCTCGGGGCTCACCAGGGCCAAAAGGTAAAACGAGCCAACCGACCCACCACCAGGACGGCCGTTAAGCTCACACGCAACATTAAAATTACCGATGCATTTACCGCGAACCTTTACATGAGGGGCTTCCCCTCCCAAAATGCTCTCACAGTCTTTAGGGCCAAGCCTAAACCTCTTTTGTACAGGGTAAACAATGGTGAAAAACAATCAGTCGGACATGTCGCTTGCTGCGCCTTGTAGGTCACCCCCGGAGGCGTCGCTGGCGTTGCTGACATCATCACCGTCACCAGCACCTCCGCCAGCGCCAGGACCGTCCACCACGCCGCCTTGATCGGCGGCCACGATCACGCCGTCATCATCAGACGTGAAGGCCCTGACGAGGTCGTCCACATGACCATCCACCCACTGCGCCAGGTCGCCCCTGACGGCTATGGGCACCGGTGCGATGGCGGCATCAAAGTCAAAGTGGGGATCCCTGTCCCGCAGATAACTGAAGACACGGGAGAAAGCGCGCCCGAGCAAGGCTCGGCTCCGCTCCTCAACGAGTAAACGAGACCTCTCGGCGCGGTTCTCTAGGAGCGTCACCACATTAGCAAAATACTGGAGGTTGCCGGCGTAGTTGATCTTGTGCGGCTCCTCAGTGGCGGCCTCGCAAATATTGCCCAGGGCCGCTGTTAGCCCGTTCCCTGGGTGTCTGGAGCATGGGAGCGTGCTCGTGCTCCAGAACCCGCCGCCGATGAATCTCGTCCTTGTTCTGCCGTGCAGTGGCCTCGGCGCCATCAATCCTCTATCGAAGAAGGAGCAGCTCGGTGCGGGAGGAGGTCAGCTCCGCCTGCGCTGCGCGAAGGGCGGCTGCGGAGGAGTCCGCACCCCGCGTCACTTCGTCCAGCTTGGCCTTGAGGGCCGCGGTCCTGCCCTTAGCTTCAGCCCTGACCAACTCCAACCTCAACTCATACAGGCACTCGAGGCCTAAGCGAGCTTCCGCTACACGGCGGTCGACCTCTTCTTGGGCTCGGGCCTCGTGTGCGGCGACATCGTCCTCCGCCTGAGCCACCAGGCGCTGCCTCGTCTCCAACCGCTCAAGGTCGAGGTTGCGCTCGGCGGCCTCCAGTGTCACCGCTTCCTCGCGCTTCTGAACCTCCGCCTGGTCGATGGAAGCACCCTTTAGCGACGCAAGTGCAGCCTGGCGCAACTCCACCTGCTGCTCGAGAGAGTTGCTCCAGGCTTGGAGCTCCCACGCACGCTCCTCCGCGTCCCTGCGCCGCCGATCTGCTTCCAGGGCCTCCTCGACGGCTCGGGAGCAAGCCTCTCGCGAGGCCGCCAGCGACGCCTCAGCCTTCGCATTGTCAAGGTCACGCTGGTGATGCGCGAGGGCAATGGCTACCTTCAGCTTGCGCCTCTCCTCAGCAAGGCGCAAGCCTTCTGCCTCAAGACGCGCATCTTCGCCGGTGAGCTCCGCCTCGAGCTGGTTCACCGCGGCCGTCGCCCCATGGAGAAGTTCTTGACGAAGGGCGCGACGTACGCGAGCACGCCTGAGCACATCTTCCGCGTCCCCCTCTGCTGCTGGTATATGCGGAGGGCCCAGAGGCGGCGCGCCTCCTCCCGCATGGCAGGGGGCTGGCGCCCCAACAATCGCCGGACGGGCCTCGCCAGGAGCAAGGCATGGCGCCGGTCCGTCCCCAGAAGAAGAGCTCAAGATCGACTTCAACCAATCACCGTCCATGACCAAGGAAGGAGCACGGGGCAAGCTGGCTGTGCCCCGGGAGAGCTCGTGAAGGGAAGACAGCAGGCTCGGGACGCTCAGCTGAATGGGTCACCTCTCCGACCGGCTGAGTGATAAGGGCCCCGCCTGAACCCGACGCACCAAGGGTCAGCAGCGAAGACGGGGCTTGGGGAGATGGCTCCTTGGCCGTCTCCGCGAATTCGGCAGGAAGGGCCTTGAAAGGTTACAGTTAGCTGCAAGAACCAAGAAGTAGAGGAGCAGAGGGCGAAGAGGACTTACTCGTCTGTGGCGAAGTACCTCTTGCACTTCAGCAAGCGGCAAGGGCGATCGTCACCGCCCGAGGCCTCCTTCCTCTTGCGGAGGGCCACGAAGTCCACGTGGAACCAGCCCAAGCGCTCGGCGCAGGGGTCGGTTCGTGGCATGGAGGAGGCGGTAAGGTGATCAGTGCCAATGGGACCAGCCTGGGGGACGCCACCATGCGCCGCCTCACGAGGGACGACCAGGGCCTCGGGAGCCCCAATCTCGGGAGCCGGAGGCTGCGACTCCTCACCTATCACCATTCCGGAACGAGCCCCGGGAGATGCCGCCCTCGGGGCTCCGTGCGGCGTCACCACCTCAACGTCGTCCCCTTCAACTCCTGACGGTTCTCGTCTCCCTGCTTCATCACCTGAGAAAGAGCAACTCTGGGCGACCGGAAGGGCGACCACGACAACTGGGTTCTCGCGAGGTCCCCTGAGGCCAACCGGGCGCAGCCCCCACTCGTCAAAGCTGGGCATCGGCCTCACGAAATTGGCCCTGCTAGAACAGAGATACAAGAGGGCACCATCATGTCGAAGGCTGTCTGGGGAAGGATCGCCAACCAAGACCCTGAGCACCATCTTCAGCACCTCAGGCGCCAGGTCCCCCTCCTGAAGCCGCATGCGGTCTTTGTGCCCCGCAAAGTCCCACATCCAGCGAGAGTGGCGCTGAAGAGGAGCAATGCGACACTGGAGGAACTCCTTCACCACCTTGGGCGCCATCACGTTGAGCGCCCTCAAGCTCGGCGGCGCGCATTTAATGCAAGCCGGTGTCCGCGAAGGCCTCGTGACCCCAACCTAAGTTGGGAACAGCAGGCGAGGTAGGATGCGAGAGCAGGGGGCTGAACACCCCAACATCCACATACAACCACCGCTCTCTGAACTTGGCCTCAGGGGGAGGGAGTCCGAAATCAATCCCTGAAGCAGCCGTCTCTGGCACCGCAAGGAAGCTCACACACTCCAAGCATTGAGTAGGATCACTCAGGCGCAAAGAGAAGAAGTGACGCAGCAGAGCAACGGAAGGAGGGATGCCCACCATTGCCTCACAAACAAAGGCGAAGACAGCCAGGAGGGTAATGGACTCAGGCCCGAGATGCATCATGTGGATCTGATAGTGGGAGAGCACCGCATTGAAGAAAGTGGAAAAGGGGGGAACCAGACCCGCCCACATGGGCATCAGCGAAGAATCGGACCTCCGTGACAATCCTATCGGGGGAGGGGACGCAGGCCATGACGTGGTCCTGCCGCACTCGTTGAAGATGGTGGCAAGAGCAGAGCGGACCTTTCCCAAGGCCTCGGGGTTGAGTATGATAGATCGATCGACGGCGGGGTCACTCCGAGGCAAGCGGATTTATATGCTGGCTTCTTCCCTTTTCCTTCTTCGCTACGCCATGACGACAGTGAAGGGTAAGAGTCCGAGTTGGATTGAGGGCGGAAGTTGGAGCCGAGGAAGAAGGAAGGCCCGGAGTGCGCGGACGGCGAAAGGGGAATGGCTGTGTGCAACCCCGGGTCCGCTTAGCCAGCCGTGTAATGAGGCATCGTGGGAAAGTGGAGACGCCCACGACCAATCAATCGCCACGCGGCGCCCAAGGCCGCAGGCTATTGGGGATCACGGCGCTTCACACTTGCCCCTTCGCTTCTCTCGCTAAGCTGGCACGGGCGCGCTTTGGGCCCGGGCTACTGCTGGCGTTTCGGGAACGGGGTCCTAGACTTGCTCGCTCATGCCCCTCGCTGGCGTGGCTCAAGTGGGGCCCAAGACGGCCCACCTTCATCACCTCAAGCTCAAGACCCTCGCGAGGGGGCCAGCTGCAAGGCGGACGACAAGAACCTTCCTCAGAGCAGCCTCACAGCAGGCTCACGAGGAGGCGGAGAGATCAAGGCAGGGTACCTCACGAGGGTGCCCCGTGACGCAAGCCATGACGATCGAGACCAGGCGGGCGCCAGCCTACGCAGTGTCCTCGTTTCCCCTTTGGTGCAAAGGAGGCAAGCACATGCTAAGGCATCAGGCAAAGGCTACCACTTTGGTGCAACAAGACCAAGACCAGCAGAGCGGCAGGAAGGAGGTCATCGTGGAGCCCAGGACGGCGTCACCGCCAGAGCTTTTGGCAGCCGAAGACCAACTTTAGTCAGATAAGTGTACTAGATGTTCCCTTCAAATGGCTAATTGTTGGCGCCTTTCCCGCCATTATTTGGGAAGAGGCTGCAGCCTCCCTCTATGAATAGGACTAGCCACCACAGAGAGAGGGCGAGAGATATTCAAAGAGAGAGAGAGAAGCGATCAACTCACCCAAGCAGCTTCATCGCATCAGCTAAAGAACAGCCCTCATGAGGCTGTTCTTCCTTTGTACTGTTCATCATCGCCCCGAGGCAATCCACCACACCACACACTAGAGTAGGGTATTACACCACATCGGTGGTCTTAACCAGTATAAACCTTAAGGCCCCTTGTGTTGTTCATCGCTTGTAGTTTAGATCCTCGCTAACCATTCACACATGAGCTGGTAGGGGAAAGATCTCGACGCGCACCCCAGTGTTCGAACCTCAAGGGTCTGCTGGAACCCGAAATCCGACACTTTTCATTTTATATGAGTTACTACATATACAAGTAAAAAGGTACTGCTGTTCAACTACATTTGTACTGCTTTGTAAACAAGAGGTAGTTTGACTATGAAAATGTAGTATTAACATCTGTTTATTATACTCACATGGATATACTTTCGATTCTCCTCTGGAGTTATGCAGTCGTCAGGTTGTATCGGACAAGGAGGCGAAACCACTGATTTGTGCAGCAGCTGGTCACGCTTGGTGCACCGCAATTTCTTTTGACGATTGTTGCGCACTGGTTGTTGCTTTGAAGTCGATGAAGGTGGACGTGGAGGCAGCATATGATCACCCACACCTGGCTGCTTGCGACTCGAAGGATGCAAACCTGCTACTCCAGGAACAATTTTAGGGCGGCGATTTGTGGTGTTTCCAGCTATGTGGCAAGCCGCAGGTACTTTATGCATGTTAAGCATACTTGTATCAGCATGCGCAGAATCCACATCCACATATGGTGGATGTAAAGCCCCAATCTCAGGAATTTTTGTTCGGCTACTCTGCATGCTTGAAACCTCACGCACAATACGCTCAATATGTGGTGGCACTTGTGGCCCAACACATTTACTTGTATGGCCAGCTTTCGGCAATATTGATGATCCAGAGAAAACGAAACTGCTCGGAGGTTGCGGCGACGGCTCCATGCTGCTAGGATCAGGCGAATATACAGTGACATAAAAATTTGGCGGATCTTCGATTATGCACCGCAGAGGCAATGCATTCGTGACAAGTGGAGTAGCATCCAATGGCAAACCATAATCATCAGCCTGAAGGTGGTCAGAAAATTGATGAGGAATTGTCAGATTCTCTCATGGCTATACTGCTTATGTACCTTAGATGTACTTCTTTGAAATCAAAACCTATACTTCTTTTTTTGATAACTATGAGCATGAATATAGTGACACAAAACAAGATTTGTAAATTTGTACTTCTTCTCACAGATATTGTTGTACTGCTTTAAAAAATGTAATAGGTATTCAGAATCCAAAATCCAAATGTATTAAGTGCAGTATTGTAGTACAGTTATTATAGCAGAATCGCAATTAGTAACGATATATAGCAATGACTTGTAAACATTTTTATTTTGATTGAGGACCTCACCTCAGTTCGAGCAAAGGGATCGACGCTTTCATGTGTAATAACATGTGCAATTGCAGCTTGAGTCACTGCTCGACGGCAAATGAGTCAAACTTTGCTTAAATCTTGAGACGCTTCCGTATTCTTCATTTCATTGGGAATTTTTCTTGACCAAGTAGGCACTTTTGCTTTTGCGCTGGGTGGCATGATGTCTCGTGACTAAACAACAAAACGACAAACTAATTGTCGAGCTCATCTAAATTGACACAAGGAAGTTTCTTGAAATTGATATTTATAGTTTTCACCAGAGTGATTTTCTCTGTGTTGCTCAAGACCGCTGCTTCAAGATATTATGTAATCGCTACTCTTCACTACACGTAACCTTTTGCACTTCCCTTGCTTTAATTCCACAGCTCCAAGTAGTAGCTGCAAAAGATGAGTACCAAATTAGCATAAAGGACACCCTCAGACGGCTACTTCAAACTACTCGGTACTTCTCTTAGTGTAACTATGGTACGCCTCCCTAGCAGGAATAATTCTCAGCAGTACTTCCTAGCTCGCATGTCAGATCGCTCAGATTTCTACCTAAATATTGTATGTACTTCCCATTACGCTACCTTTGTACTTCCTGAATTCTCCATTCAGCAGGTCAAAATTTCATTCGATCTCCTCGCCGCCCGCCGGAGTAAAAAGAATGCCACAGAATGCCACGATGAAGAGAAGTACATTTTTACGTGACACCTCTAGCTGGAGAAGGAGCTCGTGCTTGTGCTCGAAGTTGGAACCCGTAATAACCCCGCACCCGTAGAAGGTGGTTAACTGTGTTGGAAATATGCCCTAGAGGCAATAATAAAAAGGTTATTATTATATTTCCTTGTTCATGATAATTGTCTATTGCTCATGCTATAATTGTGTTATCCGGAAATCGTAATACATGTGTGAATGCAGAGACCACATCATGTCCCTAGTGAGCCTCTAGTTGACTAGCTCATTGATCAATAAAGGGTTACGGTTTCCTAACCATGGACATAGGATGTCATTGATAACGAGATCACATCATTAGGATAATGATGTGATGGACAAGACCCAATCCTAAGCATAGCACAAGATCGTGTAGTTCGTCTGCTAAAGCTTTTCTATTGTCAAGTATCCTTTCCTTAGACCATGAGATTGTGCAACTCCTGACACCGTAAGGGTACTTTATGTGCCAAACTTCACAACGAATCGGGTGGCTATAAAGGTACACTACGGGTATCCCCAAAAGTATATGTTGGGTTGGCACGAATGAAGACTGGGATTTGTCACTCCGTATGACGGAGAGGTATCTCTAGGCCCACTCGGTAGGACATCATCATAATGAGCTCAATGTGATCAAGGAGTTGTTCACGGGATGATGTGTTACGGGAACGAGTAAAGAGACTTGTCATAACAAGATTGAACAAGGTATCGGTATACCGACGATCGAATCTCGGGCAAGTATCATACTGATAGACAAAGGGAATTGTATACGGGATTGATTGAATCCTCGATATCGTGGTTCATACGATGAGATTATCATGGAGCATGTGGGAGCCAACATGGGTATCCAGATCCCGCTGTTGGTTATTGACCGAGAGTTGTCTCGGTCATGTCTACGTGTCTCCCGAACCCGTACGGTCTACACACTTAAGGTTCGGTGATGCTAGAGTTGTAGAGATATTAGTATGCGGTTAAGCGAAAGTTGTTCAGAGTCCCGCATGAGATCCCGGACGTCATGAGGAGTTCCGGAATGGTCCAGAGGTAAAGATTTATATATAGGAAGTCCAGTTTCAGCCACCGGGAGAATTTCGGGGGTCACCGGTATTGTACCGGGACCACCGGAAGGGTCCCGGGGGTCCACCGGGTGGGGCCAGCTATCCCGGAGGGCCCCATGGGCTGAAGTGGCGTGGGAACCAGCCCCTGGTGGGCTGGTGCGCCCCACCCAAGGGCCCAAGGCACCTTGAAACTTAGGGCCGTTGCCCCGAGGGGCATGCGCCCCCCAGTTGAAACCCTAAGGGGCCGCTGCCCCCTAGGGGCCGCCTCTAGATGGGATCTCCAGGGCATGCGCCCCAGCCCCTATACATAGCGGAGGGGAGGGAGGGTAGCCGCACCCTAAGCCCCGGCGCCTCCTCTCCCTCCCGTGACACCTCTTCCTCCTCAAGTAGCGCTTGGCTGCCCTGCTGAATCCCATCGCTTCCACCACCACGTCCGTCAGGTGCTGGATCTCCATAAACTTCTCCTCCCCTTGCTGGATCAAGAAGGAGGAGACGCTCCGCCCGTCGTGTGTTGAACGCGGAGGTGCCGTCTGCTCGCGCTAGGATCATCGGTGATTTGGATCACGACGAGTACAACTCCATCAACCCCGTTCTCTTGAATGCTTCCACCGCGATCTACAAGGGTATGTAGATGCACTCTCTCTCTCTCTCTTGCTAGATAACTCCATAGATTGATCTTGGTGATGCGTAGAAAATTTTAAATTTCTGCTACGATCCCCAACAGTGGCATCATGAGCTAGGTCTATGCGTAGTTTCTATGCACGAGTAGAACACAAGTTGTTGTGGGCGTCGATTTTGTCAATTTACTTGCCGTTACTAGTCTTATCTTGATTCGGCGGCATCGTGAGATGAAGCGGCCCGGAGCGACCTTACACGTACACTTACGTGAGACAGGTTCCACCGACTGACATGCACTAGTTGCATAAGGTGGCTAGCGGGTGTCTGTCTATCCTACTTTAGTTGGATCGGATTCGATGAAAAGGGTCCTTATGAAGGGTAAATATAAATTGGCATATCACGTTGTGGTTTTGGCGTAGGTAAGAAACGTTCTTGCTAAGAAACCTATAGCAGCCACGTAAAAATTTGCAACAACAATTAGAGGACGTCTAACTTGTTTTTGCAGCATATGACGTGTGATGTGATATGGCCAAAAGGATGTGATGAATAATATATGTGACGTATGAGATTGATCATGTTCTTGTAATAGGAATCATGACTTGCATGTCGATGAGTATGACAACCGGCAGGAGCCATAGGAGTTGTCTTAATTTATTTATGACCTGCGTGTCAACATAAACGTCATGTAATTACTTTACTTTATTGCTAAACCGTTAGCCATAGTAGTAGAAGTAATAGTCGACGATACAACTTCATGAAGACACGATGACAAGGATCATGATGATGGAGATCATGGTGTCAAGCCGGTGACGATGATGATCATGGTGCCCCGAAGATGGAGATCAAAAGGAGCAAAATGATATTGGCCATATCATGTCACTATTTTATTGCATGTGATGTTTATCATGTTTTTACATCTTATTTGCTTAGAACGACGGTAGCATAAATAAGATGATCCTTCATAAAAATATCAAGAATTGTGTTCCCCCGAACTGTGCACCGTTGCTAAGGTCCGTTGTTCCGAAGCACCACGTGATGATCGGGTGTGATAGGTTATAACATTTGCATACAACGGGTGTAAGCCAGATTTACACACGCAATACACTTAGGTTGACTTGACGAGCCTAGCATGTACAAACATGGCCTCGGAACACGGAAGACCGAAAGGTCGAACATGAGTCGTATAGAAGATACGATCAACATTAAGATGTTCACCGATGATGACTAGTCCGTCTCACGTGATGATCGGACACGGCCTAGTTGACTCGGATCAGGTATCACTTAGATGACTAGAGGGATGTCTATCTGAGTGGGAGTTCATTAAATAATTTGATTAGATGAACTTAATTATCATGAACATAGTCTAAAACTTTGCAATATGTCTTGTAGATCAAATGGCCCACGCTAATGTTGCCCTCAACTTCAACGCTGCTCCTAGAGAAAACCAAGTCGAAAGACGATGGCAGCAACTACATGGATCGGGTCCGAATCTCGAGGATTATCCTCATAGCTACCAAGAAAGCATATGTCCTTGATGCACCGCTAGGTGAAGCACCTATTTTCCCAGAACTCAAGACGTTATGAACGCTTGGCAGTCGCGTAGTGATGATTACTCCTGGTTCAAGGTGCGGCATGCTTTACACTTAGAACCGGGCTCCAAAAGCATTTTGAGCAGCACGGAGTATATGAGATGTTCCAAGAGCTGAAAATGGTTTTCCAAGATCATGCCCGGGTCGAGAGATATGAAGTCTCCGACAAGTTCTACAGTTGTAAGATGGAGGAGAATAGTTCTGTCAGTGAGCACATACTCAAAATGTCTGGGTTGCACAACCGCTTATCCCAACTGGGAGTTAATCTCCCGGAAGATGCAGTCGTTGACAGAATCCTTCAGTCGCTCCCACCTAGCTACAAGAGCTTTGTGATGAACTTCAATATGCAGCGGATGGAAAAGACCATTCCTAAGGTATATTCAATGCTGAAATCAGCGGAGGTGGAGATCAAAAAGGAACATTGTCGGTGTCAAAACCGGCGGATCTCGGGTAGGGGGTCCCGAACTGTGCGTCTAGGCGGATGGTAAAAGGAGACAAGGGACACGATGTTTTTACCCAGGTTCGGGCCCTCTCGATGGAGGTAATACCCTACTCCTGCTTGATTAATATTGATGATATGGGTAGTACAAGAGTAGATCTACCACGAGATCAAGGAGGCTAAACCCTAGAAGCTAGCCTATGGTATGATTGTTGTTCATCCTACGGACTAAAACCCTCCGGTTTATATAGACACCGGATAGGTTAGGGTTACACAGAGTCGGTTACAATGGTAGGAGATCTACATATCCGTATCGCCAAGCTTGCCTTCCATGCCAAGGAAAGTCCCATCCGGACACGGGACGAAGTCTTCAATCTTGTATCTTCATAGTCTTGGAGTCCGGCCGTGATGATAGTTCGGCTATCCGGACACCCCCTAGTCCAGGACTCCCTTAGTAACCCCTGAACCAGGCTTCAATGACGATGAGTCCGGCGTGCATATTATCTTCGGCATTGCAAGGCGGGTTCCTCCTCCGAATACTTCATAGAAGGTTTTGAACACAAGGATAGTGTCCGCTCTCGCAAAACAAGTTCCACATACCACCGTAGAGAGAATAACTTTTGCACGATCTCTCCGACGATTCCGCAGCGTGACATCACACCACGGCCAGGCCTTTGTATGAATCGCTTTTCTTTGTTCCACCTCGGTAGCGTTTAGCGAGGCGGTTTCCTTGCACGCCTTATCAAAGCATAGATCGTGCCTCCTTATTCCGGGATTCCCATCAATACGGACGTGGAACCCATCCGCGCCATTGATTACGGGCGCTTGGGAGATAAGCGAGTTTTACCAGGCTGGTGGGGGACGCATAGCTTTGTCCGTCCATATAAGGGGATAAGGATCCATCTTTTCACCTACGCCTTCTTCCTCCTTTGCTCATCCATTTTCACGCACTCGAGCTCCAGCGCCCAAGTCCGCACACCCCACCTCAACCTTCTCCAATTATGTCCGGAGCGGGAGGCAGGTGGATGGCCTCCTCCGTCACGGAGGAGCACATCACAAAGCTGCGGGAGGCCGGATACTTGTCCAGCAACATCGCGCACCGGCTGCCCGACGCGGGGCAGCTCATTCCAACCCCCAGGCCCCATGAGAGGGTGGTGTTTCTCCCCCACTTCCTCCGTGGACTAGGTTTTCCACTTCACCCATTTGTCCGGGGGCTCATGTTCTACTACGGCCTGGACTTCCACGACCTGGCCCCGAATTTCATCCTCAACATCTCGGCGTTCATCGTCGTGTGCGAAGCCTTCCTCTGCATCCAACCCCACTTCGGCTTATGGCTGAAGATCTTCAATGTCAGGCTGAAGTTAGTGGGCGGGCGCCAAGCGGAGTGTGGAGGCGCCATGGTTGGCAAGATGGCCAAAGTCCTATGGCTCAAGGGCTCCTTTGTGGAGACAATAAAGGGGTGGCAATCGGGGTGGTTCTATATCACCGAGCCGCGCGACCCCAAATGGGCGGCGGCCCCCGAATTCAGATCTGGCTTCCCCACACGGCTCTCATCATGGAAAGAGACGGGCCTGGCGTGGGGGAATTCGGACGAGCTATCCGGACTCCAAACATGCGTTCGAAACCTGGTGGACAAGAATCTCAGGCTTGTCAACGTAATCCAGGTGATGCTCATCCGCCGGATTCTCCCATGCCAACAACGGGCCTTCAAATTGTGGGAGTTCGATCCGCACAAGCACTCAACTCTGAAAAGGCTCTTCGACACTACGTGCGAAGATGCCCGGAAGGTGCTGTTCAAGGGCGCCGAGGTTCTACATCCGCTACCAAAGATCGGATTCAGCTCGCAGCGTCAAGCCAGCGAGGTGAGTTATTTTACCCTTTATGGGACTCATTTTTCATAGTTTGACTCTATCGTGGTCTAAAACTCCCTAACTTTTAACAGATCGGTTGAATACGTCCGACAGGTTAACTGTCCGGCCTTTGCCGAAGACCCAGCGGACGCCTCGATTGACGGGGCTGCTGGCTCCGGTACCCCACGTGGTGCCGGAGAAGAAGGCCAAGAAGGAGGCAACGGGAACTCGAAGGAGCTACCGACGCCTGGTACTGTCAGATTCTGAAGCAGAATCTTCTCCTGAGAACGAGGAGGAGGAAAAAGAAGCCTCTCCCCCAGCGGGGGAGGAAAGGAAAAGGAAGGCCGCCCCAACTGGGGAGGTCGGAGGGTCCAAGAAGGGAAGAACCCTTCCTCCGGACTTCTCCACCAACATCGACAACGACGAGGAGGACTGGCCAACAAGGGCCAAGCCCCTGGCGAGATCGTAAGTGTCCGGATACCCATGACCTTTTTATTGCGTAGTGTTCTCTAATGCCGAACAATCATGCAGCCCGCCCAAGGGCGAGTTTGCCGCTTCGTCGAGCGGGTCCCTGAGTTCGTCGGAAATGGAGAGTACTTCACTTCCGGCCGCCTCATCGCCTCACGCTGCGGACGACGCCGAGGTGGTGCCCCAAGGGGGGCCTGGTCAAGAGGAGGTGGCGCAGGAGGCGCCGCAAGGCAACCTCCCGGACTCCAGGCGCGTGGGGGGCGAGACCCCTAGGGGCTCTAAGCCCGACCCTCATCCGGACTCCATGCCGGAACCTTCAGCGGTTCCGGAGTCCGGCAAGCGTCCCTTCGTAAGAAGGGTAAGACGCCGTGTCTTCCGTCCCAACCGAGGCACCGGATAGCATCGAGGCGCTTAACGCCTCCATCAAGGAGGAGCACCGCACTGCCTTGAGTGTGGTGATCCAAAAGTTCAGTCCGCCAAGAGAGGGCTGATCAAGCCTGTACCAGCCTTCTAACAAGCTTTGAGGTAAGTTTAGAATATGTAAAAATATTACCGCATAGACAAGTAGCCTCGATGCTTAGTTCGGTGTTCGGAAAGAAAAGCCGGACTAAGGATCTAAAAGATATACGCAGGAGTCTAACATAAGTATGTCAATATGGGAATGCAGGCTACGCTGCTGACCTCTGCCGCACTGACTACGGAGGTCGATGCATTGAAGCAAAGCCTCGAGCGGTCCGAGAACGAGCTCGGCCTTGCCAAGAAGCAGCTCGAGGACAAGGAAGGTAAGTAATACCTTATTAAAGAAATACCTTATAGAAAGGTTTCGGTTGCAAAAAATAACAGGAATAACATGGGTACTGCAGGGCCACGAGCGAGGTGGCGACCTCAAGGAAGCGGTGTCCGTGGCCGAAACAAAGCGCTCATGAGCGCACTGAGCGAGAGAAGGAGGAGGCGAGCTGGCGAAGGTACGGCAAGAGCTCCAGTGCTCTCGTGGAAAAACACGAGAGTTTGAGCGTGACTCAAGACTCGAGAGTCCGAGCTCGCCTCAGCTCTTGAGAGTGCCAAAGCCGCTAAGGCCAAGCCCAAAAGCCCTCCAAGAAATTGAATCATTAAAGAAGATAGCGGCGGGTAAGGCATTCTTTATGCAAAGCAAGCATGTGAAAGTGAATTACCTATTACTTACCTGGATTCGAGCTCTCCAGAGCGTTCGCAGATCTGCCTCGAGTGTATCGGATCCCGCCGCTTCTACCGCGCCAAGGAGGGGAGCTCGACGGAGAAGGTGTTCGGTCTCAAGATGCCGAGGCCGAACGTCCGTGCCCTCGAGGGACCAGCTGAAGCAGCTGGTCGAGCTCACAAGGTCGCCGAACAGGCCATGAAGGCCTTATAGTTCGGTGTGGCCATTGGAAGCCATGCCTAGAGCTACTTGCTTAGTGTGTAGCGGCTGGTGGACGCTTGTCCACGGATTGAAGTCATCAAGCGCCCGTCTGCATTGAAGGTGTCCGTTGGGCCCTTGCCCGTGCTAAAGTGCATCGGGGCAAGTTGGATGCGAGAAGCTTGTGACGGACGGCCACCCGAAGGGCAAGGAGCATCGCACGCCCGAAATGTACTATGAGGGCCTCCTGAAGGGTGCCCGCCGAATAGCGGATGAGTGCTCCAAAGATGTAATTTTTTAATAGACTCGCATTTGTTATCCTATACGCTGAAAACTTGTTCATATGCACTAAGCAACGCTTGTTAATTTAAAATATTACCTTCTGTGCGGCCGTTTATCAAATTTGAGAGATGGCAAGTCGTTGGCTTCAGCCCCCATGCCACGAAAGTGGGGTGTTCGGGATAAACTTGAGCACTCTTGTTCCCATTCTTGGGTCCATCTAGGGAGGCGCTCAACGCAACGAACAAGGCAACCGGACTTATAATGCTTGAACACTCTCACTTAGCCATAGAATTCTATAATTTTAAATTTCGCGAAGCCCCTAGTATTCGGAAGACCGAGTTCGGGCGCTATCCACGCCTTTGGCGGACAATTACGGTTGCTCGCTCTAAGCGGCATAAGTCTTTAGGGACCGAAAAACCTCTCGAACAGCGATCGCTCTCGCCCTATCATGACGGTCAGTTTTAGCTTTCCACCGAGGTGCTCAACCCAGCTCAACCGGCACAATCGCAGTGGTTCTCCGGTGCTACCTTAGCCGATATAACGGAACGTAAGGTACCAAAACACGGGAGCCGGGCAAACCCAACTATTGACCCAAGACGTGATTCGGAGCCAATTCATATAATGCTATAAGTTCGGAGTGCCGCACTTGTGAAAGTGTTCGGACTTATCACACCATAATTTTGGGGTACTTAAGCCCCTGGTGTATTGGCCGTACCAAAGTGTACGGGTGCAACATGTCATGAAATGAACATATATAGATAAAAAGAAGCAATAATAGGCAAGAGCTATGTATTGGTTATTAAAAAGAAAACTCCAAATAAAAGCAGAACGATACAAATTGTGTGATAAGCAAGGGATGGGACTATTTAACATGTCCCCCTCCAGGGGTAAGCTGCGGGATGGTATGTAAAACAGGTATAATGCTCGTAGTAGAGACCACCTGAACACTCGACGTAGCTTTCTGCTTCCCTGGCAATTGCATCTTTAGTTCGGCAATTCTAGTGCCGGACATGACTTCTGGAGAACGGAGTCCTGAAAGTAAGAAAAAAGAAAAAGGAAAAGAATGACACAATCGGGAGCCCCTGGTGCGGTCGAGCCGCATTCTGGGCATGCCGTGGTCGTGCCCCTCCCCTTATGCCCATGGTATCTCCAGAGCGTAGTTATGTGCGCAGTAATCTTGGCTTCGCACTTCGCGAGGGCTGGGGTTAGGGCGGATTACTACGCTGCGGCTTGGATCGTGCCAGCGGTCTTGTTGTAGGTTACTCCGGCGCGCTTGATGGTGTCCGGACGTTTAATGGCCGGACTCGAGAATTGCTGTGAGAGGCTGCTTTGCACCTCCGCTGCGAGGGCCGCCGTGTACTCCTCCATTCGGAGAGAGCGTTCGGTGTTTCCATTGACTGTGATTACTCCTCGAGGGCCTGGCATCTTGAGCTTGACGTATGCATAGTGCGGCACCGCATTGAACTTTGCAAATGCGGTTCGTCCGAGCAGTGCATGATAGCCGTTGTGGAACGGGACTATGTCGAAGATCAACTCTTCGCTTCGAAATTATCCGGGATCCAAGACCACTTCGAGTGTAACTCGAGCCCGCATAATTGGCCTCTACATTCGTATGACGCCTTTAAAGGTCGCCTTTGTAGGTTTAACTTGAGGGTCTATGCCCATTTTGCGACCGATCCCGATAAAGTAGGTTCAGGCTGCTACCGCCGTCCATCGACTCGTGAGGTGAAATCCACAATAATTGGGTCAAGAACCAATGCGGCGAAACCGCCATGATGAATGCTAGTGGGTGGTCCTTCGATCAAAGGTGATCGGGCAGGAAGACCATGGGTTGAACTTTGGGGCGACCGCTCCATCGCATATACGCCCCTTTAGTGCACGCTCCGCTCCCTTTTGGGTATGTGGATTGCGATATCATGTTCACCGTCCGCACTTGTGTGGGAAAGCCCTTTGTCCTCTATTGTTCGGGCGCGGGGCTCTTCCTCGTCATTGCTATGCAGCCCCTTGTCATTGAGTTCGCACTTAACTTGCTTTCTTGAACACCCAACAATCCTGTTGGTGTGATTGGCTGGTTTTTCGGGGTGCCATGTATCCGCACAAGCGATCGAGTATTCGGTCCAAGTTGGACGGGCCCGGTATTTCTTTTGAATGGCTTCTTCCATCGACCGGTTTAGATCCTCGAATCCGCATTGACCGCCGATCTTCATCATTGTCGCCGCTTATGCGGCGCTTGTTTTTGCTGCGACGCCGACCGCCATTGCTGTCCTTGGTATCCAAACTACCAGGGTTTTTGGTCAAGTTGTTACTACGAGCTAGCCAGCTGTCCTCTCCCGCACAAAAGCGGGTCATGAGTGTTGTGAGGGCTGCCATGGATTTCGGCTTTTCCTGTCCTAGGTGCCGGGCAAGCCATTCGTCGCGGATGTTATGTTTGAAGGCTGCAAGGGCCTCTGCATCCGGGCAGTCAACAATTTGATTTTTCTTTGTTAGGAACCGTGTCCAGAATTGTCTGGTCGATTCTTCTGGCTGATGAATTATATGGCTAAGGTCATCGGCGTCTGGTGGTCGCACATATGTGCCCTGGAAGTTATCAAGGAATGCGGCTTCCAGGTCCTCCCAACAACCAATTGATTCTGCTGGAAAGCTGTTGAGCCAATGCCGAGCTGGTCCTTTAAGCTTGAGTGGTAGGTATTTGATGGCATGTAGATCATCACCGCGGGCCGTGTGGATATGGAGGAGATAGTCCTCGATCCAGACCGCAGGATCTGTGGTACCATCGTATGATTCGATGTTTATAGGTTTGAAGCCCTCAGGGATTTGATGATCCATTACTTCATCTGTGAAGCATAGTGGGTGTGCGGCGCCTCTGTATTGGGCTATATCACGACGTAGCTCATATGAGCTTTGTCTACTGTGTTCGGCCCGGCCGGGTTTGCTGTATCCAGCGCGACGGTAATCATCCCGAGTCGTTGGGCACCCACGCAATCCATAGATCGATCTTGTATGTTTTGCCTTATCCTCCAATATATCTCGCAAGTCCGGCGCATTTTCTCGTGCCTTGGTACTTTTTGAGCGGCGTTGGGGTGTGGCTTGAGCGGAGGGCCGAGAGGCTTCTCTGTCACGGCCACGGGGTGGCCGGTCTGCCATGTCGTGCGCTGGTGACTTGGGTGCTTCCTCCTCTGATCGAGTGAACAGCCTGCGTTTGGGGTAGCTTTTGGAGGCGCGTTCGAGTTCATACTCTTCGGCTGCAAGGACTTCAGTCCATTTGTCCGCTAGCAGGTCTTGGTCAGCTCTAAGCTGTTGCTGCTTTTTCTTGAGGCTGCTTGCCGTGGCTATAAGCCTGCGTTTGAAACGCCTCCTGTCGGCGGGATCCTCGTGCACGCATTTAATCATCGCTGAGGCTTGCCTCATCTTCGGAGGGAGGCGATAATTATCGCCCTCACCTCTTTTTCGCAGACCGTCAGGCGGACTTGCTTCTTCCTCCTCCCGCTACCGAGTCCCGCCGAGGGGGTTGTCTTCGCACCGTCCGGTGTTATTATCTCCCATGCCGAATCACCGCTTTTTGCTATGGCGGATTTAGAGCGGCGCCACCGACGCCGGGCGCTTGATTGCTTCTTGGAGGGTCATCCTCCGTTGTTCCATCGCCGCTCCCATCTTTTGGGATGTCCACCATGTATATGTCGTATGACGAGGTGGCCTTCCAGTGCCCTATAGGCGCTGGGTCCTGGTCGCCTCCGCATCGCCGCCCATACCGCCGATTTCTTCGGGTCAAGTCGAGCATGTCGCTTAAATCATCGACAAGGCTACAAAGTGGGTGGTGGGTGGGCGTTGAATTTCTTCGTCGTCGCATCCCAACCTTCCCGCTCGTAGTCCGCCAGGCTCTCCGGATAAAGAGAGAGACTTTAGTGAGTTCAGGATATCGCCAAAAGGCGAGTGCCGAAAGATGTCCGCGCGCGGAACTCCATGACCGCGCCCAATCGGATTCGATTGGCGGGCGCGAGGGGTTCGGAGTCCGAGAAGAGTCCGCACCTTGAGTCACGAAGCCGCAGGACGAGGGATGGAGTTTGGCTCAATCGCCGAGAGATCGTGAGCCCCGAGGCGACGCCCAACCACTCGCCCTCGATCGGGAGTCCGCTCCGGACTAAGGGTCGGCGGATGCCGATGCGGCTCTAGGGCACTTTGCTCGCGGCAGAGCTAGATCATACCCATCGAGACAAGGCGGCACACTCGGCTGTGGCTCGAATCTGTCAAGATCAAGTCTCCGTACATCGGCCGATAGTTCAAACTTCCAAATCTGACCTGATGGCCAGGGCGAAGCTTTCGATCTGCTCCAGATGGCTGCTTAATTGGCCCAAGAGCAGCAAAGCCGCCGAATACGAAGATCTGTCCGGGAGAAAAGTCTCACCGGACCGCGTGTTGTTGATGATCAAGGAGCCATCGGGACTATAGGTGACGCACACGGAGGAACTCTCAATGAAAGCACCAATGTCGGTGTCAAACCGCGGATCTCGGTAGGGGGTCCCGAACTATGCGCTAGGCGGATGGTAACAGGAGACAAGGGACACGATGTTTTACCCAGTGTTCGGCCCTCTCGATGGAGGTAATACCCTACTCCCGCTTGATTAATATTGATGATATGGGTAGTACAAGAGTAGATCTACCACGAGATCAAGGAGGCTAAACCCTAGAAGCTAGCCTATGGTATGATTGTTGTTCGCCCCACGGACTAAAACCCTCGGTTTATATAGACACCGGATAGGTTAGGGTTACACGAGTCGGTTACAATGGTAGGAGATCTACATATCCGTATCGCCAAGCTTGCCTTCCACGCCAAGGAAAGTCCCATCCGGACACGGACGAAGTCTTCAATCTTGTATTTTCATAGTCTTGGAGTCCGGCCATGATGATAGTTCGGCTATCCGGACACCCCCTAGTCTAGGACTCCCTCAAACATCAAGTGTTGATGGTGAATAAAACCACTAAGTTCAAGAAAGGCAAGGGTAAGAAGAACTTCAAGAAGGACGGCAAGGAGTTTCCGCCCCGTAAGCCAGCTTGCCGGAAGAAGCCAAAGCATGGACCCAAGCCCGAGACCGAGTGCTTTTATTGCAAGGAAACAGTCATCGAAGCGGAACTGCCCCAAGTACTTAGCGGATAAGAAGGGCGGCAATACCAAAGGTATATGTGATATACATGTTATTGATGTGTACCTAACAGACGCTCGTAGTAGCTCCTAGGTATTTGATACCAGTGCGGTTGCTCATATTTGTAACTCAAAACAGGAGCTGCGGAAAAAGCGGAGACTGGCGAAGGACGAGGTGACGATGCGCATTGGGAATGGTTCCAAGGTCGATGTGATCACCATCGGCACGCTACGTCTACATTTACCTATGGGATTAGTTTTAAACCTCAATAATTGTTATTTAGTACCAGCTTTGAGCATGAACATTGTATCTGGATCTCGTTTAATGCGAGATGGCTACTCATTTAAATCTGAGAATAATGGTTGTTCTATTTATATTAGAGACATGTTTTATGGTCATGCCCCACTGGTCAATGGTTTGTTCTTATTGAATCTCGAACGTGATGTTACACATATTCATAGTGTGAATGCCAAAAGATGTAAGGTTGATAATGATAGTCCCACATACTTGTGGCACTCGCCGCCTTTGGTCATATTGGTGTCAAACGATGAAGAAACTCCATGCAGATGGACTTCTGAGTCTCTTGATTATGAATCATTTGACACATGCGAACCATGCCTCATGGGCAAATGACCAAGACTCCGCTCTCCGAATAATGGAGCGAGCAACCAACTTATTGGAAATCATACATATTGATGTGTGCGGTCCAATGAGCGTTGAGGCTCGCGGTGGTTATCATTATGTTCTCACCCTCACTGATGACTTAAAGTAGATATGGGTATGTCTACTTAATGAAACACAAGTCTGAGACCTTTGAAAAGTTCAAGGAATTTCAGAGTGAGGTTGAGAATCTACGTGACAGGAAAATCAAGTTCTTACGATCAGATCGTGGGGGAGAATATTTGAGTCACGAATTTGGCATGCACTTAAGGAAATGTGGAATTGTTTCACAACTCACGCTGCCTGGAACACCTCGGCGGAATGGTGTGTCCAAACGTCGTAATCGCACTCTATTGGATATGGTGCGATCTATGATGTCTCTTACCGATCTATGTCAGGACCCCGATTCCAAGTCACATTGATCTAGCCGGTAACACCTCATATTACTTTGCGGCCTCACGCACGGTATTCCCACGGGTGTCGCCTTACCATGGCCCGAGACCGTTTGCGCCTTTTGGCTCACGTATATGATAGTGTCGCTAGCATCCATATGACAGAGAACCCGGCCGACATGACTAGTCGTGAACCCAAAGTGGCACTAACTTACGGGACAGTATACATGAATCAACATCGAGCATGTCGGCCAAGAGCGTGCGAATACGGGTCAGTAGCACTGGGCTAACAAGACTCATGAACCGGCTGTAGCAGTTAGGCAGACTCAATGTCACCGCGACATTTCCGTAAGAGATGATACAGAACAAAGTGAATCACATGTCGGCCAATCAAGTGTTCCAGAGCAGAGTGCTGGGCTAGCAGTGACTCGTGAACCGGTCAGTAGCGACTACTATGGCTCATGGAAGCACAAGACTACATTTTCCCATAAGAGAGGCTACCAAGGATAAACAACTAGGTTGTCGGATCCCACACATACCAAGCATTTCAATCATACACATAATATGCTCGATATGTGTAAATACAACATGGCATCACTCCAAAACTCTACGACTCAAAGTATTTATTCAATGGGCTCCGAGGAGCTTAGATATTACAAACATGGGTTGTAGCGACTGCACCTCGACACGCCCGATCTCGTGCTCGTGTCATCCTCGGATCAAGAATGCCGACACCACACAAGATTTGAAGGATTTATAACAGAGTAGCAATCACACACTTATTACATCGAATGTCTCAAAAGAGAACTTATTAAAATAAATATGGCTTAAGGCCATCTAATAACGATAACAATGAAGGCTTGGAAGATAAGCGAGTCCATCAACTCCAACGCATCACCGAGTATAGAACCACGACCTAAAAGCACCTTACTCATCGTTGAAAAGTCTGCAACATGAAATGTTGCAGCCCGAAAACGGGTCAGCACATGGAATATGCTGGCAATGTAACACATAGAGAGCAATGAAAGAACAAGACTATACTACATGCATATATGGCTAGTGGAAAGCTCTATGGTTACAGTTTTGCGAAAAGCCAAGTTTCCCTACTTCAAAGGAGTAAATTTATTTAACTATCATGGTGGTTGTTAAACATTGAGAATGGTTGACAGCATCCTCAATCCCAATTAATGTAATCATCATTAAAACCCAACAGTATTAATTAGAGTAACATGATGAGATTCACTTGATAATCCAAGTACTAGATACTCAAGATGTCCATAACCGAGGACACGGCTAACCATGATTAGTTTATACACTCTGCAGAGGTTTGTGCACTTTTCCCACAAGACTCGATCTCCTCCGCTTGGTTTCTCGTGACTACATGGTGTTTGAGAAACGGATGACCGAGACATAGTCTTTCGTAAGCGCTTAGCACCTTACGAATGGGTAGACCGCACCAACCTACAACCCCTACATCAGCTAGTCTACCACCGTAAGAGTTCGTGACGACTTAATCAACTATGCTAGAGCCCATAGTAGCAAGTGGCTGCACACGGAAGTTTCTAGCATGAATAATCTTATGATCCCTTTGAGCCCGGGTGGCGGTCCATAAAAAAGCAGTAATCTGGTCTACCCAGTGCCTAGATAGGCAATCTGGAATAACCAGTACCTCAATCCACCCGTATGTGTATTAATGTTGCCACCTTAGATAAACCATTTATTAACAATCTCACATCTGTCATGGATATTCACTCAAACCCAATCCACGCTCACGAGCATAGCATGGCATAATAAGCAAACGAGAAGTAACTCCCAAGGGTTTGATAATAAATCAGGTAATAGGTACTACCTCAAACTACTTCCCAAAACCCACATTTTAATTAGATCCTAATCATGCAATGTTTGAGGATTGATCTAATGCATAAAAACTGGGTATGAAAAGTATATGATCAAAGTGTTACTTGCCTTGCTGATGATCCGCGAAACCTAGAGACTCAAGTAACAAAGGCGACTTCGGTATTCTATCACAGACAAACAAACAAGCATAAAATAAGTACTCATATAATGCACAGTTAAAACTCAAATAAGAGATCTAACCAGAAAGTTCAACTTAAGAACTCCGGTTTGCAAAAAGAAACAAATCAAACGAAGCAACGAAAGTCAAACGGCGAAAGAAAACAACTTTGTTTTACTAATCTGGACCTAAGTCAAATTTTACAGAAGCAAAAACTTGTTTAAGTTGGTTATTCGGAAAGAGGGTTCCGATAAACGAGCGAAAAGTTATACTAAAACGAAAATCGGATCAGAAATCGCGATCAGAAATCGCGATCAGAAATAATCACGGAAAATCCGAGAAAAAGAAAAACGACGAACAGCTTAACGAACGAACGTTCGTTAACTGGATCTAAACGACGAAGACGTTCGTTAAAACGAAGAACGAGCGAACGCTCCCTATTTAATCGAACCGGGAAAAAAACCGATCTAATAAAAAACCAAACTAAAAACCGCAAAACCGACGAAAAACCGAACGGTTTTTGAGAAAACCGCGCGCGGAAAACGAGGCACCTCGGGCGGCGGGTCGCGCGATGGCGTGGCGGCGATCTCGGGCGTCGGCGCGGCGGCGCGCGGGTCGGCTAGGGTTAGGGTTTGGGCGCCAGGGCGGTGGGTCAAGGCGGCGGCTGATGGGCTGGGCGGCTCGGGCGGCGGCTATTTAAAGGCTGTCCCCGGGCGGAGGCCCACTCGGGTACGGCCCGAAGTCGGTTCGCGTTTTTTTTAAATAATTCAGCGCAGAAAAACAAGCGAAAGAAATACTAAACGGACTCCAAAAATCCCGAAATAAATTTTCCCCGACTTCTAAAATCAAGCCGGACAAGATGAACATTTATTTGGGGCCTAAATGAAATTTTGAAAAACGGACATTTTTCCTAAATTTAAATAAAATGGCGAAAAACTCCAAAATAAAATCTTATTTGATTTTATTATTAAATCCTCAATATTTCTTTATTTTGGGAAAGTCATTTTGTTCCCTCTCTCATAATTTTGTAATAGAAATAATTGATGATAAAATAATTAAAATCAAATGATCCTATTCTCAAAATTTGAGAAAACTCAAATATGAAAATAACGAAATCCCCAACTCTCTCCGTGGGTCCTTGAGTTGCATAGAATTTCTAGGATCAAAACCCAAAGCAAGCAAAATATGATATGCATGATGATCTAATGTATAACATTCCAAATTGAAAATTTGGGATGTTACAAACCTACCCCCCTTAAGATGAATCTCGCCCTCGAGATTCGGGTTGGCTAGAAAATAGGTGAGGGTGGGATTTAAACAAATCTTCCTCTCGCTCCCAGGTGGCTTCATCCTCGGTGTGGTGGCTCCACTGAACTTTGCAAAACTTGATGACCTTGTCATGGTGACTCGGCCGGCATATTCCGAATTTTGACCGCTTCTCCTCATAGGTCAAATCATTACTCAACCAATCGCTTCAAGTGGCACAAGATTCTCAAAGGTATGTCCGCCATCTCTGCGTGACACTTCTTCACCGAGAAACGTGGAACACATCGTGAACACCGACAATCCTCTGACAGTTCCAACTTATACGCAACTTCTCCCATGCGCCCAAAACTTTGTATGGTCCCACAAAGCGTGGCGCTTAACTTTCCTTAACTCCAAATCGCTTAATTCCTCGTAGTGGAGATATCAAGATAAACTCGGTCTCCGACTTCAGAACTGTCTCCTTGCGCTTTTGAATCCGCATAGCTCTTACTCGCTGGACTGGGCTACCTTGAGCCTATCGCGAATCAACTTCACTTTCCGCTCGCACTCCTTAATCAAATCCGTCCGAACAATGGCGGTCTCCAAATTCATCCCACAACAACGGGTCCTGCACCTCCTTCCGTACAATGCTTCGAAAGGGGCCATCTTCAAACTGGTTTGGTAACTATTGTTATAAGAAAACTCCGCATATGGCAAGTTATCATCCCAACTTGATCCATAATCCAATGCACATGCTCTCAACATATCCTCCAAAATCTGGTTGACTCTCTCGGTCTATCCATCCGCTCGGATGGAAAGCTGTACTAAACTCTAGTCCGGTTCCCAAAGTTTCGTGCAACCGATTCCAAAACTTTGAGGTGAATTGGGTTCCTCTATCGATCTGATACTCCTCGACTCCATGTAAACATACAATTCGGTCATGTATATCTTAGCCAATTTGGCAATCGCTGTAGGTAGTCTTCATCGAATGAAATGAGCTACCTTCGTCGAATGATCGACTACAACCCAAATCGAGTCATAGCTCTGAACGAGTCCCGGGCAATCCCGTGATGAAATCCATGCCTATTTTTTCCACTTCCATTCGGTATTGGCAAAGGTCAGAATAATCCTGCCGGCTTCGATGTTCTCGCCTTCACTCTCGACATACATCACAAACTGCTACATACTCGCAATATCCTTCTTCATTCCGGTCCACCAGAAAGTATCCTTCAAATCCAAATACATCTTGGTATTTCCTGGGTGAATCGATTATGGTGAATCATGTGCCTCTTGCAAAATCAACTTCCTGATCTCCGGGTCATTGGGCACATAAACCAGGTCTTCAAACCATAAGGTATCGTGCTCATCCTCACGAAATCCTTTAGCTTTTCCTTTGCTCATTTTCTCCTTTATAGAGGCAATCTCTTTGTCAGTCTTCTGAGCTTCTCTGACTCTATCCATCAAGGTTGACTGAATCTCCAATGCTGCTACGTAGCCTCTCGGAACTATTTCCAAACATAGCTCACGAAGATCCTCGGCTAACTCCTTTGGTATTTCTCCCGTCATTAGTGTATTGACATGGCTCTTACGGCTCAATGCGTCAGCTACTACATTAGCCTTTCCGGGATGGTAATGCAATCTCATATCATAATCCTTGATGAGTTCCAACCATCTCCTTTGTCTGAGGTTTAACTCCTTCTGCGTGAAAATGTACTTCAAACTCTTGTGATCCGTGTACACCTCGCAATGATTTCCAATGAGGAAATGTCTCCATGTTTTCAATGAATGCACTACGGCTGCTAACTCCAAATCATGTGTGGCATAATTCAATTCGTGAGGTTTCAGTTGTCGTGAAGCATACGAAACAACTCTTCCCTCCTGCATGAGCACTACTCCAAGTCCTCGATGTGAAGCATCGCAATACACCTCATAATCTTTAGTCTGGTCTGGCAAAATCAACACTGGTGAGGTAACCAAACGTTTCTTCAACTCCTGGAAACTAGCACACTCCTCAGTCCATATAAACTTGGTATCCTTCTTCAGCAACTCCGTCATAGGCTTTGCAATCTTTAAGAAGTTCTCGATAAATCTCCGGTAGTATCCTGTCAGTCCAAGGAAACTCCGGATCTCTCCAACTGTTGTTGGTGCTTCCCAATTGGTCACAGTGATAACCTTTGTGGGGTCAACCACTATTCCTTCTCCGGATATAACGTGTCTGAGGAACCCTACTTCCTTCAACCGAAACTCACATTTGTTGAACTTGGCATATAATTGATGTTCTCTGAGCTTCTCGGGTACTAAACGCAAATGTTCCTTATGTTCCTCTTCATTCTTCGAGTAAACCAGAATATCATCGATGAACACTACGACGAACTTATCCAAAAACTCCATAAACACCTGGTTCATCATGTTCATAAAATAGGCAGGTGTGTTAGTCAGACCAAATGACATAACGGTATACTCATACAGCCCGTACTTGGTGGTAAAAGCCGTCTTAGGTATATCCTGCTCTCGAATCTTCAACTGATGGTATCCCGGTCGCAAATCGATCTTGGAAAATACCTTAGCTCCTTGCAATTGGTCAAACAAGTCGTTGATCATCGGCAACGGGTACTTGTTCTTAATGGTCACTTCATTTAATCCTCGGTAATCAACAACCATTCTTAATGATCCATCCTTCTTCTCCACTAGAAGTACTGGCGATCCCCAAGGCGAAGAACTTGGGCGAATGAAACCTTTATCCAAGAACTCTTTAATCTGCTTCTTAATTTCTTCCAAATCTTGCGCGGCATCCTATACGCTCTTAGATATCGCCCAAAGGTTCGGCAATAGCTCAATCGAAACTCAATGTCTCCGTCCGGTGGCATGCCCGGCAACTCTTCCGAATCACGTCCGGTAATCCTTCACCACCGGTACTTCCTCCTGCACAACTCCTGATAAGGAATTTACATGTGCCTTCCTCGGCTCATGCCGTGATACATACCTAATCCTCCTTCCTTCTGGGCTAGTAAGCAAAATCGTCTTACTGGCGCAATCAATGTTTCCTCTGTACTTTGATAACCAATCCATGCCTAATATCACATCCAATCCTTGCGATTCCAAAATTATTAGGTCCGAGGGAAATACGTAGTTTCCAATCCTTAATGGCAGTCGATCACACCATTTACTCGCCATATATTTTGCTCCGGGTGAGGTTACTAACATGGGTGACCTAAGGGCTTGGGTTGGCAATTTATACTTATCCACAAACCCCTTGATATGTATGAATGTGATGCACCAGTATCAAAAAGAATAACTGCAGTAAATGTCTTAACCAAAAACTTACCTATTACTGCATCTGGCTGATCTTCAACCTCCTCCACGGTAACGTGGTTCACCTGTCCCCTGTTTAAAGGGTTCGGTTTCTTTCCCGATCTTCCATTGCCATTTCCATTTTGGGCTTCAGGACATTCATTTGCATAATGCCCAGTCTTCTGGCACTTAAAGCAAGTGATTTGGCTCAGGTCTCTCTTGGCTGGGGTTGACGGGTTGGTGCGGTTTTGTCCATTGCTTCCTCCATTCCCATTTCCATTCTTGGTGCCATTATGATTGTGCGAGCTACCACCTCCGTGGGTATGCTGGAATTATCCTCCCGGCTTCGGGGTAAAGCGTAGCTTCTGCTGAGCTCCAGAATTGTACTTCCCTTGTCCATACTTCCTCTTGCGATTGTCAATCTGCTGCTGCTTCCCTTCAATCATAAGCGCATGATCTACCAACTCCTGGTAGTTGTTGAAAGTGTCTACCATCAACTGCATGCTCAGCTCATCATTCAGTCCTTCTAGAAACTTCTCCTGCTTAGTTGCATCGGTAGCAACGTCATCTGGGGCATAACATGCTAACTTACTAAAATCATCCACATACTGGCCAACTGTCCGTCCTCCTTGGCGCAAGTTGCGTAAACTCACGCTTCTTCATGGCCATAGCTCCTGCTGAAACATGGGCAGATGAAAAGCTTGTTGCCCTGATCCCACGGATCGTGTCTATAGGATAAGTGGCTGTAAAATTCTCCCACCATGTCAGCGCGGGTCCTTCAAGCTGATGTGCGGAAAATTTCACCTTTTCCCCATCTGACATCCCGCAGTGGTCAACTCCTCCCTATCTTACGGAGCCAATCATCTGCAATAATCGCTCGGTGCTACTGGAAAACACCGGCGGATTTAGCCTCAAGAAACGAGTCAAATGGTCAATAGGTGGTGGTGGTGGTGGGTTGTTGTTGTTGTTGTTGTTGTTGTTGTTGTAGTTGTTGTTGTTTTTGTTGTTGTTGTTGTTGTTGTTGTTGCCTTGGTTCTGTACCAATGTTTGAATCAAGGCATTCTGCTGCTGAATCAATTGAGTGATCTCCGGTGGAAAAACAAATCCGGGGTCGCGTCTCGGAGGCATCTGAGGGTTTAGAAAAGAAGAGAAAATAGAATAGAATGAGTTCTAGGGGAAAAACACTACCCATATGCACATGAGACAATATGCACACAAAATCACTTCATTCAATCAAGCAAGAGCATACAAACGGTCTAGAACTATCGCAAAAGTGCGTGGACTATACTATGTACATGGTAGAACACTACTACTGTTATGGTGGTCAACTAGAAAAACTGCTCTGATGAAGACTCCATGATATCTGCTCCAGCTTCATCAACATAGTCCTCATCACTGTCGTCAGGGTCCGAGTCGGTGTCGTTGATGATGATATAGTTATCCGAGCAAGTGGATTCGTCATCTTCTCTTTTGGGTGCTGAACCTCCCATGAATACTTCAATCTTCTCCTTAAGGTCGCCTTTCTGTCTCACTAGAGCGATGATCTCCTCCATATAATCTTCACGTGTAGCTTTGAGTTCTTCTTCTAGCTCCTTGATCTTGGTCATAGCCTTTTGTAGATCCTCCATACCCAAGACATCCGGTTCTCTGGCGCCGGATGTGCTGGTTTAATTCTGGATATAAGCTGCGATTGATCTATCCCTCCTGGTGCTGATCATCTCCCATTGCTCATCTCGGCGCCCACAAATCTGGTAGATAGTATTCTTGAGATCATTGTGGTAAACTTGTCCAATTCGTCCCATGGCGATGTGGGCTGCCATGCTCTTTCCTAGGATCCAAGTTGGTGCATCAAAGGAAAACTCTATGGGCTCCGTGACTGGTGCAAATGTCCTTCCTGGAATGTGAACTTGAATCATCCAGCGCTCCTCTTCGGGTAAAGTGGCGTTGAAGGTCCCGGTGAAGCTTGGTACTCCTATATTCAGGTATCTAGTGACTTCCTTCAAGTGGCATCCAAAGGGTGTATCTTCATCCGGTTGTGTGAACTTGTTTCTTGCTTCCGTCATCCTAAAAGAATAGAAAAGATGAGGAGTCAGAAATGAGAATAAAGAGTAGTGATCTAGGGCTTTAGCTTAGTGGCCGTGTCCTACAGTCAGCGTGTGCTCTGATACCATCTTTGTAGCGACCAGAGCTCAAACGGTCTGATCTCTGTGCTCAGGTGTCATCCCTGGATCAGTAATGCTGACACCACACAGTGCTTGAAGGATTTATAATAGAGTAGCAATCACACACTTATTACATCGAATGTCTCAAAAGAGAACTTATTAAATAAATATGGCTTAAGGCCATCTAATAACGATAACAGCGGAAGGCTTGGAAGATAAGCAAGTCCATCAAATCCAACGACATCACTGAGTATAGAACCACGACCTAAAAGCACCTTACTCGTCGTCTGAAAAGTGTGCAACATGAAACGTTGCAGCCCGAAAATGGGTCAGCACATGGAATATGCTGGCAATATAACACATAGAGAGTAATGAAAGAACAAGACTATACTACATGCATATATGGCTGGTGGAAAGCTCTATGGTTATAGTTTTGCGAAAAGCCAATTTTTCCCTACTGCAAAGGAATAAATTTATTTAACTATCATGGTGGTTGTTAAACATTGAGAATGGTTGACAGCATCCTCAATCCCAATTAAAGTAATCATCATTAAAACCCAACAGTATTAATTAGAGTAACATGATGAGATTCACTTGATAATCCAAGTACTAGATACTCAAGATGTCCATAACCGGGTACACCGCTAACCATGATTAGTTTATACAGTCTGCAGAGGTTTGTGCACTTTTCCCACAAGACTCGATCTCCTCCGTTTGGTTTCTCGCACAACATGGTGTTTGAGAATCGGATGACCGAGACATAGTCTTTCAGAAACGCTAGCACCTTATGAATGGGTAGACCGTACCAACCTACAACCCCTACATCAGCTAGTCTACCACTGTAAGAGTTCGCACGACTTAATCAACTATGCTAGAGCCCATAGTAGCAAGTGGCTGCACACGGAAGTTTCTAGCATGAATAATCTTATGATCCCTTTGAGCCTGGGTGGCGGTCCATAAAAAAACAAGCAATCCTGGTCTACCCAGGTGCCTAGATAGGCAATCCTGGAATAACCAGGTACCTCAATCCACCTAGATGTGTATTAATGTTGCCACCTTAGATAAACCATGTATTAACAATCTCACATCTGTCATGGATATTCACTCAAACCCAATCCACGTCTACGAGCATAGCATGGCATAATAAGCAAACGTAGAAGTAACTCCCAAGGGTTTGATAATAAATCAGGTAATAGGTACTACCTCAAACTACTTCCCAAAACCCACATTTTAATTAGATCCTAATCATGCAATGTTTGAGGATTGATCTAATGCATAAAAACTGGGTATGAAAAGTATATGATCAAAGTGTTACTTGCCTTGCTGATGATCCGCGAAACCTAGAGACTCAAAGTAACAGGCGGCGCACTTCGGGTATTCTATCACAGACAAACAAACAAGCATAAAATAAGTACTCATCTAATGCACAGGTAAAACTTAAATAAGAGATCTAACCAGAAAGTTCAACTTAAGAACTCCGGTTTGCAAAAAGAAACAAATCAAACGAAGCAACGAAAGTCAAACGGCGAAAGAAAACAACTTTGTTTTACTAATCTGGACCTAAGTCAAATTTTACAGAAGCAAAAACTTGTTTAAGTTGGTTATTCGGAAAGAGGGTTTCGAGATGAAACTCCAGGCGCTTGAATCGCCTGATTCCGATAAACTGGCGAAAAGTTATACTAAAACGAAAATCGGATCAGAAATCGCGATCAGAAATAATCGTGGAAAATCCGAGAAAAAGAAAAACGACGAACAGCTTAACGAACGAACGTTCGTTAAACTGGATCTAAACGACGAACACGTTCTTTAAAACGGACGAAAGAGCGAACGCTCCCTATTTAACCGAACCGGGAAAAAAACCGATCTAATAATGAAAAAATGGAAATTAAAAAAAACCGGCGAAAAACCGACGGAAAAACCGAACGGTTTTTTGAGAAAACCGGCGGCGCGGAAAACGAGGCACCTCGGGCGGCGGCGGTGCGGGTCGGCTAGGGTTAGGGTTTGGGAGCGGGCGCGGGTGGGCTGTCGGCGGCTGATGGGCTGGCCGGCTCGGGCGGCGGCTATTTAAAGGCTGCCCCCGGGCGGAGTCCCGCTCGGGTACGGCCCGAAGTCGATTCGCGTTTTTTTAACAATTCCGTGCAGAAAAACAAACGAAAGAAATACTAAACGGACTCCAAAAATCCCGAAATATATTTTTCCTGACTTCTAAAATCAAGCCAGGCAAGATGAACATTTATTTGGGGCCTTAATGCAATTTTGAAAAACGCACATTTTTCCTAAATTCAAATAAAATGGCGAAAAACTCCAAAATAAAATCTTATTTGATTTTATTATTAAATCCTTAGTATTTCTTTATGTTGGGAAAGTCATTTTATTCCCTCTCTCATATTTTTGTAATAGAAATAATTGATGATAAAATAATTAAAATCAAATGATCCTATTCTCAAAATTTGAGAAAACTCAAATATGAAAATAACGAAATCCCCAACTCTCTCCGTGGGTCCTTGAGTTGCGTAGAATTTCTAGGATCAAAACCCAAAGCAAGCAAAATATGATATGCATGATGATCTAATGTATAACATTCCAAATTGAAAATTTGGGATGTTACATGGGTCTCATGACCCAATATTCAGAGCATACAAGTCAAAGCACAAACGGAAGCTTAACATGTCTAGGTACAGACAATACAAATGAAAAAGGCTGAGAAGCCTGACTATCCACAAGACCCTCCCAAGGGTACAAGATCGTAGTTGAGGTAACAAGCTAAACGTCGAAGTCCACGCAGAACTACTAGCGAGACTGAAGTCTCTCTGCAAAAACATAAAATAGGCAAACGTGAGTACAAATGTACCCAAAGAAGACTTACATCGTAACTAACTACATATGCATCATTATCAACAAAGGGTGGTGGAGTTTGACTGCAGAAGCCAGCTTTGACTCGGTGGCTATCCCGAACTACGACTACAAGCAACTCTTTGAGGTGGCGCACACGCAGTCCACATATTCACCATATCAATACACCACTATGGATCCGCCTCCCGCCTCCCTACGAGAAAGCCATCCATAGCACTCACGCTATCTTGTGCATTTTAGAGTATCCACTTCAAGTTATTTATGAACTGCACAGCAACCTGAAGTCCTTTACCGCGACACGGATATTCAATAGATAATGTTAACCCCGCAGGGTGTACTTCTTCACACACGCTCGACCACTTATCGCCGCATACGACATGTACTCGCAACCTTCAAGCGGAAGCCCAATGAGGGTGTCGGCCACGACCGACTAACCACACAAGTCTCTCGTCCGTGTTTATCGCCTATTCGGGTTCCATCTGCAAGGAGATCCGGCCGGGGTGTCGCTCACGGCCCCAAACGATGTGTGCAGGGTTCCCAAGCCCACATCGACGGGTGGATCTATGCTTGGTACACCGTGCCACGGTTCCTAGTCTGTCCCAAGCCCACCTGTACCGGGTGCCACTTGGTAGACTACTAACACAAGCTACAAACACCAGAAACTAGTTGCAACTCCTGGACAGAGATCGTGTTGATTAATAAGTCGAGAGAGCTTGGAGTGCCCGGAGCCCAATGTGTGGTAGTAACTATTCATGGATCACAAACACAGAACTCAGTTCCTGAGGACGGCTTCAATGAGACAACCCACCATGTACTCCTACATGGCCTCTCACCGCTACCTTTAACAAATCGTGTTCACACACTTAGCTCACACACAGTAGAACATGCTCACACACCTTCGATTCATCCCCGATGAATCAGACCTGACTCAACTCTAAGCAGTAGCAGGCATGACAAACAAGCATGTATGAGTAGGCACATCAGGGCTCAAACAACTCCTACTCATGGTAGTGGGTTTCATCTATTTACTGTGGCAATGACAGGTCATGCAGAGGAAAAGGTTCAGCTACCACAGCAAGTAACAAATATGTCGTTGTTGTCCTAATGCAGTAAAAGAGAGCAGGAGCGAGAGAGTGGGATTGTATCGGAATGAACAAGGGGGTTTTGCTTGCCTGGCACTTCTAAAGATAGTATAGCTCTTCATCGGTGTCATCGATCACGTCGTCGGAAACATCGTCTACTAAGAGGGAACAACCACCGGCAAACACAAAAGGAACCACAATCAATGCAATGCACATTCATATGAATGATATGTCATATTAAAGTACTGAATTGACCTAGTGCAACAGTTAGTCATATTCATTGAAGTGGAATTCAAACCTATAGCAAATTCCAACTCCAAAACTAATTACCATTTATTCCATAATCATGAATTGCCCTATTCAGTGAGGTTAACTTGTTCAAACATGCATGAAATTGCCAAATTCAGATTCTTTGGATTTTTCTGATAATTTTTCATATATGAATTATTTCAATATGTGCTATAGATTAATTTCTATGATTTTTTGAAGTTTATACTATTTTCTGGAATTTCCTGAGTTATTTAAATCCAGAAAATGTTAACTGCGTCAGCATGACGTCATCACAGCGTCAGCGAGTCAACGGGCCGCCCGGGGTCAAATCTGACCGGCGGAGCCCACTGGTCAGTTAGACAGGGGTTAACCCCGCGTTGACTCACCTTTGACCTGCTGTGGGGCCCGCTGTCAGCGGCTGTAGGGCGGCTAATTAGTGGGGTTTAGCCAGTAATGGTCGTGCCACGTCGGCGGGGTTACGCCGGCGATGACCCGACGCGGTGGCAATCGCCGGTCGGCCGTTTCCGGCCACGGCTGGTCGTGCGGTTAGGTGCGTTGGACAGCCTGTGGTACGGGGCATCCAACGGTGGTCGTGGGGTCACCAGGGACGACGTGTAGCAGCGACGGCGGTGGGCGTATGCGGGGGCGGAGCTCGGTGGCGTGCGGGCGCTGCGCTAGGACTCGCTTTCGAGCCGGCTGGGCTACACAACGCGCTGGGGATTCAGGAGCATGCCCGCGCCGAAGGCAGCGAACGGAGCACGGTGAGCGCGCGCGCTGCGGCAATGGCGGAGCCGAGCTTCGGCTCATGCGGGCAGGGGAGCTAGAGGGCAGGGGAGATCAGGATAGTAGGGGGAGTCAATGCAGTGGCTCACAGTGGATCCAAAGGTGTCGACGACGAGCTCGGGGAAGGCTCGGAGCAGACGGCACCGCGGTGGCGATCTCGGTGTCCCGAGGTTGAAGAAGAGGTCGGGGACGATGCGTCGGGGCGTCCGGCGTCACGTGAGTCATCGAGGAGGCGTAGACGATGGAGGCGGAGCTGATGGGCACGTCAGACGGGCGAGGGGGTGGTTGTTGCTACAGCAACGACGAGCGGCAGCGACGTGCGCACTCAGTGGTCGTGTGGGAGAGAAACAGAGGAGGGGAGAGAGGACTGGAGTGAGCGGTTGGGTTCGGGGACGTGTGTGGCGCCTCTGTGGCGCCCCGGGAAGCGGCAAGCGAGTCTGGCGGAGAGCGACGTCTTGCGGTGGCCACGCGCCTCTGTCCTTCTGTCAAAGGAGGAAGAAGACCGAGGAGCCCATGGTGGGCTGGGCCAGATCAGGAGTTGGGCCGGCTCTGCTGTAGGTGAGAAGCCCAGGTGAGTCCTTCTCTCTCTCTTATTAATTGTTTCTGTCTTCTATTTTGCTTTTCTGTTTTTGATTTAGTAATAATACTAAACCATTTTTAAAACTCCTGAGAAAATTTGTGGGCACTTTTAAAATGTTTACTAACAACCCTCAAATGTTTTCAAAATTATTGAAGCATTTAAAATAGTTATAGCCATTAAATGCTCCAATTCAAATACTTATGATTTAATCCAAAAACCTGAAATGACCTAGGGAAAATATGCACCAATTTTTGTCAGAGATTTTCACCAGTTTCAAAAATGATGGAATTTTCCTGAAGTCACTTTGGGTTTATTGGAAGTGATTTTATTTGAGCCTATTTGAATTCATTTGGTGCTAGGGTTTGGTCAGTCCCCATTTCAAGTTTTTGAGAAATTTAAACATGATGCAAGATGATGATGCAATGATAAGCAAGGCCAATGCTAGGGCTGTGACAATCTACCGCTATCATATTGGGGTTATGCTATAGAGACTTCCGCATTCACTTTAAATAGGGCTCCGTCCAAATCAGTTGAGACGACACCGTATGATTATGGTTTGGGAAGAAACCTAAGTTGTCGTTTCTGAAAGTTTGGGGATGCGATGCTTATGTCAAGAAACTTCAACCTGAAAAGCTCGAACCCAAATCGGAAAAATGTGTCTTCATAGGATACCCTAAGGAAGCTATTGGGTATACCTTCTACCTCAGATCCGAAGGCAAGATATTTGTTGCCAACAATGGATCCTTTCTAGAGAAAGAGTTTCTCTCGAAACAAGTAAGTGGGAGGAAAGTAGAACTTGATGAAGTATTGCCTCTTGAACCGGAGAGTAGCGCAGCTCAAGAAAATGTTTCTGTGGTGCCTGCACCGACTAGAGAGGAAGTTAATGATGATGATCATGAAACTTCAGATCAAGTTGCTACTGAACTTCATAGGTCCACAAGGACACGTTCCGCACCAGAGTGGTACGACAACCCTGTCCTGGAAATCATGTTGTCAGACAATGGTGAACCTTCGAACTATGAAGAAGCGATGGCGGCCCAGATTCGGCTAAATGGCTTGAAGCCATGAAATCCGAGATAGGATCCATGTATGAAAATGAAGTATGGACTTTGATGACTTGCCCCATGATCGGCGAGCCATAGAAAATAAATGGATCTTTAAGAAGAAGATGACACGGATGGTAATGTAACCATCTATATAGGCTCGCTTGTCGCTAAGGTTTATCGACAAGTTCAAGGGGTTGATTACGATGAGACCTTCTCACCAGTAGCTGGCTGAAGTCTGTCCGAATCATGTTAACAATTGTCGCATTCTATGATTATGAGATATGGCAAATGGACGTCAAAACAGCATTCCTTAATGGTTTCCTTAAGGAAGAATTGTATATGATGCAGCTGGAAGGTTTTGTCGATCCTAAGAATGCTGACAAGGTATGCAAGCTCCAACGCTCGATCCATGGGCTGGTGCAAGCATCTCGGAGTTGGAACATTCGTTTTGATGAGATGATCAAAGCGTTTGGGTTAACGCAGATTTATGGAGAAGCATGTGTTTACAAGAAAGTGAGTGGGAGCTCTGTAGCATTTCTCATATTATATGTGGATGACATACTATTGATGGGAAATAATACGTAACTCTTGGAAAGCATAAAGGCCTACTTGAATAAGTGTTTTCAATGAAGGACCTTGGAGAAGTTGTTATATATTAGGCATCAAGATCTATAGAGATAGATCGAGACGCCTCATTGGTCTTTCACAAAGCACGACTTTGACAAGATATTGAAGAAGTTCAATATGGATCAGTCCAAGAAGGGGTTCTTGCTCAGATTGCAAGGTGTGAGATTGAGCACGGCTCAATGCCCACCACGGCGTAAGATAGGGAAAATATGAGTGTCATCCCCTATGCCTCGCCATGTCTATTATGTATACCATGCAGTGTACCGACCTGATGTAAACCTTGCCGTAAGTTTGGTGGGAAGGTACCAAAGTAATCCCGCATGGAACACCGGATACGGGTCAAGAATATCCTGAAGTACCTTAAAAGGACTAAGGATATGTTTTCGTTTATGGAGGTGACGAAGAGCCTGTCGTAAGGGTTACGTTGATGCTAGCTTCGACACGATCCGGATGACTCCAAGTCACAAACCGGATACATGTATATTTTCAATGGTGGGGCAATCACTGGTGCAGTTGCAAGCAAAGCGCCGTGGCGGATCTACATGTGAAGCGGAGTACATGGCAGCCTCGGAGGCATCACATGAAGCAATCTGGATGAAGGAGTTCATTACCGACCTAGGAGTTATTCCCAATGCATCGGGCCCGATGACTCTCTTCTGTGACAACACTGGAGCTATTGCCCTTGCCAAGGAGCCCATCTTTCAGAAGAAGACTAGGCATATCAAGCTTCGCTTCAACTCCATTCGTGAAAATGTTCAAGATGGAGACATAGAGATTTGTAAAGTGAATACGGACCTGAATGTCGCAGATCCGTTGACTAAACCTCTTCCACGTGCAAAGCATGATCAACACCAGAACTCTATGGGTGTTCGATTCATCACAATGTAACAAGGTTATTGACTCTAGTGCAAGTGGGAGATTGTTGGGAATATGCCCTAGAGGCAATAATAAAAAGGTTACTATTATATTTCCTTGTTCATGATAATTGTCTATTGTTCATGCTATAATTGTGTTATCCAGAAATCGTAATACATGTGTGAATACATAGACCACATCATGTCCCTAGTGAGCCTCTAGTTGACTAGCTCGTTGATCAATAGATGGTTACGGTTTCCTAACCATGGACATAGGATGTCATTGATAACGGATCACATCATTAGGATAATGATGTGATGGACAAGACCCAATCCTAAGCATAGCACAAGATCGTAGTTTGTCTCGCTAAAGCTTTTCTCGATGTCAAGTATCCTTTCCTTAGACCATGAGATTGTGCAACTCCCGGATACCGTAAGGATACTTTGGTGTGCCAAACGTCACAACGAATCGGGTGGCTATAAGGTACACTACGGTATCCCCGAAAGTATCTGCTGGGTTGGCACGAATCGAGACCGGATCTGCCACCGTATGACGGAGAGGTATCTCGGCCCACTCGGTAGGACATCATCATAATGAGCTCAATGTGATCAAGGAGTTTTTCACGGGATGATGTGTTACGGAACGAGTAAAGAGACTTGCTGTAACGAGATTGAACAAGGTATCGTATACCGACGAATCTCGCAAGTATCGCATCGATAGACAAAGGGAATTGTATACGGATTGATTGAATCTCGACATCGTGGTTCATCCGATGAGATTATCGTGGAGCATGTGGGAGCCAACATGGGTATCCAGATCCCGCTGTTGGTTATTGACCGGAGAGTTTTCTCGGTCATGCCTACGTGTCTCCCGAACCCGTAGGGTCTACACACTTAAGGTTCAGTGACGCTAGAGTTGTAGAGATATTAGTATGCGGTTAACCGAAAGTTGTTCGGAGTCCCGGATGAGATCTCGGACGTCACGAGGAGTTTCGGAGGTAAAGATTTATATATAGGAAGCCCAGTTTCGGCCACCGGGAGAGTTTCGGGGGTCACCGGTATTGTACCGGGACCACCGGAAGGGTCCCGGGGGTCCACTGGGTGGGGCCACCTATCCCGGAGGTCCCCATGGGCTTATGGCGTGGAACCAGCCCCGGTGGGCTGGTGGCGCCCACCCAAGGGCCCAAGGCACCTTGAAACCCTAGGGCTGTTGCTCGAGGGGCATGCGCCCCTGGTTGAAACCCTAAGGGGCCGCTGCCCCGAGGGCCGCCTCTAGATGGGATCTCCAGGGGCATGCGCCCCTAGCCCCTATATATAGTGGAGGGAGGAGGGCAGCCGCACCTAAGCCTTGGCGCCCCTCTCCCTCCCATGACACCTCTTCCTCCTCAAGTAGCGCTTGGCGAAGCCTCGCCGAATCTCGCCGCCCACCACCACGCCACAGTCGCTAGATCTCCATCAACTTCTCCTCCCCGTGCTGGATCAAGAGGGAGGAGACGCCTCCGCCCATACGTGTGTTTAACGCGGAGGTACCGTCCGTTCGGCGCTAGGATCATCGGTGATTTGGACCACGACGAGTACGACTCCATCAACCCCGTTCTTTTGAACGCTTCCGCTCGCGATCTACAAGGGTATGTAGATGCACTCCTCTCTCTCTCGTTGCTAGATGACTCCATAGATTGATCTTGGTGATGCGAGAAAATTTTAAATTTCTGCTACGATCCCCAACAAACTGGGGCGTCGCCGCCATTCGAGATCTCGTCGATCTCGCGCCGCTCGCTGCTCTGTACTCGCCGCCGGAGGGGAACCAGGGGCAGCCTCACCGGGGGAAGAAGGTGGTTAACCAGGAGGGAGGTGCACGCGGGGGGGTGGGATGGCTCTAGGGAGGGAGAGGTGCGGCGGGGTGGGATGGCTCACCGGGCGGGAGAGGTGCGGCGGGGTGGGATGGCTCAACGGGAGGGAGAGGTGCGCACGGCGGGGGTGGGATGGTTCACCGGGAGGGAGAGGACTGGATCGGGGTGGGAGGTGGCGCGGATCGGGGATCTGCTGGAGGTGTTGCCTGTCGGGCCGGGTCTCCGATTCAAAACTACCTTATATAGGGCTTGCCTTATTATAGAATATTATTCTACAATCAGTTGTAGAATAGACCCACCTATATATATATATATATATATATATATATATATATATATATATATATATATATATATATATATATATATATACATAAACACTATTCGATCACGGATAAGAATAATATTCTGATCACAACATGAACTTCCCGAGTAACGCGCCTGACCTTCCCCGAGTACAAGGTTGAACATCAACTAAAAAGTGTTCAAATGGGGCTTGCGATATACCGTTGGAAAGCTATGAACACCAGTATCATGACCCAAGTTGATTTTTTGGCAAAATGTAAGCGGTTTAAGAGGCAGTTTTGAAAACCGATTTTCCTTCATACAAAAAATATGAATCGTATTTTCGATCGCATTTCTAAACCATTTATCGGAATGACGCAAATAATATGGCGTTGGAAAGCTGTTGCAAAACCGCTCCTTCCACATGTTGAAAGTTTTCTCTAATTTCTTATGGTTAAAGAGTAATTTGGAAAATCGTAAAATTTCACAAACCGAACAGCCGTGTTCGTATTTTCGATGACATTTCTAAACAGCTAATCTAATTGAGGCAAATGATATGGCGTTGGAAAGCTTATGAAAATGCTCTACTTTTTCATGTTGAAAGTTTTTTCTAATTTTGAATGGTTTAAAATAAATTTAGAAAACAATACAAGTTCTAGCGAATTTGTATTTTCAAGCTAAATTTTTAACCGTATGTCTGAATGCATCAAATGATATGGCGTTGGAAAGCTTGAGGAAATGCGAAACTTTTTAGTATTTATTATTTCTCCCAATTCTTTATGGTTTTAAGCCAGTTTAGAAAATGGCGAAAAACGTATTTTCGCCGTATTTTCTTAAAACTGTAACGGAATGGCGCAAATAATATACCGTTGGAAAGCTAAGAAAAATGCGAAACTTTTTCATGTTGATGGTTTTCTCTATTTTCTAGGAGTTTTCAAGTTATTGCGAAAATGGCGGGATCATTCGTTCTGCCTTTATCGTGAAACTGATTCTTAGAAAATGCACCGCGTGAAGACTTGAACTTCTCGGCATGTCTACTTGAACTTCACTTTGTTTTTCACGTCCTTTTTTTGCTTGTAGATCTCCATCCACTGCTTGTAGCTCTCCATTCACTCATCAAAATTGAGCAAGTGATATACCGATGGAAAGCTACTGTAGACACGCAACTTTCCCGTGTTGACCATTTTTTCATACTCGCGACGGTTTTAAAAGTTTTTCATGTGAAATTCATTCAGTGTAGTAGTTGAACTTCCTGCTGTTTTCATGTTGAACTTCTATGACGTATTATCGTTTGTAATTTTCCTCATCCATTCGTTAGTGTTAAACAAATGATTTTCCTTTTGTACAAACCCTTCTCACAATAATTTTTTTAACTTTCTTCGACCGAGGACTTGAACTTACGCAAATGATATTCCTGTCGTTTTGAAGTAAATTAGAAAATGACAAGATCATAATTTCTGCCTTCACCACGAGTGGAAATGCACTGCGTGAAGTAGTTGAATTTCTCGGGCATGCCTGTTTGAACTTCACTCTGTTTTTGACGTGCTATTTTTTGACATGTTGTTTTTCGCACTGCGTGAAGTAGTTGAACTTCTGGGGCATGCCTGTTTGAACTTCACTCTGTTTCACTTTATTTGTATTTTTCTTGTATAAAATACACACAGTGTAGTACGTGAACTTCCGGTTGTTATCACTTTTGAATTTCTCTCTAGTTTGAGAGAATTATTTTAAAACACAAAAAACAACATATTTTTTTATGTATTTTGGACATCTAAATACACGATGAACCTCTCTCACAAGAATTTTTTGAACTTTTCCTCGCTGAGCAATTGAACTTCTATCAACCATAATTTCATTTATGAGTTGTTTTTAAAAGTGCAAAAATGGTGCTGTGTTTTTTGTTTTTTGAACAGGTAAATCCTATGTTTTAATAAACTCTGAACTTCTCTATTATTTCAATTTTAACTTCACCTTTTTATATTTTGAGTAAAGAATTGCATTCGATTTTTATACGGAAAAAATCTTAGTTCTGTAATAAACATTATACAAATTTTTCGTTATTTCGTACTGAACTTCTTGGTTTATTCGTTAGCAATGGGAAAATTTTAAGTTTTTGTGATAAATATTGAACTGCTCCATTTTCTGAAATTGAACTTCTTGATTTATTATTTATTATCGAGGAAAATCTAATTTTTTTTCATATACATTGCACTATTGTATTTTTTAAAATTGAACTTCTTGGTTTTTTCAATTGGACTTCTTGGTGTCATTCATTTGTAACGGGAAAAATGCTAATATTTTAATAAACATCGTACAATTTCTTGGATATTTTCAAAGTGAATTTCTTGGTTTTTTCGTTAGTAACGGGAAAAATTATGAGAAAAATCTGCATTTCTTATAGACATCGAACTTCACCATTTTTAAAATTTGAACTTCTTAGTTTTATTGCTTTGTAACGAGGAAATGTTTTTTTTATATAAACAATGATACTGCGTTGTTATTTTAATTTGAACTTCTAGTTTTTATAGAATGGGGAAAATCAAATTTTTATACAATCTTTTTGAATTGCTCCTCTTTTTATTTTAAAATTCTCTGATTTTTTTACAACGCGGAAAATCCGTTATAAAGATTTTTTAACTACTTTTTTGTTTAATTCTTGCTCAAATTTTTTGAACTTCCAAATTTGTCTTTTAGATATTAAAAACTTCTTCATTTTAAACATTGACCTGCTTCGGTTTTAAAATTTGAACTTTTTATAGAATTTTTTCGCGACATTTTATGCATTTTTTGCTTCTCGATGAAATGGCCTAGGCGGTCCCTTTTTTCATTTGCTCATTTTTCTTCTGTACGTGGTACACGTGAACTTCAAAATTTTTGAAACATTAACTTCGCATGCTATTAATGTTTTTTCATGAAACTCCATAGATTTTATTTTTTGAATTCCATGATTTTTTTGTTTACATTTTTTTGGTTTGAACTTCGATGTCCGTTGCACCTGAACTTTCGAAATCACACTTTTTATACACATTTTTCCTTGAATCCAACATGTGCAAAAACAATAGGAAAAATTGGGTCAATTCTCATAAGCAATAGGACAAACATTTTAGAGGGCACCCATAATAGTTTTTTTGTTCTACTCAGTGTACCAAACCCTCATGATGTGCATTTTAGAAGTTTCAACTTAAAGGAATTTATTTTGATTTTTTTGACTGGATTGAATGAAGATAGCAACAGTAAGCATTCCCTTGCCTAGACTTTTCCACTCTGGAACGAGTTTTAAGGTCCGAGTTTATTCTTATAAGAATATATGCTTTCCCGCGAAAATAATATTAAGGAATGAAATCTTTCAAGTTTTAACAAAGCTCAAACGGCCAATTGAGTGGCAAAATACCCCGATGCTCGCCTCCCCGCCGATGGCGATGCGGCGACGCCCCCTCCCCCCCCTCCCCCACCCCCCGGCCCCGCCGTCTGCTGGTTTATCTTTTCAATATATCACTAATGCCAGTGAGAATTGTTTAATCCGATTGACTCCACTGGCAATACACTAGTTACATAACGCTGAAAGAAAAATAACTGGTACAACCATCAACAAATGTGCTAAGCAAACATCAGCAACTTCTTGTTCCGAATTAATGAAAGAAAACATGAGTAACTACTAACTGAGACTCTTTGTGTATTTCCCTCTCTGAACCTGCAAGTGGTCTAGTTGATGCGGTTCATTTGATAGCAAGATGATTCAGACAAAAATAAAGTCAAGCATCCTGGTGCATGGTCATTTATCTGATAGAACTAAGCCCCTGTTTTTATCATCCTGCTGGAAGGGAGCTTTTAATGCATGAATACAGAGCGAGCAGCCCTGGCAATGAATCGAAGCCAGAGATTACTTTGATAGAATGAATCGAAGCTGAGCGTTTGCTTAAGTGTTGTCTTCTAGTCGCTACTTTTTATTCTGTACCGAAGATACCTGACAATGTAGTGTAGCTATGGGGAAACTACCTGTAAATTCCATCCATCAGTTTGTTGGTCCAAACTGAAGAATCTGCAAATATATGGGCATGTGGAGTCCCTGTATGTTTATGACAGGTGCTTATCTTTTGTGGGGAATTGAAAAACCAATACACCTCCTAGATGCTTATGGCAGACTAAAGAGTGTAACACTGTGAATGGTGGTGCAGAGAGGAATGTTACGCGCCAAATGCTCCTCCCACATACCGCTTCGCCGACCCCCCACGTCCTCCCGCGGACCCGACGCCGGTGAGTCGCCGCAACCCTAGCGAGCCTCGCACTTGGCCAGATCTTTTCTGCCTCGAGCTTTTGGATTCCCGAATTAGCCAAAACCACTACTCCAAGATGAGCACACACACATATTATTTGCTTTAGCTTCAGATGTACTCAAGAACGCACCGAGCCACTGTCTTTGTTTATTATTGGCCATCGTTTTTATTTCTGTGCACTTCGCCTCCAGTGTGAGCACTGACGGATAATTGTCAACAGCAAGAGTAGCTGCCACTGATTCATCAACGGCAATGAGAGCGCGTACTGGATTGCTTCTTGCTTCCCCGCGATGTGATGTGCAAAAACGGAGGAGTGAAGCTTCAAACAGAATACTGACGTACGTCCCCATCCTCGTTCCTCGTTGATTGGATGCCTTCTCGGCTAGCTGATCAGTTGGTCAGTGATCCACTGTCCGTGGCCATGGAAACAACAATTTGGAGAAGACACAGGCAGGAAGGTCACATCTTAGCCTAGGGCAGGTCGCTGCTCAAGCCTGGGCAGGTCACCGAGTTTGCTGTGGGAGACCCACGGCCAGCAGCTGGACGGACTGCTCGCGCGCGAGGCCCTGGACTGCTCACTTGATATGGGTTGTTGGGCCGCCGGCGTGGGCATGGCAGAGGCGAAACAGGGAGGATGCACGGGAAGGCGGAGCCTAGAGGTCGCGCCAACAGCGGTTTGCGGCCTTCCTCATCCACGGCGAGCACCTGGATGACCCCGATCCAGATCCTAGACGGGGAAGAACCAGGGGAGGACCTGTGCAGCATGGGGATGGTGGAGCAGCGCTGGCCAGCGGTGGTCGGGAGGCCTAGCGGGGCAGCGGTGCGCCGCGGGGCAGGGCAGCTGCTGGGGGAGGGGGAGGCGAGCGCCAGGGCGGGCGGGCGGCGCGCCGAGGCCGGGAGGCGCACCATGGGGTGGGGCGGTGGTGGCGGTGTGATCCGAGGAGGGCGGCTCCAGTGGCGGCGCGATTTGGGAGGGGCAGAGGCGGCGGCTCGGTTCAGGAGGGCGGCCGGAGATCGAGGGGGAGGGGATCATGGGCTCGGTTCCGGAGAGGCGGCCGGGGATCGAGGGAGAGGGGATCGTGGGCGCAGTTCGGGGAGTTCGGGAAGATCTGCTCCGGGCCTATATAGGGCCCCGTGATCCAAATAGTTATTCTAATCCCAGGATTAGAATAGTGTTACTCTATATATATTAAATAAACAAAGTACAATTTAAAAAATAAATAACATTAAGCTTTATTGTCTCTTGTTGTACATGCGCAGAGCCCTTGAACGGGGTATGCGGCTAGTAGCCCTTGCACCGGACTCGCCTAGCTATGTCCGGGTCCGAACGACCTGTTTAGGTGCTTTGATTAGTGAAGCCGGTTTAGTGTGTTGCTGTTAAGGCAGCCGCACATCTTCCGCTCCGAGGAACACTCGATATTTCCTTTAATGAGATGATGCCTCGTGGACCGGCATTTTAAGTATAATGGATGCATAATGAGGTATTGCGTTAAAGCGGCGTAAAGCTTCGTCCCAAAGAGTGCTTGATAGCTACTTGTAAATGGGGCGATGTGGAAGGTTAGTTTTTGGGGAAGTTGTCGGGTGAGCCGAACATAACTTCTAGCGAATAGAGCCCGCATAATGGGCATCTGGTCCAGCGCTACTCCTTGAAAGGAAGTGTTGCTATGGCGAATTGTTGTTGGGTCTATCCCCATTTTATGGATTGTGTCCTGATATAGCAGGTTTAAATCACCGCCGCCGGCCCATTAGGACTTGTGTAAAGTGGAGTCCGCAATTATCGGATCTAATACCAAGGCAGTCCAGCCTGCATTCCGGATACTTCTAGAGTAGTCCCGATGGTCGAAGGTGATTGGTTTTAACAACCAATGGCGGGACTCCTCTCGATAGGCCGATGGCGATATCTCTATGGGCGCCACTGTTTCTCCCCTTTGTTACGTGAAGTGAATTTACTGTTTTGACTTCTTGGGGAAATTCTTTTGTTTTCTGGTGCTCGCTTGTGGGGTTCGCCATCGCCCTCGCTATGGTCGAGCCCCTTGTGTTCGGTGTTGAGTTTGCCGGATTGCTTGAAGACCCAACAATCTCTGTGGGTATGGTTTGTAGGCTTCCCGGGAGTACTGTGTATTTGACATATCTTGTCCAAGATTTTGTTTAGGTTAGATAGCTCGTCCCTGTTATCCTTGAGGGGCACCTTTTTCTAATTCTGCCAAGAGCTTCTGAATCCGGCGTTGACTATCGTGCTCTTCGGGCTGCTTCCCTTGGTCCGGCGCTGGTCCTTGCTGCGTCGTGGTTTCCCATTTGCATCACTAATTTCGGATGTACTTGGGTCACTGGTATCGTGATCTTGCCAACTAGCTATCCTCTCCCGCACAAAACCGGTCATGAGGCTTGTCAATGCGGCCATCGTCTTGGCTTTTCTTGGCCGAGGTGTCTCAAGCGAGCCATTCGCCCTCGGACGCTGTGTTTGAAAGCTGCTAAGGCTTCGCGTCCGGACAGTCAACTATTTGGTTCTTTTTAGTAAGGAATCTGTTCCGCACTTCCGGCTGACTCTCCGGTTGTTGAATTATGTGACTTAAATCGCTCAGATCCGGAGGTCGGACATAGGTCCCTTGAAAATTTACCCAAAAGCATCCTCGAGCTCGCCCCAACTTCCAATGGTGTTTTCGGAAGGCTTTTAAGCCAATGTCGGGCTGGCCCTTTGAGCTTGAGGGGTAAGTATTTTATGGCGTGAGGTCATCTCCTCTAGCCATGTGTATGTGGAGGATGTAATCCCAATCCGACTCCTGTGGTCTATTGTTCCGTCAGATGCCTCTATGTTTACGGGCTTGAATCCCACTGAAATTATGATCCAAAGACTCATCGGTTAAACATAGGGGTGTGCGGCACCCCTATATCTGGGTGTACCATGATGTTCGGATATTTGATCTGTTGCATTGCTTACTAGAGCTTTTTTTCTTGGCCCATAGATAGATCTGGCTGGGCCATCTTTTTGATGCGAATCCTTGTGCGGATCGCGTGCCGGCTTGTGTGCGGCGCCGTTTGCCGCACTATGTTTGCCATAGGATCGTTTATCCGACCGGGTGGCTTCCTTCGGATAGCTCTTTGTGCGGCGACTGTCGTCGTATTTGTCTGCGGTGTTGAGTACTTTGATCCATCTAATTCTGAGTGCATCTACCGCTGTTTTGAGCTTCCGTTTCTGCTTTTTCAGGCTACGCGCAGTGGTGATGAGCCTTTTTTGGAGGTTCTTCTGCTCCATTAATCTGTCCGGCGTGAGGTCGTCCGGACTGTTACCTTCGCCGGGGACGGGTTGTTTATCCAAGTTGCCCTGTTCGGACGGTTGCTCGATGGCATGTTCGTCGTCCGCCGGTTCGCCCGCCTATGGCTGGGTCTCCGCCGAGGTGGTTTGAGCGCGCCACGCCGCCGCTGATCGCTCGAGGGAACGATCCTCGCTGCCCTTTGTTCCTCGTCATCGTTTCTTTTAGGTGTGTCCACCATATATACATCATGGGATGAGGTGGTTGTTCGGTGCCCTATAGGCACTGATTCCTGTTTGTCTCCTACATCGTCGTCCATACCGTCGATGTCTTCGGAGTCGAAGTCGAGCATGTCGGTTAAATCGTCGATAGTGGCTACGAAGTGGGTGGTGGGTGGGCTTTGAATTTCTTCCTTGTCTGCATCCCAACCTTGCTGGCCATAGTCCGGCTAGGGCTCTCCTGATAGAGAGAGAGACTTTAGTGAATTCAGAATGTCGCCGAAGAGCGAGTGCTGAAAGATGTCCGCGCGGTGAACTCCATGATCGGGCGCCCAATCGGATTCGATTGGCAGGGCGCGAAGGTTCGAGTTCGAGAGGACTCCGCACCTTGAGTCACGAAGCCGCAGCGACAGGTATGGTGTTCGCTCGATCATCAGAGATTGCAGCCCCGAGGCGGCGCCCAGCCACCCGCCCTCGATTGGCGCCCGTCGGCTCCGAGCTAAGGGTCGGAGCGACACCGGTGCGGCCTCCGTGGCAATCGCTCGGGCGGCAGAGCTAGATCATGCCCATCATGACAAGGCGGCGCGCTTGGTTGTGGCTCGAACCCGCCAAAGATCAAGTCTCCATGGACGCCGGACGGTAGTTCAAACTTCCAAATCTGACTTGATGGCCGGGCGAAGCTTCGATCTGCTCCAGATGGCTGCTTAATTGGCCCAGAGGCAAAGCCGTCGAATACGAAGATCTGTCCGGGAGAAAAGTCTCACCGGACCCCATCATTGTTGATGATCGGAGGAGCCATCGGCCTAAAGGTGACGCACACGCAGGAACTCTCAATGAAAGCACCAATGTCGGTGTCAAACCGCAGATCTCGGTAGGGGGTCCCGAATCTGTGCGCCTAGGCGGATGGTAACAGAGACAAGGCACGATGTTTTACCTGTGTTCGGCCTCTCGATGCGTAAAACCCTACTCCCGCTTGATTAATATTGACGATATGGGTAGTACAAGAGTAGATCTACCACGAGATCGTGGAGGCTAAACCCTAGAAGCTAGCCTATGTTATGATTGTTGTTCGTCCCCACGGATTAAAACCTCTCGTTTATATAGACACCGGAGAGGGCTAGGGTTACACAGTCGGTTACAATGGGAGGAGATCTACATATCCAGACGCCAAGCTTGCCTTCCACGCCAAGGAAAGTCCCATCATGCACACACACACTGCGCTCTCACACACCACGGTCATGGCCTTTGTCGTGGCTAGCAGCAAGCGTAATGCAGGCAGGGCAGCATGTACACGCAAGGAGTATTCGCAGCAGCGCAGCGGTACGCAGCAGCAATGGCCAGCAGCAAACGGAGCAGCAGCGCAGGCACGCACACGCAGTAGGGGCGGGCGAGCACGGGACAGCAGCAGCGACAACCGGCAGCATCGGCCACAATGATAGCAGAAGAAGTAACAGGCGGCAGCGAGCGCGCGCACGTACACGGGGGTTCGAGCTCGACGGAGATGACGGCCTACGGCGGCCAAATCAAAGGGCTAAAAGGGGGACCCAAGGGAGAAGCTCACCCCGGTTCTCGTGGATGAGGTTAGAAGGTTGGAGGTGGCCCTGAGCAGTGGCAACGCCGATGAGTTGGTGACGTCCGCGGCGGAGAAGGGCTCGATGGCGAGCACACGAACTGTCCCGGCTTGAGGTGGTCCCTGGAGCGGACGGATCCGGCCGTGGCGGACCTCCTGGACGCGCTCCGGCACGCCAAAGACGACGGTGGCCGCGGATGACGGGGAGGTCGGCGGGGCAGAGGCAGATCGTCGTATGCCGCCAAGTCGGGCGGGCGATAAAGAGGAGGGGCGCGGGAGAGAGATACGAGGGGCTAGGGTTTCGTGGGTGTGTGGGGGTGCCTTATAGGTCAAGGGAGGGCTCGTGGCAGCCATCCATGGCCATGGCACTGCGGATGAGCGCCACGCCTCCCCGGGTCTCCTATAGAGGAGGAGGAGAGGTGGAGGTGGGCTGGTTGTTTAGCTAGATGGGCCAAGTGGCCCGGGGGGAGGGTTTCTCTTTTCTCTATTATATATATTTATATATATATCTATATATATATATTCTATTCCAATGTTAGCTACTGTTTTATATTTAAAAGTAAGACTAAATGAGTTTTGTTAGATTTGAGGCTTGTCACATAAATCAAGTATATTATTTCTAGGAGTCACAAAAAGTTTGAGGCCAAAAGGAGTTGTCTAACAATTTTTTTAGAAATTGGAAAGGACATCTTAAATACTGCTGGACCAGATAATAAATTCCCAGGGGCAATTTGGGAATTCCAAAAATGTTGGTTTCAACATGAAAAATATCTAGGGATTATTTTCCATAGGATGAACTATTTTATTTGCATGAAAGAAGAAGCAAATATTTGACATGCAAATTTGAATTTGAATTTGAAGCATATTTTGGACAAGTGGCATTTTGGCATGATGATCATGATGACATGACCTTCAATAGGGGGAGATTACTGTAGTGTGATGCTAGGGATGTTACAAATCTCCTCCACTACATGAAATCTCGTCCCGAGATTTAAGCGAGGAAGTAAAGAGTAACTTTGGGTGAACTGACCCTTATAGGGTTAATTGTCTGGTGAACAATGTAGGGAATGTGATAGAAGTATCTCTCGAGTTGAAACTTAAGAAAACTTTGAGAGCAAAATATGAAGGTACAATAAGAAGTTTCAACCGGGTAGGAAATCGTTCGTTGCCTGAAATAGAGAGGGAATGGGGTTCAGAGTAATGGGAAAAGTATTGCATCTGATACCAGAATAGATCACTAGAAAGGTGGCTCGTGAATTACATATGAAGCCAAGCGCGAGGAACAATTTTGGAAGACAGGGATGTACAGGAGAGTCAGGTTTCAATCCTGTGGAACTGTGGGTTATGGGCCCACCATGTAGGTTAATAGCAGGAAGGCGCTAATCATTTTGCACGGTCATGATAGCAAGGCAAATCAGAGGATAGCCTGGCAATTATGTTGGCAACAACGTTGGTACCAAGGGCGAGGGACGAAGAGAACCATTTTCCTGCTCGCATGGCGAGGCGGACCAATAGGCAAAGTTCTCGTCCATCGGTGGCTACCGGAATGTCATCAACAATAGTAACAGGGTCTCACTGACAAAGTTGTACATCAGGGTGCTTTATAAGCAGGGAATTATTTCTAATTATATCATATAGATCACAAGAAGGTTAAACAAACCAATGGAAAGGAAAATGAAATTATCGGATTAATCAGACCAATGGAAAGGAAAATTTGTTTACACACTAGAATTGGGAGTATATCCTTCCTAAGGGGAAGCGAAGCAGGATATACATGATATGACAGCAAGTTCAATAGCATTTAGATAAAGGGGGCGAGGGAAGAATCATGATATTACCCATACAATAGGGTATGGATAATCGATCAAGAAACATTTCGCAGTGCGCTTCCAATGTTCTTGTTGACAATCGGAGTACCACAGACATGCTTCGGGATATCATTGACATGGTCATCAGGTAAAAGTCGGACTTTTGAATTCACAAAGGTCCCGCGGTAACTGCTAGAATAGTTCGCACCATTTCATCATTGAAAGATGAGGATGTGGCCGATGGGTTCAGCAGCAATCCATCGACAGGTCAAAAGGATGTAATGCCAAAATGATATGATCAAAATCGTGTTGGGGGGGAAGGTAAGAATGTTGTCGATGATAGCCCAAATCATCAAGGGGCACGGATGGTATTTATCATCATGAATTCGATTGATATCCTGGAGGAGCATCAGAATGTTGATGATGATCACGCCACATTTGTTGAGAGATTTCATGAAGATGTAATCGATCGGCGATGACATCAAGTCAAAGGAATGATGAAGCGAAAGGTTATCGGAACCATTGGTATGATACAAACTTGAAATCAAGCTTGTTGTTCAAGGCGAAATGATATGACAAGGAAGATCAACGTAAGCTTAGCTCATCGTTGAAAATTGTGCTTCGGAAAGAAGGACCAGGTAACACAGTTAAAATTTAGCATGATAATGATATAGCCGATCTGGCTACGAATGACTTGAAGGATTATTAAACTCGTAAGCAACGAAATTTACTTAGATTTATTGAATCAGAGTGCGGAATCGATTCACTTATCGGTGTTCTCGATTAATAAACAACCCAGAACCTGTGAAGTGATAATGACAGGGAAAGGTAGTGCTTCATCAAAAGTTCATAAGATGTAGTGCAATGGCATGATATCCTCGAGATACCAGGGGTAATACTCGAAGGAATATCAAAATAGAGGTTGGGGAGATGCATTGATCTGTAGAAGACAAGTGCTTTAACTTGTACGAGAAATGGAATCAAAGGGGAACAATCATGGTCAGAGCCATGGTTGCAAAGGACCAATTCATAGATACAAGATGAGCTTGTACCAAAGAAATAATTATTTTTACGAGCAGCTTCCATGATAAGTTCTACATCGGGTCCATGGGCATGAACACAAAGGTTCAAGGTTGACTCCCACTTCTTCGATGCACAACCTTTCATTCACTCCACGTTTTCGAAGAAATTGTAGTGTAGAAGATTTATCTGGCGACGTACCAGAAGAGTAAGACTAGTGAGAACTCTTGGTTCACACGGATTATGGGAGGCATAAGTTCAACCCATCGAGGCATTTTTACGAATCTATACAACCATCAACCAAGCAAAAGATACGAGTTCGAAAGCAGAGTATCAAAGTCAAAGCAGATGATACAATTTACCGAAGGTATTATGTATCAGGGAAAAACTCACAAGATTTTGGATGTGAAGGACACTGTCGGATATCAACCCAGCACTGGATCTGGTGATTCACGACAGGGTTGATGGGAGTATCGGTAATCAATCAGATTAAGAAGGGGGTGCCAAGGCATCGGCTCATAGAAACGTCTGAATGATTCGATGCTTGGGTACAAAGGAATTATGATTTCAAGACGAAGGATCAGAAGCAGAGGCTCTGATCAAAAGATGAGTAAGTTGAATAGACTTAGAGTTGCACCCGATCAAATCTAGATTGGGCAAGAACCAGCTCATATCCGGAACGATGTCTGAGCCGAAAAGAAAATTTCCAAGGATTAATTGATGATTACGAGTATTTGCTCACACGTTGAATCCATAGGAACAGAGTGACAATCACAAAGAATTTTAAAGAATATTGGTAGACATTTGGAATTAATCCTAATGCAAGCAGGCAAGGAGAATCAAGAGCAATAGGCTACAGAGGATTTTCGGAAGATCAGATAGTATTTCCAAGTATATTGGAAAGGATATGAACAAGTGGGGATGAATAGACCCCGGTTAAGTGAATTATCCGCAGTGCAAAAAGAAGCTGCAAAGCAGAAGGCACAGAGGATTATCGAAACAACGGAGAGTACTAGGGGTATCTTGTAATAGCAAGAGCAACTAGGGACAAAAGTTGGAACGACAAGTGCATGTATTTTATCCATAGGGATATTTCGATGGTAGGGAATTGAAAAAGCAACGGGCACAAAGTCTCGAGAGAACGTCGGAGAGTATCTTCGAAATCCTTCGGTGCACCAAGTAATCATCTGGAGTAAGGGGCTCTCCGGGTGGAAGTAGTTACGGGAACCTAGACTCGGTGTTAGTAAAATCATTTAACCTGAATAGAAGAGAGATCAGAGTCCCAGAGTATAGACGAGGAGTAAAAGATCCTAATACCACCCAATGGCGACGTGGGCTCGTAAGACACACAGCCATGTTAGTAAAAGTTTTTGTAGTGACTAGACTCGACTTCGCCAAGGAGTTGGAAAGGGGCTACCTACAGCAATGGCTCGATATCAACTTCAGACGCCTCGCTTCAATCATACACTAATCATGCACGCAAATGTGTACGATCAAGATCAAGGACTCACGGGAAGATATCACAACACAACTATAGACACAAATTAAAATAACACAAGCTTTATATTACAAGCCAGGGGCCTCGAGGGCTCGGATACATAAGCTCGAAAACACAAGAGTCAACGGAAGCAACAATATCTGAGTAATGACATGATTTAGACAAGTTTGCCTTAAGAAGGCTAGCACAAAAGCAACATCGATCGAAAAGGCAAGGCCTCCTGCCTGGGAGCCTCCTAACTACTCCTGGTCGTCGGCGGCCTCCACGTAGTAGCAGGCATCAACGGTGGCATCTGGCTCCTGGGCTCCGACATCTGGTTGCAGCAACCGGAAAGAAGAAGAAAGGGGGGAAAGGGGTAGCAAAGAAACCATGAGTACTCATACAAAGAACTCGCAAGCAAGGATCTACACTACATATGCAACACTATCAAAGGAAGGCTGTATATGTGGACTGGGCTGCAGAAATGCTAGAATAGAGGGGAGAACCTAGTCCTATCGAAGACTAGCATATTCTGAAAACCACCATCTTGCAGCAACAGGAGGGAGTAGAGTAGCATAAAGTAAAGTAGTAGAAGTGTTATCAACCTCGGCCAGAGATCCTTTGTCGACTCCCTGCGAAAAAGCAATCCCAGAGCCATACTATCCAGTTATCACCTCATATCCATGTCTCATCTCAAGTATCCAGTTCTAGTTGTATCGATCGATACAACTCCAAGTGTCCGCTATCAGAGGACAGGCTATCGATAGATGTTTTCTTCCCGCAGGGTGCACCAACTTACCCACCACGCCGATTGACTCCACCGCACACACTTTCCTGGTCATGCCCGCCTCGCCAAACAATACGCCGCAACCTGACCTAGGCTTAATAGAGAGGTCAAGCACGCCGGACTAAACCTATGCCCCCAGGGGTCATGGGCCATCGCCCCGGGAACTCCTGCATGTTGCGTGGGCGACCGGTGAGCAGACCTAGCTACGTCCTTCAACAAGGCAGGTGCTAACATAGTCCAACCCGGCGTGCGCCGCTTAGTCGTTGATGTCTATTAAGCTTCGGCTGATGCATACGACACAGAATGCCCATACTATGCCCACGTGATGGTTAGTGCTATCAGGCCAGAGGCCCCTCGGATCAAATATCCAAATCATAGTGGATTAGGTACGCGCGGTAACAAGCAGAGACTCACAAAAGATGTGACCCCGTTGCCCCGTCTCGAAGACTTCCGGCAAGGGCTAGGAATGCCCGACCACGCCTCGTAATTATCTCACGGGCACCCTCTAGGTCAACCCATCTCCACATCACTCGCAATTAAGCTCGCTGGTACCCCTCGTGGCCGAATTCGCCTTAGTAACGTGGTTCAGTGTAAAGTCATAATAACCATAGTAACTGTGTGTCTAACACCAAGGGGAAAACCTGAGGAATCACCCTTGAAGGATTCCACTCGATTTAATCATCAAGGTGAACGTAAGAGGAACCACCCTCGAAGTTCACACTTGAGGGGTTGCACGACAGAGTCGTATCGGAAGTGGTTAAGGAGGAATCACCCTCGATGACCACGACCGAATAGCTACACTACAGGGTAACATCAGAAGTGCTGATGAGGCCTCACCCCCGACACTCGATAGTAACCCAGTAGTGTCGAGCAACTAAGGGGGAAAGTGATGTGCGGTGTCGGGGCCTGGTCTTCGATCACGTTGATCGAGTTGTCGATGATGAAGCAGGGGCAACAAGGACAAGGTGGGGGGTCAATGATTGATCACTAACCAACCTATACTAAGCAGTTTAGGATAAGCAGGTAAGGTACAATAAGCAGGTTACAAAAGCAGGCTATGCATCATAATAGGAGCAAACAATAACAGTAGAAAAATCTAATGCAAGCATGAGAGAATGGAATGGGCGATATTGGGATGATCAAAGGGGGGGCTTTCCTGGTTGCTCAGACAAGAAGGAGGGGTCGTCGGTGACGTAGTCGATCACAGCGGCATTGGCAGCCGTCACGGGGTCTACCGAAGAGAAGAAGGGGGAGAAACAGTAAATACATAGCAAGCAAGTGCATAAACAGGAGAACAGGCAGATCTAGACGTGTTCTAACGTGGGGCTACACGTTACCGGCGAAGGGGATAACATCCGGGAATGCATTCCCGGAGTTTGGCATTTTCGGACAGACGAACCTGAGGTGGAAGGTTGCATGTTCGCTATGCTAGGGATGTGTGGCAGACGGACGGACTGCGTAATCAGGTTCGTCTCTTCGTTCTGAGCAAATTTCATATATAAAACTTTTTCATCCGAGTTACGGATTATTTTATATTAATTTTCAAAGATCTTAGTATTTTTCTGGAATTACTGCTAACCCGAATTAAATAGGGAAATTGCTATGTGTACCCACTGTGTACACACCCAGAGAGGCTGACATGTGGGGCTAGGAGATTGGTTGACCCAGTCAAAGGTTGACCAGTCAACAGGGCGTGTCGGTGTCAAAACCGGCGGATCTCGGGTAGGGGGTCCCGAACTGTGCGTCTAGGCGGATGGTAACAAGAGACAAGGGACACGATGTTTTTACCCAGGTTCGGGCCTCTCGATGGTGGTAAAACGCTACTCCCGCTTGATTAATATTGACGATATGGGTAGTACAGAGTAGATCTACCACGAGATCGTGGAGGCTAAACCCTAGAAGCTAGCCTATGGTATGATTGTTGTTCGCCCCACGGACTAAAACCCTCCGGTTTATATAGACACCGGAGAGGGCTAGGGTTACACGTAGTCGGTTACAATGGGAGGAGATCTACATATCCGTGACGACAAGCTTGCCTTCCACGCCAAGGAAAGTCCCATCCGGACACGGGATGGAGTCTTCAATCTTGTATCTTCATAGTCCAGAGTCCGCCAAAGGTCATAGTCCGCCATCCGGACACCCCTAATCCAGACTCCTCAAGAGCCCACAACCAGGCTTCAATGACGACGAGTCCGGCGCACAAATTGTCTTCGCATTGCAAGGCGGGTTCCTCCTCCGAATACTTCATGGAAGATTTCGAACACAAGGATAGTGTCCGGCTCTGCAAAATAAGTTCCACATACCACCGTAGAGAGAATGATATTTACACAAATCCAATCTTCTGACATATCTCGCCGCGTGATATCGCACCACGGCCAAGCCTTTATTCGAATCGTTTTTACTGTCCCACCTCAGCGCGTTTAGCGAGGCGGTTTCCTTGGCACGCCTTGTCAAAGCAGATCGTGTCCCCTTATTCCGGATTCTCATCAATGCGGCGTGGTAACCCAATCGTGCCGTGGGCACGCCTCCTCTATCGGGCGAGTCCCAAACGGTCACGGGAAGGCTCTTGGTATTCAGCCTCTTTATAAAGAGACCAAGGCTCTACTCCTTTCTTTCAATCTCAATCGAATCCGCCGAAGTTCCAACACCCAAAGCTCCAGATTCAGGCGCTTCGGACCTTCAATGATGTCCGGCTCCGACCTTCAAGGCCGGTGGATGCCTTCCCCCATTACGGAAGAGGACGTGTTAAAGCTAAGAGATGCCAGGTTTCTAACCGACAAAATTTCGTATAGGCTGCCTGCTCAAGGGCAAGTTATTCCCACTCCCAAGCCTGGTGAGAGCTGGTGTTCGCGTCTCACTTCCTTCGCGGGTTAGGCTTCCCGACGGACCCCTTCGTGAGGGGGCTCATGTTTTATTATGGGATAGAATTTCACGACTTGGATCCGGAGTCCATCCTCCACATCTCATCGTTCATTGTCGTGTGCGAAGCCTTCCTCCGCATTACCCCCCACTTCGGATTGTGTCTTAAGACCTTCAAAGTGGAGCCGAAGATGATCAAGGGGCAGCAAGCGGAGTGCGGAGGGGTTGTTATAAGCAAGAATGCCGACGCTCCATGGCCCGAGGGCTCTTTTCAAGAGGAGTTCAGCTTATGGCAATGAAAGTGGTTTTATATCACAGCTCCCAGGGGCACCAAATGGGTGGCGCCTCCTGCCTTTCGCTCGGGTCCTCCCCCACGGCTGGCGTCATGGGTCAATAAAGGGCTTGACTGGGGGCCGTCCAAGGACGTGCCCTTGTTGCAGGGCCGCATTCAAGATCTCCTGGAAAGAGACATCAACCTGGCCGTAGTGACGCAGGTCATGTTGATTCGCCGCACATTGCCCTGCAAACACCGCCCCCTCCGCCTATGGGAGTTTAATCCGGAGGGACCACGAGCTCTCCAACACTTTACGGGCGCAACGCCCATGGATATGTACAAATTGTTCTTCGGATCACAAGCAATGTGTCCGGACTCGACCGAGGACGCAGGTCTGAGCTGCAATCGCCCGGATACTCAAGTAAGTAGCCCTGTACCCGGACACGCTATCCATATATCTATCATAAGATTGCCCTTTAAAAGAGATGTCCCTTAAATAGGAGTGGATAGCGAAAGCAAAGCTAATCAGGTGTCCGGCCCCCTCCCCGAGACCACGCCGGATCCCATGTTAACCAGGATGCTGGAGGTTGCGCCTTTGGAAGAAGGCGAAGGGGGAACAAGGAAGCTACCGCCTCTCAAGGAGGCTATCAGAAAGGAGGAATCGAGAATCCCTCCATCCCGGAAAGAAGAGGACTGCCTCTCAAGACCCGGAGACCATGGTCTCAAAGCGGGGGGGGGGGGAATCTTCGCGAGAGGTCCTCGCCGGAGATGCCTCGGCCGCACTGTGCCCTCAAGGGGATCAGCCCTCCAGCGAGCCGTAAGTAGAGAGGAGATTTTTAGAATAAGAGACATCCCTATTCTATTCCTGAGAAAGATAACTGAATTTTCACCTTGTAGTTCGGATCTCAGCCCTTCTCAGCAGAGCTCATCTTCAGGGGATCTTCGTCCGGAGATGATGGAGAGCGGAACGCCTCCCCCTGTCGTACCGCCTTGCGAGGCGGGCGACCCTGAGGTGTCGTAACAGAGGGTTTCTCCGAATCCGGCAGGGCCGGAAAGCAGCCGTATGGCTCCCCAAAGCCCTCCGTGTCCGGCCTTCGAAAAAGGCCCTCGGACGAGTCCGGCACCGTCCGGTGCACGGTCGGAGGAGCTGAAGGATCTGCTCGGGCGAGCGTCTATTTCAGAAGAACACCGTGCATTGATGGGCACGGTGATTGAAAGGATTTCATCCGCGGAGAGCGGGTTGCACGAGGCCGTCATGAGTTTACTAACAGGTTTTGAGGTACGCGAAATGATGCACCTTTTGACAGTTCCGCATATAAAAGATGCGCCCTGTATAGATAGTAGCCCTTGAGACTCGGTGCATTGTCAAAAATGACGGTGCGCCGAGGATCATAGTCCCAGGTATAACATGTCGCTCTTCCTGTGTAGGTGGCGAAGTGTCCGGTGGCTAGCCGGACTGATGAATTTGCCGAGCTAAAGCGGCAACTTGACGTGGCGGATGCCAACATCGTGCTTGTCAACACGCGGCTTGACGAGTCACAAGGTATGCAATTTCTCCGCGGACACCTGGTAAGGGGGCTTGATGCCCGTGCCTTACAACATGTATGCTTGATGCAGACGGTGCCGCTGCCATGGAGAACTTTCGAGCGGAACTCGCCCGAGCCAAGGAGCAGGCCAGAAAAAGTGATGCGGCTGCCTTAAAGGCGGCCGAAGAGCTGAAAGCCGAACATGCTGCTCACTGCCGAAGCAGGAAGGAAATGGCCGAGATGGCTGTGAAGTTCAAGGATGCTGCCGACCGCTGCAAGCTTCTGGAAAAGAAGATCGGGCGGAACAAAAGGACCTGGAGAAGGCCACTACCGAGGCCAAGGATGCTCGCTCTACAATGAGAGCCATGAAGCAGGAGCTACGCCAGGCCGGAGATATCGCGGTTGGAAAGCCCTTTATGCTGCGGATGAAGTTCGGGGATCCTAAATATGCTCAGTTGGACCGGCTGTGGAGTGCGGCGGATACTTATCTGAACTTGGCGGCAAGTGCCGCGGACGCGGCCGAACACTTCCGAGATCAACAGGATCACGAAGTGGAAAAGCTTTTTTGGTCGCAGTTCCACAATCCAGAGCGCCCACTTCCATTATCCGAGCGTCTGGCCGAATGGGCGGAGCTGAATAGGTTATCCGGACTCGCCATGAAGGATGTCGTGAGTCATCTGTGGCCGGAAAGGCCCGAGCCGAAGAGTTATTTTGGTTTGGTGCAGCAGTTCCTTGGTGCGGTGCCGTGTATCAATGCAATGAAGAGGTCAGCATGCATAGAGGGTGCGCGGATGGCTCTTTCCCGTGTCAAGACATACTGGGTGGAGATGAAGGCCACCGATGTTGCATCCCAAGATTCGGACGGGAGCCGAGTACCTGCCGAGCACTATTTTCAGGAAGTTCTGGAGGGCGCTTGTTTAATAGAGACGCATTGCTCGAAGGATATCATGTTCGAATAACATGTATTATTGTAAAACAATATTTCGATGGAATATAAAAGCTTTTTATACTTGTGCCTGCAAGAACTTAAATACCTCATGTGCGGTCGTTAATGTATATGTGTATATAACTTGAAAGATGGCAGTCTTGACTTTCCACGCATATAATGCGGGGTGTTCGCAGTATGCGCTTTTCACACTTGATCCAACGCCTTGGTCCTATAAAGGAGGTGATAGCGAGCTAACTAGGCAACCGGACTATAATGCTTTATCACTTTCACTCAGCCATAGGAGTTTGACAAGGGGCTACTATATAGCCCCTAGGGGCACCGCGCCGCCAATTCGGGCGCGTGTGTGCTGACCGAAACGGCCCTTCATTAATGCGGGGAATCCTAAAGATTCCGGTGGGTCATCGAGTGGTTGACCAGTCTCACGCTATATCATGACAGTTTTGGCTTTCATCGAGGTGCTCGCTTTGGCGAACCGGGCACAATCGCAGAGTTCTCTGGTGCCGCTTTAGCCGATAGAGCGGAACATAAGGCAATAAAACATAGGAGCCGGGCAAACCAAACATTTGACCAAAGACTTGATTCGAGCTGATGCATATAAGGCCAAACTCATGACGCCAACACTCCCTAAGGTATTCGGTCTTTATGAAAACGGGCTGAACAACGCCTTAGTAATAAGCCCCGTGTCCAGTGCACGCAAAAGTCCCGACGTGGCTAATGCCAAGACGCCAGCCTCCACCTCGGTTATAGCAAGAAACCGGGGGATGTTTATCAACAAGAGACAGTAAAAAAGGTTTACGCAGGGTCTTAATCTGAAAAGAATCCTTGGAACGGGTCCCTGATGCACGTCTGCGCCTGTGTCTCTGTTGTGTCGTATCCTAGACGGGTGTAGCACGGTGTTCATCTGTAAAAGAGAGGAACTTAGTTGAAAAGATCGTGCGAAAATGTAAGTTATATTAAATAAACAAAGTACAATTTAAAAAATAAATAACATTGAGCTTTATTGTCTCTTGTTGTACATGTGCGGAGCCCCTTGAACGGGGGTATGCGGCTAGTAAGCCCTTGCGCCGGACTCATCTAGCTATGTCCGGGGTCTGAACGACCTGTTTAGGTGCTTTGATTAGTGAAGCCGGTTTAGTGTGTGGCTGTTAAGGCAGCCGCACAATCTTCCGCGCTCGAGGAACACTTGATATTTCCCTTTAATGAGATGATGCCTCGTGGACCAGGCATTTTAAGTATAAGGGATGCATAATGAGGTATTGCGTTAAAGTGGGTGAAAGGTTCTCGTCCCGGTAGTCCTTGATAGCTACTTGTAAATGGGACGATGTGGAAGGTTAGCTTTTCGCGGCGGAAGTTGTCGGGTGAGCCGAACATAACTTCTAGCAGAAGAGAGCCCGTACAATGGGCATCTGGGCCTGGCGTTACTCCTTGAAAGGAAGTGTTGCTATGGCGAATTGTTGTTGGGTCTATCCCCATTTTGCGGATTGTGTTCTGATATAGCAGGTTTAAATCACTGCCGCCGTCCATTAGGACTTGTGTAAAGTGGAGTCCGTCAATTATCGGATCTAATACCAAGGCAGTCCAGCCTGCATTCCGGATACTTCTAGAGTAGTCCTGATGGTCGAAGGTGATTGGTTTTAACAACCAGTGGCGGGACTCCTATGGGATAGGCCGTATGGCGCATATCTCTATGGGCACCACTCTGTTCTCCCCTTTTGTTACGTGAAGTGAATTTACTGTTTTGACTTCTTGGGGAAATTCTTTTGTTTTCCGATGCTCTGCTTGTGGGGTTCGTCATCATCCTCGCTTGGCGTGTCGAGCCCCTTGTGTTCGGTGTTGAGTTTGCCGGATTGCTTGAAGACCCAACAATCTCTGTGGGTATGGTTTGCAGGCCTCCCGGGAGTACTGTGTATTTGACATATCTTGTCCAAGATTTTGTTTAGGTTAGATACCTCGTCCCTGTTATCCTTGAGGGGCAGCTTTTTCTTATTCTGCCGAGAGCTTCTGAATCTGGCGTTGACTGTCGTGCTCTTCGGGCTGTTTCCCTTCGTCCGACGCTGGTCCTTGCTGCGTCGTGGTTTCCCATTTCCATCACTAATTTCGGATGTACTTGGGTCGCTGGTACTGCATCTTGCCAACCAGCTATCCTCTAATGCACAAAAGCGGGTCATGAGGCTTGTCAATGCGGCCATTGTTCTTGGCTTTTCTTGGCCGAGGTGTCTGGCGAGCCATTCGTCTCGGACGTTGTGTTTGAAAGCTGCTAAGGCTTCGGCATCCGGACAGTCGACTATTTGGTTCTTTTTAGTAAGGAATCTGTTCCAGAATTTCCGGGCTGACTCTCCGGGTTGTTGAGTTATGTAACTTAGATCGTCTGCATCCGGAGGTCGGACATAGGTCCCTTGAAAATTTGCCCGAAAAGCATCCTCGAGCTCTTCCCAACTTCCAATGGTGTTTTCGGGAAGGCTTTTAAGCCAATGCCGGGCTGGCCCTTTGAGCTTGAGGGGTATGTATTTTATGGCGTGGAGGTCATCTCCTCTAGCCATGTGTATGTGGAGGATGTAATCCTCAATCCGCACTCTGTGGTCTGTTGTTCTGCCGTATGCCTCTATGTTTACGGGCTTGAATCTCACCGAAATTCATGATCCAAAGACCTCATCGGTGAAACATAGGGGGTGTGTGGCACCCCTATATCTGGGTGTACCATGATGTTCGGATATTTGATGTGTTGCATTGCTTACTAGATCTTCCTTTCTTGGCCCATAGATAGATCTGGCTGGGCCATCTTTTTGATGCGAATCCTTGTGCGGATCGCGTGCCGGCTTGTGTGCGGCGCCGTTTGCCGCACTATGTTTGCCATAGGATCGTTTATCCGACCGGGTGGCTTCCTTCAGATAGCACTTTGTGCGGCGACTGTCGTCGTATTTGTCTGCGGTGTTGAGTACTTTGCTCCATCTAATTCTGAGTGCGTCTTCCGCTGTTTTGAGCTTCCGTTTCTGCTTTTTCAGGCTAGGCGCAGTGGGGATGAGCCTTTTTTGGAGGTTTTTCTGCTCCAGCAATCTGTCTGGCATGAGGTCGTCCGGACTGTTATCTTCGCCGGGGGCGGGTTGTTTATCCAAGTTGCCCTGTTCGGACGGTTGCTCGATGGCATATTCGTCGTCCGCCGGTTCGCCCTGCTCTATGGCTGGGTCTCTCTCGAGTGGGGTTTGAGCGGCGCTACGCCGCCGCTTGATCGCCGAGGAACGATCCTCGTTCGCCCTTTGTTCCTCATCGTCGCTTCTTTTAGGTGTGTCCACCATATATACATCATGGGATGAGGTGGTTGTCCGATGCCCTATAGGCACTGATTCCTATTTGTCTCCTACATCGTCGTCCATACCGTCGATGTCTTCGGAGTCGAAGTCGAGCATGTCGATTAAATCGCCGACGGCTAGCTACGGTGGGTGGTGGGTGGGCTTTGAATTTCTTCGTCGTCCGCATCCCAACCTTGCTGGCCATAGTCCGGCCAGGGCTCTCCTGATAGAGAGAGAGACTTTAGTGAATTCAGAATGTCGCCGAAGAGTGAGTGCTGAAAGATGTCCGCGGCGGTGAACTCCATGATCGGCGCCCAATCGGATTCGATTGGCAGGGGCGCGGATGGTTCGGAGTCCCGAGAGGAGTCCGGCACCTTGGAGTCACGAGCTTCGCAACGGATAGGTATGGTGTTCAGCTCGATCGCCGTAGAGATTGCAGCCCCCGAGGCGGCGTCCAGCCACCCGTCCTCGATTGGCGTCGTAGTCTCCGAGCTAAGGGTCGGAGCGGACATTGGTGCGGCCTCCAGGGCACTGTTCAGCGGCAGAGCTAGATCATGCCCATTGTGACAGTGTGGCTTGCTTGGCTGTGGCTCGAACCCGTCGAAGATCAAGTCTCCGCGGACGTCGGCCGTGTAGTTCAAACTTCCAAATCTGACTTGATGGCCAGGGCGAAGCTTCGATCTGCTCCAGATGGCTGCTTAATTGCCCGCAGCAGCAAAGCCGCCAATCACGAAGATCTGTTCAGGAGAAAAGTCTCACCTGGACCGCATCATTGTTGATGATCGGAGGAGCCATCGGGCCTAAAGGTGACGACACGAGGAACTCTCAATGAAAGCACCAATGTCGGTGTCAAATCCGCGGATCTCGGTAGGGGGTCCCAACTCGTGCGTCTAGGCGGATGGTAACAGGAGACAAGGGACACGATGTTTTTACCCAGGTTCGGCCCTCTCGATGGAGGTAAAACCCTACTCCCGCTTGATTAATATTGACGATATGGGTAGTACAAGAGTAGATCTACCATGAGATCGGGGAGGCTAAACCCTATAAGCTAGCCTATGGTATGATTGTTGTTCATCCTCTGCACTAAAACCCTCCGGTTTATATAGACACAGAGAGGGCTAGGGTTACATGAGTCGGTTACAATGGGAGGAGATCTACATATCCAGACGCCAAGCTTGCCTTCCACGCCAAGGAAAGTCCCATCCGCATACGTGATCTAAGTCTTCAATCTTGTATCTTCATAGTCCAGGAGTCCGGCCGAAGGTCATAGTCCGGCCATCCGGACACCCCCTAATCCAGGACTCCCTCAGGGTGTATGGCCCACATGTCATAGGCTACACCTAGGCAAATTAATAAAAAAATTTAACCTAATCAAATGGAGCCCACATGTCATCTGCACATTAGGCTAATTGATCTACTAATTTAAATCCTAATCTATACTAGTCAAACAAGGGTCGGCCACACATGGCTGTGGCAAAAGCCATCCACACACACACGGCGCACACACACAACTCATGCACACACACACTGTGCTCTCACACACCACGGTCCTGGCCTTTGCCGTGGCTAGCAGCAAGCAGAACAGAGGCAGGGAAGCACAGAAGCACGCAAGGAGTATCTGCAGTGCGGCGGCAGCGGTACGCGGCAGCAATGGCTAGCAGCAAACGGAGCAGCAGCGCAGGCACGCACACGCAGTAGGGGCGGGCGAGCATGGGACAGCAGCAGCGACAACCGACAGCATCGGCCATAATGATAGCAGAAGAAGTAACAGCGGTAGCGAAGCGCGACGCACACGGGGTTCGAGCTCGACGGAGATGACGGCCTCGCGGCCAAATCGAAGGGCTAAAAGGGGACCCGAGGGAGAAGTTCACCGGTTCTCGTGGGCGAGGTTAGAAGGTTGGAGGCGGCCCGGAGCAAGCAACACCGACGAGTTGGTGACGCCCGCGGGCGGAGAAGGGCTCGATGGCGAGCACACGAACTGTCCCGGCTTGAGGTGGTCCCGGAGCGGACGGATCCGCCATGCGGCGGACCTCTGGGCGTGCTCCGCATGCCAAGACGACGGTGGCCGTGGATGACGGGAGGTCGGCGGGCGAGGCGGACGGTCGAGGCGCCACGACGCCGGGCGCAGAAGGAGGAGGGGCGAGGAGAGAGATACGAGGGGCTAGGGTTTCGGTGGGGTGTGTGGGGGGGTGCCCTTATAGGTCAAAGGGAGGGGCTCGTGGCAGCCATCCATGGCCATGGCACCGTGGATGAGCGCCACGCCCTCCTGGTCTCCTATAGAGGAGGAGGGAGAGGTGGAGGTGGGCTGGTTGTTTAGCTAGATGGGCCAAGTGGCCCGGGGGGAGGGTTTCTCTTTTCTCTATTATATATATTTATATATATATATATATATATATATATATATATATATATATATATATATATATATATATTTCTATTCCAATGTTAGCTACTATTTTCTATTTAAAAGTAAGACTAAATGAGTTTTGTTAGATTTGAGACTTGTCACATAAATCAAGTACATTATTTCTAGGAGTCACAAAAAGTTCAAGGCCAAAAGGAGTTGTCTAACAATTATTTAGAAATTGGAAAGGACATCTTAAATACTGCTGGACCAGATAATAAATTCCCAGGGGCAATTTGGGAATTCCAAAAATGTTGGTTTCAACATGAAAAGGGATTATTTTCCATAGGATGAACTATTTTATTTGCATGAAAGAAGAAGCAAATATTTGACATGCAAATTTGAATTTGAATTTGAAGCATATTTTGGACAAGTGGCATTTTGGCATGATGATCATGATGACATGACCTTCATTAGGGGGAGATTACTGTAGTGTGATGCTGGGGATAGTTATATGATCCAACTATGTTATTATTGTTGAGAGAACTTGCACTAGTCAAATTATGAACCCTACGCCTTGTTTCCTAGCATTGCAATACCGTTTACGCTCACTTTTACCACTTGTTACCTTGCTGTTTTTATATTTTCATATTACAAAAACCTATATCTACCATCATTATTGCACTTGTATCACCATCTCTTCGCCGAACTAGTGCACCTATACAATTTGCCATTGTATTGGGTGTGTTGGGGACACAAGAGACTCTTTGTTATTTGGTTGTAGGGTTGTTTGAGAGAGACCATCTTCAACCTACGCCTCCCCACGGATTGATAAACCTTAGGTCATCCACTTGAGGGAAATTTGCTATTGTCCTACAAACCTCTGCACTTGGAGGCCCAACAATGTCTACAAGAAGAAGGTTGTGTAGTAGACATCACACCCGCTGGGTGTAGCCCCCGAGATTCGGGATGACTGCTGAGCAGTCGGGCTGGATCTCCCGGCGACTACTTTGTCTTCTTCTCTTTTTCTCGTTAGCCGGCTGTGCTCAGCCGGACCGGCTCGTCGGGCGGCCAAATAGCGAAGCGGGCAGACGGACCAGCCGGCCGAGCGGCAACGCGGGCTGTTGACAAGAGCAGTGGGCTGGATTGTAGTCTGCAAAGTCGGATCCTCCTTTTCCTTTTCTTTTTTTTCTTTTTTTTCAGTCTGCTGGCTGGGAACCCTGCGTGACTTTTTCTCTTAGCCAGCGTGGGCAGCCGGTCTCCTTTTTCTACCCGCACTCAAATTTTTTTTCTGCCAGTCGGCCCTGGGCACCCGGCCTTTTCTTCACCCGGGTCTGGGCAGCCGGATGCACACACACATATTTTTCCTGCCAGTCAGCCGTGGGCACCCGGCCTTTGACTTTTTCAGTCAGCCCCAAGCGAGCAGCTGGCACGGGCGCGGAGGAGGCGGAGACCGGGTTGCCCGGACGGCGCGGTGCAGTCGGCACGGGCGCAGAGCGGAGTAGACAGCGAGCGGGTTGCGGAAGGCGGCCGAGCCGGGATGCGGCCGCAGCCAGCACAGGTGGCAGGCTGAAGCCAGCAGGCGGCCACGGGCGCGGAGCAGAGCAGCCGGCCGGCCACAGAGTAGCAGCGGCCGCATGGATGGCGACCAACAGCGGGTAGAGGCGGAGTCGGACGGGCACGGCGACCCGGCAGGCGGCCAGCGGAGCTGCTGCGGGCGAAGCCGGCGAGGCAGCGGCCGGTCAAGGCCGCGATCGCCGCTGCTCGGATGGCGCAGCAGCGGCGGGAGAAGCGCGACGCTGGCCGGAGTGCACGACGCTGGAGGCCGGGGCCACGGCTGCAGACGGCGCAGCAGCGGCGGGAGAAGCCGGGCGGGCCAGAGTGCAGACGGCGCGGACACCGGGCCGACTTCGCAGAGGCAGCTGGCGAGGCTGGTGGCGGAGCCATGTGGAGCGGGCGGCCGGAGGCGGAGGAGTCACGGCGCGGTCGAAGCAGGCAACGGAGAGGAGGGGCCAGGCCGGGCGGTGCTCGGGCGTCGGGCGCACAGGAGCGGGCGGAGGCCCTGGCCACCAGCGCTGCACTGGGGAGGAAGGGGGAGCGGCCTGGGCGTCCGGTCCAGCGCGCGCGTGCGGTTCCGCGAGGGGCAGCATCGAGCGGCCATGGCTGCTTCGGTGGTTGGTGCCTGAACAACGGGGAAGCGAGCGAGGTAGGAGCACCAGTGCGTGAAGGGCGGTCTGCCGTGGTGCTCCACGCGGGAGACGAGGCATGGCGTGGGGAAGGAGGGCTTGCCGGCCGCTTGCTGGAGATGAGGAAGTGGGGGTGCTGGAGCACGAGTGCGGCAGCAAGGAGCGGAGCAGCGCCAGCGACCGCGCACGATGGAGCGCTGCTGGCCAGTGCATGGCCATTATCTGCCTAGTATAGGCACAGAGTATGGGAAGTGTACGACATTTGTCTGGGTAGTGTGTGGCCAATGGCTTGACCATGGTTTGACCTACATCTAGCTAGCTTGCTTGCATAGATGGTATGTGGAGCAGTGGCGCGTGTTTCGGCGGGAGCAAAGCACAGCGCGGAGGGGAGCGGACACGAGCGGTGCGCGGACACACGCGGCTGACCGAAGCGGGGCCCCCCGCGCGGCGTGCGCGCGGATGGACAGCCGGCGTCGCAACGGTGGTGATGACGAAGGCGGCGAGGCCGACGATGAGGACGCGCCACCCCTCGCGGCCGCTCCGGGTGCGTGTCGATGTTGGGCCCCCGAGCGCTACCGGAGAGACGACGGCAACGTCGCGGCGGAGATGGCGAAGATGGTCCCGCTGGACTGCGAAACCAGCAGCAGCGCGGTAGCATAGTACCGCCCCACGGTGGGCACCAAATGTTGTGGTATTCTCACGGGGGGTGCTAGACGACATATGCCACAAGGTGGCTTCGTGTGAGGGCAAGACTGCTGCCGGAATATCCAGGGACGGGTATGCGAGTAGCACTCGCTAGTTTACCCAGGTTCGGGGCTCTCCGAAGAGATAACATCCCTACTCCTGCATGTCTGAGTATATATCTGGGTGTACATCAGCAGACAAAGTGCTCCCGAGCAGACTGGATCAGTGTCATGGGCATCTGACTCTGTATATGTGTGTGTCCGGAGTGAGCATGCATGCTCTAGTGGCCAAGCATGACCGTGGTGGAGTGTGTGGCTGTGGGAGTCCATCCTCCTGGATGGATGGATGCGGCCTCCTTTTATAGTGTGTAGCTAGCTTAATATGTAAGCTAGCTAGTGGTATGGGTGGTGGTGGCGTTGGTTGTAAGCTACCTTGGGTAGCTTACAAATCAAGGTATGTAGTGGCATGGGCTAGGCATGGTGCATGTCATGCTTATCCCCTGGGGCATTTTATAAATCAATGCCCAGGGGACACGGTATAATCAGAGATGACGCCGCTGCACGGCCATCACGCTGGTTCGTGATCAGTCTGCAGCTTGACTTCGGCAGCCGTTGGTTGGAGCAATGGCAACAAGAATGGCAGGGTGGCGGGCAGTCGGTAGCCAGCAGCCGGCCTGGTGGAGCAGTCGGCAGCCAGCAGCCGGCCTGGTGAGCAGTAGGCAGCCGGCAGGGGCGGACGGGCAGTCGGCCTGGTGGAGCAGTCAACCGCCAGCAGCCGGCCGGGTGGAGCAGTCAGCAGCCAGCAGTCGGCCGAGTAGTCGGACTGAGGGGCTTTGCTAGCCCCGATGTCTTGAATTATTGTCTTGCCGTCTTCGGGATACCTGTCGCCAATAACTCCGACACCCATCAACTGGAAAAATTTCAGAATTTTTCTATGTTCCAGTAAAAGTTAGGAATTTCTACACTGGATGCAAAAGTTTCTGTTTTTGCACAAAATCAAGTCAACTATCATCCACACTATCCCAAAGGCTTTACTTGGCACTTTATTGAAACAAAAGCTATAAAACATGATTACTACAGTAGCCTAATCATGTGAACACACAAAAACAGTAGGTAAAAGTGTTGGGTTGTCTCCCAACAAGCATATTTCTTTAATGCCTTTTTGGCTAGGCATGATGATTTCAATGATGCTCGCATAAAAGATAAGAATTGAAACATAACAAGAGCATCATGAAGCATATGACTAGCACATTTAAGTCTAACCCACTTCCTATGCATAGGAATTTTGTGAACGAACAACTTATGGGAACAATAATCGACTAGCATAGGAAGGCAAAACAAGCAAAACTTCAAGATTTTGAACACATGGAGAGGAAACTTGATATTATTGAGATATGTAGAAGCACATGTTCCTCTCCCATAATAATTTTCAGTAGCATCATGAATGAATTCAACAATATATCCATCACATAAAGCATTCTTTTTATGAAACACAAGCATAGGAATTCTATCAGTCCCCAAGTAAGCAAATTTCTTCTCATCAATAGTAGTGGGAGCAAATCAACAAAATAACTATCATGGGATTGAAAATTGAAATCATGATGACAAGTTTAATGGTTATCATTATTATTTATAGCATACATGTCATCACCATAATCATCATAGATAGCAACTTTGTTATCGTAGTCAATTGAAGCCTCATCCAAAATGGTGGATTCATCACTAAATAAAGTCATGACCTCTCCAAATCCACTTTCATTATTATAATCATCATAAATAGGAGGCATGCAATCATTATAACAAATTTTCACATTAAATCTTGGGGGACTACAAATATCATCTTCATCAAACATAGCATCCCCAAGCTTATGGCTTTGCATATCATTAGCATCATGGATATTCAAACAATTCATACTAACAACATTGCAATCATGCTCATCATTTATACCAAACATTCTGTTGAATTCTTCTTCTATCAATTGAGCACAATTTTCCTTTTCATCATTTTCACAAAAAACATTATAAAGATGAATAATATGATGCAACCTCAATTCAATTTTTTGTAGTTTTCTTTTATAAACCAAACTAGTGATAAAACAAGAAACAAAAAGATTTGATTGCAAGATCTAAAGATATACCTTCAAGCACTCACCTCCCCGGCAACGGCGCCGGAAAAGAGCTTCGTTGATGGGATGTGAGTGCCGCTTACCTAGCCTCCACGACAACGGCGCCAAGAAAAAGCTTTGTGTCTACTACGCAACTTTATTCTTGTAGACACGTGTTGGGCCTCCAAGCGCAGAGTTTTGTAGGACAGTAGCAATTTTCCCTCAAGTGGATGACCTAAGGTTTATCAATCTGTGGGATCGTAGGATGAAGATATTCTCTCTCAAACAACCCTGCAACCAAATACAATGGAAATTTGTATAGGTGCACTAGTTCGGCGAAGAGATGGTGATACAAGTGTAGTGATGATAGTAGATATTGATTTTTGTAGTAGGAACAATAAAAAGACAACAAGGTAGCAAGTAACAAAAGTGAGCACAAATGGTATTGCAATGCTTGAAAATGAGGCCTAGGGTCCTTACTTTCGCTAGTGCAATCTCTCAATAGTGCTAATATAATTGGATCATATAACCACCCCTCGAAGTGTGATGAAGAATCACTCCAAAGTTCCTATCTAGCGGAGAACATAAGAAGAAATTATTTGTAGGGTACGAAACCACCTCGAAGCTATTCTTTCGGATCGATCTACCCAAGAGTTCATACTAAACTAACACCAAATAATTTCAGATTCATAATACTCAATCCAACACAAAGAACCTCAAAGAGTGCCCCAAGATTTCTACCAGAGAAACAAAAGACGAGAACGTGCATCAACCCCTACGCGTAATTACCCCAATGCCACAAGATGAGTGCCAAAACACATATCAAGTGAATCAGTATGATACCCCATTGTCACCACGAGTATTCATATGCAAGACATATATCAAGTGCTCTCAAATCCATAAAAGTATTCAATCTGACAACAACGAAATCTCAAACAAAAAAATTCAATTCATCACAACAAGGTATAGAGGGGAAAACACCATATGATACGACTATATTAACAAAGCCCGCGATACATCAAGATCGTGCTATCTCAAGAACACGAGAGAGAGAGAGAGAGAGAGAGAGAGACATTAAACACATAGCTACTGGTACAAACCCTCAGCCCCGAAGGTGGACTACTCCCTCCTCATCGTGGTGGCCGCCAGGATGATAAAGATGGCCAGCGGAGATGATTCCCCCTCCGGTACGGTGCCAGAACAGGGTCTAGATTGGTTTTCGGTGACTACAGAGGCCTACGGCGGTGGAACTTCTGATCTAGGTTAACCCCGAGGGTTTTTGGAATATTTGGGAATTTATAGGGTAAGAGGGGCTGCGGGAGGCCATTGAGGTGGGCATAACCCACTTGTGCGTGCCTGGGCCCCCAGGCACGCCCCGGTGGGTTGTGCCCCCCTCGGAGCACCCCCCAGGTGCTTCTCTGGCCCACTGGTGGTCTTCTGGTCCATAAAAAATCCATGAAGAGCTTCACGGTGTTTGGACTCCGTTTGATATTGATTTCCCGCGATGTAAAAAACAAGCAAGAAACAGCAACCAGCACTACGCACTGGGTCAATAGGTTAGTCCCAAAAAATGATATAAAGTTTCTATAAAATGATTGTAAAACATCCAAGAATGACAATATAACAACATGCATACTTCATAAATTGTAGATACGTTGGAGACGTATCATCGCGCCCAATTGGTCCGCACCGGGGATCCTGATGGAGGGCCTGCTGGACCGAGGGGTGCTGCTACGTCTTGAGCTTGTGTTGGTTTTCCCCGAAGAGGAGAGGATGATGCAGCATAGTAGCGTAAGTATTTCCCTTAGTTTTTGAGAACCAAGGTATCAATCCAGTAGGAGGCCACGCACAAGTCCCTCGTACCTGCACAAAACGATAGCTACTCGCAACCAACGCGATTAGGGGTTGACAATCCCTTCACGGTCACTTACGAGAGTGAGATCTGATAGAGATAATATTTTTGGTATTTTTGGTATAAAGATGCAAAGTGAAAAGTAAAGGCAAAGCAAAAAAAACAAAGCAAGTATTAAAGTGATGGAGATTGATATGATGAGAATAGACCCGGGGGCCATACGTTTCACTAGTGGCTTCTCTCAAGAGCGTAAGTATTCTACGGTGGGTGAACAAATTACTGTTGAGCAATTGACAGAATTGAGCATAGTTATGAGTATATCTAGGTATGATCATGTATATAGGCATCACGTCCGAGACAAGTAGATCGAAACGATTTTGCATCTACTATTATAACTCCACTCATCGACCGCTATCCAAAGATGCATCTAGAGTATTAAGTTAAAAAGCAAGTAACGCCTTCAAAGAAGATGACATGATGTAGAGGAATAAATTCATGCAATATGATAAATACCCCATCTTGTTATCCTCGATGGCAACAATACAATACGTGTTTCAGTCAAAAAAAACAATACAATACGTGCCTTGCAACCCTTTCTGTCACTGGGTAAGGACACCACAAGATTGAACCCAAAGCCATGCACTTCTCCCATTGCAAGAACTATCAATCTAGTTGGCCAAACCAAACGGATAATTCGAAGAGACTTGCAAAGATAACTCAATCATACATAAAATAATTCAGAGAAGATTCAAATATTATTCATAGATAAGCTGGATCATAAACCCACAATTCATCGGTCTCAACAAACACACCGCAAAAAGAAGATTACGTCGAATAGATCTCCACGAGAGAGGGGGAGAACGTTGTATTGAGATCCAAAAAGAGAGAAGAAGCCATCTAGCTACTTGCTATGGACCCGAAGGTCTGAAGTAAACTACTCACACTTCATCGGAGAGGCTATGGTGTTGATGTAGAAGCCCTCCATGGTGGATGCCCCCTCCGGCGGAGCTTCGGAACAGGCCCCAAGATGGGATCTCGTGGATACAGGAAGTTGCGGCGGTGGAATTAGGTTTTTGGCTCCTGTTCTGATCGTTTGGGGGTACATAAGTATATATAGGAGGAAGGAGTACGTCGGTAGAGCAACAGGGGGCCCACGAGGCAGGGGGCGCGCCCTAGGGGGCGCCCCCACCCTCGTGACCGCCTCTCTTGTGCCTTGGCGTAGGGTCCAAGTCTCCTGGATCATGTTCGGTGAGAAAATCACGTTCCCGAAGGTTTCATTCCGTTTGGACTCCGCTTGATATTCTGCTTCTTGAACACCAAAAAGGCAAAAACAACAATTCGGGCTGGGCCTCCGGTTAATAGGTTAGTCCCAAAAGTAATAAAAGTGGAAAATAAAGCCCATTATAGTCCAAAACAATAGATAAAGTAGCATGGAGCAATCAAAATTATAGATACGTTGGAGACGATCGCATCCCCAAGCTTAATTCCTGCTCGTCCTCGAGTAGGTAAATGATAAAAGAGAATTTTGATGCGGAGTGATACTTTGGCATAATTTCAATGTAAATCTTCTTAATTGTGGTATGAATATTCAGATCCGAAAGATTCAAGACAAAAGTTCATATTGACATAAATAATAATAATACTTCAAGCATACTAACTAAGCAATTATGTCTTCTCAAAATAACATGGCCAAAGAAAGTTCATCCCTACAAAATCATATAGTTAGGCTATGTTTCATTTTCGTCACACAAAGATGTTCCCAACTTCTATACCCCCGTTGACAAGCCAAGCAATTGTTTCATACTTAAATAATCTCAAACTTTTTCAACCTTCAGGCAGTACATGAGCGTGAGCCATGGATATAGCACTATGGGTGGAATAGAATATGATGATGGGGATTGTGTGGAGAAGACAAAAAAAGGAGAAAATCTCACATTGACGAGGATAATCAACGGGCTATGGAGATGCCCATCAATTGATGTCAACATGAGGAGTAGGGATTACCATGCAACGGATGCATTAGAGCTATGAATGCTCAACAAAAGAAAACTAATGGGTGTGCATCCAACTTGCTTGCTCATGAAGACCTAGGGCATTTTGAGGAAGCCCATCGTAGGAATATACAAGCCAAGTTCTATAATGAAAAATTCCCACTAGTATAAAAAGACAACTTATGAGACTCACTATATGAAAAACATGGTGCTACTTTGAAGCACAATATATGAGACTCACTACATGAAGAACATGGTTCTACTTTGAAGCACAATATATGAGACTCACTACATGAAGAACAAGGTTCTACTTTGAAGCACAAGTGTGGAAAAAGAGATAGTAGCATTGCCCTTTTTATTTATTTTCTTTTTTTGGCCTTTCTTTTTTTCTTTTTGGCCTTTCTCTTTTTTTTGGGCAATGCTCTAATAATGATTATCATCACACTTCTATTGATTACAACATAAGGATTACAACTCGAAACTAGAACAAGATATGACTCTATATGAATGCCTCCGGCGGTGTACCGGGATGGTGCAATGAATCAAGAGTGACATGTATGAAAAATAATGCATGGTGGCTTTGCCACAAATATGATGTCAACTACATGATCATGCAATGGCAATATGACAAAAGTAAAGTATGTCATGATGATGAACGGAACGGTGGAAAGTTGCATGGCAATATATCTCGGAATAGCTATGGAAATGCCATAATAGGTAGGTATGGTGGCTGTTTTGAGGAAGATATAAGGAGGTTTATGTGTGATAGAGCGTATCATATCACGGGTTTGGATGCACCGCTAAGTTTGCACCAACTCTCAAGGTGAGAAAGGGCAATGCACGGCATCAAGAGGCTAGCAAAGGCGGAAAGGTAAAAGTGCGATAATCCATGGACTCAACATTAGTCAAAAGAACTCATATACTTATTGCAAAAATTTAGAAGTCATCAAAATCAAGTACTACGCGCATGCTCCTAGGGGATAGATTGGTAGGAAAAGACCATCGCTCGTCCCCGACCGCCACTCATAAGGATGCACAAGCCAGGTACACTTCATGTTTCAAATTTGTTACACAACTTTAACCATACGTGCATGCTACGGGATTTACAAACTTCAACACAAGAATTTCTCAAATTCACAACTACTCAACTAGCACGACTTTGATATTATCACCTCCATATCTCAAAACAATTATCAAGCATCAAACTTATCTTAGTATTCAACGCACTCAAAAGAAAGTTTCACATATCTTGAATACCAAGTATATTAATATTAAGCAAGTTACCATGCTATTAACGACTCTCAAAATAATCTAAGTGAAGCATGAGATATCAATAGTTTATTTAAAACAAATCCACCACCGTGCTCTAAAAGATCTAAGTGAGGTACTAGAGCAAAAATTATCACGCTCAAAAGATATAAGTGAAGCACTATGAGCAAAACTATCAAGCTCAAAAGATATAAGTGAAGCACATAGAGTATTCTATCAAATTCCAATTCATGTATGGCTCTCTCAAAAGGTGTGTACAGCAAGGATGATTGTGGTAAACTAACAAGCAAAGACACAAATAATACAAGACGCTCCAAGCAAAACACTTATCATGTGGTGAATAAAAATATAGCTCCAAGTAAATTACCGATGGAAGTGGACGAAAGAGGGGATGCCTTCCGGGGCATCCCCAAGCTTTGAATTTTTTGTGTCCTTGGATTATCTTGGGGGTGCTATGGGCATCCCCAATCTTAGGCTCTTGCCACTCCTTGTTCCATAATCCATCAAAAGAATTCACCCAAAACTTGAAAACTTCACAACACAAAACTCAATAGAAATCTCGTGAGCACCGTTAGAGAAAGAAAACAAAAGACTACTTTAAGGTACTGTAATGAACTCATTCTTTATTTATATTGGTGTTAAACATACTGTATTCCAACTTCTCTATGGATCATAAACTATTTTACTAGCCATAGATTCATCAAAATAAGCAAATAATACACGCAAAACAGAATCTGTCAAAATTAGAACAGTCTGTAGTAATCTGTAACTAACGCAAACTTCTGGAACTCAAAAAATTCTACCAAAATTAGACGACCTAGAAAATTTGTTTATTGATCATCATCAACTCTAATCAGTATTTTATCACATTCTGGTGATTTTTAACAATTCGTGCACTGAGGCAAAGTTTATGGAAATTACTGCAAGATCAAATAACTATTATCCAAGAAGATCCAATAGGTTTAACTTGGCACAAACACTAATTAAAAGATAAAACCACATCTAAACAGAGGCTAGATGGATTATTTATTCCTAAACAAAAGCAAAAACAAAAAACTAAAAATAAAATTGGGTTGCCTCCCAACAAGCGCTATCGTTTAACGCCCCTAGCTAGGCATAAAAGCAAGGATAGATCTAGGTATTGCCATCTTTGGTAGGCAATCCATAAGTGGCTATCATAATAGATTAATATGGTAATTTTATTTTCTTTCTAGGAAAGTGTTCCATGCCTTTCTTTAATGGAAATTGGAATCTAATATTTCCTTCCTTCATATCAATAATTGCACCAATCGTTCTAAGGAAAGGTCTACCAAGAATAATAGGACATGAAGGATTGCAATATATATCAAGAACGATAAAATCTATGGGCACATAATTCCTATTTGCAACAATAAGAACATCATTAATTCTTCCCATAGGCTTTTTAATAGTGGAATCGGCAAGATGCAAGTTTAGAGAGCAATCATCAAAGTCACGGAAATCTAGCAAATCACACAAAGTTTTGGGAATAGTGGAGACACTAGCAACCAAATCACAAAGCATGAAACTCATAATCTTTAATTTTAATTTTGATAGTAGGTTCCCACTCATCATAGAGCTTCCTAGGGATAGAGACTTTCAACTCAAGTTTTTCTTCATAAGATTGCATCAAGGCATTAACAATATGTTCGGTAAAGGCCTTATTTTGACTATAAGCATGAGGAGAATTTAGCACGGATTGAAACAAGGAAATAGAATCAATTAAAGAGCAATTTTCATAATTAAATTCCTTGAGATCCAAAATAGTGGGTTTAGCAACATCTAGGTTTTTATTTCTTTCAATCCCACTTTTATCGATTTCATCATCAAGATCTAAAAACTCTGAATTCTTAGAACGCCTTCTAGGTAAAGGAAGATCATATTCAGTTTCATCAAGATTCATATTGCAAAACAAAGATTTAATGGGGGACACATCAATAACTTTTAGATCTTCATCTTGATTTTCATAGGAATCGGAAGAACACGCTTTAATAAAGGCATCTTTGGAAGCACGCATCCTAGCGGTTCTTTCTTTGCACTCATCAATGGAAATTCTCATAGCTTTGAGAGACTCATTGATATCATGCTTAGGAGGAATAGATCTAAGCTTTAAAGAATCAACCTCAAGATAAATTCTATTAACGTTCCTAGCCAAATCATCAACTTTAAGAAATTTCTCTTCAAGCAAAGCATTAAAATTCTTTTGTGAATTCATAAACTCTTTAACACTACTCTCAAATTCAGAGGGCATCTTATTAAAATTTCCATAAGAGTTGTTGTAGGAATTTCCATAATTATTAGAAGGATTACTAGGATAAGGCCTAGGATTAAAATTCCCTCTATACGCGTTGTTACCAAAATTATTCCTACCAACAAAATTCACATCCATAGATTCATTTATTCTCAATCAAGGTAGACAAAGGCATATCATTAGGATCAGAAGAAACACTCTTAGTAGCAAATAATTTCATAAGTTCATCCATCTTTCCACTCAAAACATTGATTTCTTCTATAGCATGCACTTTTTTATTAGTAGATCTTTCAAGATGCCATTGAGAATAATTAACCATAATATTATCTAGGAGTTTAGTAGCATCTCCTAAAGTGATCTCCATAAAAGTGCCTCCATGGTCGAATCTAAAAGATTTCTAGAAGCAAAATTCAATCCGCATAAAATTTTGTATAATCATCCACAAGTTCAAACCATGAGTAGGACAATTACGTATCATTAATTTCATTCTCTCCCAAGCTTGTGCACCATGTTCATGATCAAGTTGCTTAAAATTCATAATATCGTTCCTAAGAGAGATAATCTTAGCGGGAGGAAAATACTTAGAGATAAAAGCATCTTTGCACTTGTTCCAAGAATCAATACTATTTTTGGTAAAGATGAAAACCACGCTTTAGCACGATCTCTAAGCGAAAAAGGAAATAGCTTCAATTTAACGACATCATTATCGACATCTTTTTCTTTTGCATATCACATAAATCAACGGCTATTCAGATGAGTAGCGGCATCTTCACTAGGAAGGCCGCTAATTGATCTTTCATAACAAGATTCAACAAAGCAGTATTGATTTCACAAGATTCAGTATTGGCAAGAGGAGCAATCGGAGTGCCAAGGAAATCATTATTATTGGTATTGGTGAAGTCACACAATTTGGTAGCATCTTGAGACATTACGACAAACAAGCAATCCAACACACGAGCAAACAAACGGACTAGGAAAAGGCAACGGGAAAAAGAGGAGGAGATTGGGAAAGAGAGGGCGAATAAAACGGCAAGGGTGAAGTGGGGGAGAGGAAAACGAGAGGCAAATGGCAAATAATGTAATGCGAGAGATAGGGATTGTGATGGGTACTTGGTATGTTGACTTTTATGTAGACTCCCAAGAAGGCGCCAGAAATCCTTCTTGCTACGTCTTGAGCTTGCGTTGGTTTTCCCCGAAGAGGAGAGGATGATGCAGCACAGTAGCGTAAGTATTTCCCTCAGTTTTTGAGAACCAAGCTATCAATCCAGTGGGAGGCCACGCACAAGTCCCTCGTACCTGCACAAAACGATAGCTAATCGCAACCAACGCGATTAGGGGTTGTCAATCCCTTCGCGGTCACTTACGAGAGTGAGATCTGATAGAGATAATATTTTTGGTATAAAGATGCAAAGTGAAAAGTAAAGGAAAAGCAAAAACAAAGCAAGTATTGAAGTGATGGAGATTGATATGATGAGAATAGACCCGAGGGCCATAGGTTTCACTAGTGGCTTCTCTCAAGAGCATAGGTATTCTATGGTGGGTGAACAAATTGCTGTTGAGCAATTGACAGAATTGAGCATAGTTATGAGTATATCTAGGTATGATCATGTATATAGGCATCACGTCCAAGACAAGTAGATCGAACGATTCTGCATCTACTACTATTACTCCACTCATCGATCGCTATCCAAAGATGCATCTAGAGTATTAAGTTAAAAATAGAGTAACGCCTTAAGCAAGATGACATGATGTAGAGGAATAAATTCATGCAATATGATAAATACCCCATCTTGTTATCCTCGATGGCAACAGTACAATACGTGCCTTGCAACCCTTTCATCACACGGGTAAGGACACCGCAAGATTGAACCCAAAGCCATGCACTTCTCCCATTGCAAGAACTACCAATCTAGTTGGCCAAACCAAACGGATAATTCAAGAGACTTGCAAAGATAACTCAATCATACATAAAAGAATTCAGAGAAGATTCAAATATTATTCATAGATAAGCTGGATCATAAACCCACAATTCATCAGTCTCAACAAACACACCGCAAAAAGAAGATTACATCGAATAGATCTCCACGAGAGAGGGGAGAACATTGTATTGAGATCCAAAAAGGGAGAAGAAGCCATCTAGCTACTTGCTATGGACCCAAGGTCTAAAGTAAACTACTCACACTTCATCGGAGAGGCTATGGTGTTGATGTAGAAGCCCTCCGTGGTGGATGCCCCCCGTGAGCTCCTAACAGGCCCCAAGATGGGATCTCGTGGATACAGGAAGTTGCGGCGGTGGAATTAGGTTTTGGCTCATGTTCGATCGCTTGGGGTGCGTGAGGTATATATAGGAGGAAGGAGTACGGGTGGAGCAACAGGGGCCCATGAGGCGGGAGGCGCGCCCTAGGGTGGGGCGTGCCCCCCACCCTCGTGACCGCCTCTCTTGCGCCTTGGCGTGGGTCCAAGTCTCTGGATCACGCTCGTGAGAAAATCACATTTCAAGGTTTCATTCCGTTTGGACTCCGTTTGATATTCTGCTTTCTTCAAACACCAAAAAGGCAAAAAACAGCAATTACAGGCTGGGCCTCCTGTTAATAGGTTAGTCCCAAAAGTAATTTAAAAGTGGAAAATAAAGCCCATTATAGTCCAAAACAATAGATAAAGTAGCATGGAGCAATAAAAAATTATAGATACGTTGGAGACGTATCAGGCGCCTGCGGGCCTGATGTTTTGAAAAGATGCTTTGGTCTTGTTCCGGGTTCCGGTGCCTACCCGGGGTTCATCCCCCCGACAATCATCCCTAGTTTGCTTGATTTGCAAGCCAAGGAAGAATTTTACTTCACACATCATAGACATCTCATACTTTTCCGACATCAACCTTCCAAATTTTTCACTAAAGAGAGGGTCAGTAGATCCAAAGATAATATCATCAACATATATTTGGCATACAAATAGTTCACCATTCACTCTTGTAGTAAACAAGGTTGAATCAATTTTACCAATTTCAAAACCTTTTTCAAGAAGAAACTTTGTCAACAGTTGCACCAAGCTCTAGGGGCTTGTTTGAGACCATAGAGAGATTTATGAAGTTTGTAAACATTGTTTGATTTCTTTTGATTGACAAAGCCGGGAGTTTGTTTAACATAAACTTCTTACTCAATTTCACCATTTAAGAAAGCACTTTTAATATCCATTTGAAATAGGGTTATATCATGGTGATTGACATAAGCAAGAAAAGTGCGAATGGACTCAAGTCTAGGTACGGGGGCATAGGTCTCACAATAGTCCATACATTCGACTTGAGTATAACCTTGAGCCATGAGACGAGCCTTGTTGCGTATGACTTGTCCATCCTTATATTGCTTGTTTCGAAACATCCATTTGGTTTCGATGATGTTTTGTCCATCCTTGGGCTTCTCAACCATGTCCACACTTGATACATCTGAAAATTGTATTGCTCTTTGTGCATAACATTCACCCAATCGGGGTCTTCGAGGGCTTCATCAACCTTCTTATGCTCAATACTAGAGTTGAATGAGTAACACTCACAAAAGTTAGCTAACAAGATTTAAAACGAGTAATTCTCCCAGATTTGATGTCGCCAAGAATTTGTTCGACGGGATGATGCTTGTCAATTCTTGCTCTAACTTGAGGTAGCTTTTGCTTGGGTTGTGGTGAAGCCTCCTCCTCCTCTTCTTCTTCCTCATTGTTGTTGGTATCGTTGTTTGCATGAGGAGGTGGAGAAGGAGGTAGAGGTGGATCATCTTGTTGCACTTCCTCATTCCCTTCGTCTTGACGTGTTCCACTTGTGGATGCCTCCATATCAACTTGTGGTTCACCTTGATGTGAAGTTGACGCTTCCACTTGAATGGATGAAGTACTATCCTTTACCTCTATTGGATGAATCTTGCCGATAGACAAGTGTTGAATTGCTTCCGAAGGATCTTTTTCTCCTACATCAATTGGCAATTTCTCGACTTGCGAGCCATTAGATTCATCAAACCTCACATCTACCATCTCTTCAACTTTTTGAGTGAAGTTGTTGTAGACAAGGTAAGTGTGAGAGTTCAATCTGTAACTGAGTAGGAAACCTTCATGATATTTAGGAGAAAATTTCGAATGGCGATGCTTATCAAGAATGTAGCACTTTGAGCCATATACTCAAAAGTATCCAACTTGTGGCTTGTTACTGGTGAGTAGCTCGTATGTCGTTTTAATAAGAAGCTTGTGAAGATAAAGTCTGTTTGTAGCATGACAAGCCGTCTCAACCGCTTCCACCCAAAAGTGCTTCGTCGTCTTGTATTCGTCTAGCATCGTTCTCGCCATATCAATGAGGGTACGGTTCTTCCTCTCAACGACTCCATTTTGTTGAGGTGTTTACGTAGTTGAGAACTCATGTGAGATGCCTTCTTCGTCAAGAAAGGTATCCACACTAGTGTTCTTAAACTCCGTTCCATTGTCGCTCCGAACCTTCTTGATCTTCACTTCAATTTGATTTTGGGCCTTCCTAGTGAAGTTCTTGAAGATCTTTTGTACCTGCGATTTATCTTCAAGAAAGAATACCCATGTAAATCTGGAAAAATCATCAACGATGACCAAAACGAAAGAGTTAACACCAAGGGTTTTGTAAGCATTGGGGCCGAAGAGATCCATATGGCGTAGCTCAAGTGGTCTCCTCGTGGTCACAATGTTCTTCACATGATGACTTCCTCCAACGTTTTTCCTGCTTGGCAAGCACTACAAAGTATATCCTTGTCAAATATAACATCTTTAACACCAAGGATATGATCTCTTTTAACATGTTTATCAAGATTTTGCATGCCAACATGTCCTAGTCTTGTATGCCATAACCAGCCTTTAGAAGATTTTGCAATAAGGCATGTACGAGGTTGGGCTCTTTTAGTGAAATCGACAATGTATAAATCACCTCTACAAATATCGGTAAAGACCATATTATGATTATCTCGAGGAAACACTTGGCAATCTACTTCGGTAAATAGAACACTAAAACCAAAGTCGGCTAGTCTAGATACAAAAATAAGATTATAACCAAGAGATTCAAGAAGCATAACATTTTGAATGAAGCTATCATTGGATATGGCCACCTTACAAAGGCCAAGTACCTTACCCTTGGAGTTGTCTCCAAAATTCACATACTTGCATCGACCATAACTCTTAGCAAATTCACAAAACATGTCTCTTTATCTGGTCATGTGATCGGTGCATCCACTATCAAGAATCCACTCTTTTCCTCTGGCCATCTATTCTCGAAGATTTTCCATGAGACTAGGATTTCTCATAGTCTTCTCATATTCGATGTCGAATTGTTCGTCCTCATCATAATAGACATGCTCAACATCATCATCATAATGTATGTGATCATCACCTAGGGAAATTGATTGTTAGATTTATGATCATGACAATGTGCAAGTTTGTGAAATCTAATGGTTTCCCTGATAATGTTGCTAATGGTTCCAACATCACCTTTAACACGCATAAGATCACGAAGCTCAAATAGACATTCATCAAACTTAGGATCACTAGGATTCATTTTATAGAAGGCAATGGACTTATGAAGAATGTCATCAAAGTTCTTCAATGAGTAATTGGGAAAGCGCATATGTATGCTCTTACACAAAGTATAGGCGCATTCAAAGTTTTTCATACATGCAAGCACATTTTTAGGTAATCCATGAATGATAAGATTGACGGTTCTAAGATGACGAAGCATGTCGATTTCATCTTCATCAGTGGGGTGCAAGGGATCAATAGCAGGCACATAAGGACATTGAACATGCTGGCTCAAGTTAAATTCATCAAAGATAGCAAGCATTTCATTTTTTCCAGGAGTTATAGTACTCTCCATCTAGAATGATCACTCTATGTTTAAGACTCCCCAAAGTAGACACATCAATCTTCCTCCAATGGTGATAAAAACAAGGCAATGGAGACCAAAGCTTTTCTACCAATTGTAGGATCAGAGAAGATAGGCCTAGAGGGAGGGGGTGAATAGACTCTTAACCAACCAAAGGTGCAGTTTTTAGTTTTCTTGAAAATTAGGCAGATTTTGGCACTAGTTAAGATATCACCAAGACCTCCTACACATGCATGTCTAGAGATAGAGCAGCGGGAATCATAAAGCATGCAATTGTGTGAAAAGTAAATGGTATAGATGGGAGATCAAACGCAATGAAGACACGAAGATTTTAGGCATGGTTCCGATAGGTGGTGCTATCGTACATCCACGTTGATGGACACTTTAACCCACGGAGGGTAATGGTTGCGCGAGTCCATAGAGGGCTCCACGCACAAAGGGTCCATGAAGAAGTAACCTTGTCTATTCTATCATCGCTTATGCCCACGAAGGACTAGCCTCACTCGGGTAGATCTTCACGATTAGGCGATCTCCTTGCCCTTACAAACTCCTTGGTTCAACTCCACAATCTCTTGGAGGCTCCCACTTTGACACCGAACCAATCCAGGAGACACCACTCTCCAAAAGTTAATAGATGGTGCTGTTGATGATGAACTCCTTGCTCTTGTGCTTCAAATGATAGTCTCCCCAACACTCAATCACTCTCTCACAGATTTGGCTTTGGTAGAAGAGGGGATTGAATGGAAAGCAACTTCGGGGAGGCTATAAATCAAGGTTCCAATGGTAGGATTGGAATCTCTTGATCTCAACACATGAGTAGGTGGTTCTCTCTCAGAAAATGAGTAGTGGAAATAGTGGTTCGTTTTGATGGATCTCTTAGAGAGTGAGCGAGGGTGGAGGGGTATATATACCCTACACCCAAAAACCCAGTTGTTACAAGCTTTTGACCAACCTCGGTGACACTCAACCAAAATTCCGGTGAGACCAAGTAGTGTAAAATATTCGAAGTTGGAAGTCTCAATGAGACCGATCAGAACATCTTGGTGCGAACGAAGTACAATGGCTAGGGCAAGACCTCATTTCGGTAGTTTCAATCGTTTCAAACCGGTAATTCCAAAATGAAGCAACTTCACAACAGAAACTTGGTCACGCCATCTCGGTGAGATCGAGATCCTTATCCGCAGAACCGAAATGCTAGGGTTAGGCTATAAATCATCGGTGGGATCGAGATGGCACTTTAGGTGTAGCGACCCGACCTCAGACGGTCAAGCCTCTGTGTATCTGTGCCATCCCTGGATCAGTATGCTGGCACACACAGTACATCAATGTATATATCAAAGTGCAATCACATGTATAAATAACGTAAAATGATATATACCTCAATACTCAGCGGAAACAATCAAACGGGTGTGGAGTCCCATCAACGCCATCGGCAGGTTGAGTGTAGACCGTAACCTGTATCGTAACTCTTACTCGTCGAGGAAATATCTGCAACATGATACGTTGCAGCCGTGTAGGTCAAGACATTGAATGTACCGCAAGATCACAATATGAGAAAACAGATGATAAAACTATACTATATGCAATATGGCTTTATGGCTCAGATCTGAGTTTTGTTTATGTAAAAGCTGGTTTTATTTTCCCTACATCAAAGGAATAAATGAAGTCTGTACTATGGAGTTTTCGTCATGACATGGTTCCGCCAACCGATGTCTCATAGCCCAAAATCATCATAAGTTGCCCACAATTAAGTTATCAATCCGGTGTTGAGAGTTCCGAGATAGATCCAAGTCCAGATGCTCAAATTGTCCGTAATCGGGACACGGCTAATCGATTAGGTTTATAACCCTCTGCAGAGGTTTGTACACTTTACCCGCAAGATTCGATCCTCTCTTTACGTTCTCGCACTTCGAGTGTTTGAGAACAAGATGACCAAACATGGTCTTCCAAAGAGTTCCCCGACCACCGTCCGGTACTCATCCCACCCTACCGTAGTTCTACATCTGCTAGTACCGTCCCCAGCCAGAGTCACAACTAAGGTCAACCAAGCGAGCCCATAATGACTCGCGGTTGCATGTAAGCTTCCGGCATGAAGTATTCTTCCGTCTCTTTGAGTCTGGGTGAAGCTTTCCGCAAGATGTCATGGCGCTTCTCCATGCATCCCGGCCAACCACTGGTTTCTCCAGGGTGCCCGTCAACCGTCCTTCACCCAGTAGTGTGTATTGAATTCTTGTCTTGAGTCTTGAAATCTTGAGGCCTTGAAAATGCAGTCCTTGCAGATGCCATCATGGAGTTGTCGTCATTGACGTAGATCCTCCATTCTCACACCACTCCCGAGCACTCATACCAAACCCCGTCTACTATAGCGTAGCATTAAAATAAAATATCGTCCCGGGCTTGGTAACAGGATGATGGGTTCCTACCTCATGCATACTACTCAATTACAAGGATTCAATAACACTACTGAGGGGTGGTTGCAAAGATGCCACTAAATGCAATAAAACATAGGTATGAAGGCATGGTCAAAGTGAACTTGCCTTGTTGACGATCTTCAAAACTAGGGACTCGTGGTAGCAAACTTCAGACCGGAAATTCTACCGAGACAAACAATAACCATAATAAGCACATAGCACATGATCACTTAACACAATAGCATAGTAACATAACACACCAAAACAAACGAATCAAAACCCAAAAGAAAACTCAAGAAATCCAACTCAAAGTTTTCCTACTTCAAGCAACAACTAAAATAGTTTTACATAACAAAATTTTCTTAACATAACCTAAACATGGGTTTATGTTAACTTAACAGAAAAGAATACATCATGCAACTAGGAGCAAAAAGAATCAATTTAAAAGCTATTATAAAACTCCTATTAGGCCTAATTCAATTTCTATTAAGAAAAATAAAATAAAACTTTTATTTATTATAAATAAAAGTTCATCCTATAAAGTGACAGAAACTATCCTAGAATAATCAATCACATGTGAAAAATAAATTGATTTACTAATTAAAATAATAGGAAAACAGTAGCTAGTTAATTAATTAGGATTCCCTCGTGAAAATCATTGAGTTGCATAAAGCTTTGAATTTGAAATATTCCCCAAATGAAATTCAAATCTTTTCCAAAACCCTTTTCATTCCAAATGGAAGAAGTCATGTCATCTTCACTCTAGGGTTTGGTGTTGGAATGAACTTGAATTCATTGAGATCCAAAAAGGCCAAGGGGAAAGTTTTGGGAAAGTCATTTCATTCCCTCTCTTTCAACTTTCAAAAGTTTCAAATTCCACTCAATTTCACTCAATCGGTCAAACAAACAATCAGACAACAAGCATAGTTATTTATTTAATATAACATTCCAAAATTTAGAATTTTGGGATGTTACAAACCTACCACACTTAAAATGAATCTCGTCCTCGAGATTCGAAGAGGCTAGCAAGAAAAGGTTAGGGGTTGGGGGTCTTCTAGCAAAAGTTTTGGTCAGAAAGGTCAGGGGTGCTACCACACTTAAAACAAGGTTACAGTTCCGATAAACTCAGATACTTCCTCTGGAGTGCCGACAATGTATGTCTCTTCACATATCTTACAATAGCTCCTTCATTAACGCTCTTCTGTCAGAAGCATAGAGTTTTCCTCAAAATCTTGGGTCGGTTCGTCAAAGTTGAAGTTCGTCCGAGACTGGATCTTCTTAGCTGATAGGTCTGTGTCCATTCTAGACCACTATCGAAATACTCATGGTGTTCTACAATTTATGGTTTCTCCTGCAGAAAACGGGTCTGGGTTGAACTTCACCGTATAACCTACGATTGGCAACGGTTGCCTGTAAAGGGTTCCATCGTACTACCATTCTATGGTTTTATGGCTTATCGCGTCGACACTCTTCAAAGGTTTTTTTGGCTCTCTGATTTTCCATCAACATATGATAGTTCATGATAGAAGTCTTCGGTATGGGGGCCAATCCATCCCGTACTTGAATCATTACCACATACGTAAACAGTGAATCACGTATTCTAACACTTGGGCATACTCACAAGCATTGCAGAATTTCTCTTGTTCTCGAACTGGGTTCGAGTAATTCCATGGTTTCTGCAAGCTGAATAAACATCTATCGTTACTTCACCACTCTCAGGTTTTTGCGTAATCTCCTACGAAACGTATGATGATTGGATCACCGATTCTTCCAAATTTCTTCCTTCATCAAGGTTACATCTGTTCCTTTTCAAAATCCTGGGCCTGTGGGTTATGGCCCACTTCAGCTCTTGTACAAGCTTAATTCATCCTTCCTAGGATTCCATATTTCAACGTTACATCCCCTGTAAATCCAATAGTACTTCTTCCTTCATACTCTTGTGGTGACGATCATACAAAACTCCAACTTATTTTGGTCCAGCTCCCTTCTATGGACCGTCATGAATAACACATTTCTTTCTTCATTGATCCTGTGGCTTTACGGAGTACTACGACCAAAAGAAATGCACAAGTTTATCCATAAAATCTCATTATTCTCATATCAATCTTTCATTACATCCTTAATCATTTTTCGTGAATCCAAATTCCAAAAAGTTTATTACAAATGCTGCCACCCACATGGTTCGGTATGGTCAGACATTACTTCCAACTTTATTCATTTTTCCTCCTTGAGGATTCTTCAGTCCCACTGGAATTGTGCGACATGCGCCTTGAAATCTTCAATCTTTTGTTTCATCGTGGTGGCCTTGAGCTTCACCTCCATCATCTCTGCATGCACTTCGCTTAGGTATTCCTGAGTATAACGGAGTCTTGCTTCAAGTATTTCTCGATCCGGCGATGGCTTCCATGGCTGCTTCACGAACAGCGTCGAAGAAAGTTGCTTGTGGTACACGTGAGATGAAAAAGTACTGCCCCATCGTCTTTGGGCAAACTCCTTTCATACGGTGGAGGTGTACCTCCACATACCAAAGTTCCACTCCCTTTTGCATGAAGGGGTAGCCTTTGTAGACTGCATCTCCTTCAAGGTGAATATGCTTCATCATGTCCTTCAGGATCTTCGGGTAATCATGATCACTTGTCAGGGTCATGATCGTTTCAGGACCTTTAAGGAAAGACTCGTAAAGTGTCGTCATCTGCAGTTGTGAAACAGAAATGATGCTCAGAATAAGGTACTTATCTCCTGGGGCACACATTCATATCATCCAAACCAAACTTCAAAATCAATTTCCAATATCCAGTTTATGCATCACAACTCACTTTCTTCCATGTTCATCCAGAATATTAATTTCCAAGATAAAATATAACAACTCCTTAAAGCTTTTCAGCATGTGACATTACAACTTTATTGAGTCATGAACTATTACAATCTCTGAGTAATCTATTGCATAACTCAACTCATTGAACTCATGAAAATGAAATTGCTTTCTACTACTCTTATTATCCATATCAAAATTCCAATTACTCAACTCCAGCTTTCGTCTTGTTGGGACATTTTATAGCATAATGTCCTGTTTCCTTGCAGAAAAAGCAAATGACTTCCGACATGTCTCGGGGCTTCTTTGTGATTATGTAGGCTCCTTGGATTCTTGGCTTCTTTTCTGGGCATGTACTAGCATAATGACCTAAATCCTTGCACCTGTAACAAGTGATATGACTTAGGTCCTTCTCTGCAAAAATTGCGTTGTTCTCGGGTTGCCTTCTTTTTCTCTTCCTGGATTTCTCTGTAATGATCAGAGTTTCTATCTCCCGGGGTCAAACTTCACTTCTGCTGTCGGGAAATATCCCAGATACTCTTTTCTTTCCTTGGGGCAATACTGTGAAAAATGTCCTTCTTCTCCACATGAATAGCAGGCATTGGAGTAAAATCTGTTGAGCCCCTTTCCATCAGGGTCTTCAACCCATTCCTTCATCACAGGTTCTTCTAGACCTTCCTTGAGGGCTTCCTTCATTCCATCTTCCTGCTTCTGAATAGTTTGTTGCGCCGTGGAGTAAATGTGACACTGCACCGGGTAGTGGGTGGTTCCTTCACACAGGAAACAAGTCACCTGACTAGTTGGGCATTCCTCAGCTGGGTGTTTCTCCTCACAATGAGGGCATCCATCTTTGTGTTCCTCCTGGGTGTGTCCTATTTCTCCGCAAATCTTGCAGGCACAAGGTTTACTTCTTGGTGTATCATTGTGCTTCCGGATAAGACGTGATCTCATCAGGGTCCTCTTGAATTCCTCCCAAGTTCTTGCTCCATTAAACCCGTGTATGGCTTGATGCATGTTCCACCAGGTTGCAGCACTTTCTGTAAAGTACTGAAGAGCGTATTGAACCTCATACTTCCTTGAAACCAAATTGTTCCCGAAGTGATTTTCTATGTTCTGCATCCATAGCTCTGCCTCGGGCTGAGTCTTCGGTCCAGAGAATATCAGTCCTTCTTCATTCATCATCTATGGGGTTCAAGGGTTTTAGGGTGAGATGAGAGAGAGGTGGGGAGGGATATACACACAATACGAACAATAGTTTTTGAAGAAACAAGTTTTACTTTGTGACTGTCGGAAAACATCAAACAATTGACAGCTCACAAATCGTTGCATCTAACGTAGGTGTATAACAGGGTTTGGTCTTCTAAAGGTCAAATAATTCTTCAGATCCTTCAAGTCTTCGGAGTCTTCAACTGTTGTAGCTTCTAATACATGGTGAAATCCTCTTTACTCAAGAGGTCATCAGTTCTCCGATATCAAATCCTTCTTGGGCGTCTTGATTGATCCTCCGGTGATCAAAGGATAAGGGTATATTCTAACTATTTGAGGTGAGAGTGTCAAGAGATGAGAAGTAAGAGTCTTTTTGTAAATAGAGTTTTGAGATATCCTGTCCTAGGGCTTTCCGATTTCTAGGGTCACGCCCTACAGTCAACATGTGCTCGATACCATTTCAGAGCGACCCGACCTCAAACGGTCAAGCCTCGTGTATCTGTGCCATCCTCGGATCAAGATCTTTGCACACACAAGACATCAATGTATATATCAAAGTGCAATCACATGTATAAATAACGTAAAATGATATATACCTCAATACTCAGCAGAAACAATCAAACGGGTGTGGAGTCCCATCAACGCCATCGGCAGGTTGAGTGTAGACCGTAACCCTGTATCGTAACTCTTACTCGTCGAGGAAATATCTGCAACATGATACGTTGCAGCCGTGTAGGTCAAGACATTGAATGTACCGCAAGATCACAATATGAGAAAACAGATGATAAAACTATACTATATGCAATATGGCTTTATGGCTCAGATTCGAGTTTTGTTTGCGTAAAAGCTGGTTTTATTTTCCCTACATCAAAGGAATAAATGAAGTCTGTACTATGGAGTTTTCTCATGACATGGTTCCGCCAACCGATGTCTCATAGCCCAAAATCATCATAAGTTGCCCACAATTAAGTTATCAATCCGTGTTGAGAGTTCCGAGATAGATCCAAGTCCAGATGCTCAAATTGTCCGTGAATCGGGACACGGCTAATCGATTAGGTTTATAACCCTCTGCAGAGGTTTGTACACTTTACCCGCAAGATTCGATCCTCTCTTTACGCTTCTCGCACTTCAGAGTGTTTGAGAACAAGATGACCAAACATGGTCTTCCAAAGAGTTCCCGACCACCGTCCGTACTCATCCCACCCTACCGTAGTTCTACATCTGCTAGTACCGCCCCAGCCAGAGTCACAACTAAGGTCAACCAAGCCGAGCCCATAATGACTCATGCGGTTGCACAGTAAGCTTCCGGCATGAAGTATTCTTCCGCCTCTTTGAGTCTGGGTGAAGCTTTCCAAGATGTCATGGCGCTTCTCCATGCATCCCGCCAACCACTGGTTTCTCCAGGTGCCCGTCAACCGCCCTTCACCCAAAGAGTGTGTATTGAATTCTTGTCTTGAGTCTTGAAATCTTGAGGCCTTGAAAATGCAGTCCTTGCAGATGCCATCATGGAGTTGTCGCCATTGACGAGATCCTCCATTCTCACACCACTCCGAGCACTCATACCAAACCCCGTCTACTATAGCGTAGCATTAAAATAAAATATCGTCCCGGGCTTGGTAACAGGATGATGGGTTCCTACCTCATGCATACTACTCAATTACAAGGATTCAATAACACTACTGAGGGGTGGTTGCAAAGATGCCACTAAATGCAATAAAACATAGGTATGAAGGCATGGTCAAAGTGAACTTGCCTTGTTGACGATCTTCGAAAACTAGGGACTCGTGGTAGCAAACTTCGCACTCCGGAAATTCTACCGAGACAAACAATAACCATAATAAGCACATAGCACATGATCACTTAACACAATAGCATAGTAACATAACACACCAAAACAAACGAATCAAAACCCAAAAGAAAACTCGAAGAAATCCAACTCAAAGTTTTCCTACTTCAAGCAACAACTAAAATAGTTTTACATAACAAAAATTTTCTTAACATAACCTAAACATGGGTTTATGTTAACTTAACAGAAAAGAATACATCATGCAACTAGGAGCAAAAAGAATCAATTTAAAAGCTATTATAAAACTCCTATTAGGCATAATTCAATTTCTATTAAGAAAATAAAATAAAACTTTTATTTATTATAAATAAAAGTTCATCCTATAAAGTGACAGAAACTATCCTAGAATAATCAATCACATGTGAAAAATAAATTGATTTACTAATTAAAATAATAGGAAAACAGTAGCTAGTTAATTAATTAGGATTAACAAGATTTTGCTTAAAACTATTTTTTTATTAATCCTAAAATGCCCAAATTAATTTCTATGGTTTGGCAATGTCAAAACAAAATTGGGACAAAAGAATCATATAAAAATAATTTTCCTAACTCATGTTATAACAGATTTACTATTCTGAATAAAACTAAAATAAAACAATTTTAATTAATTTTAACATAGCTAAATATATTTTCTACAGAAACTATAGAAAATTTGCAAACCAACAAAAAAAGAATCACCTAAAAATATTAAACAGAATAAAAGATATGAATTTTCCAAATCAGGAACTATTCTGTTAAAACAGAAAATGAAAATAAAAGAAAAATGGCCTAATGGGCCTAACCTACGCCCTGTGCGTAATATAACTAAACGGGCCTAGGGTTTTAAACGAATCGGCCGATTTAAATAAAAACCTAACTTAAAAATAAACCGGACTAACTAAAACCGGGCCGAACCGGTTTTATATAAAAAAAACATACCCCTTCGGGGGGGATCTAATCTCGACCGTACGCGTCGGATCTAACGGCGAGGAGGGGGTCCGGCGACTTACCGGTCGGCGGCGGCGGCGGCGGCTCGGCAGCGATGGTTCCGTCGACTCGGGTGGTGAAGCGTCGCGAAGGGCTCCGCGGTGCAAGCAAGCGAGGAGTCCGGGTGGGGTCGGGCGAGCTCGGGGTGGCGGGATGGGTCGGGCGGCGGCATGGCGGCGGCGCTCTCGGTCTCCGGAAGCGAAGTCTGGAGGAGGAGGGCGTCGGGTGAGGGGAGGGGGAACGGGTCGGGGTGGGGTTTTATAGGGGGCTCACCTTGGCGAGGAGGCGATCGGGAGGATCGGCGAATCTCGGATCCGCGGGATCCGGTGAGCGGCGGCGCTTCGGTGGCGTGGGCGGAGGAAGAAGAAGGAGGGGGGTCGGGCGTCGGTGAGGAGAGAGAGGGGGAGCGAGCGGGTGGCCGGGCGAGGGGTTTTGGCGAGGGGCTCGGGCATGGGCAGCTCGGTGGCTCATTGGTCAAGGCTAGGCACTGGTGGGCCGGTGGGCAGTGGCATTTGGTGGCGCTGTGGGGGGGTTTTTTTTTATTTTATTTATTTTTTTAATAAAAACAAAACAGAGATAACTTATAAAATACAAATAATTTATATAGGACATTTATATACCAAAATGATCAGGGGAATATTCCCTATCATTTGAACATTTTTCCAAAGGCAAAATCCAAACTTTATAAAAATTCATTTTTTTCAAATTCAAATAAAACTCAAATTTGAATTCAAAACTTTTGGCATTGTTTTCCTCTGATATTTTTGGAGTGTCATGTTTACTCCTCTCATACTTTTGCTCAAGTATTTATCAGGCATAGTTTTTTTGATATGATTCCCACTTGCCAAAGTTTGAATTCAAAATTCCAAAACTCAAATTTGAAAGAGGGTTTCAAGGCACTTTCAAATGACTTTCAATTTGATACTTTTTAACTTCCAACTCATATTTCATATAATTAAGGAAGTCATTTTATCTTCCCTCGTGAAAATCATTGAGTTGCATAAAGCTTTGAATTTGAAATATTCCCCAAATGAAATTCAAATCTTTTCCAAAACCCTTTTCATTCCAAATGGAAGAAGTCATGTCATCTTCACTCTAGGGTTTGGTGTTGGAATGAACTTGAATTCATTGAGATCCAAAAAGGCCAAGGGGAAAGTTTTGGGAAAGTCATTTCATTCCCTCTCTTTCAACTTTCAAAAGTTTCAAATTCCACTCAATTTCACTCAATCGGTCAAACAAACAATCAGACAACAAGCATAGTTATTTATTTAATATAACATTCCAAAATTTAGAATTTTGGGATGTTACAAACCTACCACACTTAAAATGAATCTCGTCCTCGAGATTCGAAGAGGCTAGCAAGAAAAGGTTAGGGGTTGGGGGTCTTCTAGCAAAAGTTTTGGTCAGAAAGGTCAGGGGTGCTACCACACTTAAAACAAGGTTACAGTTCCGATAAACTCAGATACTTCCTCTGGAGTGCCGACAATGTATGTCTCTTCACATATCTTACAATAGCTCCTTCATTAACGCTCTTCTGTCAGAAGCATAGAGTTTTCCTCAAAATCTTGGGTCGGTTCGTCAAAGTTGAAGTTCGTCCGAGACCGGATCTTCTTAGTGATAGGTTCGTGTCCATTCTAGACCACTATCGAAATACTCATGGTGTTCTACAATTTATGGTTTCTCCTGCAGAAAACGGGTCAGGTTGAACTTCACCGTATAACCTACGATTGGCAACGGTTGCCTGTAAAGGGTTCCATCGTACTACCATTCTATGGTTTTATGGCTTATCGCGTCGACACTCTTCAAAGGTTTTTTTGGCTCTCTGATTTTCCATCAACATATGATAGTTCATGATAGAAGTCTTCGGTATGGGGGCCAATCCATCCCGTGCATTTGAATCATTACCACATACGTAAAAAGTGAATCACGATTCTAACACTTGGGCATACTCACAAGCATTGCAGAATTTCTCTTGTTCTCGAACTGGGTTCGAGTAATTCCATGGTTTCTGCAAGCTGAATAAACATCTATCGTTACTTCACCACTCTCAGGTTTTTGCGTAATCTCCTACGAAACGTATGATGATTGGATCACCGATTCTTCCAAATTTCTTCCTTCATCAAGGTTACATCTGTTCCTTTTCAAAATCCTGGGCCTGTGGGTTATGGCCCACTTCAGCTCTTGTACAAGCTTAATTCATCCTTCCTAGGATTCCATATTTCAACGTTACATCCCCTGTAAATCCAATAGTACTTCTTCCTTCATACTCTTGTGGTGACGATCATACAAAACTCCAACTTATTTTGGTCCAGCTCCCTTCTATGGACCGTCATGAATAACACATTTCTTTCTTCATTGATCCTGTGGCTTTACGAGTACTACGACCAAAAGAAATGCACAAGTTTATCCATAAAATCTCATTATTCTCATATCAATCTTTCATTACATCCTTAATCATTTTTCGTGAATCCAAATTCCAAAAGTTTATTACAAATGCTGCCACCCACATGGTTCGGTATGGTCGACATTACTTCCAACTTTATTCATTTTTCCTCCTTGAGGATTCTTCATCCCATCGGAATTGTGCGACATGCGCCTTGAAATCTTCAATCTTTTGTTTCATCGTGGTGGCCTTGAGCTTCACCTCCATCATCTCTGCATGCACTTCGCTTAGGTATTCCCGAGTATAACGGAGTCTTGCTTCAAGTATTCTCCGATCCGGCGATGGCTTCCATGGCTGCTTCACGAACAGCGTCGAAGAAAGTTGCTTGTGGTACACGTGAGATGAAAAAGTACTGCCCCATCGCCTTTGGGCAAACTCCTTTCATACGGTGGAGGTGTACCTCCACATACCAAAGTTCCACTCCCTTTTGCATGAAGGGGTAGCCTTTGTAGACTGCATCTCCTTCAAGGTGAATATGCTTCATCATGTCCTTCAGATCTTCGGTAATCATGATCACTTGTCGTGGTCATGATCGTTTCAGGACCTTTAAGGAAAGACTCGTAAAGTGTCGTCATCTGCAGTTGTGAAACAGAAATGATGCTCAGAATAAGGTACTTATCTCCTGGGGCACACATTCATATCATCCAAACCAAACTTCAAAATCAATTTCCAATATCCAGTTTATGCATCACAACTCACTTTCTTCCATGTTCATCCAGAATATTAATTTCCAAGATAAAATATAACAACTCCTTAAAGCTTTTCAGCATGTGACATTACAACTTTATTGAGTCATGAACTATTACAATCTCTGAGTAATCTATTGCATAACTCAACTCATTGAACTCATGAAAATGAAATTGCTTTCTACTACTCTTATTATCCATATCAAAATTCCAATTACTCAACTCCAGCTTTCGTCTTGTTGGGACATTTTATAGCATAATGTCCTGTTTCCTTGCAGAAAAAGCAAATGACTTCCGACATGTCTCGGGGCTTCTTTGTGATTATGTAGGCTCCTTGGATTCTTGGCTTCTTTTCTGGGCATGTACTAGCATAATGACCTAAATCCTTGCACTGTAACAAGTGATATGACTTAGGTCCTTCTCTGCAAAAATTGCGTTGTTCTCGGGTTGCCTTCTTTTTCTCTTCTGGATTTCTCTGTAATGATCGAGTTTCTATCTCCGGGTCAAACTTCACTTCATTGCTGTCGGAAATATCCCGATACTCTTTTCTTTCCTTGGGGCAATCTTGTGAAAATGTCCTTCTTCTCCACATGAATAGCGTGCATTGAGTAAAATCTGTTGAGCCCTTTCCATCGTGGTCTTCAACCCATTCCTTCATCACAGTTCTTCTAGACCTTCCTTGAGGGCTTCCTTCATTCCATCTTCCCGCTTCGAATAGTTTGTTGCGCCGTGGAGTAAATGTGACACCGCACCGGTAGTGGGTGGTTCCTTCACACAGAAACAAGTCACCGACTAGTTGGGCATTCCTCACCGGGTGTTTCTCCTCACAATGAGGGCATCCATCTTTGTGTTCCTCCCGGTGTGTCCTATTTCTCCATAAATCTTGCAGCACAAGGTTTACTTCTTGGTGTATCATTGTGCTTCCGGATAAGACGTGATCTCATCGGGTCCTCTTGAATTCCTCCCAAGTTCTTGCTCCATTAAACCCATGTATGGCTTGATGCATGTTCCACCAGGTTGCAGCACTTTACGTAAAAGTAATCAAGAGCGATTGAACCTCATACTTCCTTGAAACCAAATTGTTCCCAAGTGATTTTCTATGTTCTGCATCCATAGCTCTGCCTCGGGCTGAGTCTTCGGTCCAGAGAATATCAGTCCTTCTTCATTCATCATCTATGGGGTTCAAGGGTTTTAGGGTGAGATGAGAGAGAGGTGGGGAGGATATACACAATACTGAACAATAGTTTTGAAGAAACAAGTTTTACTTTGTGACTGCTTGAAAACATCAAACAATTGACAGCTCACAAATCGTTGCATCTAACGTAGGTGTATAACAGGTTTGGTCTTCTAAAGGTCAAATAATTCTTCAGATCCTTCAAGTCTTGAGTCTTCAACTGTTGTAGCTTCTAATACATGGTGAAATCCTCTTTACTCAAGAGGTCATCAGTTCTCCGATATCAAATCCTTCTTGAGCGTCTTCGCTGATCCTCCGGTGATCAAAGGATAAGGGTATATTCTAACTATTTGAGGTGAGAGTGTCAAGAGATGAGAAGTAAGAGTCTTTTTGTAAATAGAGTTTTGAGATATCCTGTCCTAGGGCTTTCCGATTTCTAGGGTCACGTCCTCTACCAACATGTGCTCGATACCATTTCAGAGCGACCCGACCTCAAACGGTCAAGCCTCGTATATCTCGTGCCATCCTCGATCAAGATGTCGGCACACACAAGACATCAATGTATATATCAAAGTGCAATCACATGTATAAATAACGTAAAATGATATATACCTCAATACTCAGCAGAAACAATCAAACGGGTGTGGAGTCCCATCAACGCCATCGGCAGGTTGAGTGTAGACCGTAACCTCAGATCGTAACTCTTACTCGTCGAGGAAATATCTCGCAACATGATACGTTGCAGCCGTGTAGGTCAAGACATTGAATGTACCGCAAGATCACAATATGAGAAAACAGATGATAAAACTATACTATATGCAATATGGCTTTATGGCTCAGATCGAGTTTTGTTTGCGTAAAAGCTGGTTTTATTTTCCCTACATCAAAGGAATAAATGAAGTCTGTACTATGGAGTTTTCTGTCATGACATGGTTCCGCCAACCGATGTCTCATAGCCCAAAATCATCATAAGTTGCCCACAATTAAGTTATCAATCCGTGTTGAGAGTTCCGAGATAGATCCAAGTCCAGATGCTCAAATTGTCCGTAATCGGGACACGGCTAATCGATTAGGTTTATAACCCTCTGCAGAGGTTTGTACACTTTACCCGCAAGATTCGATCCTCTCTTTACGCTTCTCGCACTTCGAGTGTTTGAGAACAAGATGACCAAACATGGTCTTCCAAAGAGTTCCCCGACCACCGTCCGGTACTCATCCCACCCTACCGTAGTTCTACATCTGCTAGTACCGCCCCAGCCAGAGTCACAACTAAGGTCAACCAAGCCAGAGCCCATAATGACTCATGGTTACAGGTAAGCTTCCGGCATGAAGTATTCTTTCGTCTCTTTGAGTCTGGGTGAAGCTTTCCGCAAGATGTCATGGCGCTTCTCCATGCATCCCGCCAACCACCGGTTTCTCCAGGTGCCCGTCAACCGCCCTTCACCCAAAGAGTGTGTATTGAATTCTTGTCTTAAGTCTTGAAATCTTGAGGCCTTGAAAATGCAGTCCTTGCAGATGCCATCATGGAGTTGTCGTCATTGACGTAGATCCTCCATTCTCACACCACTCCCGAGCACTCATACCAAACCCCGTCTACTATAGCGTAGCATTAAAATAAAATATCGTCCCGGGCTTGGTAACAGGATGATGGGTTCCTACCTCATGCATACTACTCAATTACAAGGATTCAATAACACTACTGAGGGGTGGTTGCAAAGATGCCACTAAATGCAATAAAACATAGGTATGAAGGCATGGTCAAAGTGAACTTGCCTTGTTGACGATCTTCGAAAACTAGGGACTCGTGGTAGCAAACTTCGCACTCCGGAAATTCTACCGAGACAAACAATAACCATAATAAGCACATAGCACATGATCACTTAACACAATAGCATAGTAACATAACACACCAAAACAAACGAATCAAAACCCAAAAGAAAACTCGAAGAAATCCAACTCAAAGTTTTCCTACTTCAAGCAACAACTAAAGTAGTTTTACATAACAAAAATTTTCTTAACATAACCTAAACATGGGTTTATGTTAACTTAACAGAAAAGAATGCATCATGCAACTAGGAGCAAAAAGAATCAATTTAAAAGCTATTATAAAACTCCTATTAGGCCTAATTCAATTTCTATTAAGAAAAATAAAATAAAACTTTTATTTATTATAAATAAAAGTTCATCCTATAAAGTGACAGAAACTATCCTAGAATAATCAATCACATGTGAAAAATAAATTGATTTACTAATTAAAATAATAGGAAAACAGTAGCTATTTAATTAATTAGGATTAACAAGATTCTGCTTAAAACTATTTTTTTATTAATCCTAAAATGCCCAAATTAATTTCTATGGTTTGGCAATGTCAAAACAAAATTTGGACAAAAAGAATCATATAAAAATAATTTTCCTAACTCATGTTATAACAGATTTACTATTCTGACTAAAACTAAAATAAAACAATTTTAGTTAATTTTAACATAGCTAAATATATTTTCTACAGAAACTATAGAAAATTTGCAAACCAACAAAAAAAGAATCACCTAAAAATATTAAACAGAATAAAAGATATGAATTTTCCAAATCAGGAACTATTCTGTTAAAACAGAAAATGAAAATAAAAGAAAAATGGCCTAATGGGCCTAACCTACGCCCTCTGCGTAATATAACTAAACGGGCCTAGGGTTTTAAACGAATCGGCCGATTCAAATAAAAACCTAACTTAAAAATAAACGGACTAACTAAACCGGCCGAACCGGTTTTATATAAAACATACCCTTCGGGGATCTAATCTCGACCGTCGCGTCGGATCTAACGGCGAGGAGGGGTCCGCGACTTACGGTCGGCGACGGCGGCGGCGGCTCGGTCGGCGACGCGGCGGCGGCGGGCTCGGCAGGCGATGGTTCCGCGACTGGTGGTCGGGGCGCCGGCGAAGGGCTCCGGCAGGTGCAAGTGCGGGGAGTCCGGGTGGGGTCAAGCGAGCTCGGGGTGGCAGGGTGGGTCGGGCGGCGGTAATGGCGGCGGCGCTCGGTCTCCATGAAGCGCATGGAGGGAGGAGGGCGTCGGGTGAGGGGGCGAGGGAGGAACGGGGTCGTGGGGTGGGGTTTTATAGGGGGGGGGCTCACCTTGGCGAGGGAGGCGATCGGGAGGGGATCGGCGAATCCCGGATCCGGCGGGATCCGGCGAGCGGCGGCGCGCTCGGTGGCGTGGCGAGGAGGAAGAAGGAGGTGGGGTCAGGCGTCGGTGAGGAGAGGGAGGGAGGCGAGCGAGCGGGTGGCAGGCGAGGGTTTTCAGGCGAGGGGCTCGGGCATGGGCCGGGGCTGGGCTGGCTCATTGGTCAAGCGGCTAGGCAGCCTGGTGGGCCGGTGGGCAGTTGGCCGGGCTGGCTTGGGGGGTTTTTTTTTTATTTTATTTATTTTTTAATAAAACAAAACAGAGATAACTTATAAAATACAAATAATTTATATAGGACATTTATATACCAAAATGATCAGGAATATTCCTATCATTTGAACATTTTCCAAAGGCAAAATCCAAACTTTATAAAATTCATTTTTTCAAATTCAAATAAAACTCAAATTTGAATTCAAAACTTTTGGCATTGTTTTCCTCGATATTTTTGGAGTGTCATGTTTACTCCTCTCATACTTTTGCTCAAGTATTTATCAGGCATAGTTTTTTTGATATGATTCCCACTTGCCAAAGTTTGAATTCAAAATTCCAAAACTCAAATTTGAAAGAGGGTTTCAAGGCACTTTCAAATGACTTTCAATGTGATACTTTTTAACTTCCAACTCATATTTCATATAATTAAGGAAGTCATTTTATCTTCCCTCATGAAAATCATTGAGTTGCATAAAGCTTTGAATTTGAAATATTCCCCAAATGAAATTCAAATCTTTTCCAAAACCCTTTTCATTCCAAATGGAAGAAGTCATGTCATCTTCACTCTAGGGTTTGGTGTTGGAATGAACTTGAATTCATTGAGATCCAAAAAGGCCAAGGGGAAAGTTTTGGGAAAGTCATTTCATTCCCTCTCTTTCAACTTTCAAAAGTTTCAAATTCCACTCAATTTCACTCAATCGGTCAAACAAACAATCAGACAACAAGCATAGTTATTTATTTAATATAACATTCCAAAATTTAGAATTTTGGGATGTTACATTAGGGTTTTGGACAGATGTGATGTGGAGAAGTGTTTGAGGATCTTCGGAGCAATATCACTAAGCACTTGAGCGATTGAGTCATGATCAAAACTTCATCCCATTTCAATAGTATTGGCTTTCCTATGGACTCAATGTGATCTTGGATCACTTAACCAAAAGTTTAGAGTCTTGGAGCTTTGCCAACTCTTGTCCTTAGCATTTTGAGGGGGTCCACATCCTCATGTCCTTGCCATGCCATTTTCAACTTATCTGAAATATACTAGGTAAAGTGTTAGTACAACAATATGTATGTCGACATTAATTATCAAAACCACAAAGGGAGCAAATGTGCTTTCATCCTTGGAGATTGAAACATCCCTTATAAGGAATCAACCTTGGATGGTTGTCCTCGGACTTTACAAAGAAATGATGCTCTTGTAGGAAGGCCTACTAAGAGGACCCCCTGATGTTCGAGGTATATTGATGCTCGAGTCCGCACGGAGGTGGACAAACCGCAACAATGGGGCATCATAAAGAAGACCTCAGAGTCAAGCATGTCCTCGGAATCAAGAGCCGACATGGAAAATGGAACTCGTCTATGAAGCCGGAGATTCAATATGGTAAAGCTATCCCGAAGAAGACTCCCGATGTCCTCGGCTTGAAGACTAGTTCAGGGGCTACTAACAGTGTCCTGGATTGGGGGGGTGCACATCACGTCGGTCCATCATCCATGCGTCAGGCCTAGGACCCACCAGTAACCAACGCGTGTGCCCCGTGTGCCCGGGCGCTCGACGTGATTAGATGAAGATTAGATCTTGTGTACAAATGCGTGTTTAAATGATTGACATCTTTATCCCTAGATTGTAAACCGACTAAGTAAACCCTATATACCCTCGGTGTCTATATAAGCTGAGCGTTTCAGTCCATAGAGGCACAATTACAAGTTTTAGAGGTTAGAACTCATTCATACGATCTCGAGGTAGATCATACTATACTCTGTACAACCTCACAATCAATATAAACAAGAGCAGCGCGTAGGGTTTTACCTCCTCTAGAGGGCCCGAACCTGGGTGGAAGTGCAACTATCCCTGGGTGGTTTTGGTAATTACTAACAACATATAGCTCATTGAGCTAATGCTATCTCAAGACAAATATTTCAGGAAAGCTCAATGATTGGCATGGCATGGATTAGGAATGTGGACCCCTCAAAATGCTAAGGACACATGTTGGCTCAAGCTCAAGACTCTACATTTTACTTTTAGTGATCCAAGATCACATTGAGTCCATAGGAAAAGCCAATACTATTAAAAGGGGATGAGGTGTTGCTTAATGAGGTTCTTGCTCAAAATGCTTAGTGATATGCTCCAAAATCCTCAACCACTTTCTCATATCCACATATGTCCCAAACCAAAAGTCAAACTCGGCCATACCGAAACTTTCTATCTGGCGCCACCGAGTTCTGTTGACATAGCCATTGCCACACACCCTAGTCACTTCGATCTCGACGATAGGGATCTCGGTCTCACCGAGATGGGATTGCAAACTCTATGTTTCCCTTCGTAACGTTTTGGTCTAGCCGAGATGAGCGATCGGTCCCACCAAGTTCGCAATGCAAACTCTCTGTTTCCCCTTCATAACGTTTTGGTCTAATCGAAATGAGCGAATCGGTCCCACCGAGTTTGCCTGACCAACTCTCTGTTTGCTTATTACCAAAATCGGTCCCACCGAGTTTGTGTAATCAGTCTCACCGAGATTACATTATGCCCTAACCCTAATGAAATCGGTCCCACCGAGTTGACATGTCGGTCCCACCGAAAATCATAACATTCACATTTTGAACTGAATCGGTTTGACCGAGTTTTCTGATTCGGTCCCACCAAGTTTGGTAAATTGTGTGTAACGGTTAGATTTTGTGTGGAGGCTATATATACCCCTCCACCCACTCTTAATTCGAGAAGAGAGCCATCAGAACATGCCTACACTTCCAACATACATTTTCTGAGAGAGAACCACCTACACTTGTGTTGAGGTCAAGATATTCCATTCCAACCACATAAATCTTGATCTCTAACCTTCCCCAAGTTGATTTCCACTCAAATCATCTTTCCACCAAATCCAATCCTATGAGAGAGAGTTGAGTGTTGGGGAGAATATCATTTTGAAGCACAAGAGCAAGGAGTTCATCATCAACACACCATATATTACCTTTCAGAGAGTGGTGTCTCCTAGATTGATTAGGTGTCACTTGGGAGCCTCCGTCAAGATTGTGGAGTTGAACCAAGGAGTTTGTACGGGCAAGGAGATCGCCTACTTCATGAAGATCTACCCTAGTGAGGCAAGTCCTTCGTGGGCGATGGCCATGGTGGGATAGACAGGGTTACTTCTTCGTGGACCCTTCGTGGGTGGAGCCCTCCGTGGACTCGCGCAACCGTTACCCTTCGTGGGTTGAAGTCTCCATCAACGTGGATGTACGATAGCACCACCTATCAGAACCACGCCAAAAATCTCCGTGTCTACATTGCGTTTGCTCCCTCAAACTCCTCCCTTTACTTTCATATGCAATTGTTTTACATTGTGTTGCTATACTCTTAGAATTGCATGTGTAGGTTGATTACTTGACTTGTGCTAAGTTGTTCAAATCTGCTAAGACTTAAAATTGGGAAAAGGCTAGATTTTTATTTGGTCAAGTAGTCTAATCACCCCCCTCTAGACATACTTTCGATCCTACAAGTGGTATCATAGCTTTGGTCTCCTTTTGCCTTGATTTCCATAGCTTTTGGTGATCATAGCCTTGGTTTCACAACCTAGGAGAGTATGGCGTCTAGCGAGGGAAATTACCACCGTAGAGGTCCTTACTTTGATGGTACAAATTTTGCTAGTTGGAAGCATAAGATGAAAATGCATATTCTTGGACATAAACCCGCCGTTTGGGCTATTGTGTGTGTTGGATTGCAAGGTGAATTCTTTGATGGGAGAGAACCGAACCGTGAAGCTACCGCGGAAGAGTTGAAGATGCTGCAATACAATGCTCAAGCTTGTGATATTCTCTTGAACGGATTGTGCCCCGAAGAATTCAAAAAAATCAGCCGTCTTGAGAATGCAAAGGAAATTTGGGATACTTTGATTGATATGCACGAAGGTACCGACTCCGTCAAGGAAAACAAATTGGATGTGCTTCAAAGTCAGATTGACAAGTTCAAAATGAAGGATGGTGAAGGTGTCGCTGAAATGTACTCTAGGCTTGCTCTCATCACAAATGAGATTGCTGGCTTAGGAAGTGAAGAGATGACCGACAAATTCATCATCAAGAAGATCCTAAGAGCCTTGGATGGAAAATATGATACCGTGTGCACATTGATTCAAATGATGCCCAATTACAAAGATCTCAAGCCAACGGAAGTCATTGGAAGAATTGTTGCTCATGAGATGTCACTTAAAGATAAGGAAGAGCTCCACAAAAAGTCAAGTGGTGCTTACAAAGCCTCATGTGATGCTCCCACATCATCAAGTGAGAAACAAACCTTCAATGAAGAATTGAGCCTAATGGTCAAGAACTTCAACAAGTTCTACAAGAGTAGAAGCAAGGAGAGAAGTTCCAAGTCAAGGTCCTACAATGACAAAAGATCTTCCAAGTCGTGAACAAAATTGCTACAATTGTGGAAGACCCGGACACTACTCCAATGAGTGTACGGCTCCCTACAAAAGAAGAGAAGATTCTCCCAAAAGAAGGAGTAGGAGAGAAGAATCACCACCAAGAGAGAGAAGGAGTAGAGATGATCGTTATGAACGAATACCCTCTCGGAGAAGCAAGGGTTCGGAAAGGAAGGACAAGTCATCAAAGAGCTACACAAAACGAAGACATCAAGCTCATGTTGGTGAATGGATATCCGGCTCCGACTCCGACTCCGACCATCACTCCGAAAGAAGTTATCACTCCGACTCCGAATATACTCAAGATGAAAGTGTTGCCGGTCTAGCACTTGTGTCAACCAACTCCTACGACATATTTGACTCACCAAATGAAGGAATTGGAAGATGCTTCATGGCTAAAGGCCCAAAGGTATCACACCCCGAGTATATTGATTTCAATAGTGATGAAGATGATTTGCTAGGAGATGATGATTTACTTGTTGACAACTCTAGTTATGAAAACTATGATGAACTTGCTATTAATCATGCTAATCAAGATAAAACGAGTGACGATGATAAGAAGGAGATTGAGCGTCTAACTAGAGAACTAAACACTCTTAAGTGAGCTCATGAAACTACCTTGGAAGATCATCGAGAACTTTTAAAGACTCATGAGAAGCTACGCTTTGAAAAGCTCAACCTTGAGCAAGAGCATGAGTTCTTAAAGGTAATCAATGATGATCTTTGCAAGAAAAGTTCTTCTTACATTGCTAAGCGTTCACTCTAGTCTACTTACATGCCGCAAGTTAAATCTAGCAACAAGAACAAGAAAGATTCTTCTTCTAGTAGTAACAATAATCATGCTAAAACCAATGTTGTTGCTTCTAGTAGTTCTCTTGATTCCACTAATGATTCTCTTAGCCAAGTTACACTTGAGCAATAAAATAGCTTATTGAAGGGAATTATAGAGAAAGGTGTTTACAAGAGCCTTGCCGTAAGTAAGCAATTTGAGGAGATTGTACGCAGGCAAGGAAGACACCGGAAGAATCAAGGTGTTGGTTTTGAACGAAAGTTCAATGCCAATGGAGTTGAGTGGGAAGAAGATCAATGCCCCAAGATGAATTTTGTTCCTCAACAAGAGAAGTATGATCCTACTTCTTTCCAAGGAACACAAGCTCAAGATGATCTTCCACCACTAGACCACAAGGAAAAGGGCAAGGACAAGCTTCAAGAGGAATTTGATGCATTTGAAGAAGCCCATAAGGCATTAGTCAAGTGGGTTCCCAAGACTACATCAAGTTCTACTTCATCAAGTACGACTATAACTCCAAGGATTCCCATCAAGATGGTGTGGATCCCGAAGAAGAAGAACTAGAGAGTTCTTGAGGGTGACTCTGCCAACATACTTCACTCATATCATTTTGGTAAGGACAAGTGCAAACAACTTCCATATCTTGCACTAGTTCAAGGAGTCACAAACCCTCTTGTTGGTAAGACAAGGGACAAGGTAACCGAATGCTTTCATGGACATCATCTTATGTGAACATCACTCTATGTCTATGGATATCCTTATTTGTTCCTTATGGGACTAACCCGTGTAGGTATTGAAAGTGCAACTCACTCCAATGGATTGCTCCGAATGATCTACATCAACATCGATCATCTACATCTTCAACACCTACATGAAGTCATCATCGACGAAACCCAAGGTTAGTTCATCCCTCTTAGGGGGGATATCACATCTAGGGGGAGCTTTACTCTAATCAATTGAGCTAAAGCAAGTCTAATGATGTGAACACAACAATGCTTTATGTAAAAGTGGTAACCCCACTTGTGCTTAAACGATGAGTATGACCTATGATCAAATGTTCTCATTTGACTCCTAAGTCAATATACTCATATATAGATGACCTAGTCATCGCCAAATTGCTTGATAGATGCTAGAGTGATTGTGCATGCTTTGACACATATTTCATTTGCCATCTTATTGTGTGAGCATGTTGGATGCATATTTTACTCATTTGAGGACATCCATTTGTTGCTTCGATTGTTTGGCTCTTTCTCTTTTGCCAAATGGATGGACAAGAATGCCTAAGGACTCCCTCTAGCTATGTATGCTTTTCTCGTCTCAAACTCTATTCATGCTACATCACAAAGTTTTATCAAGTCAGATTTGAACCACTCTGTGTGAGGAGCACTTGGAGTCCCCGATTCGTCATAGACTTAAACTTCCAAAACCTCTTTGTGCATTTCGGTATGACCGAGTCATCCACTTAGGTCACACCGAGTTCACTAAGTTGATCTAGGTTTTCAATCTCGGTGCAACTGATTTGAACTCTTTAGTCACACCGAGTTGCAGTAATCGCTTGCGATTCTGCATCTCGGTGCCACCGAGTTGTTCCACTCGGTCACACTGATAGGGTCGGGATATATATACCCACAAGTGAGATTTTCGAAATTTCTTCAAACTCCTCATCCCGCGCGTGTGTCCTGCTCTGCCTCCTCGGGTCTCCGGATCGTCTCCTCGCCGCCAGCGACCTCCCGCCGCTGGTTTCCATCGCCGTCAATGGCAATCTGCTCCGCCGTTGTCGTCGTAGCGAACTCCAGCCGAACTAGGGTATGGGTTCGACCTTTGTGCTATTCTTTTACCTCTGATTCATAGCACATTGTTTTTGCCATGATCCTTACCACGTATGCAAACACTCTATCCACTGAAAACATCCTTTAGGTTAGATTTGATTTGAAAATTTAGGGTTAGGTCTCCGCCGAACTCATCCCGGGCCGACCGAGTTGTAGAAATCGGTCTCACCGATTTGGCTTAGGCCATTACACATGAGATTTTCGGTCTGACCGAAAACTGCAAATCGGTGTGACCGAGTCCGATTCTCTGTGAAACCCTAGCAATCTCGGTGCCACCAAACTGTGACTCGGTCTGACCGAGTTCACTAGTTTAGGTTCCAAATGTTGCTTCGGTATCACCGAGTTTACAAATCGGTAGCTCCGAAATGCTTTCTGTGGAGAACTAAATCTAAGTTTTTAAGTCATCTGTTTTGCAAAATCTCTACACTTTGTGATGCTCATCCACTCTACCTCATCTACATCTATTCACAAGGTCTGTTGTCAATAAGTTTGCAAAGATGTCTAATCAGAGTGACAGTCAGAACAGTGTGAGGAACATGTGCAGCTGAGTGAGGGTTCAGATCCCTCAAGCACTTCTGATGATGACAGAAGGAGCACTCCAAGTAACTTGCCCAAGGCAGCCACCAGATCCAAGAGAACCTCAGATTCAGAGGATGAGGACTATGTGGCTACTGAGGAAAAAGTAAGCTCCAAGAAGAAGGTGTTGAAAAAGGAGTATGGCACAGCTACTGCAATAAAGCCAGGCTTGAATAAGAAGGCACCAGCTAGGAGGATCCGAATGTCAAAGCCAAGGAAGGTAGCAACAGGAGAAACAATGAAATTCACCATAGAATCTGATGATGGTGAAGCAGCAGGAGATGACAAGAAAAAGAAGAGGGCAAGAGCCACTACTGCAAAAGTTCTTGGCAAGCCCTCAATGATGAGAGATTCTGAAGAAGAAGAAGAAGAGGATGTTGCACCAGCACCCAAAGCTCAGAAGCTTATGGGAGATGCTATAAAGTCAAGGGCTGCTCCATCAAAACCCAAGGCAGCTCCCAAAGCTCAAGCTCAGAAACCTCCTAAGCCCAAGAGGAACACCAGAAGTATTCCTGCTGAAGAGAAGAACAAGGCCCAAGTGCCTCAAACTGAAGAAGAAGAAGAAGATGATGATGATGATGATTCTCTTATTTTGAGAAAATTGAAGCCCAAGATTCCAAACCACAATGATGCTCATCCATTGTGGAGACAATCGACCTTAAGGACATGCGCATCGAAAGGATGCTAGCGGACCTCAGATTGTGGAGATAGTCTGATCCTTATGGGACTTTAGCGGAGGAGGAGGACTGCAGTTGACTACAGGTTTCATACAAAGGAACAACAAGACTTCTATGAAACAATTTTGCTTGACAAGAAGCCAATTGTATGTGACATGAGATGGGTTGATTGGGAATACATCAAGGAAGAAGAAGATCACTTTCCAGGAGTTTATGACAGCTTCAAAGCATGTGGAGTTGACAAATTTGTTGGGCAGAAGCTCACAAAATGGAATGATCAGCTGATCATGCAGTTTTACTCCACTGCTCACTTCTATCCAGATGGGAGGATAGTTTGGATGTCAGAAGGTACTAGGTACCAATCAGCTGTTGATGAATGGGCCAAGCTGATAAATGCCCCAGAAGAACATGAAGATGACTTGGATGTGTATGCCAAGAAGAAGAAGGACCACAACACTATGGCAAACATGTACAATGAGATCCCAGATAAAGCTTTGGAGACTCACAAGCTTGGATCAGTACATTACTTGTTGTCTGGTCTGCCTACCATCAACACAATCCTTAGGCACACTCTGCTACCCAAGTCAGGAGATCACAAGATGACCAGAGGGCATTCTATTAACCTGCTACAGCTTTTTTATGTCCCTCAGAAATTCAAGGTCATGAGTCTGATTCTAGAGACAATCAAGAGGACTGCTGCTGACCAGAAGAGAAGTTGTGGGTATGCTCCACACATTCAGGAGCTCATCAACTCCAAGATGGGCACAGGAACATATCTATTGGATAAGGAGCATCTACCCTTATATCCTGATTTTGAAGACAACACTGTAGTGATGAATGAGGAGGAACCATCATCAGTTCAAGCACAGGAGAAGACAGCCAAAGCAAAGGCTGAGAAAGCTGCCAAGATGCAAAGTGTTGAAGAGGCATCTCAAGTTTTCCTGAAGAGCAAGCAAGATCAACTTGGATATCTGATCCAATCTACACTGAGGATTGAGAAGGGCTTGGCTACCCTGACTCAAAACCAGGAGAGCTTGGAGAGGATCATAGAAACCAAATTTTATGATCTTGATCTGAAGGTAACTGAGATTCAAACAGCAGTTGAGCAGCTTCAGGAGGAAGCATAAGAGAAGAGAGGAAAGGCAACTACTGATGCATTTGAGCGAGTGCCTAGAGGACAGAGGTTTGCTGCAGTGCATGCACCTGATACAAGAGCAACAACATCAGCACCAGCAGCTACAGCTCCAGTACCACCTCCAGCAGTCACTCCACCAGCTCCAACTACATCAACAGATGCCTTCGTCCTTGGAGTTCTTTCTACACTGCCTCCCGAAGACCAAGCCTGAGAGAAGCGTAGCACTATGCATATTTGAACTTTTTGGTAACTTGTTGCCAAAGGGGGAGAAATATGTATAGATCATAGGCTTCGAGAGTGTTTTGCTTCTTTGCTTCTGGTTAAACTTTTTATTGTGTGACTGTGTGAGATACTTTATGTTCTTGTGTGAGATACTCATGTGATTGAACATATGCTACTTTAATGCTTGCTTGGATGATACTATATTTTATATCTCTATATGATCATTCACTTTATTTGGTGATGAGTGCATGTTTTTTTAATGTTTATTATTTTGAGCGCTCCACCAAGATGTATGTGACATGGAAGAGTGACCCATGATCCTAATCGATTGTGCATTTGCATTCAAAAGCAAATTTTTAAATAATGCACAAATTTAGGGGTAGCTCTTGCTTATCATATACTTCTCAAAGCAACGATGTACTTCAATCTTATTATCATTTGTCGAAGCTTTGAACAATATGTTGTCATCAATTACCAAAAAGGGGGGGATTGAAAGTGCAACTACCCCTGGGTGGTTTTGGTAATTACTAACAACATATAGCTCATTGAGCTAATGCTATCTCAAGATAAATATTTCAGGAAAGCTCAATGATTGGCATTGCATGGATTAGGAATGTGGACCCCTCAAAATGCTAAGGACACATGTTGGCTCAAGCTCAAGACTCTACACTTTACTTTAGTGATCCAAGATCACATTGAGTCCATAGGAAAAGCCAATACTATTAAAAGGGGATGAGGTGTTGCTTAATGAGGTTCTTGCTCAAAATGCTTAGTGATATGCTCCAAAATCCTCAACCACTTTCTCATATCCACATATGTCCCAAACCAAAAGTCAAACTCGGCCATACCGAAACTTTCTATCCGGCGCCACCGAGTTCTGTTGACATAGCCATTGCCACAAACCCTAGTCATTTCGGTCTCACCGATAGGGATCTCGGTCTCACCGAGATGGGATTGCAAACTCTTTGTTTCCCTTCGTAACGTTTCGTTCTAACCGAGATAAGCGATCGGTCCCACCGAGTTCACAATGAAAACTCTTTGTTTCCCCTTCGTAACGTTTTGGTCCAACCGAAATGAGGGAATCGGTCCCACCGAGTTTGCCTGACCAACTCTCTGTTTGCTTATTACCAAAATCGGTCCCACCGAGTTTGTGTAATCGGTCTCACTGAGATTACGTTATGCCCTAACCCTAATGAAATCGATCCCACCGAGTTGACATGTCGGTCCCATTAAAAATCATAACGTTCACATTTTGAACTGAATCGGTCTGACCGAGTTTTCTGATTCGGTTCCACCGAGTTTGGTAAATTGTGTGTAACGGTTAGATTTTGTGTGGAGGCTATATATATCCCTCCACCCACTCTTCATTCATGGAGAGAGCCATCAGAACATGCCTACACTTCCAACATACATTTTTTGAGAGAGAACCACCTACACTTGTGTTGAGGTCAAGATATTCCATTCCAACCACATAAATCTTGATCTCTAGCCTTCCCCAAGTTGCTTTCCACTCAAATCATCTTTCCACCAAATCCAATCCTATGAGAGAGAGTTGAGTGTTGGGGAGACTATCATTTTGAAGCACAAGAGCAAGGAGTTCATCATCAACACACCGTCTATTACCTTTTGAAGAGTGGCGTCTCCTAGATTGGTTAGGTGTCACTTGTGAACCTCCGTCAAGATTGTGGAGTTGAACCAAGGAGTTTGTACGGGCAAGGAGATCGCCTACTTCGTGAAGATGTACCCTAGTGAGGCAAGTCCTTCATGGGCGATGGCCATGGTGGCATAGACAAGGTTGCTTCTTCGTGGACCCTTCGTGGGTGGAGCCCTCCGTGGACTCGCGCAACCGTTGCCCTTCGTGGGTTGAAGTCTCCATCAACGTGGATGTACGATAGCACCACCTATCGGAACCATGCCAAAAATCTCCATGTCTACATTGCGTTTGCTCCCTCAAACTCCTCCCTTTACCTTCATATGCAATTGTTTTACGTTCCGCTACTATACTCTTAGAATTGCATGTGTAGGTTGATTACTTGACTTGTGCTAAGTTGTTCAAATCTTCCAAGACTTAAAATTGGGAAAAGGCTAGATTTTTATTTGGTCAAGTAGTCTAATCACCCCCCCCCCCCCCTCTAGACATACTTTTGATCCTACACTGGGTAAAACATCGTGTCCCTACTCTTCGTGTTACCATCGATCCAAGATCACCAGCTCGGGGCCCCCCTTCCTAAGATCCTCCAGCTTTCGCACCGACACATGCCACTTTATTCCTAGGTTTTTTCGATTCCCGTGTTTTCAAAATCTCGTGGATCAAAGAGGCCCTTAATAATAGAACAACATTTTGAAACTTTCGGTGTATCTTCTCCTTCCTCCCTCCTATCTAGAGCCAAGTAACCCCTAGTCCAAATAATTTGCCGCTTTTTCCAGGTAGAATACATATATGTCTTCTCATTAACAATTTGTTGTTTGAGTGACAAAAGGAAAAATTGTATATTATCTTATTTTTATTTTGTATGGTGTGTGATATATTGATCTAAATAGATGGTACTGAATATTTTTGCAACACGTAATATGTTATAGCTCCATTTTTAAAATAATGTTATAGCTCTGATACCAACTATGAAAACATATTTCTTTTGGACTTGTACGATGAAACGGATTTGCTTCAGCCTTGTTACGAATGGGCCAAGCGCATTAAGTGATGTTCGGCCAATGGGCCGTCCAGGGTGCGGTTACAGACTTTGGGCTATTTTGGATGCTCGTACTGAGCAACGTACACGCTGGGTCCTCATATTTGGGAGAAAAACTAGTCAAACTATAAGGGTCACTTTTGTGGGCTAAGAACGCGCCAAGTGGTGCATCCAACAACCGCCACGTGTCGTGTGCTAGGCGCTTCCTTGGGATTTTTTTATTTTTCTGTATGTGTTTTCCAGTTTTAAATGACTCTATTATGGTTTTTGGTTTCCCTAGATTTTAGAGAAAAATTATATTTGTGAAAATAAATTGCGCAAAAAAATTGAGCTTCCAGGAAAAATAGATTTGCATTTCATGGAGGCACAAATTAACTTTCGCAAGTGCTTCTTGAAAAGAAAAAAAAACACGATTTTTACTTTCACGAGAAGCACATATTGGCTTCTTATGGAGGCACATATTTGTTTATGCGAGAATCACATATGTGTTTTCAGAAAAGGAGAAAAACGCGGTTTTTCTTTTGCTTCCACGAGAAGCATAGCTTCCATAAGAAGCACAACTTCTCGGAAACGGAAAATGCACTTCTTTTTGTTTTCATGAGAAGCACATATTTGTTTTTCGTAGAGGCACAAATTTGCTTCCACAACAAGCACAACTATACTTATCAGGAAAGAAAAAAAGTGACTTTTTGGGCTTTCACCAAAAGCACAAATTTGTTTCCGCGTGAAACACAATTGTGCTTCTCGAAAAGGAAAAAATTGAAGAAAGACTCTCGTTCCGACTTTGAGTTTTTTCTTCTGTTTTTTTTGTCAAAAAAGTTTGTCAAAACCTATTAACACGCAATCTAGTTTCAATGAGCTCAGTGTGAGAAATCCAATGGTGAAAACGGTTCAGAATTCGGATGCATGATTTAAGAGATAAAACATATCGAATAAACAAATATACAAAAAAAGAAAAAAAAATCCAGTTTGCGACAAGTGACGCACATGCAACGTGCTACTTCTCAGTGCGTGAGAAGGTGGGAGTGACACTTGGAAGGGCACCTCTTAACTACTGATTTCGCCTATTTGACGAGCTAGGCGCTTGTGAACGAACCAGCGCGAAATCTCCCCCCTCCCCCATGCGCCGTTTTGGCCGACCTTTGTGCGAGTCACATTGTTTTTTGTTTCATTTGTTTTCTTCTTTAAACAATTCAAGATTTTAAAAAATTTCAAATATTTAGAAAATTCTTAAGAAAATAATGCTCAAGAATCTTCTTCGATTCAAAAAAATATTTGTGATCTTTTTTGCATATTAAAATATGTTCAAGAAATAATTTTTCTTTCATAATTTTTAGAAAGTCCACGAATTTTAATAACATTTTGTAGACTTCTAAAATGTTCCTAAATTTAAACAATGTTCAAGAAATAAAAATGTGTATGAGTTGGAAAATATTTCATGAATTTCAAAATATTATTCAATATAGTTTTTCTTTTATGAATTTCCAAAACTATGCCCCAGCTTCAAAATATGTTCCTGAATTTCAAAAAATCTTTACAATTTTAATAAATATACTTGAATTTGTAAAATGTTTCAACAATTAAAATGGTCACGAATTTTGTAAAAAGTACTTGCGTATTTGAAAAATGTTGATGACTTCATAAAAAAATTGCAAATGCGGAAAATCTCCACGTTTTTAAAAACTACAAAAATAATTGGAAATGGAAATAAAAATTAAATTAAAAAACATGAGCGAATATTAAAAAACAACTAAAATGAAAAAAAGTTAGAAAAGAACCTTCCAAAACTGGAAAGAGCTAATGGGCCGGCCAAAATTGTACGTAGCGCCAGGGGGGCTAGCAATCAAAAACGTACACTCCGCGCTCTAATAGACCGTTCTGTTTTGTTTCTTATTCTTTCCCCACTGATTTTGAAAAGGTTGTAGAACCTTAGCTCGATCATCTTTTTTCTTTTGTTCATTTTATCTTTTTCCTTATGGCCTTCATAAAATATTTTTTCCCTCCCTTTTTCAAAATTGATGTAATTTTCAAACTTATGAGCATTTTTTGTATTGGATTTTTTATGATTTGAGTTCTAAAATTAATGATTACTTTTAAATTTATGAATCTTTATATTTTTCAAATACATCCATGATTTGTTTTTACAAAAACCTTTTTAACCTGTCAGAAAAAACCAAGTAGCCAGTTTTCTTGTGAAGCGAACCATACTCGGTAGACGTCACTAATTGTTTATTTGAATTTGTGCGTTATGATGGTGATGGCATAAAGCCCGATAATTTTTTATGTTCGCACTAATGGTTTTTTCACGCCAACTTTAAAATGTTGCAGATTTGTGCAGAAAATGAATGTTTGCCATGCTATTAATTAAATGAGGCCCAAGTTTTGCACCCCCGAAATGGTTAACAGTATGGGTGTCTTCCCTGCACTTGCAAATAACTTATTGTAATAATTAACATGCTATTTATAGTTTCAGGTTTGTGCCAGAAGGCAAAAACTCGCGATATTAATAAGCTGACAACTTTTTCCCCAGGGGAATGGCTTATATTACTCAGAATCTATGGTTCTAGTCGTTCAAGCATATCTCCTTAACACTCCCACTCGATGATCTAAGCCAGATAACTGTCTGGGAATCGGTATGGCCATAGTTCTCCATGAATGACTTACCTAATTTTGGCTACTAGTAATATATATGAGTAATGTTACACTCTTGATCGTTGTTCAAGAATTTCTTGATTCACCGATGAAAAAGCCTTTCCTTAATGACCTCTGTGCTACCCATTTCAATCGCAATAGTAGCTAACACCATCGCGGTGGTAATGTGACAACTTGCAGGAAGGCATCTAGTTCGACACGTTGTGGAATGGACATTCCGCTTCGCCCAACAAACTGCAGCAGAATTCCACTTCGATGTCTCCTCCACATGAAAATTTCCTTGATGATCATCTCCGTAGGCTAAGGAAAAGGAGAGAGAAAGATCCATCTCAGTGGGGACAACCGACTTAGGTTTAGATTATAGATGAAGGAACAAAATGCATGTCACAAGTCATGTAAAGATTTTCACAAAGGGTTTCACTCAATTCATCGACGCAAACTGACATCGACTATATGTGTTACAATCATGTATCGTTCAAAGACACCAACATGCACTTCATTTTTGCACTTTCACCATGGCAACTTTCAGTTGTCATCCCTGCTAGATGCATATCGTAGCTCATGAACAAGCAAAGCATGCGAATTCCTTGACACTCATTATAAAACAAAATGTGTGTCAAAGTCGTCCTAGATTTTAACCCAAGATTTTATTCAATGCACCGACACAAATCGATATCACCTATTTTCGGTTACAATTGTTATCCGTTCAAGGACGCTACGTTTTGCACTTTGTCAAGGCGGCTTTACGTTGTCGTCCCCGTTAGATGTGCGGTGTATCTCCTGAGCTAGAAAAGCAGGTGAATTATGTGCCACCGGTTGTTTTCGTTGAACAATGCGCTGAATTATCACGTTCTCTTGTCGGTGGATGATTTAGCTTTGTTTCATTATTAAATAAATGTCGAAAAACTTTCTCCACTTATAGGTTCAACCTAGCTTTGTCAAAAAAAGTTCAACACAACAATCTGGGGGAACATGCAATCAACCCCTTTTGACAAATTAGGGACTTGGTGCCCTTGATTTGCTCACACTGCTCTTGTCGGCAAGAGAAAAATAGCCCACCTCAGCAGTAGCTTAACTGACCAAGGTCGGTATCCATTTCTTCTGTAAAAGTTTTTTGAAAGAAAGATTCTTCTGTAGAAGTTACACTAACCTCGCGCGTATTAGAAATGGTTTGTTAAACAGCTAATCTAGTGTAGGACAATTCCAGACAAAAACCAGGCCGTAGACCGTAGAAACCCCGCGCCCATGACCCGGAGTACAAAGTTCGTTAATTCGGTTGGTCCCAACCCAGCGCAGGCCCACCGCACACCAGGTGTCCGAACTGTCCGCCCCAGCGCGTCGCCTTCGCCGTGCCAAGTCGTCGCCAAATCAGCACAACCCCATGCCCGCCCCCATGGCCGGTCGCCCATGCCGCCCCCATACACTACGAACGCAGCAGTCGCACACCTACGCTACGCGCGTCGTAGCTACTAGCTAGTGACGGCGAGTGCGTATCCCAAATCTCATGGGCGGCACGCGCGGCCCCGTGCGTCCCATCCCCTCTCGCTGCTGAGTCGGCGCTGCTGACTCGGGGCCGAGATGGCGGCACCAGCTTTCCTGCTCGGCTTGTCTCGAATGCGCACTTACGCGTCAGGGGCAGCATCCCGGTCGAGAGAAGTGGCCAACTTGCTCTTCGATTCTCTGGTAACAATGGTCAATGCCTCAATGGCGTGCAAGGCCCAAGTGTTGACCGAGTTGTAAAAGGAGTGAGTGACGGATCGATCCTACCTACGGACAGAAGGACTGAGCCATGGACGTGCGCGTACGGGTGGTCGGTGGCCGCGCGCGGGCTGGGCAGGACTGGAGCGTTGCTCTGTCCGGGAGCGCGCCGACCATGCCAATATGCCATGCCATTTACCTTGGGCGCGCCCACGGGGCGGGGAACCGGCAGCCCGACCGGTGGCGCGCCGCGCTGCTGCGTCCTGACGCCGATCGCCCGATCTCCGCCCACATGGGGCTGCGGCGTGCAGGATCCAACAATGTGGGACGCCGCGCCCCCACCTGCATGTCATGGGTGGGATGTGTTAGAAATAATTCTTTAATATTAACATAATAGGATCTTGATCTCTAGATTAAAACACCTCTTCTGTAGAATATTGGGAACTAACCGTGATTTTTCAGAGACCATCAGGGGCTCCATGCAGCTGCCGTGAGCCTCCAGCAGAGTGGAGTTTGTTGGGGAAGAAGCAGCAGCATGGAGATGGACGTGCAGAGTGCTGGACGCCGCCGGCACTACCCTCCTGGTGGCCGGCGGTGGTGGACGGTCTTCTGGACCCTTGGCGCTTCTTTAGGATCGGCAGTTGAGGTTATGTGTGTTTGTAATCGCCATCCATACATGGGACATATACCTCCCTTTATGTATAAGTGCTAGGAACAGGGACCGGACCAAAACGTTGGTTTGGCACCTCCGATCGTGGTGCATCTTTACGTTAGGTGAGGAGACTTTGTCTCTCCTTGATTTCTCTCAGTTTGTTACACTGAGATCAATTCCAACATTCTCCCCCTTGATCGTAAAGTTAACAAACATCATAAGCCCACTCTTATCATAGAAATAATATACCAAAGTAAGGTGTTGCAATGACCAATGAAATTTCATTGAACCTCAATAATTATAGTATACCATTCTATCTCGAAATGGATATCATTTTACTTAAAGGGAGTTGGTTCATTTGACGGTCCTAAATTCCAGGATCAAAAGGCTTTCTAAACCCATGCTAGCAACATGATCATACAATTGGGTGGTAAGCCTTTGATAAACGGATCCGTAAAACATTCAAACATACTCATACTCTCAACTTCAATAGCGTGATCCTGGATTCTATCTTTCACAACACTAAACATATTGTCAATGGTTTTGGCAACACCATTTAACTTGTTGTTACTCGCATAGAAAACTGCGATTGATATTGCAGTATGTGGTTACAAAATGCTGTCTACCACCATAACTTTGGGAATAAATTTCTTGACATACAACTGCCCAATAGCCTCTTTAACATGCCACATAATTAAGTGCATTATTTCTAATGCCATCAGCGCCATTATGGAGCTTTTCCACGATATAGCTCCATATGCTAGAGTGAGGATGTAACATGACGTGGAAACTTTAATATCCACACATCTCCCAGAAACAATGTCTAAATAACCTAGGATAACCAGGTTATCGACTTCTCATCGTGAGCATGTAAACTTTATTGTCTTGCATATCTGCAAGACTTTTGATGGCTTTTCCAGTGGTCCATTTTTGGACTTACTTGTATATTTGCCAATTTTCCCGATCACAAATAAGGGCATGTTCATACTTGAATACACATGTTGCTTCTGACAGCTGAAGCATAAGGAACCACATTATCTGATCAGTTCATAATGGTTCCTTGGACACTAAAATGTCCGCCTTTATTGCCCTTAACTTTAGCAGCAGGTGAGATAGAGTACTACCACATAATATTTTCTTCCGTACTCTATCAACGATGTCATCATAATAAAACTTATACTCCTTTTGAACCTATATCTTGGCTAAACTCAATACAAGCAAAGTATGAGGCATCACCAAGATCCTTCATATTACAAATAGAAGATAGAAATTACTTGGCTCGCCAAAATATTCTATCTCCACAAGGTAGTGATCTTACTCCCCCTCGTCTTATGGTATGAGTGTCCCAAAACTTGTATTATCTCATAATTGTATTTCTTTAGATAACATGCCTTATGTCAACTTCACCCATGACAAAACCGTATAGTTGAGTCATACATACATTATCAACTAAGTCAACACAAGAGTATGTCATAGTAATAACACAAATGTCACAACAACTCACCGAGGAATTCTATGGAGTTCCATACATCATTAGGGCTCATAATCTTCATCCTATATGGCAAAAAGCCACTAAGATGATCATTCACACATTATCGATCGTAGGGAAATTGTTGAGTCTCAACAATAAGTATTGCAATAGAGAAAAATAAATTCCCCTCAATTTACCTGATACATATGAACAAAGATCTAATGAAGTTATCCTTGAGATTAATGTTCATATGCTCCAGGTTCCCTGATGATCACTTTATTTAGAAGATGGAAAATATATCCAAAATATTGATAACAATCATCTCAGCTCTAAACCACAACACCGTTGGGCTGAAGATGGAAAAGAACTTAATGAACTGTGACAAATGATTATAAACAACGTTAGTCGAAATATAACCACAAGCCACATAATACTGACAAACTTGCCACTTGAGTGAAGTGTCCCATATGATTATAAACGACGCTTGGTCAGATATATAATCAACATGTTACATCATGATGGTCATTAGACTAGCAAGCTTGCCACTTTAGCATTCATGTGTGCTTCAGAATGCTCATAAGGGACTAAGTACACATTAACATGATAAAGGAGTTATTTTCATTCATTCTTCTAAATAAGACTTGTTGCATCTTAATTAGACAACCAACATTATAATGTGATTTTCATACATTCTCCAACCAAGACTTCTCGTTGGTTCCATCTTAATTAGAGAATTAACGCACATATTTTTCTTAGCTTTATATGATATAAGTAGGAGAAGTGAACATGATATCTCATAATAAAAAGACTTCCATTCCCCCCCTCGAAATGTGGTCGAAAACCACAATTTTGATAAGGTCTCTTAAAATTCTCTTATATCTTTAGTTATACCATATCACTTAATCTTTACAAATGATTCATTCAATGAAAACATAACTTGTCTCACCCTAGAGTGGGACTAACATTACATAATTGGAGATGACTTAATACAAAATCATGTCATCTGTTCGAGAGATAAAATTAAGGTTCTCCAATGATCGAACATGAACAAACATCATCAATAAGATGAAGAATGAAGTTATCTCCAAAAGCTAGTGGAATAAATCCAATAGTTTTGACTTTAATATCCTTTGCATTAGTAATATGCATGATGGCAAATGCGTCTTGAGATCTCTCCCAATGTCTGCCTTGTCATCATGATTAACATCCTTCAACCTTAGTGGCAAAGAAAACACTGGTAGATTCCTCCATGTGCAAAAGTTATTTACATAAGGTTCATCTATGCCAAAACAGAAGTTTGGCATCATTATTAATGTTCATTGCTAAAAAAAAAAGACACCATTATGAGCATCACAACAAAACATCAAGCATGAATTAACCATGCAATGAGATGAATCAAAGAGATGCTTAATTGTTATTCTGATCCATATTCATAAATGACACATGAAAATAATCAACGTTGGTCAGAATATCATCATATGCCATTATAATTTTTTATTTTTTTAGATCTCTAATCAAAACTTCCGTTGGTTCCATTTTGACTAGAGAGTCATAAAGCACATAATCACGAGCAAGAACTTTGGCTAAATTAATAGCTAAATTACCATAAAGCAACAACATAAAACCATGTTTGCCATCATACACAATGATACCTTTTGTCACGCAAGTTGACACTGATAATAATAGTGAACTTAAGTGTCAAAATTATCATAAAAATTTCTCAAAGACATAAATGAAAATGGCATAGAATTAACATAAAAGGATAAATGTCTTTGCCACTGAGTAAACATTGATATTAACATTCACAGTGAAAATGACATTAACATTATCATAAGGATATCATAATATTTTCCCAAAAACAATTATATAAAATTTGGACATAAGCTTATTATTAAGGATTCACCAAATAATAATATTTGGTAAATTATAACGTCAGATAAAAGGCAACATGTACTTTGGATAGATTTCATAAAAAAAAGTCATATAATGACTAGGATTTTGCATATCACATAAAGTACTTTAAACAAAATTTCTTTGTTTAGATAATCAACCATAATTTTATCAATACCATTATGGTCCGCTTAAGCTTATTTCAATAGTGCATGTTTTAATTCTACAATAGAAATGAACCAACATAATCTTTAGTATTTGTCAACGAGCACACTAGCTCAACATTATAAGATGCACCGTGAGGTACGGAAAACCGCACTACGCCACCATTTAGTGACGATCACATCATTAAAAAATGCCATAAGTATGGCATCAACGTAAAATTCACGCCAATTAAAATTTTCAAATAAAATTTTCAGAAAATTCAATGAGTGATTCACATTAATTTCATCATTGAAATGACACCGAACATATGATCATCATAAAAGGTGTCATTAAGATGGCATCAGCATTAATGTCACATTAAAATTTCCAAATAAAATTCCCTTTGGCACAATTTTATTCAGAAAATTTTAAACATAATTATAGGCAATTTCTAATATATTAGTGGATAAGCATAATTATAAACTTAACAAGTGCACTAAAAACTTCATAAAATGCCCATAACAACCCACGATGTTCTATTAACAAAATCTTATCATCATTGAAGGATTCCATAAAATGACATAAATCTTAATTGCTTAAAAGATGACATAAGCAAAATCTTTAACACATTTTCTGGCAGCTCTTAAATTTATTATACAGTGGATAGCCAAAACAAAACACTTAAATGCACTGCCAAAAAATACAGAAAACTGCCACAAAAAATTGGCCCAAAAATACCCACGGCTACCCAAAGTAAGCCCAGTAGCATAGCAGCTACACGTAAAAATAAAACAAACTTTTCTAGTGGGCTGAGGCAACTTGGGCCACAGTCCGGCCGTGAAAACAGCCCATATGGCGCCCGATGGCCTGCTCGGAGCTGCGATTTCTTGTGAACCGTCCGATCGAAACGGACGGCCGGCATTGCTCGCGAACGGAACAAAATCGCCGCCTGAGCTAACCCTAGGTCATTTGACCTCCTCCTCCCCCGGATTTCTCGCTCTCGCACAGAGCGGCGACAACAACAATGCTCGATGAGCTCGCCACCATGGCGGCGCGGGAGCTCCGCCACGCCGCCAAGCGCAGCGGATTGGATCCCGGCGCTTTGTCAGCCGAACGAGGCCTTTATGTCTGCGCGCGCCCGTGATTCGTGACGGTGGGAGAGATGCACCGGCCACCGCGGATTTAGGGGGCGGTGGCGACGTGCACGGCGATGGCCTCACACGCGCACACCCATAATAGCGGCGCTGGCGGCTCTAAATCCTCGGCGCGTCGTCCTTTAGCAGCTCAATGGGCGGCGATTCTTTCAAATAGCGTCGTCCCGGAGACGACGGCGTCACCGCATCGGATCCCGAAGGTGCACCGCGCCGCATCATGAGGTGTGCCCTAAAAGCTCTTCTTTTCTCGATTACATCATTTTTGGGCGCTGATTTATGGAATTCTAGTTCTAGGGTTTCAAATTGGGGATTTTCTCGAGTTTGCAATTCCCCTCTCGATTGCTTAAACAGGGCTAGTTGAAAGATCAACATAATGCGGAAGCATGGCTCAATTAGTCTAGCCGTTGAACATGATCATCATCATCGAATTAACACTAGCCAATAGCAATTAGAATCTTAACCAAGCAATTAACCCTAAACATGGATCGTCAACTTAACAGAGAGTCTTATACTTTAATCATTAATCTTAAGCCTGCATAATTTGATCTTAACACATAATCCTAATAATGTGCTAACAGTAAAACGTTATAATCTAATCATGACCAATTAGCAGCACTAATACAAAAAGTTAGACCATGACATTAATAATTAAGATTTAACATGGTCTAGTTAGGGTTGTAAACAGAGATCAATCATGCTCATGATACCAATGTTAGAAATAATTCTTTAGTATTAACATAATAGGATCTTGATCTCTAGATTAAAACACCTCTTCTGAGAATATTGGGAACTAACCGTGATTTTTCAGAGACCATCGGGGCTCCATGCAGCTGCCGTGAGCCTCCAGCAGAGTGGAGTTTGTTGGGAAGAAGCAGCAGCATGGAGATGGACGTGCAGAGTGCTGGACGCCGCCGCACTACCCTCCCGGTGGCCGGGTGGTGGACGGTCTTCGGACCCTTGGCGCTTCTTTAGGATCGGCAGTTGAGGTTATGTGTGTTTGTAATCGTCATCCATACATGGGACATATACCTCCCTTTTATGTATAAGTGCTAGGGAACAGGGACCGGACCAAAACGTTGGTTTGGCACCTCCGATCGTGGTGCATCTTTACGTTAGGTGAGGAGACTTTGTCTCTCCCTGATTTCTCTCAGTTTGTTACACTGAGATCAATTCCAACAGGACGTACCCCCAACCCCACGTCCGCCCATTGTACCGCAGACAGCGCCGTGTCTCATCGGCCCGGGGCACGCACCATGCGGGCAGGACCATGTTTTCTCTCAAGTCTCAACGCCCAGCGGCGTTGCGCGACTATAGCTAGCTAGCGAAATGTTAATGGCGATCGATCGATCTCCTCCGAAGACCCTCCTCACCCGCCCGGATCGTGGGGGCCTGCAGGGTGGGTGCGCAAGGCCCGTGCCGACACGGCGGGCGGCAAGGTGGGGCCGTGGCGGCCGCGCTGTCGGTCGTGCCGTCGCTCGCTAGCTGCATGCATGGGAGCGAGATGGAACCCCCGGAGATAAGGTACGACCAGCTTCTTGGACGTCCGACGATCTCGCCCCGTCCAGCTGGTCTCCGATCTCAAACTTTGTTTCTACATGGAGGACATGGGTACACACAAGTTAAGCGCGGCGCCATGCACGCAAGACATAACACGACTGGCCCCATTTGCAGCGTCAGGAGGTGGCAGCATTTCTCAACAAGCGCAGCGATCCAGCCAAAACTTTGGACCGGGCAGGAGCTCTGCCTGCCTTTTGGAATGCCGTTCCTGACAGTCTAGGGTTTAGATTGACATGTGCCATGCTCGCTGATCACCTTGTCTCGTGATTCCCGCGCGTGCTGTTTGCCCGCGATGGTATGACTAGAGATCTCTGACTGATCTGATGGACAAGATTTTGAACCGGGCAACGTGCCGTATATTTGCACCAATGGTTTCAAGAAGTTATCGACACATGAGCAGACAGCCTGGTTGTTGGGTTGTAATCACAAGATTATTGGCAGGTACGACACGGTTGACGTTTGTATCAGGAAACAGAGCAAGCAGCCTCCGGTGCACTTGCGACCCATGGCCCCCATTAGATGCTGTGTTCGCAAAGTAGTTGTTTGTTGCTTTGCCCCGTGATTTTGATTAACCACGTGCTCGGTTGGTAGGATGAGCGTTCCTTCATACTACCAGTGCGTTTTTTAGATGCGACGTCATAAGTTTCCAGAACTGGCCGTCAATCAATCGAATCCAGTATACTAGGCCAGACAGAGCATGTTCCACGGTACTACTATCAAGGTACCAATCTAGTTGGACAAAATTACTCATGGTTTTTCATGACACAGGAAACTATTCACAGTTTTTTGCGCAACAAGTTGCATTACACATCGTAAAAGGCTCCCATGTTCAAAAGAGCTACGTTCTCGGGGAGAAAAATGTTCAGAAGAGCTATCGATTACCCGCAAAAAAAAAGCTATCGATGAGCAGCTTCGTGCCAAAAACCTCCAACTGTAAAGCTGAGGCAACAACGCATTACACACTCCTCGACCATTATCAATTCCATTTCGTCGGCATTGTGTGCAAGTTGCCCAACCCATCCAACTGCCAAAGGAGTAGGTTTTTTCGGCCCCACGTGTCCAGTTTGTCGGGCATGTTTTGCCCATAAAAGTTTGTCTCTACTAAGGGCCTGTTCGGATTAGAGGAATAGAAAACATAGGTTTAGAACAAAACAGGAAAAACGGAAAGAAAGAGAGATGCAAAACATAGGATGAAACCCGCTGCAGAAAGCCACACCATTGGCATTTAGTATGTCGTGTGTATAGCAGCCCTCTACAGTAGAAGGAATCCAGCACATGTGGGTCCCAAGTTGCTTGGATGCTTGTGTATGTGGGCCTCAAGGTGAAAAATCAACCGATTTTTTAGGCTCATATGGGTCCCTGCATGCATGTCGGTAGCTTATTCCCTTCCCCTGCCTTCACCCGCGCGAAAAAATGAGATAGCACTGGATGTTTGTTTTCCCGTCAAAATGCAGGCAAGGGAAACTTTCCGCAGGATTGGTAAGCAGGGATTCCTTCGTCCCGAACACCCAAAAATGCAACAGTTCCTTAGGAATCGATTTCCTGTACTTTTCCTTTGTTCCGAACAGGCCCTAAGCATTTGTTTCTACGTGCCTATAAAAAGACTTATCCGATTTTTGGAAAGGAAAAAAAAATGCCTGCTAAGGGGGTGGAAAACAGGGAAAATAGTGCACACAAACGATCCACAAAGTTCCCGGATCTCAATAAGTTTGCTCCCCTCGGAGAGAGGTCTAGAGACATCAACGAGTGTTGTTTAGGGCGCATTGCCGGTGGATGCAGAAACAAGAAGATTTCAGCACTCTCGGAGAGGGGAGAGTGATGTCCGTGTACCCTCGTAGACCGAAAGCGGAAGCGTTATGGCAGCGCGGTTGATGTAGTCGTGCGTATTCATGATCCGACCGATCCTAGTACTGAAGGTATGCCACCTCCGCAATCTGCACACGTTCAACTCGGTGACGTCCCACGAACTCTAGATCCAACTGAGGTCGAGGGAGAGTTTCATCAGCACGATGGCGTGATGACGGTGTTGATGAAGTTACCGACGCAGGGCTTTGCCTAAGCACTGCAACGATATGACCGAGGTGGAAATCTGTGGAGGGGGGCACCGCACACGGCTAAGACAACTGTTAACTTGTGTGTCTTGGGGTGCCCCTGCCCCCGTATATAAAGGAGCAAGGGGGAGGCCGGCCGGCCCTCCTTGGCGCGCCCCCAAGAGGGGAATCCTACTAGGACTCTAAGTCCTAGTAGGTTTCCACCAAAAGGGAGAGAGGGGGAAGGAAGGAGAGGGAGAGGGAGAAGGAAAGCCCCCCCTTCCTAGTCCAATTCGGACTCAAGGGGGAGGGGCGCGTGGCCTGTCTTGGCCGCCCCTCTCTCTCCACTAAGGCCCATCGAGGCCCATTAGTTCCCCCGGGGGTTCCCATAATTCTCCGGCACTCCAGTTTTATCCGAAACTTCTCCGGAACACTTCTGGTGTCCGAATATAGTCGTCCAATATATCAATCTTTATGTCTCGACCATTTCGAGACTCCTTGTCATGTCCGTGATCACATCCGGGACTCCAAACAACCTTCGGTACATCAAAACACATAAATTCATAATACCGATCATCATCGAACGTTAAGCGTGCGGACCCTATGGGTTCGAGAACTATATAGACATGACCGAGACTCATCTCCGGTCAATAACCAACAACGAAACCTGGATGCTCATATTGGTTCCTACATATTCTATGAAGATCTTTATCGGTCAAACCGCATAACAACATGCGTTGTTCCCTTTGTCATTGGTATGTTACTTGCCCGAGATTCGATCGTCGGTATCTCAATACCTAGTTCAATCTCATTACCGGCAAGTCTCTTTACTCGTTCCGTAATGCATCATCCCGTAACTAACTCATTAGTCACATTGCTTGCAAGGCTTATAGTGATGTGCATTACCGAGAGGGCCCGTAGATACCTCTCGACAATCGGAGTGACAAATCCTAATCTTGATCTATGCCAACTCAACAAACACCATCGAAGACACCAGAGAGCATCTTTATAATCACCCAGCCACGTTGTCACGCTTTGATAGCACACTAAGTGTTCCTCCAAAGATTCGGAGTTGCATAATCTCATAGTCATAGGAACATGTATAAGTCATGAAGAAAGCGATAGCAACAAACTAAACGATCAAGTGCTAAGCTAACGGAATGGGTCAAGTCAATCACATCATTCTCTAATGATGTGATCCCGTTAATCAAATGACAACTCATGTCTATGCTAGGAAACTTAACCATCTTTGATTCAACGAGCTAGTCAAGTAGAGGCATACTAGTGACACTCTGTTTGTCTATGTATTCACACATGTACTAAGTTTCCGGTTAATACAATTATAGCATGAATAATAAACATTTATCATGATATAAGGAAATATAAATAACAACTTTATTATTGCCTCTAGGGCATATTTCCTTCAGTCTCCCACTTGCACTAGAGTCAATAATCTAGATTACACAGTAATGATTCTAACACCCATGGAGTCTTGGTGTTGATCATGTTTTGCTCGTGAGAGAGGCTTATTCAACGGGTCTGCAACGTTCAGATCCGTATGTATCTTGCAAATCTCTATGTCTCCCTCCTTGACTTGATCACAGATGGAATTGAAGCGTCTCTTGATGTGCTTGGTTCTCTTGGGAAATCTGGATTCCTTTGCCAAGGCAATTGCACCAGTATTGTCACAAAAGATTTTTCATTGGACCCGATGCACTAGGTATGACACCTAGATCGGATATGAACTCCTTCATCCAGACTCCTTCATTTGCTGCTTCTGAAGCAGCTATGTACTCTGCTTCACACGTAGATCCCGCCACGACACTTTGCTTAGAACTGCACCAACTTACAGCTCCACCGTTCAATATAAATATGTATCCGGTTTGTGACTTAGAGTCATCCGGATCAATGTCAAAGCTTGCATCGACGTAACCATTTACGACGAGCTCTTTGTCACCTCCATAAATGAGAAACATATCCTTAGTCCTTTTCAGGTATTTCAGATGTTCTTGACCATTGTCTAGTGATCCACTCGGATTACTTTGGTACCTCTCTCGCTAAACTAATAGCAAGGCACACATCAGTCCGGTACACAGCATTGCATACATGATAGAACCTATGGCTGAAGCATAGGGAATGACTTTCATTTTCTCTCTATCTTCTGCAGTGGTAGGGCATTGAGTCTGACTCAACTTCACACCTTGTAACACAGGCAAGAACGCTTTCTTTGCTTGATCCATTTTGAACTTCTTCAAAACTTTGTTAAGGTATGTGCTTTGTGAAAGTCCAATTAAGCATCTTGATCTATCTCTATAGATCTTGATGCCCAATATATAATCAGCTTCACCGAGGTCTTTCATTGAAAAACTCTTATTCAAGTATCCTTTTATGCTATCCATAAATTCTATATCATTTCCAATCAAGAATATGTCATCCACATATAATATTAGAAATGCTACAGAGCTCCCACTCAATTTCTTGTAAATACAGGCTTCTCCAAAAGTCTGTATAAAACTATATGCTTTGATCACGCTATCAAAATGTTTATTCCAACTCCGAGATGCTTGCACCAGTCCATAAATGGATCACTGGAGGTTTCACACTTTGTTAGCATCCTTTGGAATGATAAACCTTCGGGTTGCATCATATACAACTCTTCTTCCAGAAATCCATTCAGGAATGCAGTCTTTACATCCATTTGCCAAATTTCATAATTATAAAATGCAGCAATTGCTAACATGATTCGGACGGACTTAAGCATCGCTACGGGTGAGAAGATCTCATCGTAGTCAACTCCTTGAACTTGTCGAAAACCTTCCGCAACAAGTCGAGCTTTGTAGACAGTAATATTACCATCAGCGTCAGTCTTCTTCTCGAAGATCCATTTATTCTCTATAGCTTGCCGATCAACGGGCAAGTCAACCAAAGTCCACACTTTGTTCTCATACATGGATCCCATTTCAGATATCATGGCCTCAAGGCATTTCGTGGAATCCGGGCTCATCATCGCTTCCTCATAGTTCGTAGGTTCGTCATGGTCAAGTAACATGACCTGCAGAACCGGATTACCATACCACTCTGGTGCGGATCTTACTCTGGTTGACCTGCGAGGTTCAGTAGTGACTTGATCTGAAGTTACATGATCATCATCACTAGCTTCCTCACTAATTGGTGTAGTAGTCACAGGAACTTTCTGTGATGAACTACTTTCCAATAAGGGAGCAGGTACAGTTACTTCATCAAGTTCTACTTTCCTCCCACTCACTTTTTTCGAGAGAAACTCCTTCTCTAGAAAGGATCCTTTCTTAGCAACGATTGTCTTGCCTTCGGATCTGTGATAGAAGGTGTACCCAACAAAATCTTTTGGGTATCCTATGAAGACGCATTTCTCCGATTTGGTTTCAAGCTTATCAGGTTGAAGCTTTTTCACATAAGCATCGCAGCCCCAAACATTAAGAAACGACAACTTGGGTTTCTTGCCAAACCACAGTTCATACGGTGTCGTCTCAACAGATTTAGATGGTGCCCTATTTAACATGAATGCAGCCGTCTCTAAAGCGTAACCCCAAAACGATAGCGGTAAATCAGTAAGAGACATCATAGATCACACCATATCTAATAAAGTGCGGTTACGACGTTCGACACACCATTACATTGTGGTGTTTCGGGTGGCGTGAGTTGCGAAACTATTCCGCATTGTTTCAAATGAAGACCAAACTCGTAACTCAAATATTCTCCTCCACGATCAGATCGTAGAAACTTTATTTTCTTGTTACGATGATTTTCCACTTCACTCTAAAATTCTTTGAACTTTTCAAGTGTTTTAGACTTATGTTTCATCAAGTAGATATACCCATATCTGCTCAAATCATCTAGGAAGGTCAAAAAATAACGATACCTGCCGCGAGCCTCAATATTCATCGGACCACATACATCAGTATGTATGATTTCCAATAAATTTGTTGCTCGCTCCATTGTTCCGGAGAATGGAGTTTTAGTCATCTTGCCCATGAGGCATGGTTCGCAAGTACCAAGTGATTCATAATCAAGTGACTCCAAAGTTCCATCAGAATGGAGTTTCTTAATGCGCTTTACACCAATATGACCCAAACGGCAGTGTTACAAATAAGTTGCACTATCATTATCAACTCTGCATCTTTTGGCTTCAATATTATGAATATGTGTGTCACTACTATCGAGATTTGTCGTCGTGGGGGCACGGCAGATGCCATGGGATGGCTAAAGATAGGAGGAGGCTCGAGGGCACTGGTGGGCTCTAGAGGAGAGGTCGACATGCATAAGCGAGCGCGGGACGCAAGACATACCCATGTTCGGGGCTCTCCAGAGAGATAACACCCCTAGTCCTGCCGAGAGTGGTTTATATGTAACAGTACAGAGTTGCTCCTAGAGCTGTATGGAGGAAGGAGGAAGGCTGGCCAGGGCTTAGGCAGCTCCCTCTCCTCGGGTGCTGCTTGCTAGGTGTGTGTGGGTGAGCGCCTGTGTGAATGAAGGAGTTGCCCGTATGCATGAGGGCTCCTGGGGGGTTTTATAGGTCAACCCCCCAGGGGTACAATGGTAATGTTACAAGGCCGTAGGGCCGGGTCGTCAGTGTCCAGGGACCCGGTGCTAGGACCCGCCGGGTTCGCCGGGCGCGGGCTCGATGCACCTAGGGGGCACTGTGTGCCATCTTGTTGGTTGTCAGGGCGAGGCCCAGTCGAGTCGGCTACAGTGGTGCTCCGTCAGGTCGCCGCTTGCCGGCGTCATGGGTGACGTCGGGTGCATTGTTGCCACACCAGCCCTGGTCAGCGAGTAGGTGGGGGGCACTGTTGCCTTGTCCGGCTAACTAGAGGCATGGGCGGGGCACTGTGGCTTCGGTCATCAGTTGGTGGAGACTCGTCCCATTGTATGGCTGGGATGGGACGGCCGCTGGCCCTTGGCCGGGTTTGGAGAACGCGCCAAGGGTGGTGCTGGCTTGTTGGGGCCGAGTCGAGGAGTCTGGCCAGGTTGCAGAGCCTGGCCGGGTCGCGGGGCTTGGCTGGGTTGAGCGACCCGGTCGAGGGCGAGCCGGATTAAGGGGCGATGCTGGCCCCGTTGTGTTTGAAAAGGATCCGGGTTTCATTGCCTGCGTGGGGTTCATCCCCCCGACAGTAGTCCCGAAGCTGTGAAGGTCCGCCGTCTTCAGATGGGAGGGCCTTCGTAGTTTCCCCCCTTGTAGAGGCGGATTTTGGTGACCGCCGGGTCCGGCAACACCCACTGTGTGCCGGCTTTAGGAAGCCGTATCGCGGCATCCCGCCCACGATGGGAAACCGAGGAGTTCGACGAATCTTGGGCAATCTTTCAGCCAGACAATCGCCATGTGGCGCCTGGAGCCGGAGGGCCCGACAGCCACGCGTGAAGGATCGGGCGACGGCCGGGGCTGCCGCCACAGCACCCTCGGCCACAAAGCGGATTTATTGCGGCGTCCGAGGGTCGGTTGCCATTCCCCAAGCAGTTACTGCGTGCGTACGTGCGCACTTATTGCGGGGAAGTGGGAGGGACGAGCGCAAACGATCCCACTTCCCCACGTTTCAAATCGTGGCCTATAAATTGGGGGCGAAGGGAGCGGCGGAGATCATTCACGCTCGCGCTCCCCTGCCTCTTCATCCTCCCTCTACTTCTGACGACCGCCACCAGCTGCGACGCCCGTCGTCTTGAGCAGAGCTCTCTTGCCATCCTCTTCCTTCTTTCTTCCGCGCTCGAGGCGATGGCGTTACCGTCAGGATCGTGGATGGGCTCGACCGTCACCCCTGACAACATCGCCTACCTCCGCGACACCAGGCGCCTGCCGAGGGCAGAGGAGGTCGAGGTGCGCCTCCCGCAGGGCGAGCGGGAGCCATGGCCCGAGGGCTCGCAGCGGGTGGTCTTCCTGCCGCACTTCAAGCATGGGTTCGGGCTTCCCGCCAGCGGCTTCTTCCGTGACTTTCTGGAGTTCTTCGGGCTCCAGCCCCACCATCTTGGCGTCGGCGCGATCGTGCAACTGTCAGGCTTCGTCACCCTCTGTGAGGGGTACCTCGGGGTCGAAACCTTCGATCAACATCTGGGCGCGCTTCTTCTCCCTGAAGCAGCAGGGGCCAAAGGCCGGAGAGATGTCCGAGTGCGGGGTGGCCGTCATCTCCAAGCGGTCGGGCGCCGACTGCCCAAAGGTGCCGCTGGAGGATTCTGCCAAGAAATGGCAGAATTCTTTCTTCTACGTCCGCAACCTTGGCGAGGACCGCATCAACCTCCCGCCATTCATCAACTCGCTGCCGTGGGGGAAGCAGAACTGGGGGTACTACCCCAAGCACCCATCGCAGGAGGTGCTCAACCTGTGCGAGCGGGTGTCAGTGATGAAGCATCGGGAGAGGCTCACTGGCACCGACCTCATCACCGCCTTCATCGTTCGGCGGGTGCTGCCGCTGCAGCAGCGCAGCCATCTCATCGATCAGATGATCGGCCTTCAATACCCCAACCGCATGGCGAATACGCGGCTGGTGGCGGACCAAGTCGCGCGCCGGGTCAACGACATCTCCAAGGCCAACTTGGGGGTTGACTGGGAGTTCGGGAAGGCCTCGTACAACCGCGTGAACCCGGCACCGTTGGTGAGTCCTTGGTCTCCATACTTCACTGGTGCTTATCTTCTTATCCGCCCCTGTCGGCGTTCTTGGAACGGGGGTCCCCAGACTTGCCTGCCTGCGGCCCACGGCGTGGCTATGATAGCAGCCTGTACGGCCCACCTTCATCAGCGAGACACTCAAGACCCTCGCGAGGCGGATGACCCAAGACCTCCTCAGGAGCGGCTTCATTAGGCTGCCTCGCGAGGAGCGGAGATATCAAGGCAGGGCGAACCTCGCGAGGCTCTCGTGACGTGAGCCATGACGATCAAGACCAGGCGGGCGCCAGCGCATGCAACGTCCTTGTTTCCTTTTTGGTGCTAAGGAGGCAAGCGCAGGCGCGGAGTACCGAGGCATCAGGCAAAGGTTTCCACATCGGTGCAACGAGACCAAGAGCAGCGGGACGGCAGGATGGAGGTCACCATGGAGCCCAAGACGGCGTCACCACCAGAGCCTTTTGCAGGCGAAGACCGCTTTTGTCAGGATAAGTTGTACTAGCCGCCCCCTTTCAAATTGGCCGTTGTTGGCTCCCTTCCCGCTCAATATTTGGGAAGAGAACTAGGGCCTATATAAGTAGAACTAGCCACCACAGTAGGAGAGAGACGAATCGGACCCTGAGCTAACCCTATTCATACCCAAGCACAAGAACACCTCAACCTCAGGAGGCTGTTCTTCCCCTTGTATTGTTCATCATCAGCCCAAGAGGCAATCCATCCACCACCACACTAGAGTAGGGTATTACACCACAACAGTGGCCCGAACCAGTATAAATCTTGTGTCTTTGTGTTGTGAGTTCTTTGAGTTTGCTCGCGAGATCTTAGCGAGCCAGGGCGTAGATCGGTAGGGAGGAAATCTCCGCGCGCACCCCAGTGTTCGAACCTTGAGGGTTTTGCCGGAACCCAAGATCCGACATTTGACGCGCCAGGTAGGGGTGTGCCGGAGCTTCCTTTCTGTCGTTCGCGTCCATTCGTTCCGTCGTCTCCATGGCGGACACTCGCCGTGCTCGTGCTGAGCGCCAGGCTGCCCCAGTGATGTCTACTATGCAACCTTCTTCTTGTAGACGTTGTTGGGCCTCCAAGTGCAGAGGTTTGTAGGACAGTAGCAAATTTCCCTTAAGTGGATGACCTAAGGTTTATCAATCCGTGGGAGGCGTAGGATGAAGATGGTCTCTCTCAAACAACCCTGCAACCAAATAACAAAGAGTCTCTTGTGTCCCCAAAACACCCAATACAATGGTAAATTGTATAGGTGCACTAGTTCGGCGAAGAGATGGTGATACAAGTGCAATATGGATGGTAGATATAGGTTTTTGTAATCTGAAAATATAAAAACAGCAAGGTAAATAATGATAAAAGTGAGCACAAACGGTATTGTAATGATAGGAAACAAGGCCTAGGGTTCATACTTTCACTAGTGCAAGTTCTCTCAACAATAATAACATAATTGGATCATATAACCATCCCTCAACATGCAACAAAGAGTCACTCCAAAGTCGCTAATAGCGGAGAACAAATGAAGAGATTATGGTAGGGTACGAAACCACCTCAAAGTTATCCTTTCTGATCGATCTATTCAAGAGTCCACAGTAAAATAACATGAAGCTATTCTTTCCGTTTGATCTATCATATAGTTCGTACTAGAATAACACCTTAAGACACAAATCAACCAAAACCCTAATGTCACCTAGATACTCCAATGTCACCTCAATTATCCATGGGTATGATTATACGATATGCATCACACAATCTCAGATTCATCTATTCAACCAACACAAAGTACTTCAAAGAGTGCCCCAAAGTTTCTACCGGAGAGTCAAGACGAAAACGTGTGCCAACCCCTATGCATAAGTTCACGAGGTCACGGGACCCGCAAGTTGATCACCAAAACATACATCAAGTGTATCACGTGACATCCCAATGTCACCACAGATAAGCACATGCAAGACATACATCAAGTGTTCTCAAATCCTTAAATACTCAATCCGACATGACCACTTCAAAGGGAAAACTCAATTCATTACAAGAGAGCAGAGGGGGAGAAACATCATAAGATCCAACTATAATAGCAAAGTTCGCGATACATCAAGATCGGACCACCTCAAGAACACGAGAGAGAGAGATATCAAACACATAGCTACTGGTACATACCCTTAGCCCCGAGGGTGAACTACTCCTTCCTCGTCATGGAGAGCGCCGGCATGATGAAGATGGCCACCGGTGAGGGATCCCCCCTCCAGCAGGTTGCCGGAACAAGGTCCGACTGGTTTTTGGTGGCTACAGAGGCTTGCGGCGGCGGAACTCCCGATCTATTCTGTTCTCCGAAGGTTTTAGGGTACATGGGAATATATAGGCGAAAGAAGTCGGTAAGGGGAGCCACGAGGGGCCCACGAGGGTGGAGGGCGCGCCCAGGGGGTGGGCGCGCCCCCCTGCCTCGTGCTCTCCTTGTTGATCCCCTGACGTGCACTCCAAGTCTCCCATATTGCTTTCTTTCCAAAAATAAATTTTCCGAAGGTTTTATTCCGTTTGGACTCCGTTTGATATTCCTTTTCTGCGAAACAAGGGAAAAAACAGAAACTGGCACTGGGCTCTGGGTCAATAGGTTAGTCCCAAAAATAATATAGAAGTGTTTAATAAAGCCCATAAACATCCAAAACAGATAATATAATAGCATGGAACAATCAAAAATTATAGATACGTTGGAGACGTATCAACATCCCCAAGCTTAATTCCTGCTCGTCCTCGAGTAGGTAAATGATAAAAAAACTGAATTTTTGATGTGGAATGCTACCTAACATAATTCTCAATGTAATTTTCTTTATTGTGGCAAGAATGTTCAGATCCGAAAGATTCAAGATAAAAGTTTAGTGTTGACATAAAAATAATAATACTTCAAGCATACTAACAAAGCAATTATGTCTTCTCAAAATAACATGGCCAAAGAAAGTTATCCCTACAAAATCATATAGTCTGGCTATGCTCTATCTTCACCACACAAAGTATTTAAATCATGCACAACCCCGATGACAAGCCAAGCAATTGTTTCATACTTTTGATGTTCCCAAACCTTTTCAACTTTCACGCAATACATGAGCGTGAGCCATGGACATAGCACTATAGGTGGAATAGAATGGTGGTTGTGGAGAAGACAAAAAGGAGAAGATAGTCTCACATCAATTAGGCGTATCAACGGGCTAGGGAGATGCCCATCAATAGATATCAATGCGAGTGAGTAGGGATTGCCATGCAACGGATGCACTAGAGCTATAAGTGTATGAAATCTCAACAAAAGAAACTAAGTGGGTGTGCATCCAACTTGCTTGTTCACAAAGACCTAGGGCATTTTGAGGAATCCCATCATTGGAATATACAAGCCAAGTTCTATAATGAAAGATTCCCACAAGTATATGAATGTGACAACATAGGAGACTCTCTATTATGAAGATCATGGTGCTACTTTGAAGCACAAGTGTGGTAAAAGGATAGTAGCATTGCCCCTTCTCTCTTTTTCACTCATTTTTTTTGTGTTTTTTGGCCTTCTCTTTTTTATGGCCTCTTTTTTTATTTTTTTATTTGGGCTACTTTGGCCTCTTTTATTTATATTTTTTTTTGTCTGGAGTCTCATCCCGACTTGTGGGGGAATCATAGTCTCCATCATCCTTTCCTCACTGGGACAATGCTCTAATAATGATGATCATCACACTTTTATTTACTTACAACTCATGGATTACAACTCGGTACTTAAAACAAATACGACTCTATATGAATGCCTCCGGCGGTGTACCGAGATGTGCAATGACTCATGAGTGACACGTTTGAAAGAATTATGAAAGGTGGCTTTGCCACAAATACGATGTCAACTACATGATCATGCAAAGCAATATGACACTGATGAAGCATGTCATAATAAACGGAACGGTGGTAAGTTGCATGGCAATATATCTTGGAATGGCTTATGGAAATGCCATGATAGGTAGGTATGGTGGCTGTTTTGAGGAAGGTATATGGTGGGTGTATGATACCGACGAAAGGTGTGCGGTATTAGAGAGGCTAGCAATGGTGGAAGGATGAGAGTGCGTATAATCCATGGACTCAATATTAGTCATCAAGAACTCACATACTTATTGCAAAAATCTATTAGTTATCGAAACGAAGTACTACGCGCATGCTCCTAGGGGGATAGATTGGTAGGAAAAGACCATCGCTTGTCCCCGAACGCCACTCATAAGGAAGACAATCAATAAATAAATCATGCTCTGACTTCATCACATTACGGTTCACCATACGTGCATGCTACGGGAATCACAAACTTTAACACAAGTATCTTTCAAATTCACAACTACTCAACTAGCATGATTCTAATATCACCATCTTCATATCTCAAAACAATCATAAAGAATCAAACTTCTCATAGTATTCAATGCACTTTATATGAAAGTTTTTATTATATCTCTCTTGGATGCCCATCATATTAGGACTAAATTCATAACCAAAGCAAATTACCATGCTGTTCTAAAGACTCTCAAAATAATATAAGTGAAGCATGAGAGTTCATCTATTTCTTCAAAATAAAACCACCGCCGTGCTGTAAAAGGATATAAGTGAAGCACTAGAGCAAATGGCAAACTACTCCAAAAGATATAAGTGAAGATCAATGAGTAGTTGAATAATTATGTAACTATGTGAAGACTCTCTAACATTTAATAATTACAGATCTTGGTATTTTATTCAAACAGAAAGCAAAACAAAAGAAAATAAAATGACGCTCCAAGCAAAACACATGTCATGTGGTGAATAAAAATATAGCTCCAAGTGAAGTTACCGATGAACGAAGACGAAAGAGGGGATACCTTCCGGGGCATCCCCAAGATTAGGCTCTTGGTTGTCCTTGAATATTACCTTGGGGTGCCTTGGGCATCCCCAAGCTTAGGCTCTTGCTACTCCTTATTCCATAATCCATCGAATCTTTACCCAAAACTTGAAAACTTCACAACACAAAACTCAACAGAAAACTCGTAAGCTCCGTTAGCGAAAGAAAACAAAACACCACTTCAAGGTACTGTAATGAACTCATTCTTTATTTATATTGGTGTTAAATCTACTGTATTCCAACTTCTCTATGGTGTATAAACTATTTTACTAGCCATAGAGTCATCAAAATAAGCAAACAACACATGAAAAACGGAATCTGTCAAAAACAGAACAATCTGAAGTAATATGTAACTAGCGCAAACTTATGAACTCAGAAAAATCTACCAAAATAGGACGATCTAGATAATTTGATTATTGATCTTCTGCAATTGGAATCAGTATTTTATCACGTTCTGGTGATTTTAAACAATTGTTTTCATGAACAGAAAGTTTCTAGAATTTTCAACAAAATCAAATAATTATCATCCAAGAAGATCCTATAGGTCTTACTTGGTACAAACACTAATTAAAACATAAAACCACATATAACCAGAGGCTAGATCAAATATTTATTACTAAACAGAACCAAAAATAAAGAACAAAAAAAATTGGGTTGCCTCCCAACAAGCGCTAACGTTTAACGCCCCTAGCTAGGCATGATGATTTCAATGATGCTCGCATAAAAGATAAGAATTGAAACATAAAGAGAGCATCATGAAGAATATGAATAGCACATTTAAGTCTAACCCACTTCCTATGCATATGGATTTTGTGAGAAAACAACTTATGGGAACAGTAATCAACTAGCATAGGAAGGCAAAACAAGCATAACTTCAGAACTTTAAGCACATAGAGAAGAAACTTGATATTATTGCAATTCCTACAAGCATATATTCCTCCCTCATAATAATTTTCAGTAGCATCATGAATGAATTCAAGAATATAACTATCACATAAAGCACTATTTTCATGATGCATAGGCATAATTTTTTATTACTCTCCACATAAGCAAATTTTTTCTCATGAATGGTAGTGGGAGCGAACTCAACAAAATGACTATCATGTGAGGCATAATCCAATTGGAAATTAAAATCATGATGACAAGTTTCATGGTTATCTTTATTCTTTATAGCATACGTGTCATCACAATAATCATCATAAATAGGAGGCATGCTTTCATCATAATAAATTTGCTCATCAAAACTTGGGGGACAAAACATATCATCTTCATCAAACATATCATCCCCAAGCTTGTGACAAACATTAATTTCAGCAAATATATTCTCAAATATGTCATCCTCATCAAACATAGCTTCCCCAATCTTGGGCCTTTTCATATTATAAGCATAATCATTCTCATCATTAATAGTATGGATAGCACCAATAGTATAGCAATTATCATCATCACATAGCTTCCGCAAGCTTGTGGCTTTGCATATCATTAGCATCATGGATATTCAAGGAATTCATACTAACAACATTGCAATCATGCTCATCATTCAAAGATTTAGTGCCAAACGTTATAATGCATTCTTCTTCTAACACTTTGGCACAATTTTCCTTTCCATCATACTCACGAAAGATATTAAAAAGATGAAGCGTATGAGGCAAAATCAATTCCATTTTTTTGAAGTTTCTTTTATAGACGAAACTAGTGATAAAACAAGAAACTAAAAGATTCGATTGCAAGATCTAAAGACATACCTTCAAGCACTCACCTCCCCGGCAACGGCGCCAGAAAAGAGCTTAGTTGACGGGGTGTGAGTGCCGCTTACCTAGCCTCCCCGGCAACGGCGCCAGAAAAGAGCTTAGTTGATGGGGTGTGAGTGCCGCTTACCTAGCCTCCCCTGCAACGGCGCCGGAAACTGCTTGATGTCTACTACGCAACCTTATTCTTGTAGACGTTGTTGGGCCTCCAAGTGCAGAGGTTTGTAGGACAGTAGCAAATTTCCCTCAAGTGGATGACCTAAGGTTTATCAATCCGTGGGAGGCGTAGGATGAAGATGATCTCTCTCAAACAACCCTGCAACCAAATAACAAAGAGTCTCTTGTGTCCCCAACACACCCAATATAATGGTAAATTGTATAAGTGCACTAGTTCGGCGAAGAGATGGTGATACAAGTGCAATATGGATGGTAGATATAGGTTTGTGTAATCTGAAAATATAAAAACAGCAAGGTAACTAATGATGAAAGTGAGCACAAACGGTATTGCAATGATAGGAAACAAGGCCTAGGGTTCATACTTTCACTAGTGCAAGTTCTCTCAACAATAATAACATAATTGGATCATATAACTATCCCTCAACATGCAACAAAGAGTCACTCCAAAGTCGCTAATAGCGGAGAACAAACGAAGAGATTATGGTAGGGTACGAAACCACCTCAAAGTTATCCTTTCTGATCGATCTATTCAAGAGTCCGTAGTAAAATAACATGAAGCTATTCTTTCCGTTCGATCTATCATAGAGTTCGTACTAGAATAACACCTTAAGACACAAATCAACCAAAACCCTAATGTCACCTAGATACTCCAATGTCACCTCAAGTATCCGTGGGTATGATTATACGGTATGCATCTCACAATCTCGGATTCATCTATTCAACCAACACAAAGTACTTAAAAGAGTGCCCCAAAGTTTCTACCGGAGAGTCAAGACGAAAACGTGTGCCAACCCCTATGCATAAGTTCACGAGGTCACGGAACCCGCAAGTTGATCACCAAAACATACATCAAGTGTATCACGTGATCTCCCAATGTCACCACAGATAAGCACATGCAAGACATACATCAAGTGTTCTCAATCCTTAAATACTAAATCTGACAAGACCACTTCAAAGGGAAAACTCAATTCATTACAAGAGAGTAGAGGGGGAGAAACATCATAAGATCCAACTACAATAGCAAAGCTCGCGATACATCAAGATCGAACCACCTCAAGAACACGAGAGAGAGAGAGAGATCAAACACATAGCTACTGGTACATACCCTCAGCCCCGAGGGTGAACTACTCCATCCTCGTCATGGAGAGCGCCGGGATGATGAAGATGGCCACCGGTGAGGGATCCCCCCTCCGACAGGGTGCCGGAACAGGGTCCCCATTGGTTTTTTGTGGCTACAGAGGGTTGCGGCGGTGGAACTCCCGATCTATTATGTTCTCCGAAGGTTTTAGGGTATATGGGAATATATAGGCGAAAGAAGTCGGTAAGGGGCCATGAGGGGCCCACGAGGGTGGAGGGCGCGCCCAGGGGGGTGGGCGCGCCCCCTGCCTCGTGCTCTCCTCGTTGATCCCCTAACATGCACTCCAAGTCTCCCGTATTGCTTTCTTTCCAAAAATAACTTTTTCGAAGGTTTCATTCCGTTTGGACTCCGTTTGATATTCCTTTTCTGCAAAACACTGAAACAAGGGAAAAAACAGAAACTAGCACTGGGCTCTGGGTCAATAGTTTAGTCCTAAAAATAATATAAAAGTGTTTAATAAAGCCCATAAACATCCAAAATAGATAATATAATAGCATGGAACAATAAAAAAATTATAGATACGTTGGAGACGTATCACCTAGCCACCTGCGTCGCCCGAACGGCTCTCGTCGGTGGGCCACCTCGTCGTTCTCCGTCTCCCGCCGCCAACGCCGCCACCGGCCCGACGGGGAACGAGCCGCAGGCGTCCTCGTTGCACCCCTCGGTGCGGAAGGATAGCCGCACCACCACTCCATCGTTGACCCAGGCCGGTTCCTCATCCCACGCTCGTCGCGCCCCCATGGACGCACGGGCCGCGCTCCTCATGGGGCACGAACTCCTGTGCTACCGGTCGGTCGACGACCTCTATGAGGACTGGCTCGACCGCATCGCCGAGCTTGTCCGCGCCGCAGGGGGCTCCCCTGCGCCGTCCCTCTCTCCACCTGGTCCTCCGCCTGCTTCGGGCGACGCAGCTCACGAAGCGTCTCCACCGCCTCTGCCCCAAGATGGCGCCTTGGCACCAAGGCATGCACCACCGCGACGCGGTCCACCGCGTCTGGCGCCCGCTCGTGAAGAAGGAAGGTGCCAAGAAGTTCGTCGACTGCAAGAGAACGCTCCACCACTCCTCGCACCACCGCGCTAGGATTGTCTGCCGCGGCAGGCCCCCTTGCCGCTTGCCGTAGCGGCGCGTGGGCGTCAAGACCAAGCTCCACCTCCAAGACGGGCCCCGGCGACCACGGCTGGTTGCCGCGCCTTCACCCCCGAGCTGCGTAGCGTCGCCTGGCTGGGCAAGTTCAAGCCAGATCTGCCTCCCCGCTACGACGGCACCCTCGACCCCGCGGAGTTCTTTCAGCTCTACGAGTTGAGCATCGAGGCAGCCAATGGCAACGAGAAAGTCATGGCGAACTAGTTCCCTATGGCACTCAAAGACGGCGCCCGTTCGTGGCACCTGAACCTGCCTCAGGGCTCGATCTCCTCCTGGGACGAGATGCGCGACCGCTTCGTCGCCAACTTCCAGGGCACTTGCGACCGCCGGCCGGCCGCGGGTGACCTGTGCCGCATCAAGCAACAACGAGGAGAGACCCTCCAAAAGTACATCTAGCGCTTCAACAACACTCGCCTCAAGATCCCCAAGGTCATGGACGAGGCCATCATCTCTGCGTTCTCTGACGGCGTCCGCGACATCAAGATGAAGGAAGAGCTAGCTATCCACGACGAGCTGTGCACATCTTAGGAGCTTTTCAATCTGGCGACCAAGTGCGCAAGAGCTGAGGAAGGGCGCCTCTCCCTCCTCGAGCTGCCAGCTGCAGGTCCGGAGAGAAGAAAGCCAAGGCCAAGGATGTGAAGCGCAAGGAAGCAGCCGTGCTCGCGACGGAGCCGGACACCAAGCGAGGCAGAGATCAGCCCGAGTCATCCAAGAGCAGCCGACCATGCTGCGCCTTCCACAACTTGAATACCCACAACACCAGCGGCTGTCAAGAGCTCAGAGCCATTCGTGAAGGACGCTTCGGTCGATGCCCCGAGCGCGGCGACCGGGGCTACGGCCGAGGAGGAGGACGTGGTGGCGGGCACTGGGACGACCGTGGCCCGCGCCAGGAGTGGCACGACAGGCCTCGTGAGGACCGCTGGCAGGATCATCCTCACGAGGGCGCCTGGAGGGACCAGCCTCGTGAGGATCGTGTTGGAAATATGCCCTAGAGGAAATAATGAAAAGGTTATTATATTTCCTTGTTCATGATAATTGTCTATTGTTCAAGCTATAATTGTGTTATCCGGAAATCGTAATACATGTGTGAATACATAGACCACAACATGTCCCTAGTGAGCCTCTAGTTGACTAGCTCGTTGATCAATAGATGGTTACGGTTTCCTAACCATGGACATAGGATGTCATTGATAACGGGATCACATCATTAGGATAATGATGTGATGGACAAGACCCAATCCTAAGCATAGCACAAGATCGTGTAGTTCGTCTGCTAAAGCTTTTCTAATGTCAAGTATCCTTTCCTTAGACCATGAGATTGTGAAACTCCCGGATACCGTAAGGGTACTTTGGGTGTGCCAAACGTCACAACGTAACCGGGTGGCTATAAAGGTACACCACGGGTATCCCCGAAAGTATCTGTTGGGTTGGCATGAATCGAGACTGGAATTTGTCACTCAGTATGACGGAGAGGTATCTCTGGGCCCACTCGGTAGGACATCATCATAATGAGCTCAATGTGATCAAGGAGTTGTTCACGGGATGATGTGTTACAGGAACGAGTAAAGAGACTTGTCGTAACGAGATTGAACAAGGTATCGGTATACCGACGATTGAATCTCGGGCAAGTATCGTACCGATAGACAAAGGGAATTTTATACGGGATTGATTGAATCCTCGACATCGTGGTTCATCCGATGAGATTATCATGGATCATGTGGGAGCCATCATGGGTATCTAGATCCCGCTGTTGGTTATTGACCGGAGAGTTATCTCGGCCATGTCTACGTGTCTCCCGAACCCGTAGGGTCTACACACTTAAGGTTCAGTGACGCTAGAGTTGTAGAGATATTAGTATGCGGTTAACCGAAAGTTTTTCGGAGTCCCATATGAGATCCCGGACGTCACGAGGAGTTCCGGAATGGTCCAGAGGTAAAGATTTATATATAGGAAGTTCAGTTTCGGCCACCGGGAGAGTTTCGAGGGTCACCGGTATTGTACCGGGACCACCGGGTGGGGCCACCTATCCCGGAGGGCCTCATGGGCTGAAGTGGAGCGGGAACCAGCCCCTGATGGGCTGGTGCGCCCCACCCAAGGGCCCAAGGCGCCTAGGGTTGGAAACCCTAAGGGGGCCGTTGCCCCCCGAGGGGCCCCCGCCCCCCTCTAGATGGGATCTCAAAGGGGGCATGCCCCCCCTTAGCCCCTATATATAGTGGAGGGGAGGGAGGGTAGCCGCACCCTAAGCCCTGACGCCTCCCTCTCCCTCCCGTGACACCTCTTCCTCCTCCAGTAGCACTTGGCGAAGCCCTGCTGGAATCCCGTTCCTTCCCCCTTGATAGATCAAGAAGGAGGAGATGTCTCCGCTCCGTACGTGTGTTGAATGCGGAGGTGCCGTCCGTTCGGCGCTAGGATCATCGTTGATTTGGATCACGACGAGTACGACTCCATCAACCCCGTTCTCTTGAACGCTTCCGCTCGCGATCTACAAGGTTATGTAGATGCACTCCTCTCTCTCTCGTTGCTAGACGACTCCATAGATTGATCTTGGTGATGCATAGAAAATTTTAAATTTCTGCTACGATCCCCAACAGTGGTATCAGCGCTAGGTCTATGCGTAGTTTCTATGCATGAGTAGAACACAAGTTGTTGTGGGCGTCGATTTTGTCAATTTACTTGCCATTACTAGTCTTATCTTGATCCGGCGGCATCGTGGGATGAAGCGGCCCAGACTGACCTTACACGTACACTTACGTGAGACAGGTTCCACCGACTGACATGCACTAGTTGCATAAGGTGGCTAGCGGGTGTCTGTCTCTCTTGCTTTAGTCGGATCGGATTCGATGAAAAGGGTCCTTATGAAGGGTAAATAGAAATTGGCATGTCACGTTGTGGTTTTGGCGTAGGTAAGAAACTTTCTTGCTAAGAAACCTATAGCGGCCACGTAAAAATTTGCAACAACAATTAGAGGACGTCTAACTTGTTTTTGCAGCATATGCCATGTGATGTGATATGGCCAAAAGAATGTGATGAATGATATACGTGATGTATGAGATTGATCATGTTCTTGTAATAGGAATCACGACTTGCATGTCGATGAGTATGACAACCGGCAGGAGCCATAGGAGTTATCTTAATTTATTTATGACCTGCGTGTCAACATAAACGTCATGTAATTACTTTACTTTATTGCTAAATCGTTAGCCATAGTAGTAGAAGTAATAGTTGACGAGAAAACTTCATGAAGACACGATGACAAGGATCATGATGATGGAGATCATGGTGTCAAGCCGGTGACGATGATGATCATGGCGCCCCGAAGATGGAGATCAAAAGGAGCAAAATGATATTGGCCATATCATGTCACTATTTGATTGCATGTGATGTTTATCATGTTTTTACATCTTATTTGCTTAGAAAGACGGTAGCATAAATAAGATGATCCTCATTAAAATATCAAGAATTGTGTTCCCCTAACTGCAGCACCGTTGCTAAGGTCCGTTGTTCCGAAGCACCACGTGATGATCGGGTGTGATAGGTTCTAACATTTGCATACAACGGGTGTAAGCCAGATTTACACACGCAATACACTTAGGATGACTTGACGAGCCTAGCATGTACAGACATGGCCTCGGAACACGGAAGACCGAAAGGTCGAACATGAGTCGTATAGAAGATATGATCAACATGAAGATGTTCACGTGATGATCGGACACGGCCTAGTTGACTCGGATCATGTATCACTTAGATGACTAGAGGGATGTCTATCTGAGTGGGAGTTCATTAAATAATTTGATTAGATGAACTTAATTATCATGAACAAAGTCTAAAACTTTGCAATATGTCTTGTAGATCAAATGGCCCATGCTAATGTTGCCCTCAACTTCAACGCGTTCCTAGAGAAAACCAAGCTGAAAGACGATGGCAACAACTACACGGACTGGGTCCATAACCTGAGGATTATCCTCATAGATGCCAAGAAAGCATATGTCCTTGATGCACAGCTAGGTGAAGCACCCGTTTTCCCAGCAACTCAAGACGTTATGAATGCCTGGCAGTCGCGTAGTGATGATTACTCCCTGGTTCAGTGCGGCATGCTTTACAGCTTAGAACCGGGGCTCCAAAAGCGTTTTGAGCAGCACAGAGCATATGAGATGTTCCAAGAGCTGAAAATAGTTTTCCAAGCTCATGTCCGGGTCGAGAGATATGAAGTCTCCAACAAGTTCTATAGTTGTAAGATGGAGGAGAATAGTTTTGTCAGCGAGCACATACTCAAAATGTCTGGGTTGATAACTGCTTATCTCAGCTCGGAATTAATCTCCCAGATGATGCGGTCATTGACAGAATCCTTCAGTCGCTCCCACCTTGCTACAAGAGCTTTGTGATGAACTTCAATATCCAGGGGATGGAAAAGACCATTCCTGAGGTATATTCAATGCTGAAATCAGCGGAGGTGGAGATCAAAAAGGAACATCAAGTGTTGATGGTGAATAAAACCACTAAGTTCAAGAAAGGCAAGGGTAAGAAGAACTTCAAGAAGGACGGCAAGGAGTTGCCGCTACCGTAAGCTAGTTGCCGGAAGAAGCCAAAGCATGGACCCAAGCCTGAGACTGAGTGCTTTTATTGCAAGGGAAACGGTCACTGGAAGCGGAACTGCCCCAAGTACTTAGCGGATAAGAAGGCCGGCAATACCAAAGGTATATGTGATATACATGTTATTTAGATGTGTACCTAACCAGCGCTCGTAGTAGCTCCTGGGTATTTGATACCAGTGTGGTTGCTCATATTTGTAACTCAAAACAGGAGCTGCGGAATAAGCGGAGACTGGCGAAGGACGAGGTGACGATGCGCGTCGGGAATGGTTCCAAGGTTGATGTGATCGCCGTCAGCACGCTACCTCTACATTTACCTACGGGATTAGTTTTAAACCTCAATAATTGTTATTTAGTACCATCTTTGAGAATGAACATTGTATCTGGATCTCGTTTAATGCGAGATGGCTACTCATTTAAATCTGAGAATAATGGTTGTTCTATTTATATGAGAGACATGTTTTATGGTCATGCCCCGCTGGTCAATGGTTTATTCTTATTGAATCTCGAACATAATGTTACACATATTCATAGTGTGAATGCCAAAAGATGTAAGGTTGATAATGGTAGTCCCACATACTTGTGGCACTGCCGCCTTGGTCACATTGGTGTCAAACGCATGAAGAAACTTCATGCAGATGGACTTTTGGAGTCTCTTGATTATGAATCATCACTACAAAAAAAATACACTTCCGTGATGATACGTGTTTGTCACAGTAGGTCGCGTTTTTTGTCATGCATGTACATCCATGACAAATTTATGACAGAATCAAGATAGTCATACCTGTGCTGTCGTAGAAGTGTTCCATGACATTACCAAAATTATCATCACGGAAGTGTCCACTTCCATGACGATAAATCGCGGCGTCCACGTAAGTGCTTTCGTCAAGGGTGACCGACACGTGGCATCCACCGTAACGGAACGCCGTTAAGCTATCGGGTCGGATTTTGGATCCGATAACCCGTTAACAGCCACGACCAATACCAATTTTCCACGTGTAAAATTCTCATTGGCCTTTAGCTGGGCCGGCCCATTATGGTATGCAGAATCTTGTGGGCCTTTAGTCGGACCGCCCAAAAGTGGCCCACAAAGTTTAAATGGGCCGCCCAACCAAGGCCCATAAGATTTAGCGGACCATAATGGGCGGCCCACTAAAGGCCCACAAAATTTAGCGGACCATAATGGGTCGGCCCAGCTAAAGGCCCACAAGATTTTGCGGACCACAATGGGCTGGCCCAGCTAAAGGCCCACAAGATTCTGCAAACCATAATGGGCCGGCCCAGCTAAAGACCCAACATTCTCTATCAAATCGGCCCGTCAATGGCCTGGTCTAAACTTGTCATCAATACGACCCATGGTCACTTCTGGCCCGTTAACAGTCCGCTAAGTAATTGGGCCGAATTACGGCCCGGTGTATTTCCGGCCTGTTAAAGTTCCGGCTTCATTTGGGCCCATTTACAGGCCATCAAAACTTTCGGCCCATAAACGATCGTGAAGGATTTGGGTCATATTCGGCCATGTCTGTCATTCGGCCTGTTAGAGGCCCACTAAAGATTTGGGCCACTTTCGGCCTGTTGTCATTTTTGGCCTGTTAACGCCGGACGTAAACCATGGGCCATATGTGGCCCAACTCATATCGGGCCCATTAACGGCCCATATAAAAATGACGATAATCTAGCCCGACCAAGTTCCGCCTGTTAAAGGCCCGTGTATTAGGTCGGCGATTTACGACCCGTCCAATTTCGCCTCACAAATATCCGCATCGTAAATGGGCCACCATCTCGCCTGCTAAGTCCAAAGGGTTATTTGGCACAATCAGGGCCCAATCTCACTTTCGGTCTATTAAAGGCCCATGTTTTTATGGGCTCGAGATATTTACACCTGTAAACGACCTATCTTTACTGGGGGCCCAAATTATGTTTAGGCCTGTTAAAGGCCCACTATGGGCACATGCCTACTAGAAAAATTTGAAAGCTTATGCTAATTTAAGCCCAGATATTTTAGTGGGCTACATGCCAATTTCGCCCAGAATCGCTTTTAGCCCAATTGGAATGGGCCCGATTTAATGTTGGCATGTTGGGCTCCTCTGAAGCTTTTGGCGAATACATTACTAAGATAAACCTACACTATACAAAAATAGCGTCAGAATTATCGCAGCCTGTGGCAGCATCATAAATGTTGTATCACAACAAAATAAATTCCAATCATACAACAAAAGGCTTGTTGGCATAAAGTTTACAGATCCTTCCGATAAAAGCACCATCGGATGTATAAAAGCACGATCATTTGACCTGAGTGCTAATGTTTCAGTCAGTAGAATCGATGAGCAGCACGATCTCCACCTTTTTCCGCCATTGCTCTTCAACAACGGTTTAATGTCCGATAGTATGGTTTCAAAACCATTCATATCTTGACGACATTTCTCAACCACTATTCTTGTTTCCAAACAACGCCCATTAGGGATTGGACTTGTGTCCGAGCACGATATATCACTGCCTAGCAGGAAGATTTTGTTCAAGAGGGCGATTTGGACGAGGTTACCTTGACAACCAACCCGAATTACGCAGAAGGTGCTTTTTGCAATCGTTAGTGGAGAGATACCGACGACCGCAGCAAGAGGTGACATTGTGCCTGTAGTAGCCTCGTCACCTTCAGGTGGTTGTGGCTGTTCAATTATTTGTTCCATAGCTTCCTGAAAGTTTGAATTTGTAGATTAGTGTACCGGATAAGTTACTAATGAGACAAAAACAAACAAAGTAGGTTAAACTTTTATACATAACTTATTTTGGTGAACTACTGTAATACATTAGCATGTATTGTAGTGCCAACTACTCCCTCCGTTCCCAAATAATTGTCTTTCTAGCCATCTCAAATGGACTACAACATACGGATGTATGTAGACATATTTTAGAGTGTAGATTCACTCATTTTGCTCCGTATGTAGTCACTTGTTGAAATCTCTCGAAAGACAATTATTTAGGAACGGAGGGAGTACATAATAAAATCACTTTCGAAACATATGTCCATGTAGCATGCCTACTGTATTGTCTATTTCCTAACATTAGTTGACATCTAAGGATAAAGAGACATGGTTTAAAGTAGGATGAACATAATATGACATCATTCATATCATGGGCAAACAGATATAAAACAAACATGCTATTTTATCATTGTGTGCGCACGTGAACATAACAACTAGATTACAGATCAAGACCAAAAGAATATCCTTCATCTCTTTTAAACCATGTAAGGTGAAATTATACGTTAAGACAATTGTTTATAAAAGTGAACAGAGTAACTGACATTGGCTGCAAACCAAGTAGTTAAATGAACACATCACAGTACCAATCAGTTCAAGGCAGGAGGAGTAAGGACTTACAACAGCGGCTTGAACTGGTGTGCTCATGCCCTTCATCTTGTTGGTGTGGCAATCCTTGAAGATTTGCACTGCATTCGGTTTGGGTTCTTTTTGGTCCGCACGGGCTTTCCTCTGTATTTGGAACAAGTCAATATAGATACGATAATATGGCACAAAAAAAGAAGGAAGTAGCAGCTATTTACATAAGCCTCGCAGTGTGCAATATAGCTACGAGATCCCGTTGTCTGTTGGAATTTCACTTTAGAACGGTTGGTTTTGTTCTTCAAACAGTTAGCCTAGAAGAAGATACACTTGTAAGGCACATACATAAATACAAGTTCAATATGTGGTCTGATCAAATACATATAGCCTACCCGATACTTTGGATCGCACCGGTGTTTAACGAGGGCTGTCCAGTCTTCATCTATAATATATTCCACTTGAGATGTTTGGGCGATTTCATTGTTAGCCTTGCCTTCAAAGTGAGATTTTCTAAGGTGGTACCGATCATCGTCGCAGGCGGTCGAAAACATGAGTGCATGCTTGTTTAGTTGCATCATCTTTTGGATCCAACTTGAACCTCATCTGCTGAAAAAATAATGTGAGTCTTATTAGGAGGAAGCTAGAAAGTATGGGACGAGCAAGACAATATTACTAATTGCGATGAATAACATTACTTACGGATAAATGGTCAAGGAAGGTGTTAAACCGGTATTGTCTTTCTCATTCTGTCTTCGGATCCACGTTGGGAGGATACGCGCATGACACCTAACGCAACGGCTGCCTCGATACTAATTTGGCTGACTCAGAGCATCACGTGGCCTTTTAAACCTGCCTCAAAATGGATCTCCATTCTTCCTCCTTTAGATTTTGTTAATCTGTCAAGCATTATCCCCGATGTCTGCTTCGCTTGCCCGTGGTGCTAGTTCAACAACGAATATGGAAAGTGTTAGTGTACATCAAACTGTGAGAGTACATATAAAGGAGCATGCAATCGCAACTTGACTCGGTCAGTACCGCCTTGGTGTTGATGCTCATGAGGTTCATCTGATCTTGCCAAGTCTGTTGTGTCAAGAGTGCTTGAAGTAGTGTTAGGTGTGAAGGCAGCTTGGGAACCGCCGCCCGAGCAAACGAACGAGTAACTCGTTGAGATGCTGGTATAGTTGAAGCGGATGCTGCAGCTGGTGGAGCAGGTGATACTTGTGTTTGTAGATTTAGCGGTGGACTTGGACCTTCTCTTCGCACTATAAGTACCAGCAGAATCTCGACGATAGAACCTTTTCCGCTTTCACCCGACGAGTAATAGCACTCCCTACTATATTATTTTCCTTGCTCTTTTTGACTTTGCCATGTCAAGTTGTACCCACAACACAAAAGAATAAAATCACTCTTCGAACTCATTGATGCATGATACGATAAGCAATACTTTGATGTAAGACAACCGTATGAGGATGGAATATGTAAGAAAAACAGGACATCATGACATATTCACAGCTACGATGTGCAAACTAAGCGTATGATTTTCAAGAAAATAGAAGTAATGCAAGCTAGACACCATATGAAAGATGCAACCAATATTACTCGCCAAGTTAAAAGTGTCTTGTCATAAGTGGCAATTCGAAAAATTAGAAGCAAGACAACGAGAAATCAATGCAAGATGCAACCACTATCAAACTGCCATGTTAAAAGCGCCCAATCATGAGTTACCATGCGGGATACACAACAACAGTACTTTGATGTAAGAACATGGTATGATAGATAGATGCAAGTGTATTCTAGACACGTAAAGCCATGTCATATGCACATGTATAACGATAAACTCAGCAGTGCAATTTAATCAAAATAGAAGAAATACATGCTAGACAACATATGCAACATGAAACCAATTATCACATCACAACTTAGAGCAAGCACTGCGATGGTGGAGTGCGGGAGATGAACTCATCATGTAGACTTGGGACTTCAACTTCATTAGCAGCAGCAGTGGCAAATCTAGAGAGTCTCTGTTTGCGTCGGTGCGGAGTACCACCAACATCCCCTAACTTACTCTTTTCCTTCCTATTTTCTGATATTGCCTTATGAAGTCAAAACCACAAGAAGATGAATAAAATTAGCTCTGCATAACTGGTTGATGCATGATACAGATGAACACTACTTTGATGTAAGGCAAGCGCAGGATAGGAGGATGGAATATATACAAAAAAAGACATCGTTTCATATTCACACGTAGGATAGGAGGATGGAATATGTATGAAAAAACAGTAAGCGGAAGGCATTTCAACAAAATTAGAAGAAATGAAAGCTAGGCACCATATGAACATGCAACCAATATCACTCTATCAGGTAAAAAGTGTCTCGTCGTAAGTGCCATTCCAAGAAATTAGAAGCAGTACATGCTAGAAGACAATGCAAGATGCAACCTACATCACAGTCCCAAGTTAAATGTGTCTTATGGGTAAGTGATCGTTGCAGGTATAAGTTGTAAGCTACACAGATGCAATTCTACATAATAAGAAGCAATACAAACTAGACATCATACGGAAAACGCAACCACATATAATAGTGTCAAGTAAGAGCAAGCCCCTGTGATGGTGGAGTAGGGGAGATGTGCTCATCATGTACACGTATGTTCTAGAAACAGGAACACGTGTCATATTCACAGGCATTATGTGTAAAGTAAGCAGATGCAATTCAAGTTAGAAGCAATACAAGCTAGACATCATACGCAACATGCAACCACATATAATAGTGTCAAGTTAGAGCAAGCACTGTGATGGTGGAGTAGGGAGATGTGCTCATCATCTACATAGCTACGTTGACTGTCCAGCCTTGTGTTGTCTTGCGAATCTTGTTGGGAGGATGGCGAGTAGAATATGTAGAGACCCCTGCTTGAGTTGTTCAAGGACCACCATCATCCACCGCCGGACTAATTTTCTTCAGCTGTAATGATTTTGCATTGTGAAGTCAAACCGATAAGAAAAAGGAATAAAATTCGCCTCTTGTAACTCATTCATGCATGATACCGATTTAACACTACTCGGATGAAAGGCAAACACATGATGCGAGGATGGAATATGTATGAAAAAGGATGGTGTGACATATTCACACCTATGATGTGGTAACTAAGCGAAGGCATTTCAACAAATTAGAAGCACCGCAAGCTAGACACCATATGAAAGATGCAACCAATATCACTCGCCAAGTTCAAACTATATGGCGTTTCAACAAATTAGAAGCAAGATATGCTAGAAATCATATGCAAGACACAACCAATATCACAAGTGGCGACTTAAAGGTGCCTTATCATAAGTGACTGATGCGGGATATGCAAGAATAGTAGTCGATGTAGAAACAGGAACACATGTCATATTCACAGCATTATGTGTAAAGTAAGCAGATACAATTCAACAAAGTTAGAAGCAATACAAGCTAGACATCATACGCAACATGCAACCACATATAATAGTGCCAAGTTAGAGCAAGCACCTGTGATGGTGGAGTAGGGGAGATGTGCTCATCATCTACACAGCTACGTTGACTGTCTAGCCTTGCGTTGTCTTGCGAATCTTGTTGGGAGGATGGCGGAGTAGAATCTGTAGAAAACCTCCGTTTCAGTTGCTCGGAAGGACCACCATCATCCAATGCCTTGCCAATTTCCTTCAGCTTCATTGATTTTGCATTGTGAGGTCATACCGACAAGAAAAAGGAATATCATTCGCTCTTCAGAACTCATTCATGCATGATACTGATGAACACTACTCTGATGAAAGGCAAAGTCATGATACGAGGATGGAATATGTACAAAAAAATGGACGGCTTGACATATTCACACCTATGATGTGGTAACTAAGCGAAGGCACTTCAACAAATTAGAAACACCGCAAGACACCATATGGAAGGTGCAATCAATATCACTCGCCAAGTTAAAACTATCTCGTCATAGGTGGCGCTCATCAAACTAGAAGCAATACATGCTAGAAATCATATTCAAGACGCAAACCAATATCACATCGCCAACTTAAAGGTGTCCAATCATAAGTGACTGATGCAGGATACACAAGAAGAGTAGTTTCATGTAAGAACATGGTGTGATAGATGATATAGTATGTACCAAAAATAGGAAAGCGTGTCATATTCACATGTATCATGTGTAAGCTAAGCAGATGCAGTTTACACTAATTAGGAGCAATACGAGCTAGACACCATATGCAACATGCAACCAGATATCACACCGCCAAGTTAGAGCAAGCACCTTGGATGGTGGAGTAGGGGAGCGGAGACTTGGACCATGTAATGCACTATCAATACAAGGAGAATCGGTACAGATGCTCCGTTTACGTTGCTGCAGAGGACCACCATCATCGCCTTCCTTACTCTTTTCCTTCCTCTTTCTTGATTTTGCCTTGTCAAGTCAAACCCACAAGAAAAAGGAATAAAATTTGCTCTTCGTAACTTATTGATGCATGATATTGATTTAACACTACTTTCATGTAAGGCACCGCATGATAGGAGGATGGAATATGTATGAAAAACAGAATGGCGTGACATATTGACATGTATGATGTATAAAGTGTAAACTAAGCACAAGGTGCTTGAACTTGTTAGAATCGATGCAAGCTAGAAACCATATGAAAGATGAAACCAATATCACTCGCTAAATTAAAAGGGTGCCCTAACAAATGTATTTGACCAAATTAGAAGCAATACATGGCAACAAAGCTAGAAATAATATGCAATATGCAACGAATAAAGGTGACTCATCGTAAGTGATTGATGCAGGATACGTAAGAGAGGTAGTTTCATGTAAGAACAAGGTTAACACATAGATGTAGTGTGTACCAAAAATAGGAAGGCATGTCATATTCACAGTATAGTGTGTAAACTAAGCAGATGCAATTTACCCTAATTAGAAGCATTACAAGCTAGACACCAGATGCAACATGCAACCACATATCACATCGCAAAGTTGGAGCAAGCACTGTGATGGTGGTGTAGGGAAGTGCTATCTTGTGCACAGAGCAACGCTCAATATCTTCATTTAGGCTTGCTGTTTCTTGAGAATCATGTGGAGAGGATGAAATTGCATTCTTTATAAGAGTATTGCGTCTCATATTAACCCACAGCGTGGATCTGTCTCATCATAAGTTTATAGACGCAGGATACACAAGAACAGTGAGTTTGATGTAAGAACATGGTGTGATAGGCGATGTAGTATGTACCAAAAACAGGAAGGCGTGTCATATTCACATGTATAATGTGTAAGCTAAGGAGATGCAATTTAACAAATTAGGAGCATTGATGAGGGATACACAAGAAAAGTAGTTTGATGTAAGAACATGGTTAATAGAAAGACGTAGTATGTACCAAAAATAGGAAGGCATGTCATATTCATAGGTATAATGTGTTAACTAAGCGGATGCAATTTACCCTAATTAGAAGCATTACAAGGTAGACACCATATGCAACATGCAACCACATATCACCTCGCCAAGTAAGAGCAAGCACCTGCGATGGTGGTGTGGGGAATTGTGATCAACTAGAGAGCTACGTTGACTATCTTCATTTAGCCTTGCTGTTTCTTGAGAATCATGTGGGAGGATGACACTGCACTCTTTAAACGAGTAGGGCGCCTCACAAGAACCCACCCGGTGACTGTCTCATCATAAGTGATTGACGAGGATACAAAAGAGCATTAGTTTGATGTACTAACATGGTTAATAGACATATGTAGTATGTATCAAAACAGGAAGGCATGTCATTATCAAAGGTATAATGTGTAAAGTAAGCAGATGCAATTTAACCAAATTGGAAGCAATACAAGCTAGACACCATATGCAACATGCAACCACATTTGACAGCATGAAGTTAAAGCAAGCACACAGGATGGTTGTGTGTGGCAATTGAGATCATCAATTGCAGAGCTACGCCATCGTCTCCAATCTGCGACACTGCACCCATTAGAGCGCTGAAACGCTTAGTGCTTATCTTCAATTACACCGAGCGACTTCTCTCTTTTCTTTTCTGCATTCATCAACACTGCGTCGTAGTCTGAAATACCCATGCATAAAAAACAATAGTGTGAGTATGGGTGAAGTGTGCACAATTAGTACAAGTGTAAAGGTAGTAGATAGCAGGTCGGTGAGAAATAAATGACGGAGACATATGATAGCTCTACAACATGCATGGCACACTCAATTACTACAGGATTCTATGAAAATAACAATGATCGAAAGCAAATAGGTCAGTCCATTTTTTCTGCACCGTCCGATGTACAAAGAACGGCAGATCGCCTTCATCTACCTCCACCACCAAGTGTTGACGATCTTCCTCAAACGCCAAGCGACCATCGCCCAAGATTCTCCCCACCTGCGCCTCCCTCGACCTCACCGCACCACCGCCGTGCTTGGCACCGCCCCGCCATCCATTCAAGCCCCGCCGACCTCCAGATCGGGCGCAAGCAGCTCCGCGCCCACACCCCTATGATAGACACCGATGCACCGCTTCCCGGGAACAGGTGGACTAGGTGCTCCGCGCCTAAGCGGGTGCTGCTTTTTTAATTATGGTTCGACCGACCTGAATTGAAATCCAGCGGCTACCGACCTCTAGCAAAGGTGAAATAGTAAAAGGGAGGAAACCTTGTGCATTTAGTATCACGAAGAAGATGCAGTAAGAAGCGCTCAACTAGTTTCTTTCGTGGGATGAATACGGTGTGAGCGGAGACGTAAGATTTGCATGAATAAGGGAAGAGGAGTACCTCTTTCTGCTGGCAGTGCTGTGTCCTCCTTCTGTTTTTCCGACGATCTTGTTGTTTGCCGGAAACCAGAAGTTGTGGAGGACGGTGCAGCCTTGGACGAACCCATGGCCAAGTTGTTGAGTGTGGTGTGGTGGCTATCTGTCGGCGGCGGGGAAGCAGATCGGAGGCGGCGAACAACGGCGTAGCGGGAACAACTCCGGTGCGGTGGACGGTTGCGACAGTGGAGCCGCAGCAGTGAGGCGCAGGACAACGTGGTCGGAGTGGTTCTGCACGCGCGCGCGGCGCCGGCGTCGTGGAGGCAGCTCGCCTCGGCTTCAGCTGCTAAGTCCTTGAGGCGTTGCGGTTGCGGTTGCGTTGGACGACGACATCGGGTACCGGCCCGGCGTGATGGAGGAGGGCGGCGGTGGATTGGCCGCTATGGGGTGGAGGACGGAGGAGGCTGGGGTTTCATGGTGGTGGAGGGGCGTTTTCGCCCACGGAGTATGAATGGGGAAAGGAGGGAGGCGGGGAACTAAGGGGAACAATGTTTCGGTTTGAGACGCTTGTTTGAAATTTGGGGAAAGTTACAAACTTTGCCCCCATCTAAAATTTCGGACATATTATGGGTTGGGGTAGGACAGTCATGTCGTGTCCCAAATGTGGGGGATAGATTTCGCCGAGCGATGGGTGTTTAGGCGCCACAGCGATGAATGCTTCTCGAGGCGGTTGAGACGGCGCCTTGGTGAAGTTACAAACCTACCCCGGTTTAGACCTTTGGACATCGGGCCGATAGGCTACACGGGCCGAGTCGGGACAGTAATTTCCTACCACCAAAACATTAGTCTCAAGGTTTCGGGTGACCAGAGGCCTATTTGGCGCTTCGCTCAATATTTGGGAGCAGAAGCATTAACGCTTTCGGTTCTCTTGAATTGAACTTTCAGGATTTGTCAAACTTCACAAATCTTTACTCTTGAAAATCCTAAAGCTACGATTATTTTGGAATGGAGGGGTACATTTTAATATACATTGTACACGTATATATTAAAAATATGCAACTTACCTCAGTTCATGCATGGTTCCGTATAATCTCCTTGGTTGCAAAAAAAGTTAGATATGCGTATGAATATATATAGCATGTTCAAACTCACAACAAAGATTGATGCCCCTTTACATCTGATTTACAAATGCCATTATCTCGGTTCAAATAGATGAATGCACTTCCTATGAATTCGAATCTTCGAAACCCCCTTTATGTTGAATTCGACATGTATTTTATTTCGTAGCTAGCAATTTGGAATGTATCCATGCAAGTGACAAATGTATAAAGTGCTTCACACTAACAACATGGAGTGCACTAATTAATGTTTATATATGAATTGCAAAAGCATCCATTGCCTGTATTTCAAACCGCTCTCACTCTATGGATCGATAATATGAAATAAACACATGCACATGCTAGAATTCAATAGAGTATGGGTGTCTGATAGACCGATTTTCGTCCATACGCAATTTTGCAAAATTCATGATCTCATCCAAAAATAATAATGCCATTTATATTTTAATTTAATGCGTAGAACCGCCTTTTACACGTAGATGCACTATGCCTCGCCCGTTCTCACAAACGCGTTATATATCTCTCTATCTAACGATAAGTGCACACACTTTATATGCATCGGCATTTCTCTTTCACACATGCTCACAATCTCTCTCGTGGTGTCGGGGTGTCTCACGACATGCTCTCTCTATTTCTCTCTCTCTCTTTCTTCTCGACTACTATGTACCACTCTTTTCACTAATCTTAGTTGGAAAACACTATTTCTCTCACATGCATATATACACATGCACGGTCTCTACTAGCCCTCTATACGCACATATATGTGCCTACGTGTCTCTGACGCACATTATCTTTAGGCCTCTCTCGCACACATTGCCCCCCGCACACCTCTCTAATAGTAGTTGGCAGATATGATTTCATCATATCATTCGGTAGGATATCCTCGGCTGTTAGGCTGGATGGTAATACGAGGCAAAGTTTTACCCTAGTTCGGATCGGACCTTGCAGTTGAAGAAAGAGCCTACTCCTGGTATCAGTATATTAGTGATAGGGGTGTGTACAAAGTACACGTGAATACCAGGCATTGTGCGTGTGTGTATACTATCGATGAACTAGCCCCCAAGCTTGTATAACATACTAAGGGCCTAGGGTTACAAATCATATATAGTCGGCTTATCACCAGTGGGGATAGAGTCCTCCGCGACTGTAGCTTCGTGTTGTACGCCGAGTCCTCCACATGGGTCTTCGTGATAACACGCCTCGGTCCAACCTATATGTGGCGCAGGATGGAACCGACCCATGAGTCTTCATGTTGACCCACCACAACTAGAAATGATGTGCCCACCACACCACACACGCAATCGGCCACTAAGAAAATAAGCATATACAATAGTACAACGGTATCTAGCTCACGATACGTCTCCATATTTTGTTGATGACACCGACGGACTTTGCATTTGATGCGTGCTCAGATTTTGTTGACGACACTTACGGTCATTGTATTTGAAGCGAAAGCACGATATGGTCACTGGACTTCAGAATAAGCTCATCACGGTCACCACATACATTTTGTCATGCTAACCAACATGTGGTTGGATGGTTAGAGGACAGTGGTTTCTCGAGCCCACCAAGGTTAAAGTCCTGGTGCTCGCATTTATCTTTGTTAATTTCAGTATTTTCCGGTGATGTACGTTCAGTGGGAGGAGACGTTCCACTCGACTACGAGGCACCTATGGTGACTTCGTAAAATCTCAAGATCATGTAGATGAAAAAGACAGTCGACTGACGTGTAGCCTCACCCCGCACGTACACATGCACGCACACAAGACACACACTCATGTAGGCGTGCAACACTGACACGTACACATAACGTACACACGCACACATGCTGGCGTGCAACACTGACACGTACACATGCACTCACGAACACACGCACGTACGCACCCATGCATGCAACACTGAAATGCACCCTTGCACGCACGCAACACTCGCACGCCTGCATGCACACAGCACACGACGCAAGACACATGCTCAACCTATACATGCATGCTGCCTTTGTTAAGGACATGGATTGTTACGGGTATTAATCAATCTTATCTGTGATAAGCAGAACATTGATGTTTGCATCGGTCTTTATGAATCACAATGTATCGAACGGGCTATCAACATAGTAGGCTTAACTACATGAAAAAGATGAAGTCACACTCAATGAACAATCATCGGTTTATGAAATGCCCGCTTCGACCGCCTGGCCCACCAAAGGTTCCTCTCACAGCGCTGCTGCGTTGGGTCACCGACATGCAGGCCATGCACCCAAAGAGCCCACACGTTAGTGGAAGAACGGCGGTGTCCTAGGTCGAGTCGAGGGTGCCACTCGCGCACGCCCGCTGAACACGCCTCGCGTGCGCATTCAAACGCCCATGAAACCCGCCCGTGTGGAAGCCGAGAAACCCACTCTGGACACATGTCCGTTCATGACCGGGCCGGCGTTAAACGCAACGCTGGCCGAGATCCTCCCGTCCGCCGTCTATTTAATCTCCTATTTAAACGAGGCCAAACGCCGGCCAAGAATCGCACACCTCCGCTGCTCCCCTATCTCCTCCACCATTTTGTCCACTCTTACAATGGCTTACGAAGAGTAGTTATTCCGCATCCAAGCCGGCTGGCTAGCCCACCGGATACGAGCTATGCAGCTCGCTGATCCATCTCCCTCCCCTTGCCGGACGGAGCGCTTGCCGCCCCCAAGCCGGCCGCGGTTCATCAACTCGCCGCTCGAGCCAGCTCGACGAGGAGCAGCGCGACGGGCGCCGTTGCTGCCGTCCGCGCCGCCTCGTACCGCGTCTCCCGCTTTCGTGGCCGAGACTCCCATGCGGCGGCCGTGCCATGCAAGCAAGCGATGGAAGCGAGTGCGGAGAGCGATGAGTCGGTGGCCAGCGCCTCGGCGTCCGCCGCCATCATCGAGGAGAAGTAGAACACGGGAGGCCGCCGCCGCTTGGGTCCCATGAAGGCCACCGTGGAGGCGACACCGGCGTACACAATAGGTGTCTTCCCGGATCCTTTTGTTGTGAGGACCTTCGTCGAACCCGCATGGGCTCCATGGAAGAGGTCAATGTTAGGATGAACTCGAGCCGATGCCGGCCATGGCGAAGTAGTGGCCGGTGATGAACTCGAACCGGTGCCGACCACCATCATCTTCGGCACCAGCCAATGATATCAGTTGGGCAGTGGGGAAGCGAGCCGTCCTTGCGTGAAGCATATACCTCCGGGGCTCCGGCAGTCCGGTGATCGTCTGCGGACATGAGGAACACAAATCGATCGGCGGGCGACCATTTAGGCCAGGTATTATATACTGTGCTGTCCAGAACTAGCACCGCGTAGTTCATTTGAATGTAATGAAATCCGTCATGTTTGTGTGAAAATCCAGTATTTTATATGATTTCCGTCGTTGTTTATATGAAATATCAGTTTGTCTACGTGTTTGCGTGAATTTCGTCCGGTTGGTTGAGTTGTTGTCATAATGTGTGCGGCTACGGTTGGATGGCGTAATTTGCGGGTCGCCGGTCAGTCTGCGGGCGGCTCGGGCGGCGTTGTGGGACAAAAAAACACAGCTCATGCGAGCTCGTCTCCAATGTGCGCGCTGGAGGATGCATGACATCATGAGCACCCGAGCCATTCCTCGTTCATCGGTGGCAAAGGCACCGGTGGACAAAAGGGTCGCCAATATTTTGGCTACCCCGGGCAAGATCCAAACAGCCCCTCCCAACAGATTCAAATCCCTCGTTCTCCGTGGAATTTTGCCATGTGTTGTTTTCCTGGACTAGCAAGATGCCCGTGCATTGCACGAAACATCAAGATGCATTTTTTTACAAACTCCCACATGCATGCAAGGGATAATTAATGTCCTCCTTTGCTAGTACCACGAGGCAAACACCATTAATATTGCATCGATTAGTGTTAGTGGCCTTGTATATCTGCAAATTGTAATTTTGATAGTGGCCCCTTGTATATAAAAATGGAGGGAGAAATATGAGAGATAAGGTGAGGAGGAGTGGGCCGTGGTGGTGACTGGTGGTCGGACTGGGCGGAGGCATGGGGATGGACGGCGCATTATGTCTAGGTTTGTATCTCTCTCACACACACCCACGTAGGTGGGGGACGTGCACGAAGAGAAGAGGTGCACGCACGGCGCACGTACTCCCATCTCTTTCCCAACCACACCCGCGCGGGTACACGGTGGAGCTCATTTCTGTACGAAAAAGGCAGCCCACGTGGTAATTTGGCACGTGTACTGGTTGTCCACTTGGTGGAGCGAGGATCGTCTACCACGGGTGAACAAACAAATTGCGACTTGACGCTTTATGTTAAACTAAAAAAAGAGGGAAACCATGTTGGGCCTACCTTAGAGGCAAGGCTCTATACACTGGAGTACTTTTGATGTGTCTCGTCAACTCGCAGAACGAGGAGAAACTTGCTTAGTACGCTGTCTCCCCACCCACAGGGCGCGTGGCTCGCAGGATGAGGTGAAGCTTACTACTATCTGACGCCTTTACGCTCGCGCTCCCTCATCGCCGCAAGCAGTGGCTCGCAAGACGAGGAGAAAATTTTACTACTCCCTCTGTTTACTCCTCGTCCCTACTACGTACTTTGGTTAGTACTCCCTCTATTTACTTATACAAGGCCACTATAAAAAAATACATTTTGCATCTATACAAGGCCACAAATAGTAATCGAGACAAAAGTTACTACTCCATCCTTTCCAGTTTATGGCTCAATTTCAAAATCTCTCCAACCAAGGTAGACGGTGAGTGGTCGAATTAATTTCGTAGTTTGCACAGTACGCTTGTTTTTCTCAAGAAGTTATGTTTACCGAGGCATTAATTAGAACGAATGCATGAATGACCACTAAATTTCCATGAACTTGTACATGCATTGGTTAGTTTCCTCTTGACATCGCTTGCGTCCGGGTGATCTAACGCACTCGAAATCCAACATGTAATGGTACTACTACTAGTATAGTAGAATTGAGACTTATCAAACGGAAAACGAATGTTTGTTAGATGAGCCCTATAAACCCTAGTGGGTACGTACTCCGTAAAAACAGATTTTTCCAAAACTAAGCCACTCCCTTTCATGAATTATGTAGTATACTCCTCCGACGCCCCTTTCATGAATTCTGTACTTCACTGTCACGACATGTGGGACATATAGCAACCGGTCGACGTGTCAAGCACCAAATAACAAGCAGAACAGCAGGGGGACGCACCCCACTGCATCGCCCGAGAGTAGTAATGAGCAATGAGACGTCAAATCACAATGCCGCACCTTCCCTGCATTTGGACGAAGCAACCATTATTTCACACTTCGTTCGACATCATCTCAAACCACGTACTAGTATTGCTTCGCCTCAAGAGGGACACGCAGACGCCTTTGGTACATCATGACACATGGGACCGCATGATGTGCCATGCTCCCCGACCGATCGCCGTAAAATCACCTCATTTTTACTATACTTCTCCGATCGGTTTACTACATGGCATGCACGCTGCTCTAGGTTGAGAATTTAACTAGTATATATATATATATATATATATATATATATATATATATATATATGATGATGAATATAGCCTTTTAAAAATGTATACTTTTGTACAGTAGTACTCACTATCGATGGATTGCGCCATGGAGCAAAAATTGAAATTAAAAAAGGTGGTATATAGAGAGCGCTCAGCCAAATTATGCATATAGTACTATTAAAAAGCTAGTACGCGCTTAATTGGGGTGCTAAATTCTATTAAAGAAATACTAGTACTAGTATGTACATACCAAGAGTTAAAGTAACGAAGAAACATAACATAGTTCTGGGGCTCAACACAACACACCCTCAAATTAAACTAAGCACACCTGAAATTAAACTATGCAACTAATCCGTAGATATGATTAGCTAGTCATATAGTAACTTAGCTAGTAACATAGCGCACTCCAAGAAAGCTTATGGCTAGTATTTAATGTGACGTAACATAATATGTTACATAAAACATAGCTTCCCAAGACAAGATGAGTCTACAAGCTAATAAATGAAGCCATCTATGACACCACTATCATGTTACTTTGCATTATGAAGGTAGTAACTTAGACTAGTGTCATGCATATGACACTAGTCTAAGTTACTCCCACTATGACCAGCCTTAGAACCACCATGAGCAACGACACTTCCACCTTACTCGGAGTCCTCGTCCACGCCCCCGACTTCGCCCTTGTCCTCTTCCTCTTGGCCGATACTTCTTTGCTTGAACCGCCAACTTGGCTGTTGCTCTTCATCCAACCCTTGTAGATATTGAAACAAAGGTAGCCATCCATTGCAGCAGCAGTGGATGTGGTCTATATCTAGTACATTCCGCTGCCATGCATGACGATGAAACGGTATGGAGGTTTCTCCAGTTACTGCATTTAAGGATGAACCATGGTTCTCGCCAGGTCAGCATTGAAGGTCGACGAGAGGCACCACCGATTCTTCCGAGGTCAAGGTTGCCAACGAGGCCTATCCGACGCAGGACTTCTTTGTCGTTTTAAAGTCTACAAGAATAAATTTGACTGTTTTGTCCTCGAGGAAGTTCTTAAAACTCGGCACTCAACGCCGGCATGGCATATGTGGTAGACCAAGCAAACGTTATGTACGCAAACCTGGATCACGGCGGCTTCTTCCTCTCTTCGCCCTTTAGATCCTTCTCTCGCCCCACGATCGTGGTGTACTCAACATCTAGCCCAGCACCCACTCATCATGTGAGTTTTCAACATGCGCCTGGCGAGAAAGGCATCCTTTCACCGTCGCGAAGTACGGGTGTAGATGACGCCGAACTCATCGCCGGTGATGGTTCTAACCTTGTACTCACCGCCGATCGGGAGATTTGGGACGCCATGGATTTGGGAGGAGGGTTAGGATTAGTGGAACTGCCAGAATGTGAATGGACGGGACGACTAGGAGCGAACCGCCGAGTATTAAAGGACCTGCGGGGACGAGTAGGAGCGAACTGCCAGCGTGTGACGGCAGGGTAGTGGCTTTCCATTCTCCCATGATACGGGCTTCCGAGAGCCCTTGGATCTGAGATCGAACGGTTGCATGGCGTGATTCTAGACCTATGGGTGAATATCCTATCCTCGGAGGGTTATTCTGCAAATTTTCAGCAACTTAGCATGATTGCTTGATCTCAGATCCAAGGGCTGCCAAGAGTCTCAGATCATGGTCGCGCTTACCACGACTGCCGTCATTGTCATCATGGTCGCGCCTTTTGAGATTTAACATGGTGCGTTAGGCTATCCGATGTTGGCATGTCATACATAGTCATCACTTAGTCACTCATACTACAACAAGGTTGGCTATAAGGTTGGCTATAAGTGTATTTTTTACTCTCTCTATCTTTTTTCAGATTTCTCCGTCTCTATATATAAGAACGCTTTTGACACTAGTGTAGTGTCAAAACGTTTTATATAATGGGACACAGGAGTACTAGTATTTATTGCATTTGCCAAGGAGTGACCTCTTCCAATGAAATGGTGTTGCTAAGTTTGCTTCATTTAATTAGCTATAGACTCAAAATTGTCTTTTCACCTAGGTACACGCGCTTAGCACCGCTTTCTTCCTTGGGTCACCAAACTAGTCTCTCTCTTGATTAACTTGCCACATCAGACTTTATGCCTATGTGGCAAGCTTAAGCACCTGTAGGAGCAAGTAAGTACAATAGTGCGCTTACATGGCATTTTTGCATATGTGGAGGAAAGAGAGGCAAGGAAAAGTGGAGAAGTGGCTCTCATGCAAGAGCCAGCCTCTACTACTACATGGTGGAGCATTGGGAGAGGCACCTGTATGGAGGTGGTCAGAATCGAGACTCACGCCGTCGAGCGCCGCAATTAAAATGATAATGGCAAGTCAAATCACGGGCCCCACCTGTCCAAAGAAGAATCTCGCTGTCAAATCACACAGCCCTACGCTTTGCAGAGCCTACTCCCTCGCTTCTCACGCTCTGTCGAATCGACTAGGCGGAACTGCCTCGCCACCACAGCAGAAAAGCCCCGCCCTCGACTTTTAAATACAACTACTCCCTCCGCCTAGGTGAGTAAGTCATCTTACTAAAACCAAATAATCCCAAAATACTAAGGCGCCGTGCATTAACTTCTACCTCGCTTTTTGTTTCTTCACATATCAACCAATAAGAATCCAATGATATACTTTTGTGACATAGTAACTCATATTTAGTTAGTCAAATGGATGACCTAGAACTACATGCAGGCCCTATAAACCGAGACGCCAACAAATAAAAACCGAGACGAGAGGGTAGTTCAACACGATCTTTTAGATCAATATAGTCGGATTCACCAAGGAGCAAAACCAAGTGGTAGGCTGCTCCTGTCGGTTGGCGTGAGCAACTCAAGCATGGTCATCCAAGCACACCTAAATGGCTTACACACTTAACAGACCCTTTGGCGATATATGTGGCTCATCCACCGCCTTGTTCCACGTGCGATGCACCAAATCACAGTTCGAGCAGCGGTTGAATTGAGGCACCCTGGTCGAAGCGCCAGCAGTAGTAGAAAATGAGCGATGAGGGTCAAATCACAAAGCCCCACCTTTCCCGCATTAAGTCGGACGGACGAAGCAACCATCATTTCACTCTAGCGCAAGAGCATAAAGAAAAGAGAAAACAATGATGCGGGCAGCAGCTACCTAGGGCACCCTAGGTAGGGTCTCCACTACGATCCTTTTTTGAAAGCGCCCACTACAAATCGGCTTCTCCTCGTCCTCTTGAAGAAAACCGATGATGAGTGCGGCGGTAGGGTTTGTAGGAGTACTACGGTGCATGGGCCACGTCATAGTAAACGGGTTCGAGTCGACGCCTTAAATATGTGTGGGCCGCTTGGTTTTACGGAACGAGGCAGCATTTTGGGTTCGGGGACCAGTGGAGATATAGCACGCATAAAAAATTGTGGACGAGGTTCAACCGAAAGGCAATGATGCATGGGCCCTGATTTTGATATACCCGGGCCATGTGAAATTTGCTACTCTACTCAAAACTAGTAAGGTACACATGTATTGAACGCATGAGATTTCAAACCAAATTATGAATAAATACACACTATAGCATGTAAAGCTTTGAGTCATATATGCATGATGTAGATGTTCGCTTAGTTCTTATAGTTCATCTCATTCAAAATCAATTAGTTTTATAAAAATGTTAAGATTCATGGGGTTGTGCATTGTAAATCATAAAGTAAAAACAAATAATGGCAATTCATTTAAAAATAATCAATTATGATACGTAAGATTCTAGAACAAAGGAGAAGTGCTTGTGTTTTGAGGTTTGTGCATTATGCTTAAGTTCAACCATGGAGTCTTCTAAATTGTACATGTGGCAGATCTGGTGGAATGTTGATGATATCCAACGGCCAAGAGTGCTCGGATTTGCCCATCTCTCACTGTCGGGTTAGCTTCATCCAATGTAACCATCTTTCAAAGTTATTGGCACACTATATAGTTCTTGTGCCATAGTTGCATGTTTTGGAAAAAGCTACTAGTGGGTTGTACTATCTATTTAGGAATAGAAGATGTATACATGGAAGTTGTAGGAAAGAGATGACATGGAGGATCTCAATTCCTATGAGTAGGGATTGGAAAAGAGATGTCATTTGGTTCACATCATAGGAACTTTTCTATTGAATCTAGAGATGACATGTATCTCAAGTCCTATGAGGAGGGATTAGTAAAGAGATGTAATTTGTTCATATCATAGAACTTTTCTATTGAATATACACTAATGTTTATTTTCCTTTGAAATTAAGGGAGTATAGGAATCCATTCATATGAACCAAGTGGCTCTAAAGCTATAGAAATGATATCATGTTTATTTCCTTTGAAATGTAGAGTATATGAATCTATTCCTATGAACCAATTGGCTCTAAAGGAAAAAATCCTATAAAAATCATATCATATAGAGTTCCTATGATATTCCTCGACACTAAAGGATGGTTGAAATTGCTGCGGTGATACGATGGTCTTTCTTTGTAGACTCCTCACCCATCTTTATAGTTACCTCTCAAGATGAATGAAATGATATATAGTGGTATTCTACATGTGCAATTTGGTACACGAAAACTCGTAAAAGTTTGCAGGTTCTAATTTTCAATAAAGCTATATGCACTGCATTTCGAACGGAGGGAGCATACGGCAGTTGCTAACACTCACGTGGAAGATTTGTGTAGGAGGAGTGGCTGTTCTGTTAAATGACATGGCAAAACCGACAATCGTCGGATGCCGATCTAACGGTTCTTACGGCGCCGTCGTGAAAGGCTTGTGGCTAACGCTTGTCGGATAATGATTTACGACATGCATTGCATTGATACGCGTGCCCCTCTCTCTCACGCACACGCACCTCACGAGTCACAACTCTCCCGAGTCCTCTCGCAGACTGCACGGGCACCCATCGCTCATCTCAGTAGACGCCACGCACATATGTGCTCTTCACACCCTACCTCGTAACTTCTAAAAACAAAAGACGGCGCGACACATTTTATTTTAGCTCACACGCACATTACTTATTGCGCGTAACGCTCTTGGGCATAGTATATATTGTACTCACGAAGAGAAGCGTGCACGACGCACTAGTTCTCTCACACCCACTCATGGGTACACGAGGGAGCGCATTTTTTGAAGCCGGTACAACAAAATCACTCCACTATATATAAAAGCAGGAGCCTTAGCGCTTGCTTTTACTAGGGTTCCTCTCGCTCACTCTCTCATGCTCTCCAGATCTAAGCAAGACATAGGTGGCACACACACTCTCTCTCAGCTCACGGTTGGTCACAAATCCGCCGGACAACCTCGACCGGGCAGGGGTGTAGGTGCATCATTCACGCTGTCGGGCGGGCGCAGGAGGAGACCAACGGCTGCCCGCTGCCCCGATCGGGCCGTCGTGCTGCCTTCTCCGAGAGAGCGCTGCCCGGAGGGCCTCCGCCCCTTCTTCCTCCTCATGTATTGTGCTAAGATGCGCCTCCCGACACTGCCTTTTGCCACATGCCGACGACCTCGTGTATATATTCCTTCAAACCTGCCTTGCTCTACTCGCCAGCCTCTTCCCTTTCGTGGATCCTTTTCTACTCCGCCTGCTGTTCCAAAGCCACCTAGACTTCTACTATTATTAGAAGTAAAGCTAGTTCATACAGTCAACTCAAAGCGTTGGTTCAAACAGGAAGAAAGTGGGAAAGCTGAGCATGAATCTAGGACTTGGTTCTAAGAGGAAACGGGGAAAGTAGTAATATCTCGCTTAAATAACCGTGATTTCAGATTTGCGCAAACAGGGATGTTTGTCTCCATATCGCTTTCGGGATGTCTATCTCCTCAGACGCTTCTATCCGCGCAATCAAAAGCACACACCTCAGTTTTAGTACAACCGCAAAATGAGATGGCTATCCTCGCTGCCGCCGCCTAACCTCCCGCCTTCAAGGTATCCCTACATTGGTAGTAACTAAGGTAGAATGACCAACGCAATCTAAAAGAAGCTGATTCAGTACGCTTTACTTCCCGATTGCGCGGCAGGACGAGCGAAAACAATCGCATCCTAGTCCGAATGCACTTTCTACCAGTTCATCCATGGACCGAGGACTAGCCGGCACGGCTGCACGTGGTTTTTGGACAGGTGCGCGGACAAGAGGCATTGTGGTCTGCTTATTTCAAAATAGGTGCTTAAATTTAGTGGAATGCACAAGAATTTCACCTGGTCAAGACATCGCATGGTTCAGCTTCAGCATTCCACCGAGACCACAATTATAATTGGTTATTCCGAATGAGAGAACCTAACCCCTGGATGGTGGCAACAAGAAAACCAGAGTGAACTCCAGGAAATTTGCTCGCCGGGAGGCCCTTTGCTCAGAGAAGCCTTGCTTGTTTTTTCCTGATTTGTAAACCTTCTCACAACTTTGTCTTTTGCTGTGAACTAGTATATGTTTGTTATGTTCTATGAATCATTGAGATGTATAAAACTGCTTAACTTATGCTTTTCAAGATTTTTATGAAGACGAGTTTATGTGAGTGTTCCACATGAGCGCTGGACTAGCGCTGAACGCTTGGAATTTATTACATTGTGGCCTCAATTAATCTGCATGAACCAACCCAAGTCCTCTCTTTCCCCTAGGCCCGGCCCCTTTCTCGGCCCACCATCTCTTCAATTTTTAAATTGAGCCACACCCTCCCAAAGGGCCCGCTAAAGTGGATCCCCCATGCACTAAAGATCCGCCCTGCAGGGGACCGCTAAATCCCAATTCATAGAACTCGTGCTTGATTCACATTCCCCGGAAACCATCCAATACCCCCATAATTGTGCCCCAAGACCGTGTCCTCTGGTTTTCCCTTCTCCCACCGCCACCTTTATAGGCTACCTACTCTAACTGGTCTAAACCTTCGACCCATTTCTCAAGAAACTTTCCTTGTGCGGGTTCAATTCAGGCCTCATTGCACATCTCCATCCAGCCCCCGCCATGCTTGGTGCTTGTTTTCACCGCGGTTTCTCCTAAACGCCAACCTTTAAAATTGGTTTTTACGGGATATCATCCAAACCCTTCATTCAAATTTCCTTGTTCGTTATTCACCCTGAAATAACCGCCCCTTTCGCCTTTAAACCGAGCCTTGGGTGAATAATGATTTCTGTCATTTAAATTGGGCCCACGCTTCGTACTTTATATTATCATCTACACTTGTAACCTAAGTGCATTTTAAATTTCGCATAATTTATATATCATCTTGGAGTACAATTTTGTACTAATATTATTTCTATGCTAATGAAGAGTTTCTCCATGGATGGCCTATCAATGGGCGGATTCCCAAGATCTTATATATCCAAATGAATAGTTTTGATCTCAACAAGATTATTGGCTTGTTGCAATGCTTTCCATGTCCGGAGAAGTTGTATATAAAGGTGATAATTTCACGCAATTGAAGCCCCATATAGTGTACTAGAATTAACGCTCAACTGTTTTTTCACACTCTTCTTTAGACCTTAACTGCTTTCAATCTTCATGTCTATTTAGGCAACAGACGGGTAAGAAAGTTATAACCAATCGGTGGATTCAGCATCGGATTTTCTCACTTTCATGAGATTCGATTAAGAAATAACGCTAGAACGATATGTAGCCAACGCAAACACAAGATTTGTCACATTCTTCCCCTGAATGCGAGGTTACTATTGTCCATCGTGCTTAAGTTTATCAAAGAAAGATGGTTTTGAGGATGGGTATGTCAAGAGCAAAAAAGGAGTTTCATGGGCAAAAGAGCTTCAACGCGTTTATTTACAACATATTGTGGTCATAATCCAAAAATTTTAACCCAGATGTTCATTCTATGGACCCGACCGATCCATTTGATCGGATGCCAAAACAAAGGGAGTTAGATGTTGTTTCCTTTTCAATTGGTTTTTGTAAACCTGATGAACAATCAACCTCGGTTGAAGTTTGTAAGCGGAGTTAGATGTTCCTCCCTTTTCAACTCGGGACGCTATATTTTCTTGAAACAAGGCAAATGGTTGCCATTCGCTTAATTTAGAGGAAATATTGTAACAAATCACAACCAAGGGAAATAACATCACCACGCCGTTTGAGCTCACTGCAATTAAGTGATTCCCCAAAGACCCACAAACTTATTTTGAACTAGCACATCAAATGGGCTGTTTTCATAAAAGGCGATGACCGTGAAGATTTGGATTCACATTTGGGACCCGAGGAAATAGCCTATCCAAGGTGGTGTCGATTACTAGCCACCAACAAAGATTCGTTTACCACCGCTGGATTGACATCCAACATCCGCCGGTATCTTCTATCTCTTGTCTTTTCTTCCTCCACCCCCAAACCAAACCAACCCTGCCCCGCCCCCCCCCCATGGTGGTGCGCCCACCGCCCCACCGACGCATTCTCCAACGCCGCCCCTCCTCTATTCCCCACACGCCCCGTTATTCTTCGGACATCACCCCAACACGCACCCCTTTCAACCAACCAACCTCGATTCTCCGCCGCGAGGACCGACGATCTTCAACGCCTCCCATTCCGCCCGAGGCCTCCCGGCCCTCCGCTTTGCGGTTGGTTCCCGCGGCGTGCGCCCCTTTTTGTCAACGCCATCAACAACCGAGAGGAACAAGGAGATGATCAGACTGGGAGGATGAAAGAGGGACCCACCAGCCATGGCGTAGCAAGCAAGTGCTCTATAGTACAACCCAAAAATATGGTTCCTCCTAATGGTTGACATCCGGGGCTCCGCCATTGTCAACGAGTCAATAAACGAGAGAATTACACTACGAAAGCGGCAACCGTGGACCCAGAAGTCCGCAATTTTTTTGAGGAACAAGCAGTTGTTATTTATACTAGTTTTAGCGACGGATCGGGTAACAACGGGCTAAGGGGCAGGGTCTGCCTAGCCGGGTTTTATTTATGTTTACCACATCATGACCCGTGTGTTTTTTTTTAAAATGGCTAGCCCATTTATTTTTTTAAGAAATACCCAAACAAGGCCTACTTGTTTTATCGGGTCTCGGGCTGCAAATCTTTCAAGACGATGAGAGTTTCATTCGTTTGCCTAGAAATGGCTCATTTTTAAAACACATCAAACCGGGAATTAGTTTCAATTTTTTTCATTACAAGATCTTAAATTCCATTGATTTTTATGCGGACAATTATTTGATTTTATATTTATATAAATTATTTTTCAAAATAGTTTGAATGTGAATCGATATTTCGATTAAAAACATTGACCGCACCAAATATGCAAAATTTCGTATACTTTTTAACCGTGGCCACAATATGGGGTGTAATGCTAACAAAAAGAAGATGGGCTCCAAAAAACCTTAAGAATTAGCAATGGGCTGTACATTATTAGAAATAATGGCGAGGGCGTATGTTGTTTTCCACGATTTGAGGCTGACTTGTGCGCCTTACTAAGGTTGACGATATGTTTCATAAAAAAAGGTTGACGACACGCAACGCCTCGTCAACTTAGTCAACACACGAGAAAAGGATCGTTGGATGTCCATCCAACGGCTGTCGTGCTTCTTCAATCTTGCCTTCATGCTCCAAAGCCAAACAAGCGCCGCGGACTGCTCGCTTCCTCCTCCGCGCGGGTTATGGCCGCGGGCGCCTCAGGCCCCACCTGCATTCCCATCGCTGGCCTAGCCATCCCTCTACTCACCCACACATGTGTTATTCTCCCAGGCGATTAACCAAGAAACCTCGATCTCCGCGGGAAACAACCGCCGAGTATTCCCTCGGTTCGGTCGCTCCTTCCTAGGCCCGCCCATCCACCGCCTCGTGCTCTCGGCGCCGCCGGTCAACGTGGTCAATGAACGACATCCATCGGAAGTGGATCAGACGGAGAGGCCGACACTGGGTCCACGGCCGCACGCAAGGAAATGCCTCCTTATTACGCCGAAAATAATGATTCCTCCACCGACAGCTAGGACCCACAGAAGGGCCTCAGATTTCGAAAAAACGCTCCCCGCTAGTGTCGGACCCACCAGCTATATCTTCGCACGCAAGGAAGTGCCTCCTTATTACGCCCAAAAAATGAATACCCCCCGCTAGCCGGGACCCACCATATTGTTGGGCTGACTTAGGGCCTACTTGTTGACGGGACGGAGGGCTTTGTCAACTTAGTTCAAAAGGACCGATGATGTCCATCCAACGGCCATAGTGCTTCTTCAACCTCCGGTCTTCTTGCTCCAAATTACCAAAGCGCCCGGTCATGCCTCCGCCCCCGCCTCATGGCCGGGTGGAACCGCTTACTTCCCGCCTCCCGGGTTCCTCCGCTGCCCCTTCCTAGGGCTCGCCATCCCCACCGCCGGGGTGCTCTTGGCCGGGGCGGGTCAATGTGGTCAACCGACCGACTTCCATCGAAGAGTATCAGACGGGAGAGGTCGAAACTGGGTCCACGGCACCGCAAGGAAGTGCCTCCTTATTACGCTGAAAATAATTATTCCTCCACCGACAAGGGGACCCACCGGACGGGCCAACAGTATTTTGCAAAAAATCGCTTCCCGACTGCTGGACCCACCGGACGGGCCACCATATTTGCAAAAAACTTCCCGGCCACCCGACCCACCGGAAGTGCCTCCTTATTACGCACAAAAAATGAATACCCCGGTTAGCCGGGACCCACCTTGGTGGAGGCTGTCTTAGGGCCTACTAAGTTGACGGGACGAAGGGCTTTCCAACTTAGTCAATATGAACGATTCTAGCTCCAAGGACCATACGATGTCCATCCAACGGGCCGAGTGCTTCTTCAACCTCCGGTCTTCTTGCCCACCGCCAAAGCAGCCCGGTCGTCCGATGCCTCCTTCCTGGCGGGTCGGGTTGTGGGTCAGGCCTTCACCGCCCGCCCGGGCCAAAGGTTTCACACCGCAGCCAACCAAAGGAACCTCAATTCTCTCCGCACGGGCTTCCTCGCCGCTTTCCCCGCTTTGGCCGCCCCTTCCTAGGTTGCCGTCCGCCCACCGCCTGGTGCTCTCCAAGCTGGGTCAACGTGGTCAAGGAACCACTTCCATCGGAAGAGTACTGTGACGTGGAGAGGGATACCGGGTCCACGGCCACAACCCAGTTTTTTGTGATTTGCCAAGTAAGTCGCTTTTCAAGCCTTTGGGCTGCAAATCTTTCAAGACGAGGAGAGCTTTATTCGGCGGCCGAGAAAATGGCCCATCAAGAATGAGAAATGGGTTGTACATTTTAAAACACATCAAACCGCAATTAGTTTCAAATATATTTTTTTCATTTCAAGATTTTAAATTACATTAATTTTTATGCGGGAGAATTTGTTGATTTTATATTGATATACATTTTTTTTAAAATCAGTTTGAATGTGAGTCAAATTTCGGGATTAAAAAAGTTCGACCCAACCAAATATGCAAAATTTCGGATAATTTTTAACCGTACAATATGGGCTGTAATGCTAACAAAAAGAATATGGGCTCCAAAAAACCTTAAGAATTAGCAAATGGGCTGTAAATTATTAGAAATAATGGCAGATGGGTTGTTGGCGTTTTTCCAAGATTTGAGGCTTTCCTAAAAAGGTTGACGCAAGCAAGGAGGTTGATGTCCATCCAACGGCCGCCGTGTTTCTTCAATCCGCTTTTCCCCGCCTTCCGCCAAACAAGCGCCGGGATCTCCTTCCCTCCTCCCTCAAGCCAACCAGGCCGCCAACAGGCCCCACCGCCCAACAGATTATCGCTGGCCTAGCCATCCTCTACTCACCCACACCTGCCTGTTATTCTGGGCGACCAGGACGAACCAGTAAAACCCCGGGAAAAGCCAACTTCCTCCTGTGCCCTTCCACCCCTCCCCAAGGTTCTTGGCCGCGTTCAAGGGTCCAACACCCAATGGGTTACGCAAACCGTGGGAAAAAAATTCCTCCAATTCAAAAAATTACCTAACAGGGGAACCCACCATGGGCCACAGATTTTCCCTCCAGGGGAACCGAAGGGCCCCAATTTACAAAAAAAAATTTCCCCCCTCACCCAAAGGAATTAAACAAAAATTGAAATACCCCAAGCCCCACCCAAGGTTCCCTCTGGGGCGACAGGGCTTTCAATTATCAATTATGAACGATTCTATCCGGGACTGTGACGATGTCCATCCAACGGCCGAAGTGCTTCTTCAACCTTCCGGGTCTTCTTTGCTCCAAATTACCGGGCAAAACCGGGTCATGTCAGGAATGCTCCCCCCCGTTCGGCCAGGCCGCCAAGGCCTCACCGCCTTATTATTCCTCCCACTGGCCGGCCTGGGGCTGGCACAAAGAGGCCTCACACCGAGCCAAACCATGGAACCCTCGGATTCTCTCCGACGGGCTTCCACCGCCGATCTTCCCGCTTAATGCCGGCCCCTTCCTAGGCCTCGCCGCCGCCCCACCGCCAGGTGCTTCTCAAGGGCGGTAATAATGGTCAAGGAAACCACCGAAGAGTACTGACGTGGAGAGGCCGAAAAGGGGTCCACGGCCACGCCCAGTTTTTTTGTGATTTGCCAAGTACGCCGCTTTGTTAGGCCCGGGCTGCAAATCTTTCAAGACAAGGAGAGCTTTCACCCGCTGGGCCGAGAAAAATGGCCCATCAAGAATGAGAAATGGGTTGTACATTTTAAAACACATCAAACCGCAATTAGTTTCAAATATATTTTTCATTTCAAGATTTTAAATTACATTATTTTTTATGGGGAGAATTTGTTGGATTTTTATTGATATACATTTATTTTTAAAATCAGTTTAATGTGAGTCAAAATTTGGGGATTAAAAACAGTTCGACCGACCAAATATGCAAAATTTCATAAATTTTTTAACCGTGTCCACAATATGGGCTGTAATGCCAACAAAAAGAATATGGGCTCAAAAAAACCTTAAGAATTAGCAATGGGCTCTAAATTATTAGAAATAATGGCAGATGGGTCAGATGCTGTTTTCACAGATTTGAGGCTATCCTAAAAAAGGTTGACGACAGCAAAGGACGGTTGGATGTCCATCCAACGGCCGCCGTGTTTCTTCAATCTCTGCTTTCCTGCTCCACGCCAAACAAGCGCCTGGACTGCTCGCTTCCTTCCCAGGCCGATCAGGTTGCCAGCAGCCTCACCGCCCACCGCATTCCCATCGCTGGCCTAGCCATCCTCTACTCACCCACACCTCCTCAGTATTCTCCGGCGACGGCAGACAACCAAGAACCTCAGACAACAGATTCTCCGCTGGGAAACAACGCGAGTCTTCCCTCGCCTGTCGCCCCTTCCTAGGCCTCACATCGCCTCACCGCTGGTGCTCCCGGCGCAAGCTTGGTCAATGTGCTCAACGACCGACTTCCATCGAAGAGTATTGTGCGGAGAGGCTGATAGCTGGGTCCACGGCCGCAGCAAGGAAGTGCCTCCTTATTACGCAAAATAATTATTCCTCCACCGATAGTGGGGACCCACCGGACGAGCCATCGATTTCGCGAAAAAACCTTTCCCGACCGCCGGGACCCATCACTACACCTTCGCACGCAAGGAAGTGCATCCGCAAAAAACGATTCGCTTCGACCGCGGACCCACTAGTTACATCTTCGCACGCAAGGAAGTGCGCCCCGCAAAAAAACGATTCACCCACCGACCGCTAGGACCCACCAGCTACATCTTTGCAGCAAGGAAGTGCCGATACCGGACCCACCTGGTCAAGCGCACGTAAGCGTTGTCATTCTGGCCGGAACGTATGTACATATATACCGGTGGATGTAGAGGCGCCGCATGTGTTGTAGTAGAGGCGCGACGTAGCCCACGTGACGCATAAACGCCAGGGTGCAAGAAAGAAAATACGCCACGTATGTGTACATACGGGCGGGTCTCAAACGCCTACTGCCAAGACACGCACAGCGAGGGCCTCATGTACATGGCTACGCCGAACGGAGAAACAACGCCGCTGCGTGGTTCACGGGAGGCAACAGAACGCGCGTGTTCATGGTGTCGGATTTCGGTTCCGCACTTTGAGGTTCGAACACTGGGCGCGCAGGAGATCTTTCCCTACCAGCTCATGCGGAATGGTTAGCGAGGGATCTAAACTACAAAACGATGAACAACACAAGGGACGCAAGGTTTATACTGGTTCGGGCCACCGATATGGTGTAATACCCTACTCCAGTGTGTGGTGTGCTGGATGCCTCAGGGGCTGATGATGAATAGTACAAAGGAAGAACAGCCTCGCGAGGGCTGTTCTTGAGCTGGTGCGAGGAACTGCTTGGATGAGTTTAGTCGCCTCTCCCTCTCTCTCTATGCGTTCTACTTGTCTCTTGTCCGTCTCCCTTCTCTCTGAGGTGGCTAGTCCTATTTATAAAGGGAGGCCCTGGGCCTCTTCCCAAATAATGAGCGGGAAGGGCGCCAAAAATTGGCCATTTTGAAGGGGAACATCTAGTGCACTTATCCTGACTAAAGTTGTTCTTCGCGCCAAAGGCTCGACGGTGACGCCAAGACTGGCTCCACGATGACCTCCTTCCCGCCGCCTCCTGGTCTTGGTCTTGTTGCAATCAAGTGATAACCTTTGCTCGATGCCTTGGCCAGGCTTGCCTCCTTGCACCAAAGGGGAACGAGACATCAAGCAGGCCGGCGCCTCGCCGCACTACCGTCTTGATCGTCATGGCTTTGCCACGGGCACCTCGTGAGGTACCCTTCCTGATCTTCTCCGCCTCGTGAGCCCGCCTGACGAGGCTGCCCCGAGGAAGGTTCTGTCGCCCCGCCTGAGGCTTGGCCCCTAGCGAGGGTCTTGAGCTTGAGCGATGAAGCCGGGCCTGTGGGCCCCCACATAAGCCACGCCAAGCAGCCGCAGTGTAAGTTCGGGGACCCCTGCCCTTAACGCCGACAAGAGCCCCGGCCCAAGGTGCGCCTGACTTGGCTTAGCAGAGAAGCCGGCGGCAGGGGCCTGGGCCCCAAGAGCCTGGGGCCTTGGGCGCCGATGGAGATTGATTGGTCCGGGCGTTTCCGCTTTCCCACGATCCTCGGCAATCGATGACTTGACAAGTCCCTCGCACGCAGAATGTGTCATGATTACTCGGATCGTGGAGGCCGACGGTTGGCCTCCTCCACTATAAGCACGGAATGGTGCAAGCCCTTCCAGCCCATCCCTCTGTTACTCCTTTTCTTCCATGGCTCCAAGAGGTTCTGGCCACGGAGAAGGGGAAGGCTCGCCAGGTTGGGCCTGACTCTCCCCTGGCCAAGTGCGGTCGAGGCCGTCCACGCAAGCTTCCCGTGGCTCCCATAGTGGCTTCTCGTGGTCGTGGAGGCGATCCCCTGCGCGGCGATGGGCGCCAAGTCGCCGAGGGGGCGGCGACCACGCGCCCCCTAGGCCGCTCCACCGGACGGAGGTGCTGCCGGAGTTTGTCGGTGGTCGGTGAGCCGACCAGACCTCCTCCAGCTTCCCCGCTTTTCGGTGAGCTCCGCCCGCGCCCGGGCGCCTCCGCTTCAGCGGAAGGTTGTTGCAGCTGGCTTCGGCTTCATTGAGGTCTCCGCCGAAATGTGTTCCCGACACGCCGGGCCGCAAACGCTTTGCTGCGGCCGACGGCGGTGCACCCTGCACTTCAAGTTCGACGGTGACGCACTCTACGGAGGGTGTTCGGAGAAGACGGCCGCCGGCCGGTGCTGCCTCAAGATGATGACCATCCGATACCCAACCCCGTGATGATCAGGATGAAGATGACTAAGATGCGCGGTCGACGGGCGCCGGGCTCGCCGAAGCTTCGGTGGTTCTCTTCGACAAAGCAGCCTCCTCCAGTGGGCCGCGACCAGCCCCGGTTGCCGCCTCGCTTGAACGAGGTAGCGGTCAGCCCGTCAACCGTGAAGCACAAGGAGGAGTCCAACCGAGTTCGGAGGCAAGATGAAGTTCGCCATGAAGTTGGTGCTGAGCAAGTCGTGTTTATTTTGTTTTTCTCCTTCCCACAAAAGAGAAAGTAGTGTAGGGCCCCGGGGGTGTGCTGGACTGGCTGTTAATCACCATGTTGCTTCCGCTTATTACGGCCATGCTTTTGTGCCGCATGCCCGCAGGAATTACGAGCTTGGGGGACCTGCCACGGCCCGCCTCCCGAGGCCGAGGCCTCGCTGGACACTTCATGTCCCGCAAGGATTAGACGGGAGGGGTGGCTTCCGCCTCTTGGGAGGAGCACTCACCCAGTCCTGTGGTTCAAGGCCGCGATGCCCGTGGGGCATGACCGAGGTGCTCCGAGGGACCGATAGGAAAGCTTCAAACGATAAGGGCGAAAATATCTGAGGGTGCTCGCTGTTCTCGCGAGACTTGGCGCGAGAGAAATTGAGGCAAGCGAAATAAAAGACAAAGAATCTCAAGCCAAGGACGGAACGATTCAATAAAACTTCAAATAGGAACAACAAGCCAACCGCAGAAAAGAAATGAAAAAGCCGGCCCGATTAATCTAGTCTTCGACGCCTTTCACCAAAAAGGCTGTCGCCACTGGCGGGGAGGGAGCCCCAGGCCCGAGGGTAGCTTCCTGAGACCCGAGGCGGTACAGCCCCACTCATTATTACGTGAGGTGTCACGGGCGGCGAAGCTTACAGACCGGGCCTTTTCACGGCCCGGCCTGTCGGGAAATGGGCTTGGGTGTTTGCCTTCAAGCCGGCCTTTCTGAAAACGAGCTTCACGGCTTTTTCCATGTGCTCGGCCTTTCGAAAACGAGCCCGCATTTGCCTTCCGTGCTCGGGCCTTTCTCGAAAACGAGCTTCACAGGCGCCTTCTTCAGTGCTCGGCCTTTCCGAAAACGAGCTTCACCCGCTTCCTTCTTCAGTGCTCGGCCTTTCTGAAAAACGAAGTCAGGCTCCTTCTTCAGTGCCTGGCCTTTCGAAAACGAAGCCACGGCTTGCCTTCTTCAGTGCCTGGGCCTTTCTCAGAAAAACGAGCCACAGCGCTTGCCTTCTTCAATTGCCCGGCCTTTCTTCAAGGGTAAACTTCCGAGATGCCGGATGTTCCATGCCTCGATGGGCACCCTCCCAGTCCCAAGCGCAAGGAGCTGGCCGAAACATGAACAACCTTGAACGGGCCCTAACAATGGGAGAGATTTGTAACCTTTCCCCGAGAGGACCCTTTACACGAGGTCCCCACCTCAAGAGTCTCGGATGTTGGGGCAGGGTATAGCCAACGCCTATTGATACCTTTGCCAGAGCACGGCCTCCGACGATTTCTCCCCAAAGACGAGATCCCCTCGATGGCCCCGCACGCCCGTCAACGCCAGACCATGCGAGCACCCGAGCTGAGGGAGGACAGCTTCGAGATGATTAAGAACGGGTCTCGCCGGTTGGCCGGGCCGGATGGACCACAACATGGATGGAGTTCAGCCGCTCCGCCGCAGCCTCACCTTTCTTGAAGGTTCCGGTTTGAGGCCCTTATGACCTCTTGGTTTCGCCACCGACCGTGCCGGGGTGACCACCGGGCGAGATATCTTGCTCCGGTTAGACACGCTTTGAAGAGATTGCGGTGAACCCGGAACTGCTGTCGGTGATGATGCGTTAGCACCCAAACCGCTCACGAGGCCCCTCGTGAACTTGACCGCAGAGCTCCTGATGGTGCGGACAGCTTCCACCTCACCCACTTGGGAACTTGTCGTTGAGAGGTAGGAAAGTCTGGGCCCGAGGGAATGGGGCCCAATGTCCAACCCCCAAACCGCGAATGGCCATGAGAGGGGTATAGTTTGCACTCCGCCCCGATGGATCTGCTTCGGAAATTGGCAACCCAAGCCTTCACCACTCAACACGCCGGAGTGTTGGGGCCAAGAAACCCCGGCTGAACGCCCCAAGGGGTCCGTGGAACATGGGCCCCCCGCGATGTCTTCCAGACCTTCCCTTCTTTCCCGAATGCGATAGGGACACGCTATTGCCGCCCCCAAAGCTCTCCATCCCGGGTAGTAGGCCGGCTTGCCGCCACATGCTCCACCTCCTCCTTCTCCGAGGGTCCTCGGGTAGCTCTTGAGCCCGGGATCCAAAGCCTCCCGAGGTTCCAACGCCAGAGGTGGCCCCGAGGCCGGGCCAGGTCGGGCTCCCAAGGCAAAGGCCTGGGGAGCCTCCCAGGTTGCACCGCCCCGAAGGTGATGGTGCCGCCGAGGCCTAAAGAGACGTTCAAGACGCCGACTCGAGGCAGCCGCGGATGCCCTTCTGTCATCCGCCTTGATTGGTGCCGGGCCAAGGGCTCCACCGAACGCTCCATCCCCAACTCCGAGGTAGGCTTATTGCCCGCCCTTCGCTCAGATATCTTGTTGGAGAAGGAGGAGGAATTCCCTGATGACGAGGCGCACCCAAAGCGATCGGCTCGTGCCTTCATATTCGCTATGTTGTTGAGACCTTTCCCTGCCGGAAACAAGCTGCACGGGGAATAGAGTTTGTCTTGGTAGGGAAACGAGCATCGGCCACCCTTCGGCCATGTCGGGAGAATGCCCGTCAAGCACATGACCCAGCCGCCCTGCTCGGCCCCGGAGAAAGCATCGGCCCGCCGCCGAGGCCGGTGCCTCCCATTCTGCCAGAAATCTGCCAATGGGCCCCTTGATGACTCGGGTTGTGCTGAATTTAGCTGAAATGTTGTAGTTTGACGCCCACTGCACTCTTCCAGCCTGAGTTAGTTCAGCACCCTCTCCGGAGGGTATGCGAGATGACCTTGATGGGATGACCTTGAAGTAGGGAGCTTCTGAGGCTACTAATAGCGAGGAGGAGTTTTGGGCATGGGTACCGCACTGATCCCGGAGGACCGGGCCGAGGACACGGGTGCTCGACGAGTAGGAGGCCGACAGTCCCGGCCTTCCGGAGGGTCTCGACGCCTCCCGAAGTCGACGGAGCCCCCACTGCTGCCCGAGCGCTCTTCGCCCTAGGGGCATCTTCCCGCCGAGGCTGGTTTCGCCCCGAGGCCGTGAACTCCGGAGGCCTTTTGGGAGGCCGCCACGGCCGGGCCGTGGCCGGGCGTGACGCAGCCTTGATCCGGCGCCCCAACCACTAGAGCTGCCCAAGGGAGGGGTGGCGGAGGTAGAGCACCAGGCCGAGGGGGGACCACCATCCAGAGTGCCGTAAGGTACCTCTGAGTTCTGAATGCCTTGTCGGCCTCTTCACCATTCAAAGGGGCCCTTCTTCATCAAATTTGGAAGGCTGCCCCCCATCTTGGAGATGAACGCCTACGCCGCACGCCCCGTGAGTTTTATTTCGAGGGTCTTTCGGGCCCATGCCGACGCTTACCTTTTTCGGTTGGCCTCGATGCCCCTATGGGACACGAGGAAACCGGAGCTTGCCCAAGGGGACTCCAACACGACTTTTCCCGGGTTGAGCTCGGATCCACTTTATCAAGGCTCGGTTTTTCCAAGTCCTCAGACGGTTTTCGCCCCGAGACTTCACCACAATGTCATCGACGACGCCAACATTCCTCCCGAGGCGGCCGTTTGGGATGCTAAAGGTCGCCCGCTTAGGAACCCAAACGGCATGCAGGTATAGCGGAACTGCACGGGTCGAAAGCCGTTTTCCACATTTCTAATCTTGATTCGGTGATAGCCTGAGAAGGCATCTAGAAGGAGGTCAACCCGGTGGAGTCGACGATCCGGGTCAATGCAGGAAGCGAAATGGATCCTATGGGCAGGCCTTGTTGAGGTTGGTGAACAGCACATACGCCTTTTTCCCCTTTCTTTGGCACGAAACTGTTGGCGCCAACCGGTAGCGGACCCGAATAACCCCCCGCTGCCTCTAGCTTGCGGGTCTCTTGGATGATAGAATCTTGTTTCTCCGTGGATCGCCGCTTCGCTTCATGGGGCGACAGAACACGTTGAGGTGATGCTCAATCACGCCTTCGAACCCCCGCCAACCGACAGGTCCCCATGCTAACACCTTCTTGTTCGCCGCAGAACCTTACCAAGGCCTCCTCCACGGGTTCGAGGTTTGCACGATGGTGAAGGTGGCGCTGGACACGCCCCGCCGACCGGTACCTTCTGGTTCCGCCTTTGTTTTGAGGAATAGCTGCTTTTTCTGACGGCGAGCCCCCTTTGGGTCGGGGCGCGCCGGGCCGCCAGCCCTTTGAAAACAAGCTCGACGCCCAGGCATCCCCGTGTTTCCCCGACACGAGGACGCCGCGTTCCCGCATCTTCATGAGGTTGTACCCGGTGAGTTGTTGCCATGAACCGGCCAAGGCCGGGTAGCCGAGGATGGCGTAGGGAGGCCGAGGGGGGGGTCGGGTCGATCAGTCAGCGGAAGTTGTGGAAAGGCCGGTCATCGGGAGGCAATTTGTCCTTGGAGGCGGGGAACCGCCCACTCCCGGCCGCTAGGGAGCCGCCCAAAGGGCATGGAGGAGGCCAAGGCCTCCAGAGGAAGTGAGGCCGGCCCCATCGCCGGACCCCGTGACGCCACTGCAGATGGTGGGGTGCAAGATCGAAGCGCACCACCCGGGCGGGGTTGCAGGGGATCGTCCGAATTAAGAGCAGGTCGGCTCGGGCGCCATCCACCCCGCGGGGTTTCCCGCTGGAGGCAATGGTGATTCGGGCGGTGAACGGGTTGACATGGCGGTCAAGGTGGCGCCTGAGCCGCCCAGAGCTGCGAACGGGCGCCGCCCGACGATGGCGAGGTAGAGGTCCGGAGCCCCCCAACAGCCTTTTCTTCGCCGGCCTGGTGGCGCGGCACGCGAGGGAACGGGGCGCCCGCCGGGAGCTGTCTGGCATCGAAAGGGCGCAGGCCTGGCTTACGCGAGTCGCAGGTCGCCATGGCACGAGAAGATCACACGTGACCCGGAGAAAGATTCCGGCGACTTACCGCACGCCAAATGGGATTTGGTTCGTAGACCCTTGAGGTTCGACCACTGGCGGAGATCTTTCCCAACCACCTGCGGAATGGTTAGCGAGGATCTAAACTAAAAACGATGAAAACACAAGGGACGCAATGTTTATATGTTCGGGCCACCGATGTGGTGTTAATCCCTACCCAAAGGGTGGTGTAGGGATTGCCTCGGGGTGATGATGAAAAGAAAAGGAAGAACATCATGAGGGCTGTTCTTGAGCTGCGATGAACTGCTTGGATGAGTTCAGCCACCTCTCTCACTCTATGCATTCTACTTGTCTCTTGTCCGTCTCTTCCTGGGGTGGCTAGTCCATTTATGAGGGAGGCCCCGGCCCTTCCCAAATAATGAGGGGAAGGGCCCAACAATTGGCCATTTTGAAGGGGAACATCTAGTACACTTATCCCGACTAAAGTTGGTCTTCGGCCAAAGGCTCGACGGGACGCCGGCCCCGGCTCCATGATGACCTCCTCCGCCGCCACCGATCTTGGCTTGTTGCCCAATGGAATTTTGCCGATGCCTTGGCTGGCTTGCCTTTCCCCCAAAGGGGAAACAATGGGCGGCCGGCCCGCCTAGTCTCGGGACCCGGCTTGGCCACGGGCACGCCGGAGGTACCCCGCCATTCTCCCCCTCGTGAGCCCCCTGACGAGGTTGCCCCGAGGAAGGTTTGTCATCCGCCCCAAGGCTTGGCCCTCGCAGGGTCTTGAGCTTGAGCCATAAGGCCGGGCCCCCACTTGAGCCACGCCCCACAGCCGAGGCGTGAAGTCCGGGACCCCTGCCCAATGCCGGCACATGGGAGGCAACGAATGCATCGTGTTCATCGGGAGGCAATGAAATGGAGCCAACCGCTGGGCGAACAATGCGGGTCGTGTTCATCGGGAGGGCTTGGACGAACGCGATGGAAACGGCCCGCGCATCCGGTAACGGAGGAAACAGACTTCCACGCTCGAACGGGTCCCGTGATCGGGAGGGTGGGGATCGAAACGGAGGAAACACCTCCACGGCGAAACGGGTCCCGGATCGGGGGTGTTGCATCGAAAACGGAGGAAACGGACTCCACGGCCCAAACGGGGTCCCCATCGGGAGGGGTGTGGCATCAAACCGACTCCACGGATACCGTTTCATCTCCACCGCCGACCTCCTCCACCCTCCCGCCATCGCCCACCTCCTCCCCTCCACGGCTCCTGCTCATCCAGCCTCCACCGCGCTACTCCACCGCACGCTCAACCACCCTCCACGGGCACCCTCCATCGCCACCGCTCATCCAGCCCTCCACACCACGGGTCCCGCTCAACCACCCTCCACGGCCACCCTCCACCGCTTACGTTCATCCAGCCCCTCCCACCACGGGTCCCCTCATCCAAAACGCCACCGCCACGCTTATCCAACCCGCCGCCACGCTCATCCAATCGATCGGCTTGTAGCAAAAGAGCGGGGAATCGCCCATCGGGTTCGAACACCATCAATCGATCGCCGGGTTCAGAAGCGAGCGCAGGTAATCGCCGGTTCGCAGAGCCCAACGCCTCGCGTTCAGAGCAACACCCGCACACACGCTCCGCACGAGAGAACGCGCGATCGCCGCCCCGACCTCCCATTGGAACCGGAAACTCCCAAATTTTCCTACCCCTTCAATGGTTTTTCCGCCATGGACGCCCAAAGAATGTCATAGCCCCCTCCCGCCCCAGGAAAAATCCCATTTTTCGCGATTTTTTGTCATAGAAGTAGGAGCCCACCACATCTATGATGATACCGGTCCCACAATTATCGTATAGAAGTGTCATATGTATGAGAAAAATTTTGCTCGCCCAAAATGTCACGGATGTGTCTTTTTTGTAGTCATTTGACACGCATAACCATGCCTCATGGGC